>OZ023171.1:25833375-27048363 GCA_963678695.2 Diplodus puntazzo | reverse complement strand
TATGCATCTTTGTGGTCGACTCACATCTCTCTGTCGTGCTTAAGGGTTTTCTGTTCAGGGTTTCTGTAGGAAACTAAATAAAGAGATTAATTAATGCAAACTGAACCACAAATATCCTTTTTTGTCACATTTGACATATATAATGCCTACATAAATTTTAGATAATGATTTATTTATTGATTGATTTCTTTTGATTTTGTCAGTTTCAGTCCTCCACACACACACACACACACACACACACACACACCCTTGCATTTTTCTTTTTGAGGACCAGGCAAAATGACAAATAAAAATAAAAATGTCCTCATTTGTCTTCACAAGAAAGGTGGGATTTAAAGGGGTTGGTCCACACAAGCATAGTAATACAAACACACACACAGCAGAGATTTGAGTGCTGGAAGAGGAGACACAGTGCTCCAGACACCTGAGAACATCCTGCATTCTTTTTACATTATTTATGCACTTTGGCTTCATTATGAAGTTTATTCTGCACTATGCAATTCAGAAACAAAGCAGGTGAAGTGAACTTTTTATGATTTGTTTCTATAAATAATGAATACCCTTTATTCTGACATTTTAATCTTAAATGAGTCACTTCACTTGTAAAGAGGCAACAACCTTTTGTTTTCTTTTGATAATGATAATTTATCTTGTTTTCTCAAGATCTCAAGAGAATTATCTGGTTATCTGGTGATACTGACATAAATAACTCCTTATCTACAGAAAAGAAATAAATCACAGGAAACCAGAGGAAATCATATGTTAGACAGCTTGACCATTTAGGGCTTCTGTAGAAAACTAAATAAAGAGAATGAACTAATTAATACAAATGTGAATAAATACAGAGGCAAACTAAAACACAATTATCCAGTTATGTCACATTTTGCAATGCCTACATCTATTTTAGATAATCATTCATTTATTTATTAATGTATTTCCTTTTGATTTTGTCAGTTTCAGTCCTCCATACACATACACACACACACACACACAGAAGAGATGAACACATGGTTTCCTGTAACTGATGAGGGAGGAGACACAGTGACTGTGTGAACGTTATGTCAGGGTGAGTGTTAATCCGACATTTTTATTATTTTACTGTTAAAGTCTCGAAGTTGTTCTCTCCCTGAGGACTGTCGAGGAAAGACATTTTGGAATAAAGTCAATAATTTGATGGATTTGATCCAGAGACAGGTTGTGTCTCACTTCCTGTTCTCTCGGTGTTGTGTTACTCTTCAGCAGGGTTGGGTTGTCTGCTGAGTTGGTATATGGCGATATCTACTATAGACATACCGTCACAATGGCCAATGTTGTTGTTTTAAGTAAGTAGTTATTTTGAATTAATTGTGCTCTCTGGTGGGGAAACCTTTTGAATTACAGCGTTACGATGGTCAGGGATTAGTAGTCCATGGCTGTCAGCCATCAATGGTATCGTTCATTGGCCCAACCCCACTCTTGGGCAAACTCCTTACCTCATTTTTGTGTTTTGTGCTCACAGTCAGTGTAAATGTTTTATCTTTCAGACTGACTGAAGTCCAGAAGATGGCCTGCAGGAGACTTTGTGTGGAGGAAGGGGAGGACAGAGCAGAGTCTCCAGTATCCAGCTGTCTGTCTATGAGGAGTGACCGGTCCAAAGATCATCCTTTATTCTTCAGAAATGGACCTGGACCCTCAGACACACAGTAAGAGGAATTGACTCATGTTCAGCTGCTTCTGCCAATGTTTATTTTGTGTTCATCTATTAAAAATTATGCTAAAATGTAATTGCTAAGTACATATTGTGACACAAAAATAAAACAGTCACAGTCTTCCTCTGAGTATCTGACAGGTGTCAGTCACCTAAAAGCTGTAAACTAAACTACGAGAACTGAAACAAACTTTTAAACCTCACAACCTGTGTTTTTTTTAGAGCTTCCTAAATGACTTTGTCTTCAGAGAATTTATCAAGGATTCATGTGATATTAATAAAAACATGTTGTTGCAGAGTCCAGTTCAACAGACAGAGAGCAGAGTCTCCAGTATCCAGCTGTCTGTCTATGAGGAGTGACCAGTCCAAAGATCCTCCTTTCTACTTCAGTAATGGACCTGGACCTTCAGACACACAGTAAGCAAACTGCTACTAAGTTATTCATGTGACTCATGTTCATTTACATTTACTGATGCTGATTTTGTATTTATGGAATAAAAATTCTACTCAAATAGTTAGTTGGTCCAATCTCCAAGTTTTCACTTCACATCACTGTGTTTATGTTCTGGTTAAGTTTTGACACAAAACTAACATTGTGAGAATCAGTAAACATCATGTTTTGGCTTGAAATACCTTAATACAGTAAAATATATATTGTATCGTTTGGCATCATATTGTGATATGACACGTTCTGTAAGATGTCAGTATGGTATGTAGCCTATTACATGTACGAATCTGGACGTATTTGTAGTTTACAGAAATGTTAACCGCTAACATTTTGTCTTTTTGGCACCCCAGTTGGCTGTCATCAGATTATTTATCAATAATTCGTGTGATATACATATAAAAACATGTTGTTGCAGAGTTCAGTTCTACAGAAAGAGAGCAGAGTCTCTGGTATCCAGCTGTCTGTCTATGAGGAGTGACTGGTCCAAAGATCTTCCTTTCCACTTCAGTAATGGACCTGGACCCTCAAACACGCAGTAAGAGACTGATTTTACTTTAAAGCGACCTGTTGGAAGATGATACATAAAAGACAAAATGCTTCAAGACTCATAATAATGATGTAAAACTATTAGTGCAGAGAGTGTTTTGAACTACAGTGGATCCTACTTTACTTCTGTAGCAAAAAAGAGAACTTCTATTTAAGAATTAAAACTTTGAGACAATGTTGATATTTCTCCCTCATGTTAACGCATGTCACTTTAAATATTGAAACTATTTCAATTTTGAAAGAATGAGCTTCAAATGTGTTATCTATTTTCACATATTTGTCCTCAGAATATTTAGTTGATTTATCTTTTCAGAAAATGGTTCAAATGTATATTTGGACTACTTCTTTTTATTGCAATTAAAACTTAATTCAGTCATTGACATTTGAGAGTGACAGACAAAAAACAAAAAAGAAAAGAAAATATGGCCATGTCTTGGGACATTACTGTTACATGTTGCTTCTATGAGAATCTGGTTTACCACAATTAACTTCATTTGAATCTAACCCAAGCAGTAAAGGGTGTGAGCAGGAGCCCCACAAAGTGTTAAGTTTTTATTAATGAGATGGATAAAAAATGAAATTAAAGGAACAGTCATGTTTATAAGAGTGAATTCAAATAGAAAAGTAAAACACATTTTCTGTTCTGTGATCATCTGTGATGAATCTTGATATTTTTCATCAACACTCAACAAATCATTGTAGTCACCAAGAAATGTCTTGACAGGAAGAGGAGTCCTGTTTCTGTGAAGGAGCAGCTCTGCAGCTGTGCTTTGTGTCAGGACGTCCTGAAGGATCCAGTCTCTACCAGCTGTGGACACTGGTTCTGCAGGCAGTGCATCAACTCATACTGGGATCAGTCTGCTTCATCAGGGGACTCCTCCTGTCCCCAGTGTGGAGTAAGATCCAGAACAAGACCAGCCGGTCAGACCAGCAGTGCACAATGTAAGACTCTACATCTCTACCAATTAAAAATGTCACCTGCTACATGTCATTCTGTTTATTTAAAGACTTACAGTCAGTGCATTCAACCACGTGGATACAAACCCAAAAATCAAGCAGGTACATCAGCTGCATCTAATAAACTGAATACCTTCTAGTAAGTGTTCAGGCTGAAGAAGAGCACAGTTCCTGCTCTCCTGATCTCAGTCTGGAGCTCGTTCCACCATCGTGGAGCCAGGACAGCTAACGGTCATGATTCTGTTGAGCTGTAGCTGGACCCTCTCCTAGTGAGGGAGTAGAAACTGACTGGCAGGAGAAAAGCACAGTGGACAGGCTGGTTTGACCATGACTTGAATGTAGGATGAGTCTGAGCCATTTGCAGCAGGATAGACAAGTACCAGTGATTTGAATCACTAAATGTGCATTACCAACACCAAAGAGGCTCTTTTCAAAAAAGGGTGTAAAATAACCAAAACGGTCAAGTAGTTGCAGTAAAAACATTATAAATGTGATCATAAATAAACACCAACAACAAGTGACAGAGGGTCAATGGGTCCACCAAAATCAACCAAGGCGAAGAGGAGCCAGAACAACCCACAATGGATCTTGATAATAAAAGTGAAAATAATGTGCAAAATGTCGTTGTATTTTGTCTCACACTTTTCTCCCTTTTTTTAGTGAATGATGGTCTGAAGGAGGTGTTAGATAAACATAAGATCAGTCTGAGGAGGAGATGTGAACATGTGACTGAAGGAAGTGATGAAACAGGAAGTGGAACCCTCCTCAACAGGATCTACACTGAGCTCTACATCACAGAGGGACAGAGTGAAGAGGTTAATACCCAACATGAGGTGAGACAGCTAGAGATAGCTTCCAAGATGGAGACCCTCCATGACACTCCAATCAGGTGCTGCGACATCTTTAAAGCCTCACCTGACCAACAGAGACGCATCAGAGTCGTTCTGACCAATGGCGTCGCTGGAGTTGGAAAAACCTTCTCGGTGCAGAAGTTCACTCTGGACTGGGCAGAGGGCTCCGAAAACCAAGATGTCAGTCTGCTGGTTCTGCTTTCGTTCAGGGAGCTGAACCTGATCAGAGATGAGCAGTACAGTCTTCTCAGGCTGCTCCATGTTTTCCATCCAACATTACAGAAGGTGACAGCAGAGAAGCTCGCTGTCTGTAAACTTCTCTTCATCTTTGATGGCCTGGATGAAAGCAGACTTTCACTGGATTTCAACAACCATGAGGTCGTGTCTGATGTCACACAGAAGTCTTCAGTCAGCGTGCTGCTGACAAACCTCATCCAGGGGAAGCTGCTTCCCTCGGCTCTCGTCTGGATCACTTCCAGACCTGCAGCAGCCTATCAGATCCCTCCTTCATGTGTGGACAGGGTAACAGAAGTACGAGGCTTCACTGACTTCCAGAAGGAGGAGTACTTCAGGAGGAGGTTCAGTGATGAAGCTCTGTCCAGCAGAATCATCTCACACATCAAGACCTCCAGGAGCCTCCACATCATGTGTCTGATACCAGTTTTCTGCTGGATCACTGCTACAGTTCTGGACCACATGTTGACTACAGACCAGAGAGGAGAGCTGCCCAAGACCCTGACTGACATGTACTCACACTTCCTGCTGGTTCAGACAAAGAGGAAGAAGCAGAAGTACAATAAGGGACGTGAGACGAGTCCACAGAAGCTGACTGAGGTTGACAGGGAAGTTCTTCTGAAGCTGGGGAGGCTGGCGTTTGAACATCTGGAGACAGGAAACATCATGTTCTACCAAGAAGACCTGGAGCGGTGTGGTCTTAATGTCACAGAGGCCCTGGTGTACTCAGGAGTTTGTACAGAGATCTTCAGAAGAGAGAGTGTGATCTTCCAGAAAACAGTCTACTGCTTTGTTCATCTGAGCGTTCAGGAGTTTCTGGCTGCAGTCTACATGTTCCACTGTTACACCAACAAGGACACAAAGGTCTTGGAGGCTTTTCTGGAAAAAAAACAAGTTAAATCGGCACTGGATGTCTTCCTGAACAGAGTAATGACGAAATCTCTCAAAAGTAAAAATGGTCACCTGGACCTGTTTGTTCGCTTCCTTCATGGCCTCTCTCTAAAGTCCAACCAGAGTCTCTTAGGAGGTCTGCTGGGTCAGACAGACAAGAGTCCAAAAGTCATCCAGAGAGCCATCAAGAACCTGAAGGAAATGAACAGAGATGATGTCTCTCCTGACAGAAGCATCAACATCTTCCACTGTCTGATGGAGATGAATGACCACTCAGTTCATCAGGTGATCCAAGAGTTCCTGAAGTCAGAGAACAGATCAGAGAAGGAACTCTCTGTGATCCACTGCTCAGCTCTGGCCTACATGCTGCAGATGTCAGAGGAGGTTCTGGATGAGTTGAACCTGAAGAAGTACAACACATCAAAGGAAGGACAGCGGAGACTGATTCCAGCTGTGAGGAACTGCAGTAAGGCTGTGTGAGTCCAGATAAGATCATCATTGTCTTTTTACATCATAAACCAATGTTGAGCTGACGTCATCAGTGTTAAAGATCCTCATGTTACACACATGCACAATCTAAAAGTTCAGCTCTATAAAAGTCAAACAAGTAAAATTTGCTTCTTGAAATGTTTGTACTTTTTATGTTTTGCACTATAAATATCTAAAAGGAAAAATATCTTCTATCATCTTCTAATTCTTCAGGTGATGGAGGATTGAAAATGTTTTTACAGTCATCTTATCACAACAGTCTTATTTTTACAGTGGGTAGAGTTTCTGCACTTTGTGTCTTTTTGTTGTTCTTATTATATACAGACACACAGACATGTAATATCTATGATCTGCTGGATCTGTGAGGTTTTTAGTCGGACCCAAAATGCAGACACTTGAGATAGAAATTAATTCAAAGGTGATTTATTGAGGTATCAATCTGCACACATGAAGAGGGAAAAATATAGGAATTAGATGGAGTCTAGCCATAGAAAAAAACACTGGAGCACAAAATACGTAGTCAACAAAACACTAGATAACACTGAGATAATGTACTGAGGTTTAACAAGAGCACAGGTATTATCACAGAACCTGACAGAACAATCTGCCACAGGAGCGGTGAAGAGACCAGGGTATTATAGTCGGAAGGATGAAGGACTGATCTGTCCATTCTCAGAGTTTAACATCTATTGTTATCGCTTGATTTGAGAGGATGTCAATCGAGGACATGTTCCCTCTTGAAAAGCAAAAAAATCTCTTGCTCCATTCTGATTGAACAAAAGAAGCAACTTTGCATTGTTTACTTCCTCATAATCAATTTTATTTTCATATGTGTTTCTGTATTATACATGAGTTTGCTTCATAAACAATGAGGATCCTCTGTCTCTCTCTCTCTGGTGGTATGTGAATGGACTGGTCTATGATATGGTATACTCCAGAGCTATCAAATATTCAGCTCATGGGACAACATCAGGGTTCATCCTGCCAGTGTAGGATGTAGGATGTAGGTTTGATTTTGACATTGGTGGGAACATAGCCAGGTTTTTTTTACATTACAGTTTTATAGCCTACAACCAGGCAAGATTGCTGCAGCAACCTAATGAAATAACCCATGATGCCAGCATGACATTAACTTCGTATGATGCATTACCTACTGCACATAAGCAGTCAAACATATGCAGTAAGACATTTAGTACAGCACCATGTCAAATTTATTTGTAGTCCTGATGAGCTACAACCTGGCTGCGGTTCCTCTGTCACCTGATAAATAAAATATTGATGCTATGAGCAGTGACTCAAATGTCGATGAAGATCAGTCGTATTCACCAGGCCAACTTCTGATATTACAACTAGCAAACACTTAAAATTAAATTAAGTACCGTGTCCTTATTCTGCGACCCTGCCACTCCACCGCTGTCTGATAAAGGGGATGGCTGTGTTGCTTCTTTTGTCACCTGACAAAGAAACAAATCGATTGCCATTAAGTGGGAGAAAACAGTTGGAAACAATGTTATGCATTCATTAGCAGTAGCCTATGAGGGGGGACTATTTTCTTCAGGTGACTTGCATTTTGTTTGGTAAAATAGCTTCTAATGTGGGGGCGGCTGAGCTACATGTCGAAAGTATCCTTGAGCAAGATACTGAACCCCAAAGTTGCTCCTGATGTGCAGTTGGCACCTTGTGAGGCAGCCACTGCCATCAGTAAGGGTCCTGCAATGAGCTGGCGACTCGTTCAGGGTGTACCCTGGCCTACGCCCATTGTGTAAACTGGATTTGGCCCCAGTAAGCCCCGCAATCCCTTAGGGGGGAAAAGTGGCAACATCCTGCGACCCTCACGGATAAGCGGACAAGAAAACGGAACGGAATGGAGCTTCTAAAGTCTTCCACCTTTCTTTTCTTGCCTGACATCCTCAGACATATGTTGCACAAGAACAGTGTCCACCTCTACTCGTCAACACTGGCAAAGCTTGCAAATGAAAGAACTTCGACAGTGTATAGGGAGCTTAGCCAATCAATAAACAGAGCTGTCGAAAAGACATATTCTGGAGGTGGTGCTGAAGTGGGAAAGGATTTAAGCCTTTGTGTGCCACATGAGGAGCATTTTTTTCCCCTTCAACTTTAATATTGGTGTGAATATTTCAGCTATCGTTTGAGATTGGTATGGACACGTCCATACGGCCCATATTTAATTCTACCCCTATGCCCCAGAGCTATCACACATTCAGCTCCTGGGACAACATCAGGGTTCATCCTGCCAGTAAAGGAGAACTCAGCAGGTTCAGTTCAGTGGAGAGATTTTATCATCACCAACCTACAAGAACAAATGATGTTGTTAAACAGCTAAACTTCACCTGAGTGAAACTATTAACTATGAAATTATGATAATACAATCTCAGATGAAAAGCAGAGTGATATTAAAAGATGCATAGACTTCATACAAGCACATGACTGAGGTAAATACACACAAGTGCTTTTACAACTTCCAGTGATTGTAGCTCTCAGTGGACATCATGTTCAAATAAAGTTTAACAGACACAAATCATGTCACCTTGTTTGGGAGACACTTTGGTCTAAAGCTGCCATTGAGGGACCATTAGTTTGCTCAAGAGCACTTTGACATGTGGACAGGAGGAGCTCAAGTTTTAAACCACAAACCTTGTGATCCATGACTGACCAGCTCAGGCGGAACAACTTTATTTGACCTTCAGTTTTATTTTCCCTGTCATCACAGACTTTCTAGTTTTGGACTCTCAGAGACTGACTGTGAAGTCGTGGCCTCAGCTTTGAAGTCCAACCCCTCCCATCTGAGAGAGCTGGACCTAAGTCACAACGGGGGGATGAATGCTTCAGGAGTGAAGCTGCTGGGTGCTGGACTGAAGAGTCCAAACTGTAGACTGCAGATCTTGAGGTCAGTTCATTTATTTTGCTCTTGTGCAGTGTTCATCTACCTGATTTAAATCCATGACAGAACTTTTAAACATCCTTTACCTTTCCTGTTTTCTGTGTTTGTATGAACAAAAATCACTACAACTTTTTTTTAAGTTTGTCAGTAGAATTCAGTCTCTATTCTAATTTGATTCATGTTGTTATGGATACTGTAGTGTTGGGACAGAGGGTGTAGAGTTCAGCAGCATGTTGATCATCTGTAGCCCCATTCACACAGGAGAAGATGCATAAATGCCACAGTGGTGGTTCGCCAATTCCTCGGTGATGATGATTCACACAGAGCGAAGCATCTCAGCCTTAAAGACGAACCGCCATGTAATTCACACAGAAAGCCGGCGCTATGGCTCCTAAAGAGGCGTGACGGTACACGCCATGATGATGATGTCGGTGTGTTTTTAAGGTGTTTCTCCGGTGTCCCCCTGTCTATCTGACTCCCTCACTCGCGGGGGAGGAAGAGTTCACTGAAGTTTCGGTCAGGAGGACTGACCGTCGCGGTGATTTATTTTCAATACAAGCACTTGGTAAGTAAAAGTTTCTTGCTAGTGACAGACACTGTTTTTTGGCCAGAAATGTGGAGTCGGTAGGACAGACAGGAGGACAGATGCTTCTCTACGTATATCTGTGGTATTTTTTTCCTTATACAAGTTGCCAAAGACAATTACAGTAACTGAGTTACTTTTCTTTGGTCATGTAACATTGTTTTGTGGGACATTTCTCTGTATTAAGTTGAGTGAAGGACCTATGTAGTTACAGTGCCTTGCAAAAGTACAAAAGTGCCAGAGATTCTCAATTGGATTTAGGTCTGGACTTTGACTGGGACATTCTAACACATGAATATGCTTTGATCTGAACCATTCCATTGTAGCTCTGGCTGTATGTTTAGGCTTGTTGTCCTGCTGGAAGGTGAACCTCCGCCCCAGTCTCAAGTCTTTTGCAGACAAACAGATTTTCTTCCAAGATTGTCCTGTATTTGGCTCCATCCATCTTCTCACCAACTCTGACCGGCTTCCCTGTCCCTGCTGAAGAAAAGCAGGGACAGGGAAGTGGTAAACACTCACGGCAGAGTCCTGCACGGGTTCGGGTACCCGATGGGTGACCCCCACAATTTGGATGAAACGGGTGAAAAATAATGTACCGTGTCGGACACAGGTGCGGATCGGGTCGGATGCCTGGAGAGCATGGGTTGGGTTTTGTGATTGACATTTTCAAAGCGTCCCGTGCAACAAAAAAAATGTCATTATTAGTGACACATCTACAAAAAAGTGCCTGCATTTCAATATGATAAGCATTTATATTTCATATGAGCTCATTCATGTGTGCTTGCGCCCTCCCAGAACTCCCCACGCCATCTTCCTTTCATTTTTAAAAATTGCGTCCTTCCAATTTTCCTTTGGGTGCGGGTCGGGCTTCGGTATTAATTTATAGCGGGTTGGCTCGGATGTGGAATGTAATTTGTGCTACTGTCCGAAAACAGGTTGGATGCGGTTTTTATGTATGGCAGGTATGGGCGGGTGCGGGTTTGCAAAATAAGACCTGTGCAGGACTCTGACTCACGGTTCAAAAACGAGCTGTTTGTTTTGTCTAAATAACAATAAATGGGTAGATTGGTGGCTACGGGACAAGAGGGAGGCACGGCCCGCCTGAGCTGCATACCATTTCCTCCTGATAACAAAAGCAACAATTTTTTTTCTTCACCCCTCGCGGTAGACTTGGGATCAGTCCGCGGTCTACCAGTAAACCGCGATTGACTGGTTGGGCACTCCCGGTCTAGTACATGACTAATAGCTGTCTAGAGTTATCATGGGCCTCTTGGCTGCTTCTCTGGTCAATGCTCTCCTTGCTCGGCCTGTCAGTTTAAGTGGACGGCCATATCTTGGTAGGTTTGCAGTTGTGCCATACTCTCTCCATTTTCAGGCGATGGATTGAACAGAGCTCTGTGAGATGTTCAAAGCTTGGGATATTTTTTCATATCCTAACTACACTTTAAACTTCTCCAAAACTTTATCCCTGACCTGTCTGGTGTGTTCCTTGGACGCTGACGCTGTTTGTTAACTAATGTTCTCTAGCAAACCTCTGAGGTTTTCACAGAACAGCTGTATTTATACTGAGGTTACTAATGCACAGGTGGACTCCATTTACTAATTAGGTGACTTCTGAAGGCAGTTGGTTGCACTGAGTATCAGAGTAAAGGGGGGTGAATACTTTTGCACATCAGACTTTTCTGTTTTTATTTGTAAAAAAAAAATTTAAATCATGTATCATTTTCCTTCCACTTCACAATTATGCACCACTTTGTGTTGGTCTATCACATAAAATCCCAATAAAATACATTTACATTTGTGGTTAAAACATGACAAAATGTGGAAAAGTTCAAGAGGGGTGAATACTTTTGCAAGGCACTGTAACTGACAGTCCGATCGACACGCCCTCGATACGTGAAGCCAGCTTATCCGTTCACACTGGTTCGGTTCGTCAATAATACGGCCCTGATACTACCTCCAGAGGTGGATCAGCGCCGGAGTGAAATTTCACCCCTCGCCGCCCCCGAGAGATTCACACTGAGATGGAGGCGGGGAATTTGCGGACTCAAGCTGCATCCAAATGCCAGTGTGAATGGGGCTTGTGTTTACATGAATGTGGTGACATTTAGATTATGTCTGTAGAAGGCTGACATTACAATATGATGATCCACAATAACACAATATCAAAGTCACTCAATCATTTTAGCTGAATGAAGCTAATTTATTCTGACACAGTAACGTTGAACTGCACATTAAACAAATTGACATTGATTGGAATATAAATGGATCTTTATTGACATTATTTATTCTTTATTCAGATTAAGTTGGTGCAGTTTGTCAGAGATCAGCTGTGCTTCTCTGGCCTCAGCTCTGAAGTCCAACCCCTCTAATCTGAGAGGGATCATAGATCTATTAAGCTACATTATGTTTATACTGACTGAATAGTTTAAACTGAAGATGATTTGAATTTTCCAGAATTCATCCTGACATATTTGCATCTTTGGAAACTTTGTGATCTTGAGTTGAATGTTATTATACTGATCCACAGTGACTATCTCTATGATAAAGTCTTTTTTCCTTTTAAAGCGGTTTAATCCATTGACTGTGGCTGAGCAGTGTTGAGCTGCACATTTAAAACCTTCATATAAAGAGAAAAATATAAACTGGATAATTCACTGTGATCCCCTTCAAGTCCTGTTCGTCAAATCACATAAGAAAGTGATAATAAAATACATAAACACAATTAATAAATATCTTTTCTGTTTCACAAACAGACAACAACAAATATTCAGTGTTTTCTTTTTCCATCAGTTTTATAAAACTATATGATACTCACTCTAGTTCAAACTGAGAAGACTTTGATTTCATGGATTTACATTTGTTCACATTTCCCCAGAATTCATCCTGACATATTTGCAGCTTTGGAAACTTTATGACCTAAAATCAGTTTTTGTGAGTTTTTATTAGTTTGGCTTCATAACATGAGTTTGTATAGATGGAGCCACTGGTGGAGCTGCAGATTTTAAGAGGTGAAATCACAACGTCTTTATTGAAGCAACAGCACGTTGTCATTAATATTAATGAGGGCTCTTTGTCACCTTTTGTATTTTAGAGGTTTTAACCTGCGTCCTTTTGGGCTCAGATGTTTGGAGTTTCCATTTTCTCATTTTCTTTTTGAACAGATTATTAATTATTATTATTAATTATTATATCACTGAATGATTTCAAGCAGGAGAATTGTCTTCTAAACTTACAGCATTTATTCTTTTGTCAGATTGAAAGGCTGCTGGTTGTCAGAGATCAGCTGTGCTTCTCTGGCCTCAGCTCTGAAGTCCAACCCCACCCATCTGAGAGAGCTGGACCTGAGTGAAAACAAGCTGATGGATTCGGACGTGAATTGTCTGTGTGATTTTCTGCAGAGTCCAGACTGCAGACTGGAGACTCTGAGGTCAGACAACATGTTTTACTTCTGTGCTCAGATTAAGATGATGTGAAAGTTGTGGTGACACTAAACTGCAGACATCAGGCTGATATTATACTGATCCTCACTGAGTATCTTAATGTGGAGCTGCACATTTAAAACCTTATAACCTATAACAAGAGAAATCTACACTAATTCAAGTTTAGACTGCAGACTGTACACCTCAATAATCACAAAATGACCATAAGAACATACTTCCTGACACAATAGATGACCAAACAGGGTTCCTCAAGAACAGACAGACGCAATATGATGTAAGACGGGATTTGCACTTAATGGAGCATCTGAGCAAAACTAAAAATAAATCTTTTGTTCTCAGTGTCGACGCCGAAAAGGTATTTGATTTTGTTGGCTGGGAATATTTATATTAAACACTGCAAAGATTTGTCTTCAACAGCTCAGTGATTTTATTTTCAAAGAATTTATATCACTACAGCTAGAATAGAAATAACTTTTGTTCACATTTCCCCAGAATTCACCCTGAAATATTTGCAACTTTGAAAACTTTGTGATCTTGAATTGAATCTAAAATCAGTTTTAGTGAGTGTTGTGTCGATAGACTGTGTGGAAAGGTACTTCGGGTGAAAAACGACAGAGAATCAAGGCTAGCGAACGTTAGCTTCTTTATTGACTGACTGCTGGGACGAACACCACCATCAGCACACTCAGCTTCTAGTTAACTCCCCCTCAGGAGCCCCATGTGGTCTAAGCGCTCCTTATAGGCATGAACAGGTTACAACACAGCACCCTGTGAACATCAGTGGCAACACAGTACAAAAGTACCTTCTTCTCACTGTCACCTCCCCTGTCACTTAGACGTAGCCAAACTTAACCTTGTGTGAAATAGGATCCATGTTCATAATATGAGACTTTGAGTCTCTTTCTGTAAGTCCATTAAAAGTCACCAAGTATGTTACCGGACCCAAAACATCAGTTATTACACCATCCAACCACTTCTCCCCTTCCCTGTAGTTCTTTACAAGCACTGCCTGACCTACTGGGAAGGATCTGAGTTTCTTCTTACTGCTTGACGGGTTTGGAAATCTGAGCATGTTTGGACAGGCTAGGACACTTCTGGTTTCACTAGAGACAGTCTAGTGTGGACAAGTCTGTTCAAAAACAGCTCTGCCTGTGTTTGCTTGGTAGCTTTCTGTGGCTGAACAGAAAATTAGCAATACAATCCTGCAATGACATGCCACCAACTGCTCTGTTCTTGGATAAGGACCTTTTAAAGTTCTGCACCAATCTTTCAGCCAATCCTTTTGAAGCAGAATGACAAGCAGGAGTTTTAATGTGTGTAACAGCATTCAGCCTAAGGGGTGTCTCAAATTCACCAGAAGTAAATTGAGGTCAGTCAGTTACCACCTCTTTAGGCAACCTGTATGCCGCAAACAGGTTTCTCAAGACTTCAATAGTTTTGCTGGCTGTAGTGGTCTGCATGGAGATGATTTCAGGCCAGCGAGAATATGCATCCATCACCACCAGAAACAGTGCTGTGGAAGGCATGCTACGCTGCTGTTTACAAATGTTACACAGAATCACTTCACTTTCAATATCTTCATCAAGGGTAGACCAACAAAACAAGCTGGAGAGAGATTTCATTTTTACCATGCCCCAATGACTGCCATGTAACTCTGACAATAACCTGCTTTGTAATCCTTCTGGAATGACCACCCTGAAACCACAGAGCACACAACCATCCTCTACTGTGAGTTCAAACTTTTGTTTCCCATATGGTTGTAAATCCTCCTCTGGAATATACTTTGGCCATCCTGACAAAACAGACAAACACAAGATGGTGCAAGATGGGCTTTACACTTAATGGAACATCTGAGCAAAACTAAAGATAAATCTATTGTTCTCAGCCTCGATGCCAAAAAGGTATTTGATTCTGTTGGCTTGGAATATTTATATTTAACACTGCAAAAATTTGTCTTTAACAGTTCAGTAATTTTATTTTCAAAGAACGTATATCACTACAGCCAGAATAAGAATAAATTATTAAATCTATGCTTTGTAATCTTTCTGGGATGACCACCCTGTGTCATGACTCTAGATTCATGTTCTTTGTGTCGCGTTCTTGTGTCTGGTTTTGTCTTATTGTTTCTTGTATTTGATTTCCATGTCTTTGTATCTTGTCTTGCTGTGTCTTATGTTTTGATTTTCCATGCCCTACTGTGTCCTTTAAGTGTCTCTTATGTCCCTCTGTCTCCCTCGGTCTGTAGTATTGTTCCGTCCATGTTTTCTCCTCTGTGCTCCTCCCCCTCGTTGCCTCACCTGGCCTCCTCCCTCCTTTCTCTCCTCACCTGTTCCTCGTCTTGTCATTAGTGTCTATGTATTTAATCTGTGTCTTCCCTGCACTTCTTGTCCGTTCATTGCCTCTGATTTTGTCTCAGTCTGTATCTGTCTGCCTTTGTCTGCGTTTACCCCTGTTCATGTTCCTGTTCCTGTTCATGTTCCTGCCTGTTTCCAGTCCCCTCATGGTATGTTTTGGTTTTGAGTTTTCCATGTTTGAGTTGAACTTTGATTTTTGATTTGAACTTTAGTTTTTTTGTTTGCACTTTGTCTAGACTTTTTTTTGTCTTAGTTGCTACTTTGCCTTTTGTTCCCTTCTGTCTTGCGTACCTGACTCCCTTGGTTTTTTGTATCATTCAGCTTTAAATTAAAGCTCGCTTTTTGTTTCCCCATATCCTTACCTCCTGTGTGTAACTGCATTTGGGTCCACCTCCTATCTCTTTAGTTTTTCCCCTTTTACCCCGACGTGACACCCTGAAACCCCAGAGCACATAACCATCCTCTACCATGAGGTCAAACTTTCGTTTCCCATATAGTTGTAAAGCCTTCTCTGGAATATACTTTGGCCATCCTGACAAAACATGGTGCTTCACCTTAGCTAGTACAGGGTCTGACTCTGTTTCTTTTGCAATATCTTTTGCAGTTAACAGCAAACTGTCTAAGTACGACACTCTGAACACTGGGTTTGGTTTGGGAAACCTGTCATCTAGTATTGGAAGTCTGGATAATGCAACAGCATTCCCATGCAGCACAGATGGGTTGTACTGGATCTCAGCCATTAAAATTAGGGACCATCTCTACATTCTAGCTGCAGTTAAGGGAGGTACCCCTGTTTTCAGACCTAAGATCTTCAGTAGTGGTCTGTGGTCGGTCATCAGCGTGAACTTACGACCAAACAAATACTCATGAAATTTCATCACTCTAAAAACTTGACCTAATGCTTCCTTTTCAATCTGAGAATAGTTCTTTTCAGCTTTAGTAAGCATGTGAGAAGCAAAAGCTACAAGTTTTGTGAGATCACTGCGCCTACTCCTTCTGGCAAAGCATCACAAGCTAGTATAAGCGGCAGATCTGGGTTGTAATGTACAAGGACTCTGTCAGAAAGAAGTTGTTTTTAGCTTCATCAAATGCCTTCTGGCAGAATGATGACCACTCCCACTTAACATCTTTCTGCAGTAATCCTGTCATAGGGGCTATCAGGGTGGAAATGTGTGGTATCAACTTTCCATAATAACTCAACAGCGACAGGAAAGACTTGAGTTCAGTGGTATTAGTGGGAACCTCTGCCTTGGCTATAGCCTCACATTTCTCCTGTAATGGGTTAATTTCCTCTGCATCAATGACACGTCCCAAATAGGACACACTGTGCTGAAAAAAGCACATTTTCCTTTGCTCGCCCTGAGGTTGTGATGTTTGAGTCTCTTCAACATTTCCTCCAAGTTTTTCATTCGTGTTTCCATGTCTTGTCCAGTGATCAATATGTCATCCAAATAATAGATTACACCATCTAGGCCCTGCAGAACTTGATCCATCAACATTTGAAATATTGCAGGTGCGCCAGCCACACCATAAGGAAGCCAGTTTACTCGGTACAGCCCTTTGTGTGTGTTTATGGTCAAGTACTGTTTAGAACTGTCTTCTAGTTCTACTTATTAAGCTTGTGACAAGTCAAGCTTTATGAATTTCTCACCTCCTGCTAGTTTTGTGAACAAGTCTTGTGGTTTGGGTATGGGGTGCTGATCTACCTCAAGCCAGGGATTGATAGACACTTTATGGTCCCGACAGATCCTTATTGACTGATCTATTGTAGGGATGTTTACAGTTGGCAAAGCCCATTCGCTGTAACGAGCAGGTGTAATAACCCCATCAGACTCCATTTTATTTGGTTGGGCTTAAACCGCCTCTCTAAGTGCATAAGGGACAGAGCGTGGTTAGCAAAACTTAGGAACAGCTCCTGCCATAACATGGAGTTTAGCTTTGATTCCTGTTACCTTTCCTAGACTGGGCTGAAATAATTCTTGGTATCTGTCACATAATTCCCCAATGCTCTCAGGTGCTAATCTGTGTACAAAAGACCAGTCTAGTTTTAACTTCCTGATCCAATCTCTTCCTAAAAAGGCTGGACCATTACCTTTTGACCACGAGTAGGTTAAGTGTGCGAGTGTTCCCATTACATTTCACTTTCACAGAAATGTGCCCACTCACTCTAAGTGACTGTTTACTATAGGTTCTCAGCAAACAATTTGTAGGCACGACTACAACTTTTTGTTGCTCTGGCTTGACAGGTGGGACGGTGGGTTCCTTCTGTGTGTGTAGCGACGTCCTCAGGTCGAACGTCAGGAGTGCTGGTCTCTTTCTCCAGCGTTTCACAGACTTTATCACAGTCCTTATCATCTGCCTGAGCCGTAGCATCCAGATGCTTGGTCCATTAGGTCTGCTTTTCTTTTTTCCCTTCTGGTCGGGACTTGTGTGACATCTGTTCCATCCCATCTCATAAGCTCCAGCCAGTGTCAAATCTTTAGTATGGGTGGCATTCAGCATGCGGTTGTGGAGCTCTGCACTTTTAACCCTGCACACAAAAGCTTCCTTAAACAAGCCATATACTCATTTATAGACGGATCTTCTCTCTGGTTTCTGGAGTTAAACTTGAATCTTTCTGCAATAAAGTTAGTTGTTGGCAAAAAATGTGTTCACATTAAGTCAATAAGCTCCGCCAACTTGAGCTCGGATGGTTTTAACGGCGCACACAAGTCCATCAGCAAAGTATGATTCTTTTTTCCCACAACTGTCAGGAACACGGCTTTTGACTTTACATCCCCTTAAGTCAGGCCGTTTGCTACGAAGAACTGTTCCAATCTCCAACTGGGCTTCAAAGCCTTCTTCGTTTTCATCGAAGTGGACATCTTCACTTTTTCCGAATGCCACTCTGACACTCTTTCTTGCCACTCTTTTCATCATAAGTGAATCCAATCCTTTCGCCATTAAGTCTGTTGTGTCGACAAACTGTGTGGAAAAGCTACCTCGGGTGAAAAACTACAGAGAATCAAGGCTAGCGAAGTTAGCTTCTTCATTGACCCACTGCTGGGAAGAACACCACCATCAGCACGCTCAGCTTCTTGCTAACTCCCCCTCAGGAGCCACATGTGGTCTTAGCGCCTCCTATAGGCATGAAGAGATTACAACACAGCACCCTTTGAACATCACTGGCAACACAGTACAAAACAACTTCTTCTCACTGTTATACTTTTTTTTTATCTTGCTTTGTTTCTTTTAAACACCACAGTGAGTTTTTATTTGTTTGGCTTCGCAACATGAGTTTGTATGGATAAAGCCACTGGTGGAGCTGCAGAATTTAAGAGGTGAAGTCACAACGTCTTTACTGAAGCAGCAGCACATTTTCATTAATATTAATGAGAGCTCTTTGTCACCTTTTGTATTTTAGAGATTTTAACCTGTGCCCTGTTGGGTTCAGATGTTTTGTGTTTCCATTTTCTCATTTTCTTTTTGAACATATTATTAAACACTGAATGATTTCAAGCAGGAACATTGTCTTCTAAACTTACATCAATTATTCTTTATTCAGATTGTGGGGCTGCAGTTTGTCAGAGATCAGCTGTGCTTCTCTAGCCTCAGCTCTGAAGTCCAACCCCTCCCATCTGAGAGAGCTGGACCTCAGAGGAAACAGCCTGAGGGATTCAGGAGTGAAGCTGCTGTGTGATCTGAAGGAGAGTCGAGACTGTAGACTGCAGATTCTGAGGTCAGTAGAGGGTTGGAGTCAGTTCATGCTGGTTTCAGCAGTATTGTACTGAACATAGCATCAAAGTAAAGTCTGTTGTTGTTGTCTTCAGTCTACAGGAAATAAAGCTGATCACAGCTGACAGCATCGCAGGATGTTTTGAGACAGTGTCCTCATTCATCGAACTGTCGGAGCTTAAAATCTGATCTCAAAATGTTTGTTCTCTCATTTCAAAGAATGTCTGTGTTCCTGCAGTAATGATGCGTTCAGGGACTGTCGGCAGTTTATTTCCACTGTGTCCTTCAGTGAAACCTGCAGAGTAAACAGACTTGATGTCCAAAGTGTCTGCAGGTCTGTGAGCTTCACTCCAACACATTAACACGAAGCTGAAAGGAAGCTGGCTACGCTACACAGCCGCTCCTCTTGTCGTCTGAACAGGACTGAAGTCCTGCTGGTCTTTATATCACTGACTGACAGCTGATGGAGGGAGTCTCTGTAAACACTCATTTATCACTTCTGCTGTCTCTCTGCTTCTCTCATCAGCTGGAGTTGATCTCTATCAAAGTGATGAGAAAGGTGGAGGTGTTGAGAGGATCAGCTGTGTCCTGATGATCCAGAGAGGTTGAAGCAGCACCATCAGCTGGTGGGTGGAGAGGCTCTGACGGGGCTATGTTACTGGAAGGTGGAGTGGAGAGGAGAGCTTCATCCAGCAGTGACTGACGGACCAATCACAACAAGTGGAGATGACTGTCAGTGCTGCAGTGTGAACTGCTCTGAGATCAGCTCCACTGTCACACACAATGTCCAGTCCAGCATCATCCCTGTGTTCCTCTGGATGTGACAGAGTATCATCAATGTATGTGGACTGCTCTGCTGCTGCTCTGTCCTTCTACACAGTCTCTGCAGATACATTGACCTCCTCCACTCCTTCTGCTCCACACTCAGACACCTCCTCCACCTGGAAACCTGAACGTGAGTCTGCATCACGTTCTGTCTTTCTTCTTCTGATTCAGTCAGTCTGTGTTTATACACGTACTGGTTGTTGAATGATGGAGAACGCCTGTTCATTTTCGTATTCTAGTGTAAAATGGAGGCTGATGTCAGAATGCAGAAGTCTGCAGCATCATATTCATCAGTGCAAGATTATTACTGTATCAGTGTTCTTTATTCTGTATGTTTTATTGTATACGAATCTCTATATATTCTGGGACAGATTGGAAAAGATCTATTAACTCTGTTACAATAAATCTCTTCTGCTTGTGCGAGATTACTGTTTTTATTCTAATAATCCTTGAAAAATACATGGACAGAAATGAAAATTGAATTTTAAATCAAATGTTTATTCTTGTTTAAGTAGCAAAAAATGTATTAAACAATATTTTGATGGTTCATAAGGACTATTTCTGCTACTTGCTCCTTGTGACAATCACTTGTGTAACTACCATAAATAGCACAAACATTTTTCTTTTTGAGGACCAGACAAAATGACATCACAAGTAAAAAATGTCCTCACAAGAAAGGTGGGATTTCAAGGTCCACACAAGCATAGCAATACAAACACACACACACACAGATACACACGCACACACACACACACACAGTCACTCTACAAACAGAGGTAGCATAAAAATCTGTAACAAACCTCAGAGGAAACAGCCTGAGGGATTCAGGAGTGAAGCTGCTGTGTGATCTGAAGGAGAGTCGAGACTGTAGACTGCAGATTCTGAGGTCAGTAGAGGGTTGGAGCCAGTACATGCTGGTTTCAGCACTATTGTACTGAACATAGTATCAAAGTAAAGTCTGTTGTTGTTGTCTTCAGTCTACAGGAAATAAGGCTGTCCCTAGATTTCAGCCCAGTAGATGATATATGGAAGGACTAGGGAACAGTATAAAGTGTGAAGTGATCCAAAACCTGTCTTGCTCTGTTTAAACTGCAGTGGTCTCTGAGACTTTTTGTTGTGCGTGCTCCATGTGGGATTTCCAGTTAATTTTTTAATCTATTGTCACCCCAAGATATTTTATTTAATTTATCCTTGGTTCACGCCAGAGGCAGATTTATACACTATAAAATACTTCATCGTTATAACTTACACCTTTCCATCTTCATAAAATGTGTTAACTAGAAAAAAGTTTGTTTTTTACTTTTTAATTTCTACATATTTGTGATAATGTTCATGTTGATTGAAAAACTAAATAAAGACTTAAAGAAAAAATAAAAAGAACACATTGTCCACATCTCCATTCCCAGTGACATCACACCTGACATCAAGAATCACGTACGGGCGTCCATGAATTGTGTTTTCATCTGCTGATATGGAATCAAGTGATCTGACAGTAGAAATACATTTCCTTTTCATTTCCTTTGCAATGTGCTCTACAATGTGAGCACATGGACGATGGGATCGATGAACAGGGCCGACTGTCGCCCCGTTCATCTCATTAAGTTCCATGATAGGATTCAGTTCTGTATAAGGCGACCTTTCTTCAGCGACAGTATCAGCTGCCCTGAACGAACAGGCTGACTCCTTCAACATACTGGAGCTGAGGTCGGACACTTTCTCTGGAAGCACTTCCCTTATTTATTTCTTGGCTTTGCTCTTTTATGGTCAATGCTGTCACGGTGTAAGAACCGCTGCTTTTGAACAGGGCTGCTTACAGTGCCATCGATCCACACATCTGCCAAATGAACTCCAAACACTTTCTCATAAAGTAACAGCGTCTTGTCTTCCTTACAGACAAGGCATCCTAAACCATCTTCCTTTGCAAACAGCCAGGAGTGTTTTTTCCTTCCAGGATCTCCACTGATTGTATTCCTTGGTGTTTGGCAGTTGTTTGGTGGTAGCAGCCCCCTGCCACCTCATTCTGCTCCTCTTCTGAACACTGTGAGTGTGTGGTGGTCCTCCCACATCCAGCAGCATCAGGCGTGGCAGCAGAGTTAGCATCCTCCGTAGCAGCAAAACTTGTGACAGCTGTTTTTTTTGTTTGTTTCTTTGTGGAAACAACAAACTGGCAGCCTTGTAGCCTCTGTCACTAGCAGCGTCTGTTTCCTCATTGGCGTGGTGGTCTAGTCTATATTATTGTCTCAGTACATTTTATGAGGATAATACTTGTAGATACAGGTTGTAGCCTCTCCATCCAAATAAGTCCACAACCTGTTCACGGCTCGCTCATTTTCAAGGACACAGGTGTCTCTGTTCTACTGCGCCCCCTGGTGGCTCGGTGGTGAAATGCAGTCATTGTCCTTTTATTTGACTTCTTTCGTTTAAAATAAACGCTGACTCTGACACGTACATACGAGCAGGGTGTCAGCTATTTGTCTGTAAATGTTGGAAACTTTAAATTGTACTAAAATTGAAATGAGACGATTGAGGAAGCTGTTGATGAACTCAGGTGTGACAGGTTTCAGGGTCAGTTTGCCGACAGACTGATGAACTCTTGACGGTCTGCAGCTCCCTCTGCTGGCAGAAAGTGTGAACAAAGATTCTCTATATTCTGCTCTCTTTCATTTCTCCATCAGAAACATGTTGTTACTCTGTGTACATTGTGTCCAGTGATCGGGCCGACACTGTCATAGATGCAGTGAGGAGACTTTGAGTGACGGCTGTATAAAATGTAAGAACAGTCTTTTGTTTCACTTTGAATTTCTTGAGTTGTCTGAGAGAGAAAGGTCTCAAAGTTTAATTTGAGCTGCTGTGTGTGAAGAAATGAATATGAATGTGTGATGTGTTGGTGAGTTTCAGTGTTGGGAGGTGAATCTGTCTAATGGGTTTTTATGTACAACAACAATGATAGTAATAATAATAATAATAATACTAGTGCCAATAAATAGAGTTAAAACAGGAAGTAACTATTAACCAAACAATACAAACTTCATAGAAGTCATATTAACATCTGTAACAGTCCCGTTGTTTAAGACTTGTTGTCTGTCTTTGTTTCGGGCTGATCTTTAGAATCCCTCTGGACTGACTGCAGAGGATTCAGATCAGCTGTGTGCAGGTGATGCAGACTGACTCCTGATGGAGGAGTGGATACAGATGGGGCGTTACCCTCCCAGCCAATCAGGGTGTGACCACGCCCCCTGTGGAGGAAGGGGTGGAGAATGACACCCAGGAGGCTCTCACCCTCATACTGAACCTGTCTCTCTCTGCAGAGTGCAAGACAGGCTTTTCTGCATGTAATGACACTGACTGTAAGACTGGGAGCTTTAATACATTTTTGGTCAGGTAAATTCTTCTTCAGATTTTGGTTATGACAAATGAAGTGCCGGTCCTAATCCAGAAGGTCCAGGATCCAAGATTCCTCCAGTAGAGTTCCAGAGACTTGCAGAATCAAAGTTCTGGCAGCAGGTGCTGGCCACATGTCACCAAGACACTTTATGTTGGACAATCCATTACTGGTTAGGTGTTAGAAATAATGATGCAGGCGGGAGAGAAACCTGATAACTAACCTGCTGCATGTTCAGTAAATGAGAAAATGTTTAATGCAGACTCCACCCTCAGTTAATATGTTACAACAATGTTTATTCTGAGACCTGCTCCTTAAAACCTGACCTTTGCCCACACACACGCACCAGCTGGGCGGCCTTGTACTTGACGTCAAACTCCCGCTGAAAAGTTATTTCTTTTCCAGTGAACTACAGAATCACAGAGGAGATTTAAGAAGAGGATGTCTGTGGTCAGGTATCCTGTATACCTGGTGGTCCTGAACTTTCTGTGGACTTCTATCATAGAAGGTGAGTGAGGCGTTCACAGCCCAGCTGATCTCCCTCCAGTCTAAACTGAGATCACAGATGTGTTTAAACTTAGTACAGGAGTCATTTTCTTTTTCCAAGAAATGTAATTAATTCCGTTATACCTATAATAAAAACTGTTGAATCGATCCACCTACAAACAGAAAGAAACTGCACATTTTTCAGTGTTGTTCTGTTGTTCTTTTCACAGTTTTAGATATTTTAAATGTCCTTTGAAACTTAAGCTGCCATCTCATTATAATGGGAGCGAACTCAGTTTCATTTGTTGTGGATGTAAAATTACTTTCACCTGAACTATACTGGGTGACGGCGTGAATCTGAAATGTCAGCACATAAGACTGAAACTATGTACACAGCCAGAAAGAAGTAGTGATACGTGAGAACAGAGGTATCTGTGAGTTTAACTGTTTGAGACTGATTTAGGTTGTAAAAACACATGTTCAGACTGATCATGTTCATTTAACAAGAAATATAAAAACCACACTCCCTTTTATCTGCAAGAAAGATGATTTTGACTATCGAAATATAAAGAAGTGAAGCAATAAAATAAACCACTTGCTAAGAAGTGTAGAAAGAAGATTAGTGGATTTATGTGGGAAGTCTTAATTGAATCTTGTGCGACCTGTTTCTGTTCACACACACACACACACACACACACACACACACACACACGGTGAGAGGAGGAGACACAGTGACTGTGTGATCCAGAAACATGAGAACAGGGAGGGAACTGTTTACTGAGTTCAGACTCCATTTTGAGTTGACAGCAGATGGAGCAGGAAACTGAACGTTGTGTCAGAGTGAGTGTTAATCCAACATTTTTATTATTTTACTGTCAAAGTCTCAAAGTTCCTCTCCCTGAGGACTGTCGAGGAAAGACATGTTGGAATAAAGTCAACAGTTTGATGAGTTTGATCCAGAGACAGGTTGTGTCTCACTTCCTGATCTCTCGGTTTTGTGTTTACTCTTGAGCAGGGCCAACTTATGTCTGCTGAGCTGGTATATGACGATGTCTACAGTGAAACATTGTGATGGACGATTGTTAAGAACAGGAGGCAGCATTTCCCCTCAGAGTTATTTACTTGTATTTATTTCAAAATATTTTCCCTTTGCATTTCCCCCTAATAATTTACACAAATGTATTTAATCCTGCATTTCTTTTGAAATTTTTTATGCAATTCTGCTTCATTATGAAGTTTATTCTGCATTATGCAATACAGAAACAAAGCAGACGAAGTGAACTTTTTATGATTTGTTTCTATTAATAATTGATACCCTTTACTCTGTCAATTTCTGCTTGAACCAGTCGCTACACTTGTAAAGTTGCCATGTATTCATGCTGGCAGGCCACTGCTGATCAAATAGACATTAAGCCTTCAGGAATAAGAGGCAACAACCTTTCGTTTTCTTGTGATTATGATTATAATTAGGGCCCGAGCAAGGAAACCTTGTTTTTCGAATGATGACTTTTTTGTCCCAAATGATCACATATTTCACTGCCTGAACATACCCCAAAACTCACCAAACATAAGTCAAGCCTGGCAAAAAATGTCATAATCTATTGTTGTCCTGAATTTCCAGCACTAGGTGGCCCTATAATCAAGGAAAGTATGTTTTGCCTTATAACTCCCATATGGTTTATTACACATTCAAAAACCTCATATCCAATGTGTTTGCTGAATTGTGCTGAATCTCGTGATATAGGCCACGGCCATTTTTGCCTCCCGTTTTCTTCCGCAAATTTGCGAAATGTTGCAAACCTACTTTTTCTCTCCTCCCAGGCAATTTCACTGATTTACACCAAAATTTTGCGCACAAGCCAGCCACTTTTTTCCGGTTGAGAACCATGGCCTCAGACTTGGAGGTGCTGATTCTCATACCAGCTGCTTCACACTCGGCTGCAAACCGCCCCAGGACATGCTGGAGGTCCTAGCTCAAAGGAGCCCACAAGACAACATCGTCTGCGAAAAGCAGAGATGAAATCCAGTGGCTCCCGAACCAGACCCCCTCCGGCCCCTGGCTGTGCCTAGAAATTCTGTCCATAAAAATAATGAACAGAACCAGTGACAAAGGGCAGCCCTGCTGGAGTGCAACATGCACCGGGAACAGGTCTGACTTACTGCCGGCAATGCAAACCAGGCTCCTGCTCCGGTCGTACAGGGACCGTACAGCCCTCAGCAGAGGGCCCCCCGACCTAGTACTCACGAAGCACCTCCCACAGAATGCCACGAGGGACACGGTCGAATGCCCATTCCCTGCCCCTCTCATACACATTGGCCTGCCACCTGTGATTTCAGATTCCAGATTCTTTAATTCGCCCCTTCCACGAACCAGTGGAAAAGAAGAACAAACAAAAAAAACCACCGGCAAATTCACTGGTCCCACATGCACGACTAAATGTAAAATTTGATCGCACTATATCAAATTTCAGTCACAAAATGCGACCATTTGGTCGCAGTCTGGAGCCCTGTTATTAAATAACAACTTCCTGTACATTTTGCTCAAATTGTTGCACATCTCCACATTGGTGTGTCCGAATGACATGAAACTCAGGTGACTACTTCCCCATGAGGGTCTGTGCAAAATGTTGGCCGATGACCGCTAGGTGGTGCTCTTTAAATTGAAGTATTTTATATCTCAACATCAGTTGGTGTAATCAAACAAAACTTGGTACAATTATTGTCAGTGCCCTCCTGAGGATAGCTGATGAAGATGTTACCAATCCACCACTAGGTGGCGCTCTGGTGGCAGTCTAATTAAATATTTGGCACTGTGCCCACACCATAACATTTATGTAAAGGAAATTCATAGGGGTGATATAAACTGGTCCCTGTAACTCACACCAAAAATGACCAGCAGGTGGCGCTATTATCAACACAAAACCGTATTTGGCAAACAACTCCCACATCACATCTCGAAAATATTTAAACCTTAACTACATGTTCCCTGAATTGAGCTGAATTCTGTGATGTTGATGATGATAAATTTCATTTCATTCATTCACAAAATTGCAAAAAATGAAAAACTTACTTTTTTGAACTACTCCAAGGCGATTTGACCGATTTGCACCAAACTTTGCATGTAGCATCTGTGGACAAAAAGTCATCAAAACAATTGTGATAGTCCAAAAAACGCCCAAAATATAAAACAACAATTTCCCTCCACATTGTGTTAAAACAGACAGTCTTGCATATCTTGACCAAATACAGTCCCATTACCACAAATTAATTGTGTTCCATGGCCCGATGAGGGTTTGTGCAAAATTTGGTGCAAAGTGGCCAATAGGTGGCAATTTTATTGCCAAATGACGAAGGAACAGCTTGACTGTCTGCACATTTGATTGTTCATGCAGGCTTTCTCCACCAGAGGGCAGTGCTGCCTTGCTAATTGATACAAATCTCTGTTTAAGAGTCTGTAGGGCTACACAGTGCAGTCCTCTCATTATTTGTTCTTTATGTAGATTGCAGGGAGTTCTTCTGACTTCAACGTACATTATTTAATACCGACAGGAGCAGCAGCCCACCAAATTATAAAGGAAAAACTTTCTCAACGGAAGGTGTTGCATGAACAAGCCCCAACAGCAGCATGCCTTGATGCGCGTGGACTGCGAGGGCCAGTTCATCGCTGCTTGCAGCTTTAATTTATCTTGTTTTCTCAAGATCTCAAGAGAATTATCTGGTTATCTGGTGATACTGACATAAGTAACTCCTTATCTTGAGAAAATAATTCAAATTAAACTCGTTATCACAGGAAAGTGATAACGAGTGACCGGACAAGTACCAGGGCTGGACTGGGACAAAAAATCGGCCCTGGCATTTATGGCTCGGACCGGCCCCTCATAATTAGCGGAGCACATCCCACTAGTAATTTATGTATGTGTTCCCCGAAGGAATGTATTTTACTATTATCCCAAACCCAACTCTAATTATTGTGAGGTGTGCATATGTTTACTGACTTGACTGGAAAAATGCTCACAAACCCTTTCAATCCTATAACTATGTCTTTAGAAGTCTGTCAAATAACCATTGTGGAAAGCAAATAAGTACATTTACTCAACACATAGTTCTACCTCCTTAGGTATATTACTGCAAGCATAATGTATCATCAGCATCCTAAATCTCAGACGTTCAGCGTCTATTGTTAACTCCACCACTTTTGTCTGCTCTGTGTAGTTCAATTGATTATTTAATCCTTTTTATTGAAGTCATCTCGAATAAGTAATTTTTGAATTTCCCTGATATAGCAGCTCAATTCTAATTCTCCAGGTTAAAAGGTGCTCCCTCCTTTAAAAAGCTATAACATGCATTTGTATCAGGCTACAAACAGGGCTGCTTTATGAACTCATGCAAAGCAACTTGTCTTAAAAGCATTTAGCACTATGTTACTCTTATTCAATGTGGGCATACCTTTTGCTAATAATACTTTTATAATTTTTTTTTACACTTACTTTAGCAATGCTTAAATTGCAAAGCTTTTATTTATCATTTAGCAGTTTTAAAATCTGTTTTTTTTTTAAAAAAAAACATGTTTAACCACAGCATAGAGGGTTGCTACAAATTCAAACTACTATGCAGCCTGTCAACACACCTTTAACCTAAATATCTAAAATGCCATGATGGAGCCTAAAATGGACACTTGCTGCTCATCCAACACTTCTCAGCCTTGACCGTTTGCTATTTCATCAGAATAAGGTGCCCTGGCTGCCAGATTTTGTGAAGTATGCAATACCAATTAATATTGATACTAATCAATCGTCATCGCTCATCATTCTCATGTAAGTAGAGTTTCAAGGGGCCTGAAAATTACGACCCGACCCGGCCCGCGGGTTTTTAAGCCCGAACCCGACGCAGCCAACATACCAGCATCAACTGTCTCTTCACCACACGCGAAGCCGGCCTGAACCCGCGGGTCCGGTCGGGTTGTCGGGCCGGACCGACCCGTTGAGAACTCTACATGTAATAGAGCTAACGTTACCTCCATCACCTCACAGGTCCCTGTATTATCCTAACGTTACTACCTGCTTACCGGCTGTACTACACTGTCCCTGTCAGTCAGCAGCATCTCTGGCTGCTCCTCTCCCTGCCCGCTGCTGCTGTCTTCACCTTCCACCTGTCCTTGCTGGAGCACTGCTGTCACAGAGGACGTGGAGGCTACAGCAGCCCCTCCAGCGAACATGTCTGGGATTTTAGCACATTTTGCAGCACAGTGAGATTCTTCACTCTCTTAGCACGCAACTCTTTGGTTGCTCCATGTTGCCACTCCTCACGGTCAACACAGTGAAACTAGCAGAAGTTACAGCTGACAGCCAGCGAGGGGTGGGGCCGCTTTCGTACGATATATCCTGATTGGTTCAGTCCACTGTCTATATTGAAGATGGACCAATGGGCCGTCCCCTCCAAATTGTGCTCTTAGAAAACATTAAAAAAAAAAAAAAAAAAAAAAAGAGCTGAGAGATTTCATTGGATTAGCTCAATGTCCTTCAAGAAAATCAACCAATGGGCCGTCGCGTTCGATAAAAATGATTTATAACATACCTTTTTGATTAAATTATGACAGCCCGGCCCAAAAATGTGCGTCGGCCCACAGGGCATTGCCCGGTACGCCAGATGGCCAGTCCATGCCTGACGAGTACTAGTTACGGACAGTGAGCGCTAGGTGGTGCAATGACTCAAGGGAGTGTAATGTCAAATACTCATGACTGTTATTGTTCAGATATTGTGGTTGTGTCCGGTTATGTTCTGAGGATGTGTGTGTTAAATTAGCATAAACACAAGTTTTACATCGTGCCACCATGTCCGAATATGTGGGTAATGGCATTCATCAAATGTTTGTGTCTAAGTTGAATAATAAATCTGCGGTCCTGGAGCTGTGCTGTGGAAGTGGCGAGGGATCTGCGTTGCACTTAAAGATCTGTCTCATGAGACTTTCTTTCGACCAAGCACGCCACAATATGTTAGACACATGACCGTTCAGGGCTTCCATAGAAAACTAAATAAATAGATGAATTAATACAAAAGTAAATAAATACAGAGGCAAACTGAAGCACAAATATCTATTTGTCACATTTTGCCTACATCTATTTTAAATAATCATGTATTCATTTCCTTTTGATTTTGTCAGTTTCAGTCCTCCACACACACAAAGGATGTAGAACCTGAATTGAGACACAGCAACTGTTTTGTGTGCTCTGGTGTGTGTTCTGCTGTGTCTCCCTCTCTCTGTTTGTTTTCTCATGGCATCCTCCCCTCCCTCTCTACCTGAGCACACCTGAGGGTAATTGGTGCTCTGGTGGAGTGGGAGGGAGGTGATAAAATGGCAGAGAGTGCAGGAGCAGGAAGTGGAGGATCATACACAGCAGCAACACACCTGTGAGGAGGGCTCTCTCACCCTTTTGTTGCGTTGTTCCAAACAGGTTCAGTTCAGGTGATTGAGAAAGTTGAATGAGTAAAGCTAGCGTATTGTTGTTGTTTGTGGTTGATACAATGCAGCCTGTTGCTAAGAGAGGGCAGTTCGAGATGTGGGAACATTTCAATCTCCCAATAGGGTTATTTAATTTCAGTACAATAATTTGCTAGGTGTAATGTAAATAACCGAACACAGTCACCAACCACAATTTTGCCCCCTTTCTGACCTCTCCACAAGCACCACCCCTCCCTGTTTACACTCCAAAGTACCTGTCCACAATCACTCTCCCAGAATAGGCTTTGTCCTGTATGCACTGTCAAAGCTCTTTTCACTACACTTATGTCACTATCATTTCTATAATTTCTGCACTGGCAGTGGCAGATTGTTGAAATATACGGTACTGCCTATTTCACATATTTCTTGAGAAGATACTCATAATTATCATAGAAATGTGTGCAAATGTTCATACCCACCCTTCATTCATCTCAGATTCATCTCCCTCCCCAAACAAACACAAGAAATGTTCACATGCAGAATACCAACTTTATTATTATTTTGATTTTGAGAAGAAGGCAATGATTTTCTTATTTCAATTACTGCAGTGTCCAATGTACGCTTATTTATTTAACGATTTATTTAATTCATACCGAACACCCAAAGATAGAATATGGTAGCCAAACAATGTGGATGTGAATTCATGACACAGTGCCTTCTGTAACTTTCACCAGCAGATGTCGCCATAGAGTCTGAAGCTTCGAGGACTGAATCATTTTTCAATACAGTTGGATTGAAGGCTTCATTGGTTCATGAGGCGTCATTTTGCCATCACTGGTGCAGATTTATTTACAGTGCAAAAAAAATGGGTGTTCCAGCCCAACGGCAACAAACCACAAACAAACAAAAATGAACCAACCGGTTTCTCAATTCAAAGGGCACAATTCTCTGTACAACCTCTGGGCAAGTTGAAGCTCTCCAGACTCCCACACTGATGGCAAAAAACCCTCGCTTTGAAGAGCCCTTCAGTGGAGTTAATTGGGAGAAATCAATGTGACAGGGTGTTTTTTTCCCAGGTACAGTGATTCAGTTAATATTTTATCACACACACATACATTTCAATACTCATTATAATAATAACCTCATTATTTATCTATAATTACATAATACTTCCATTTCAATACAGCCAAACATTTTGTATTTGATACCATAGCTCCACCCGCTCAAATCCACACTTTCCCCTATCCCAAACAGGGAATAAAATAGCCATTGACAAGGGGCTCGTGTTCCTTGGAGACACAAATGGGTGCGGGACCAGGAAGTGAAAGTGAAAGTTATCACTGTAATGTTGGTGTTTGCGTGCACAATGTATGGACAAACGGGATGGGATGAGTTATGGAACCGAATCGACGGGTACCGCGTTGTTCGCTGTGATGTTGGCAGAAGTTTGGTGAGTCAAAGAAAGATGTGTAAAATAGCGATATGAATGAATTACGCCGCGGTTGCCGACAAACCCCTGAAGCTCCGTGTGTGTATGCGTGTAAGTGTGTGTGTGCGTGACATAGAGGGTAGTCCGTTTAAGCGCTGAATGGGAACGTCCGGCGAGTTGGGGGAAAGGAGAGCTAACTTTTCACAAAACTGCCTCCTGTCACCACTGTCATACATCCCTGTGCCAGGTTTAAAAGTGTCCTGTGTCTTGGGTTCGTCTAACTGAGCCGGTTTAATAAGAAAACAATAAACGGGACATGGAGACGTGATGTTAGTGCACTGAGCAGAAACATACTTCTTTTCTCATCCTCTCCCCAAAAACAACAACAACTCTGGGGAGCCTCTTAATTGTGCTCTCTGGTGGGGAAACTTTTTGAATCACAGTGTTACGATGGTCAGGGATTAGTAGTCCATGGCTGTCAGCCATCAGTGATGGACGATGGCATCGTTCATCGGCCCAACTCCACTCTTGAACAAAGTGTTTTCCTCATTCTTGTGTTTTGAACTCACAGTGTAACTGTTTTATCTCTCAGACTGACTGAAGTCCAGAAGATGGCCTCCAGGAGACTTTGTGTTGAGGAAGAGGAGGACAGAGCAGAGTCTCCAGTATCCAGCTTTCTGTCTATGAGGAGTGACTGGTCCGAAAGTTTACCTCCTGTCCTCAGTAATGGACCTGGACCCTCAGACACACAGTAAGAAACTGATTTTACTTTAAACCGACCTGTTGGAAGATGATGCATTAAGGCTGAAGACAAAATGCTTCAAGACTTCTAATAATGATGCACAACTATTAGTGCAGACACTGTTTTGAACTACAGTGGATCTTACTTTACCTCTGTAGCAGAAAAAAAGAGAACTTCCATTTAAGAATTAAAACTTTGAGACAATGTTTATATTTCTCCCTCATGTTAAAGTCACTGTTAATATTTACAACTATTCAAATTCTGAAATAATAAGCTTCAAATGTGTCATCAATTTTCATATATTTGTCCTCAGAATATTTAGTTTCTTTTCAGAAAATGGCTCAAATGTAGATTTTGACTTTTTTATTCCAGTTAAAACTTAATTTAGTCATTGATATTTGAGAGTGACAGAGAGCAACCGTGACCTGAGACATTACTGTTACATGTTACTTGTCTGAGAATATAGTTTACCACAATTAACTTCATTTGAATCTAACCCAAACTAAGCTGCCAAGAGTGACTGTACAACAGTAAAGGATGTGATCACTTGTCTTTAGTGGAAGGCTTTTATTGTGAAGGAGCTCCACAAAGAGTTGAGTTTGTATTAATAAGAGGATACAAAATTAAATAAAAGGAACAGTCATGTTCATTAGAGTGAATTCAAATAGAAAAGTAAAACACATTTTCTGTTCTGTGATCATCTGTGATGAATCTTGATATTTTTTCATCAACACTCAACAAATCATTGTAGTCACCAAGAAATGTCTTGACAGGAAGAGGAGTCATGTTTCTGTGGAGGAGCAGCTCTGCAGCTGTTCTTTGTGTCAGGACGTCCTGAAGGATCCAGTCTCTACCAGCTGTGGACACTGGTTCTGCAGGCAGTGCATCACCTCATACTGGGACCAGTCTGCTTCATCAGGGGACTCCTCCTGTCCCCAGTGTGGAGAAAGATCCAGAACAAGACCAGCCGGTCAGACCAGCAGTGCACAATGTAAGACTCTACATCTCTACCAATTAAAAATGTCACCTGCTACATGTCATTCTGTTTATTTAAAGACTTACAGTCAGTGCATTCAACTACGTGGATACAAACCCCCAAAATCACAAGAATCAAGCAGGTACATCAGCTTCATCAAATAAACTGAATGCCTTCTTGTAAATGTTTAGGCTGAAGAAGTGCACAGTTCCTGCTCTCCTGATCTCAGTCTGGAGCTCGTTCCACCATCGTGGAGCCAGGACAGCTAACAGTCATGATTCTGTTGATCTGTAGCTGGACCATCTCGTAGTGAGGGAGTAGGAGCTGACTGGCAGTAGAAAAGCACAGTGGACAGGCTGATTTGACCATGACTTGAATGTAGGATGAGTCTGAGCCATTTGCAGCAGGATAGGCAAGTACCAGTGACAGGAATCAGATTCCAGCGGCCATTGGACACCAGTAGAAAGTGCTGAAGTCTGGGAGAACTTGGGTTTGCTAACTTACAGTACACGTGCATTACCAACACCAGAGAGATTCTTTTCCAAAGAGGTCTAAAATAACCAAAACAGTCAAGTGGTTGCAATAAAAACATTATAAATGTCATTATAAATCAACACCAAAAAAAACAAAAAAAACAGAGGGTTGATGGGCCCACCAAAATCAACAAAGGGGAAGAGAAGCCAGAACAACGCACAACGGGCCATAGGATCTTTTTTCTGCCCTCTAAGCCAAAACAAAATTAGAACTAAACATAACAGATATAAATATTCCCAAAAAAACTAGACTACTGCACGAATAAAACAAACCGAAGAAGCAACAAGAGCAAATCCAAAACTCCATGTTCAGTGCAGTAAAACGAGACAATTGTAATGTGTAAAAACAACCAAAGGAGCAGCAGACAAGCTGACAGAAACCTCAACAAGTCCGGAAGCCATTAGAGCCAATGCCTCTATCTCAGTGGTTGAGCACCATTTCTAAAGGCTATCAAGTTTATTTGAAAATGAGAAATGGGATGCTCTACCATTACAGCCCTCCTGCAGGAGGCCAGTGCACATACAGCTGCACCTTTACTGCTTCATATATTCTTATTTTGGTCCCTTTAAATCAAAGTGAAAATAATGTGTAAGATAAAAAAAACAATTTGTCTCACACTTTTCTACCTTTTTTTTAGTGAATATTGGTCTGCAGGATGTGTTAGATGAACATAAGATCAGTCTGAGGTGGAGATATGAACGTGTGACTGAAGGAACTGAAACAGGAAGTGGAACCCTCAACAGGATCTACACTGAGTTCTACATCACAGAGGGACAGACTGAAGAGGTTAATACCCAACATGAGGTGAGACAGCTGGAGACACTTTCCAAGATGGAGACCCTCCATGACACTCCAATCAGGTGCTGCGACATCTTTAAAGCCTCACCTGACCAACAGAGACGCATCAGAGTCGTTCTGACCAACGGCGTTGCTGGAGTTGGAAAAACCTTCTCGGTGCAGAAGTTCACTCTGGACTGGGCAGAGGGCTCCGAAAACCAAGATGTCAGTCTGCTGGTTCTGCTGTCGTTCAGGGAGCTGAACCTGATCAGAGATGAGCAGTACAGTCTTCTCAGGCTGCTCCATGTTTTCCATCCAACATTACAGAAGGTGTCAGCAGAGAAGCTCGCTGTCTGTAAACTTCTCTTCATCTTTGACGGCCTGGATGAAAGCAGACTTTCACTGGATTTCAACAACCATGAGGTCGTGTCTGATGTCACACAGGAGTCATCAGTCAGCGTGCTGCTGACAAACCTCATCCAGGGGAAGCTGCTTCCCTCGGCTCTCGTTTGGATAACTTCCCGACCCGCAGCAGCCAATCAGATCCCTCCTTCATGTGTGAACAGGGTAACAGAAGTACGAGGCTTCACTGACGTCCAGAAGGAGGAGTACTTCAGGAGGAGGTTCAGTGATGAAGATCTGTCCAGCAGAATCATCTCACATATCAAGACCTCCAGGAGCCTCCACATCATGTGTCTGATCCCAGTCTTCTGCTGGATCACTGCTACAGTTCTGGACCACATGTTGACTACAGACCAAAGAGGAGAGCTGCCCAAGACCCTGACTGACATGTACTCACACTTCCTGCTGGTTCAGACAAAGAGGAAGAAGCAAAAGTACGATGAGGGACGTGAGACGAGTCCACGGAAGCTGACGGAGGCTGACAGGGAAGTTCTTCAGAAGCTTGGAAGGCTGGCGTTTGAACATCTGGAGACAGGAAACATCATGTTCTACCAAGAAGACCTGGAGCGGTGTGGTCTTAATGTCACAGAGGCCTCGGTGTACTCAGGAATTTGTACAGAGATCATCAGAAGAGAGAGTGTGATCTTCCAGAAAACAGTCTACTGCTTTGTTCATCTGAGCGTTCAAGAGTTTCTGGCTGCAGTCTACATGTTCCACTGTTACACCAACAGGAACAAAAAGGTCCTGAAGGCTTTTCTGGAAACAAAACAAGTTAAATCATCACTGGATATTTTCCTGAACAGAGTAATGATGAAATCCCTTGAAAGTAAAAATGGACACCTGGACCTGTTTGTTCGCTTCCTTCATGGCCTCTCTCTGGAGTCCAACCAGAGTCTCTTTGGAGGTCTGCTGGGTCAGACAGACAACCGTCCAAAAATCATCCAGAAAGCCATCAACAAGCTGAAGAAGATGGACAGAGATGATGTCTCTCCTGACAGAAGCATCAACATCTTCCACTGTCTGATGGAGATGAACGACCACTCAGTTCACCAGGAGATCCAAGAGTTCCTGAAGTCAGAGAACAGATCAGAGAAGGAACTCTCTCTGATCCACTGCTCAGCTCTGGCCTACATGCTGCAGATATCAGAGGAGGTTCTGGATGAGTTTGACCTGAATAAGTACAAAACATCTCCAGAGGGACGACGGAGACTGATTCCAGCTGTGAGGAACTGCAGGAAGGCTCTGTGAGTCCAGATGTGATTATCATTGTGTGTTTATTACATTATAAAGCAATTTTGAGCTGAAGTCATCAGTATTAAAGATCCACACATTACACACATGCACAAACTAAAAGTTCAGCTCTATAAAACTCAGACAAGTTAAATCTGATTGTTTTTTTAAGATAAATATCTAAATGAAAAAAACATCATCTTCTTACTCATTTTATCAGTCTTTTTTTTAATTTTATTTTTTACAGTGGATTTATTTATACACTTTGCTTCTATAATGTGTCTGTTTATTGTTCATATTATACACACACACACACACACACACACGTAAGTTGGTGGTGGGAGTGAGGGGGGCAGGCAGGATCAAATACATACAAGTGCTGTTACAACCTCCAGTGATTGTAGCACTCAGTGGACATCATGCTCAAATAATGTTTAACAGACACAAATCACATCATCTTGTTTGGGTGACCCTTTGGTCTAAAACTGCTATTGGGGGATCATTAGTTTGCTCAAGAACATTTGGACATTTGGACAGGAGGAGCTCAAGTTTCAAACCACAAACCTTGTGATCAATGACTGACCAGCTCAGACTGAACAGCTGACCAGCTGAGCTACAGCCAAATGTGTTGATGTCTGTTTTGTAGATAAAGTGTCAGATTTTATTTGACCTTCAGTTTTATTTTTTCTGTCATCAAAGACTTTCCCATTGTGGATTTTCTGATTGTGAACTCTCAGAGACTGGCTGTGGGGTTGTGGCCTCAGCTTTGAAGTCCAACCCCTCCCATCTGAGAGAGCTGGACCTGAGTCACAACAAGCTGAAGGATTCAGGAGTGAAGCTGCTGTGTGCCGGACTGAAGAGTCCAAACTGTAGACTGGAGATCTTGAGGTCATTTCTTGTGTTTTGCTCTTGTGCAGTGTTTATCTACCTGATTTAAATCCATAACAGAACTTTTAAACGTCCTTTACTTTTTTTTCTGTGTTTGTCTGAACAAAATACACAACAGCTCTTTTTTTAGTCTGTCAGTAAAATTCAGTCTGTACTCTAATTGGATTCATGTTGTTATGGACACTGTAGTGCTGGGACAGGTGTTAAAGAGGGTGCAGAGTTCAGCAGCATGTTGATCATCTGTGTTGATATGAATGATGATGATCCACAATAACACAATAACAAAGTCACTCAATCATTTTAGTATGACGCTAATTGATTAGGGCACAGTAATGTTGAACGGCACATTAAACAACTGAACATTGATCGGAATATAAATGGATATTTATCTACATCATTTATTCTTCATTCAGATTGATTAATTGCAGTTCGTCAGAGATCAGCTGTGCTTGTGAGGGATCATAGATGTATGAAGCTCTATGATGCCTAAACTGACAGAATAATTTGATTCTTTTATTTTCTGACTCCACTTTTCCCCCCAAAAAAGAAAATATAAAGAGAAAAATGAAAAATGATTCATATAAAGAGAAAGAGATCGAACAGATATTCAGTATTTTCTTTTTCCATCAGTTATGTAAAATTATATGATACTCACACTTATTCAAACTGAAAAGACTTTGATTTTATGGATTTACTTTTGTTCACATTTCCTGAGAATTCATCCTGAATAAGGGTGTCACGATTTCGATTTTAAACCGAAATCAACCGAAATCAAGTCACAATCTCGAACTTTGAATTAAAAAATGGAATCGTCGATGCTGCCACGCCCCCATGTCACGTCCGGTCGGCTTGCCAACCAGAAAAACACACCCACGTGTTGAAGTGCGGCGAGTCAACCTCCTCTAACTTAGCTGCTAGCTAAGCCAGTATCTTTTACCTACAGCCAGTCAAACGACAGCATGGTGTTACACCATTCCTGTTCAGCTGGTGGTCGGGGTTGGGAAGCACAGGGGAGATGATTTCCTCCAGGGTAAAAGCATGTGTTTGCCTTCGGGGTGAACCTCTTTCACGTGTTAAGCTGGTCAGGAAATAATACCAGGGAGCTTTGCTGTATCTGGAGGAGCCGTCGCCTTTATTCACAGCCAATCTGCAGCATGTTGTACACTTTATTGCTGTCACTACAACTGCTACTCCTTTCGCTTCTCCTTCCTCTCCCATTCATTCACTGTCCGCACGTACGCACGCTCCCTCACTCTCGCTCGTCCACTCACACCTCACACACCTGACGCACCACCCTGAAAGGGGCTACGCCACTCTTACAACAATGGCAACAGATGCAGGAGGCCCATCGACAGAACTTGAACCCGCTCCTCTTTCACTGAAGTTGTTGAAAAATGTTTTAAATTTGACAATGTAGTGTGGTACATTGTGAACAAAGATCAGATATTATATTGCATAAAAGTCTAGTCTAAAAATGGAATAGCAACCTGTGCTTAAAATAATAACTGTAAAAATCGAGAATCAAACCGAACCGTGACCTTAGAATCGGAAATGCAATCGACTCGAGGATTTGGAGAATCGTGACACCCCTAATCCTGACATATTTGCAGCTTTGGAAACTTTGTGATCTTGAATTGAATCTAAAATCAGTTTTAGTGAGTTTTTGTTTGTTTGGCTTCACAACATGAGTTTGTATAGATGGAGCCACTGGTGGAGCTGCAGAGTTTAAGAGGTGAAGTCACGACGTCTTTATTGAAGCAGCAGCACGTTGTCATTAATATTAATGAGAGCTCTTTGTCACCTTTTGTATTTTAGAGGTTTTAACCTGCGTCCTGTTGGGTTCAGATGTTTGGAGTTTCCATTTTCTCATTTTCTTTTTGAACAGATTATTAATCACTGAATGATTTCAAGCAGGAACATTGTCTTTTAAACTTACTTCATTTATTCTTTATTCAGATTGAGGAGCTGCAGGTTGTCAGAGATCAGCTGTGCTTCTCTGGCCTCAGCTCTGAAGTCCAACCCCTCCCATCTGAGAGAGCTGGAACTGAGTGGAAACAGCCTGAAGGATTCAGACGTGAATTGTCTGTGTGATTTTCTGCAGAGTCCAGACTGCAGACTGGAGACTCTGAGGTCAGACAACATGTTTTACTTCTGTGCTCAGATTAAACTGCAGACATCAGGCTGATATTATACTGATCCTCACTGAGTATCTTAATGTTGAGCTGCACATTTAAAACCTTCATGTAACAAGAAACATCTACACCTGATGTCAAGTTTTTTTAAATAAATGATAATGATAGATTTATGAAGCTATATGATGATTATACTGACAGGATAGTTTAAACTGAAGATGATTTAATTTTCTGACTGCACTTTTCATTAAAAAAATAAATAAATAAATACAGTAGATGTCTTTTGTTTACTCTTCCCCAGAATTCATCCTGACATATTTGCACCTTTGGAAACTTTGTGATCTTGAGTTGAATGTTTTGTTATTCTGATCCACACTGACTAGCTCAATGATAAAGTCTATTTTCTCTTACAGTGGTTTAATCCATTGACTGTGGCAGAGCAGTGTTGAGCTGCACATTTAAAATAGGGATGCACATTTTAAATTTTTTTTATGACCGATAACCAACGCTCATTTACCGATTAATAACCGTTATTACACGGCTCTTCTTAATGCTGCAGAAAGCTCCATTCACTTGAATGGGGCTTCCCAACATTCGGCGGTCAGTTATTTTCGTATAACTCAGTTATTTTCGTATAACTGACCGCTGCCAAACATATTTGACCGTCGTCAAGGAAAGCGGCCTTTTTCCCTCTGATTTGCGTATTTCGTATCACTCCGCGCTCTAAAATCTTTGCTCCGCAAGTGGTCCAGTCACTTATCACTGCAGCGTCTTCGGTTGCTAAGTGACGTCAGCTGATCTGTAGTCTACTTCATATGGGAAAAAATTACTCCTATGCCACTAGTATGGATGAGTTTCACATTAACTTTAATATTTTTGATAAATACGGTGATTTCGAGTCTTGGCAAAAGGCTGAGTTGTCATCAAAGGTCAAGAAAAGACGAAGAGGAAAGCAGCGAAGAGGGAGAAGCGAAACGGCATCGGTTTGGTGAACTATTTCTCTGCTGAAAAACACTGAACGCCTGAACAGTGACAAATAAATTGTAAAAAGACACACTGTGTGACGTTTTTTTTTTGTGTTGGCAAGTAGCTGTGTAATAAGCTTAAGGACGGATCAGACCCCCCTGCTTAGCGTCAGGGTCCGGTTCGTCCTGTCGGGACTTATTTTCCCGATAATGACCACCGTTCTATACATTATCCCTTACTTAACCGATAAGATTTAAATGCTCTATTGAGTGTCTGTGACCCATTCAAAAGTACCGTGCCAATTTTTTTTTTCTTATGGGCTTTATTTTTAAATGCGCAAATACAGCCAGTAAAGCCAGTAAATACAGTAAAGGCACGTGTTGCGTCGACACGCTCCCATGAGTAGATTGACATGTAGCTAAAAAAAAATGTAATCGGTCAAAGTTCCTGTTATCGGTTAACAGTTAAACGGTTAACCATTAGCATCCCTAATTTAAAACCTTCATATAAGAAGAAAAATCTACACTGGATAATTCACTGTGATCCTCTTGATCGTCATCTTATATTCCACATCATGTTTTTGAGAAAGTGATAGTAAAATATAGAAACACAATTCATAAATAAATGATCTCCGTTTCAACAAACAGACAACAACAAATATTCAGTATTTTCTTTTTCCACCACTTCTATAAAACTATATGATACTCACACTAGTCAAACTGAAGAGACTTTGATTTTATGGACTTATTTTTGTTCACATTTCCCCAGAATTCATCCTGACATATTTACAACTTCTGAAACTTTGTGATCTTGAATTGAATCTAAAATCAGTTTCCGAGAGTTTTTATTAGTTTGGCTTCACAACATGAGTTTGTATAGATGGAGCCACTGGTGGAGCTGTACAGATTAAGAGGTGAAATCACAACGTCTTTATTGAAGCAGCAGCACGTTTTCATTAATATTAATGAGAGCTCTTTGTCACCTTTTGTATTTTAGAGGTTTTAACCTGTGTCCTGTTGGGTTCAGATGTTTGGAGTTTCCATTTTCTTTTAGAACAGATTATTAATCACTGAATGATTTCAAGCTGGAACAGTGTCTTCTAAACTTAGATCATTTATTCTTTATTCAGATTGTGGGGCTGCAGTTTGTCAGAGATCAGCTGTGCTTCTCTGGCCTCAGCTCTGAAGTCCAACCCCTCCCATCTGAGAGAGCTGGACCTGAGAGGAAACTACAGCCTGAAGGAATCAGACATGAAGCTGCTGTGTGATCTGAAGGAGACTCCAGACTGCAGACTGGAGACTCTGAGGTCAGACAACGTGTTTTACTTCTGTGCTCAGATTAAGATGATGTGAAAATTGTGGTGACACTAAACTGCAGACATCAGGCTGATATTATACTGATCCTCACTGAGGATCTTAATGTTGAGCTGCACATTTAAAACCTTCATATAACAAGAAACATGTACAATAAACAATAAAGGTGATAACGGATCTCCTTGCTTCATTCCCCGTGAGAGCTGAAAAAAGGGGGACATTTGTCCATTGGTGAGGACTGATGCTCTCGGTGCTGTATAGATCAGTTTAACCCAGTTAGACAATTCCCGACCCAAAACCAAAAGCTTCCAAGACATGTATTAAAAAACCCTCTCAACCCTATCAAATACTTTATCCGCAACAAGGGAGAAGGCTGCTACTGGGGTGTTTTCTTGACGGCTCTTCCACATAAGGTGGAGCAACCATCTGAGATTGTCTGAGGATGACCTCCCCTTCACAAATCCTACCTGGTCTTCATGAACAATATCTGGTAAAATATTCTCCAGTCTCATTGCCAGGACTTTAGTGAGCACTTTACAATCCACATCGATTAAAGTAACTGATCGGAAGCTACCTGGATCCAAAGGATCCTTATCTTTTTTGAGGATCAGTGACATCAAAGCCTCATTAAATGTATTTGGGAGCTGTCCCTGTGACAGTGACTCTGAGTAAACTGCAGTCAGAACAGGTGCCAGCATATCTATGTGTTTTTTGTAATACTCCACTGGAAGGCCGTCTAATCCTGGAGACTTTCCAGGTTTCATGCATCGGATGGCTACTTTAACCTCCGATTCTGAAATAGGGGCATCCAGCTCTCCCACTTGATCTGAGGATAACTTTTGATTTTAGAAAAAAAAGTATTCAGCTTGTCTATATCCGAATTTATCTCTGAAGTATAGAGTTTTGAATAAAAGTTTTGAACCACTTCTTTGTTTACATTTTTAATACCAGGAATCACATATCCGGCCTCCCTTTGCTTAAGTTGTCTGGCCAATAGCTTGCCCGATTTTTCCCCATTTTCATAAATATTTGTTTTCAATCTGAACAGAACGTATTCAGCGTTTTTATTATACATCTCATTTAAATCAAATTCCAGTGCACACTCTTGTTTAAGTAATGAATCACTACAACTATTTGCTAGCTCATTCTCTTTTAGTTGAGATTCCAGTTTCTTCAATTTTTCAATGCTTTCTCTTTTCTTTTTACAAGAGTATGCTATAATCTTACCCCTAAAAAAAGCTTTTGATGCCTCTCACACTGTGCCCAATTTCTCTGTGGATCCGACATTAATTTTGAAGAAGCTTTTGAGGTTCTGAGACAGTAACTCATCAAACGCTGGGTCTTGGTATAGAGATGTATTGAGTCTCCACCTATTTCTTTTGATGGAATCCATTTCTGCTGCTAAGCAGAGTTCCACTGTTGCATGATCTGTGAGAGCGATAACACCAATCCTGCATCCCATAATAGATTCAATCATACTTTTGGAAATTAGAAAATGATCTAATCTTGAGTGGGATTTTTGTCTTTGAGAGTAAAAAGTGTACTCCTTTTCTCTCGGGTTGATTAATCTCCATATGTCCACTAACCTGAGGTCTTTCATAAGTAAATGTATTGCCTGTCGGTCCTTCGGTATAATCTTTCTATAGGTTGTTCTATCTAGGATATTATCCTGGATTTGATTGAAGTCTCCTCCCATTACTGTATGCCCATCAACAATGCCCCCTAACAATTTCTTCAATTTGGGAAAAAAATGTGCGTCCTCCACACTAGGGGCATATATATTGCATAGATTTAACTTCATTCCATTGACTATGGCCTCCACACATCTACCATCCTCGTCTTTGTGTTGTTTTAATAATACAAAATTCAGTTTCTTATGCTACCTCACGCTTCTTACTGTTGAATGAGCTATGGTATATCTGCCCAACCCAATCTCTTTTAAGTTTAACCACCTCTGAGTCAACCAGGTGGGTCTCTTGGATAATTGCCACATCAGTCTGTTGAGATTTTAGATAGCTTAAATATTTTCTCCTCTTTACGGGGTCTTTTATTCCGTTGATATTCCAAGAAAGTTTTCCGACATACCTAGCCATTTACCTTATTTTGTGTTTTACCTATAGGTGCCCCAACTGGTAAGAGACAGACAACCAAAATCATAAGACTGTTTCTGTGCTGTCAAACTCAAACCCATGATAATTCCTCTTACTGTGCAGGCTCTTGAACACATTCTTAACTGATTATCACAACAAAATGAACCAACTCTGAAACAGTAACAAAGCATGAACAATAGAAAAAACCCTCCCCCTGTCACTCCCCACTTCTCATTCTTCATTGAGAAGAACCCTCCCTATTACTGGTCCGTGTGGCACTTCCAAGAAATGCCCCCAAAATCTCCCAAATCCCCCTCTGCCAACTTCCCGCATTCTACACTTAGAGTAGACAATACAGTTAGACAAGAGTCTGTAGTTTTACAGCTCAAAAAGAGAAAATAAGTAGGTAAATAAATAAAATGGAAGAGATAAATAAATAAAATAAAATCCCAGATAAGTGTTATGGAGGTCTGCCTTTTCGGTTAGATACAATATTTGCTTCATGGTTGACATCTACCCGGTGCTTGTTAAAATCTTTGTGTTGACATTATCAAGTGAACTCAACGTTTTGTCGTTGCACCTTCTTCAAACCTGCCACTAACATTACCTCCGTTGTGGTGTATGCTGAGAGACGGCGCAGCACGGCACGGCACAGAATAGCGGAGTTTATCGCGGCGCATCACCTGCATCAACGGTAACGGTATATCTGGATGAACGTAGTGAATGAGACAGCTGGCACAGTTACTTTGACAGAGACAATGATAGTTGCAAATCATAATATGGCAATGAAGCCATGGATACTGGCAGCCGAAACTGTTATATTAAAGTACATTACTCTAACAGCTGCAAGAAATAGCGTAACAGGCTTCATAGTCTCCATAGGTGGCCTGCTGTGGTTCGTGATTTATTTTCACTGGTGCAGTGCCCGTAGGAAATATGTGTTCCTATAAAAAAGTGGGAGGTTAAGTAGCTTTTTCATGGATGGCCAAATGAGGCTGTGTTTGAAGGTGGAACGTCAGGGATATTAAGGTTTGTTGTGAAATCTGATATTCCAGGTTGTAATTGACCGTTTTTGACTATTTTTGATTTTGCCATTATATTTCACCTTAAAAACCATTTACTTGGTGTCATTATTTTCAGCACAACCTCACATGTGTGACTGTACAGTTATTTTTTTTATTTTGACATACTGTATTAACACAATGGACCTAAAATCACAAAAGAAAAAAAAAATCCGATTGGAAAAAGTTAGATTTTTTTAATGTGAAAACCACAAATAAGTTTAACAAGCCATTTTTTATTACTTATAATGCAAATATAAATTGTTGTTTGCTAAATATGTGCATATATTTTAAAAATTTACAAAGTTATATGTAACTATTTACATTTAAAAGCAGGCAATGCTCAGGTCTGCATGAGCTCCTTCCAGCTGAATGAAGAGCTGCACTGCCTGCTCCACATTCAGCTTCTCCTCATTGTTTTGACTCATTGAACAAAAAACCGACTCCACTACATACTAAACACACTACACCAAACACTACATAACACACTAACTATACACTCCAAACACGCAAAAAGTGACACATATCTCTCAACTCTCAATATCGCTGTCTCTACACTGACCGTCGTTGCCTGTCATTCATCCACCTCCGTCCCTCACACAACTTCCCGTTCCTCAACACCAAACTTGCTGCTTGGACACTTTCGTGACCAAAGCCTGTTTTTACTGTTTCTTCTGCACCAGACACAAAGCAAATGTGACGGCAATGTTCGCGAAAAAGCATGGCGGACATTATTTACCATAAGTCCGGTTTTGGACGTGCCGGTGCGTCCGGTCCGTCGACTCGGGAGGTGGGCCGTGTGGGTTGGCTAGCGGCTAGCAGCTAGCTACACACAAACATCCACAGATTCCGATTCCACTTTGTTGTCCGCGCGTCTCCAGATCTCCTCAGACCCGAACAGACTCAGTCCTGACTCATTTAGTCTCATTAATCCACAACAGCCAGTTTAGATGCACAGAACAGAACGGGACCGAACCGCTGGCAAAATCCCGGTCCAGCTTGCGCCACTGCAGGTATAAATCTGCTTGTTTCTTAACCTATGTCATAAGCTGGAGCTCTGCAGCGATTGGCTCTGGTGCGCAGGTGGCTACGGTGTGCATTGATTGGCTGTGGTGCGCACGTGACTGTGGTGGCTCCGATGGACAATGCTCGCGGAATTTGTGAAGCATTTATGAAATAATTTATTAACTGTATCATTGTAGTCCAAACAAATGCGAAGTTGCACACCCTTAAACCACGCAGCAGCCATGTTGAAAGTCTCAGGTCAGTCTGATCCTGATCTGCAGAGATATTTGAGGCAAACACAGACAGACAGAGATTCCTTGCTTTTATAAAGAGATAACTCAAATAGGTGATTTCAAGCAGGAACATTGTCTTCTCAACTTACATCATTTATTCTTTATTCAGATTGAGGAGCTGCAGTTTGTCAGAGATCACCTGTGTTTCTCTGGCCTCAGCTCTGAAGTCCAACCCCTCCCATCTGAGAGAGCTGGACCTGAGTAAGAACAACCTGAAGGATTCAGACGTGAATCATCTGTGTGATTTTCTGCAGAGTCCACACTGCAGACTGGAGACTCTGAGGTCAGACAACATGTTTTACTTCTGTGCTCAGATTAAGATGATGTAAAAGTTGTGGTGACACTAAACTGCAGACATCAGGCTGATATTATACTGATCCTCATTGAGTATCTTAATGTGGAGCTGCACATTTAAAACCTTCATATAACAAGAAACATCTACACCGGATGTCAAGTTTTTTTTTGAAAATAAATGAAAATGATTTATGAAGCTATGTGATGCTTATACTGACTGAATAGTTTAAACTGAAGATGATTTGATTTTCTGACTACACTTTCCCTAAAACAATTAAAGTAAATAAAAAATACAGTAGATGTGAGATTTACAGTTATTATGGTGGCGAGACTGACGGTAGCATAATCTGAGAGCTCCCAGAAGGATCCGGTTCTTTCAACATTTTGGAGTACTTTACACACCAATTTTATCATAAAATATATGGGGAAGTATGAACTATGGAAGGCTAAGACCACAGACGAAGAAATGGAAAGAGGTAAGAAGGTGTGAGAGAGAGAATTGTTTGGAGAACGAGATTGCGAGAGAGAAGTGAACAGAGTATTGGTGGATTAGCATGAACTATACAGTGACTGTAACTATAATGGGTGACAGTACGGATGGAGATAGTGATATTATGCCATGGCAGGATGTCAGTAGAAAGAGGACAGATGGGAGTGACAGCTCTGGTAGTGCAGCTTCTGGCTTGGAGGCTGCAACATGGTTAAAAAACTAAGGCGGACAACATGAGGAGGGAGAGTGAACAAACAGAATGGAAAGTAATGATAGTGTTCAAAAAAGAAGGGTAACATTTTCACCAACTGAAACTGACAAAAGCAATTGAAAAAGAAATGGGGAACATCAAGTTTGCTAAATACTTGAGATCAGATGCAAAGAGATCAGTTCCTCAGAGCATATACATTAGATGGACACAAAATCAGTGCTCACATCCCAGGAAAATGATCAAAGCTTAGAGGTGTTATTGATGATGTTCCTTTGGCAATGTTGATGGATGAGACGGCTCAAGAAGTAAAAGGGGGAAAGTTGGTGAAAGCTGCAGACGCAAAGAAAGTGCCTGAAATCAGACAGTCTGTCAGTAGTCCTCCAGTTTGAAAACAGTGAGTCTAAGAAAGTAAGAATGGGATATTTGAGCTGTGATGTGAGAGAGTTAATCCCGGCACCATTGCCATGTTTCAAGTGTCCGAGAATGGGACACACTGCAGGACATTGTGAAGGAAAACTAAGATGTGCAGGTGAACATGAATATGAAAAGTGTGGCCAAGACGCACAAATCAGATGCTGTAACTGTGGTGGTGAACATAGTGCTGCTTATGGAGGGAGTCCTGTTCAAAGGCAAGCCAGAGAGGTGCAGAAATATAAAGAAACGAAACAGGTGTCTTATAGCGACGCAAGTGAAAAGTAAAGGAAGGTGAGCGAGCCAGACTCAGTGCTGTGCACGTGATGAATAGTGCAGAGAGTCTGAGAACCAATAAGAAGAGATTCTGCTTCTTACGCCAAATCCATTCATAGATGCATATTTGCATGTTTGGACACTTTGTGATCTTGAGTTGAATGTTAAGTTTTTATTATACTGATCCACACTAACTATCTCAGTGATAAAGTCTATTTTCTTTTACAGTGGTTTAATCCATTTACTGTGGCAGAGCAGTGTTGAGCTGCACATTTAAAACCTTCATATAAAGAGAAAATTTCTACTGGATAATTCACTGTGATCCTCTTCAACTCTTGATCATCATCTTATATTGCACATCATGTTTTTAAGAAAGTGACAATAAAATACATGAACACAATTAATAAGAATTTATCTCTGTTTCAACAAACAGACAACAACAAATATTCAGTATTTTTTTTTCCATCAGTTTTATAAAACTATATGATACTCACACTAGTTCAAACCGTGGAAACTTTGATTTTAGGCATTTACTTTTGTTCACATTTCCCCAGAATTCATCCTGACATATTTGCAGCTTTGGAAACTTTGTGATCTTGAATTGGATCTGAAATCAGTTTTAGTGAGTTTTTATTAGTTTGGCTTCACAACATGAGTTTGTATAGATGGAGCCACTGGTGGAGCTGCAGAGTTTAAGAGGTGAAGTCACGACGTCTTTATTGAAGCAGCAGCACGTTGTCATTAATATTAATGAGAGCTCTTTGTCACCTTTTGTATTTTAGAGGTTTTAACCTGCGTCCTGTTGGGTTCAGATGTTTGGAGTTTCCATTTTCTCATTTTCTTTTTGAACAGATTATTAATCACTGAATGATTTCAAGCAGGAACATTGTCTTCTAAACTCACATCATTTATTCTTTATTCAGATTTGAGGGCTGCAGTTTGTCAGAGATCAGCTGCGCTTCTCTGGCCTCAGCTCTGAAGTCCAACCCCTCCCATCTGAGAGAGCTGGACCTGAGTGGAAACTACAACCTGAAGGATTCAGATGTGAATAATCTGTGTGATTTTCTGCAGAGTCCAGATTGCAGACTGGAGACTCTGAGGTCAGACAACATATTTTACTTCTGTGCTCAGATTAAGATGATGTGAAAGTTGTGGTGACACTTAACTGCAGACATCAGGCTGATATTATACTGATCCTCACTGAGTATCTTAATGTTGAGCTGCACATTTAAAACCTGCATATAACAAGAAACATCTGCACTGAATGTTTTTTTTAAATAAATGATATTGATAGATTTATGAAACTTTATGATGCTTACAGTGACGGAATAGTTTAAACTAAAGATTATTTGATTTTCTGACTCCATTTTTCATTTAAAAAAATTAATAAATAAACACAGTATATGTCTTTTGTTTACTCTTCCCCAGAATTCATCCTGACATATTTGCATCTTTTGAAACTTTGTGATCTTGAGTTGAATGTTAAGTTTTTATTATACTGATCCACACTGACTATCTCAATGATAAAGTCTATTTTCTTTTACAGTGGTTTAATCCATTTACTGTGGCAGAGCAGTGTTGAGCTGCACATTTAAAACCTTTATATAAAGAGAAAAATCTACAGTGGATAATTCACTGTGATCCTCTTCAACTCTTGATCGTCATCTTATATTCCACATCATGTTTTTAAAGAAAGTGTCAATAAAATACATAAACACAATTCATATATAAGTTATCTCTGTTTCAACAAACAGACAACAAATATGCAGTATTTTCTTTTTCCACCAGTTTTATAAAACTATATGATACTCACACTAGTTCAAACTGAAGATAGTTTGATTTCAAGGATTTACTTTTGTTCACATTTCCCCAGAATTCATCCTGTCTTCATCTTTCGTCTTTATTGAAGCAGCAGCACGTTGTCATTAATATAAATGAGAGCTCTCTGTCATTTTGTTTGTATTTTAGAGGTTTTAACCTGCATCCTGTTGGGTTTAGATGTTTGAATGATTTCAAGCAGGAAGATTTTCTTCTAAACTTACATCATTTATTCTTTATTCAGATTGAATCGCTGCTGGTTGTCAGAGATCAGCTGTGCTTCTCTGGCCTCATCTGTGAAGTCCAACCCCTCAGATCTTAGAGAGCTGGACCTGAGTGGAAACACGCTGCAGGATTCAGACGTGAAGCTTCTGTGTGATTTTCTGCAGAGTCCACACTGCAGACTGGAGACTCTGAGGTCAGACAACATGTTCCATTTCATCCTCACTGAACGCCAGAGGCGGTGCTTCAGCACTGAATGTCTCCATCTCCCGCATGCGCAGGTCGAGTGTTTATACCAACAAGGTCACCCGTCACCCCTGACTATACCGGCTAGCCTATATTTTCTGGTGACGTCAGAGGGTCTGTTCCTTTTCATCTTCTCGCTTTGCAGGTAGACGTACATCAGTGAGCTCTTGCTGAACTAAAACGTGTAGTTCACTGCTGTTTCTTCGCTGGTGGCTCTGCGACAACCTGTCGGAGCTGTGAGCTGCTCGCCCTTCAAGGGCTGCGACGAGCTGAGACAGGAGGTTTGTTGCGGTTTGCGGCCGACACCCCTACCATCAGTTCGTCTCTACAACTGGCTGAGTATACCAGGCGTAGTGTTACATTCCCTTTGAGTATCGCTTTCTTTTGTTAAATAAGGTTGGTGAAGGCATTGTACTCGCTCCCTCTCCTGACATTTGTGCTATTAGTTACGGGTGCTAGCGGTTGTACCCGCTTTCCGTTGTAGTTTTATATGTTGGTGAAGCCAGTGTACTCGCTCCCTCTCCCGACATCCGTACTACCGTGGCCATGTTCCGGAGCCGAACCAGTTGACCCCAGCCCAGCGATTGCCTCCAGGACAGCCTAGCCAACCTAAACTTTGGGCGGCAGAGGCTGCAGGCGCCTCCTCCGGGAAGAGGGTCAAGGAGTCTGAACTGGCCTCCAGGGTGGACCAGTTGACTGAGGAGCTTAATCAGATGAAATCCCTCTTCCTAGCCATCCACTCTGGGACTGGTGCAGTGGATGTGGGTGCTCCTGCTTCCCCTGCCGCCGTGTTCAAACCAGAGGAGGATGTGCTCTCCGTGGCTTCAGCCACTGAGTTCGCTGACTATGGGGTGGACGTGGTCCCCCAGGATGCTGCCTCCCACACCTCGGGGGCGAGCTCCCGCTCCTCCTGAAATTGGATGTTCTGCAGGCTCAGCCGGCTCCCGCCAATGCTTTCTGCCACCTTTACTGTGCCTCCGTCAGATGAATACCTGAGGGAGTTGCACGCATGCTGGAGATACTAGAGCCCTCTCTCATGCAACATCAGATGGTCAGACCATGGCGGCTATGCAGAATGCAGCCAAATTCGGCTTGGCCCACATGCCAGCGGTTGAGCCGGCTATAGCGGCTCTCATTGTTTCACCTGATGTGGCTCTGAGGCCGGATGCCAGGTGTCCGCGCCCCCAGTGTCGGGCTACAGATGACCAGGGGCCTCATGTACTAAGACTTGCGTGGATTTCCTACTGAAACACGGCATACGCTAGAATCCAGAAACTGTCGTATGCACAAAAAAAATCAGATGTATCAAAGTGTGATTACGCATGGATCCAAGCACTTCTCCTTTGTCCCTGTCCCTGCACACTCACTGAAATAAAATAAAAAAATTGTCAGACGTGAAGGTGAAGTGGAGGATTTCGGCCCATCGCCAAAGCGTGACCACAACGGGCGGGGGGACAGGAGTCAAATGAAGGAAGAATACAACATGTGAAATAGGTTTAGTTTCCTTTGTTCATACACCACTTGATTGAATCACTATTGCTTTTTTTTCAAAGAAATACATAATAATATATAATAATGTTCCAAGTGGGTGTTGGCCTCCGCCAGGGCTGTGCCTTGTCTCCAATCCTGTTTGTGGTATACATGGACAGGATTTCGAGGCGCAGTCGTGGTATGGAGGGGTTACAGTTCGGTGACCTTAAGATCTCATCACTGCTTTTTGCAGATGATGTGGTCTTGATGGCATCATCGGCTGTAGATCTACAACACTCACTGGATCAGTTCGCAGCTGAGTGTGAAGCAGCAGGGATGAGGATCAGCACCTCTAAATCTGAGGCCACGGTTCTCAGTAGGAAACCGGTGGATTGCTTACTCCAGGTGGGGAATGTGTCCTTGCCCCAAGTGAAGGAGTTCAAGTACCTCGGGGTTTTGTTCACGATTGACGGAGAGTCGGCGCAGCGGGTGCGGTGTTGCATGTGCTTCACCGCATTTTTGTGACGAAAAGGGAGCTGAGCCGGAAGGCAAAGCTCTCGATCTACCGGTCAATCTTCGTCCCTACCCTCACCTATGGTCATGAGCGATGGGTCATGACCGAAAGAATGAGATCGCGGGTACAAGCGGCCGAAATGGGTTTCCTTCGCAGGGTGGCTGGGGTCTCCCTCAGAGATAGGGTAAGGAGCTCAGCCATCCAGGAGGGACTCGGAGTAGAGCCGCTGCTCCTTTGCGTGGAAAGGAGCCAGTTGAGGTGGTTCGGGCATCTGATGAGGATGCCACCAGGGCGCCTTCCTAGGGAGGTGTTCCTGGCACGTCCAACTGGGAGGAGACCTAGGGGTAGACCCAGGACCAGGAGGAGGGATTATATTACTTCTCTGGCCTGGGAGCGCCTGTGGATTCCCCAGTTAGAGTTAGCCGATGTGGCAGGGGAAAGGGAAGTCTGGGACTCGCTACTGCAGCTGCTGCCCCCCGACCCGATTTTGGATAAGCGGTTGACAATGGATGGATGGATATATAATAATAATAATAATTATAGAAGGACAAAACAACTTCACTACAAGGATTGACAAGACTGATCACACTTATGTTAATGACTGCAGAATTGTGACTGCAGAAGCGCACACGTTTATTGACACAAATACTGAACACAAGGAGACAATGAAGGGCTTGTTAGATCGCTCTGCCGCTCTATTTTCACCAGGGAAAAAACAAATACACATATTTGAATGCACGTGCCCAAATAGGCATTGTGCTGGTTTACATTCGGGGTGCAATTAAACAGATAAATTAATTACTCACCGAGAAGCCACTCATCGCGCACCGTGCCAGCCTCCAGCCTGTTACCAACCATACTATTGGTAAAAATGAACGAGTCTTGCGTTGAACCAGACCACCTTGCCACAATGTTGGTGAGCTGCATTTGCGCATCACATATTATTTGAACATCAATTGAATGAAAATGTTTCCCATTTTTTCCTGACAAAAACAAATCCATCCTGTGATGGCACTATAGCAACATGTGTGCAGTCAATAGCTCCGATTACATTAGGGAAACCGGCTCTTGCTGCAAATTGCACTTTAATTTTGGCCTGTTCAACAGCATTGTATGGGAATTGCGCAAGGACAACCCCTGGCTTCTGGCTGTGTTTCGTTCTAGGGCCGGCCGCAGCTCTGCGCGCAACAGATCTTCCCGTTCTCTAACATCCTCTCACGTCTGATATTACCATTTGCGATGTCTTCTAACAAGGCCAAGGCTGTCATTGTTAATGCCATTTTTTCATCACTTTGCACATGTTTTTATATCCATCCATATGATTGCAAACGTGTGTGTTAATTGTCCATTAATGTGTCTCTGATGTGCACATTACTCTGAGGACTAATTGTTTTCACATAATTAACAGTTTCCCAGCATCACCTCTGTCACCAAAGGAACAATAGCTGCAGAAACGTGTGTACGCCAGCCATGAAGCTGGCGTGGGGCACCGCACATTTCCACGGTCATTTCACTTTTGATGCATCTGAACGTTGGCGTGGAAAATGCAAACGCCACGTTTTTGTGCATACGCAACATTGATACATGAGGCCCCTGCTCTCTAAGGCCTATGACGCAGCAGCACGCATGGGACGCATTGGCAATTCCCTGTCGCATCTGATGCTTGCTCTCTCAGCATCCCTGCAGGAGGCTACGCTGGACGCTTTCGTCCACAGCTTTGGTGACGCATCTCTGCAGGTATTTGCTCTGATGTCCAGAGAACTGGGGTGCCTGATGTCCACACTTGTCCAGGCTCGCCGCCAGGTGTGGCTGGCACAGTCACCTCTCACCGAGGCGTGTCGGAGAACCCTCCGTAGCGTCCCACTGGAACCCGGTGAGATTTTTGGGTTGGCTGCTGTAGAGACGCTTGAGCGCACAGTCCAGTCCAGGCAGACTCGACAGCAGCTCCACAGGAGTATGCCTCCTCCCAGCAGGCCTGGGGGCTCTTCAGCTCCCCCCAGGCGCCGCTCTCAGCCACAGACTCTTCCCAGTGGCTACCTTAGGTCTCAGCGACTGGTTCAACAGCCTGCTCAATGAGGTCCTCAGGGCTTTCCAGCTCCCGAACGTCCGCCCTCTAGACAACCTCATACCTTTGACGCTGCCTGTCATCCCCCTCGGGCCTCTAGAGGCCGGGGGACCAGGCGCTTAGAGTCCGGGCCCGGTCGTCAGCTGTTTTTCCCAGCAGCAGCTCAGCTACTGGGCTGCTTCCACCCCAGACCCTTGGGTGATTTCCACCTTAACCCACGGGTACAAACTTCAGTTCCGACGCCAGCCCCCAGCCTTTGGCCGGGTCAGGATGACCATCATACGCGACCCAGCAAAAGCCCATGCCCTCAACCAGGAGTTGTCCGCCCTCCTGGACAAGGGTGCCATCGAGCCAGTAGACCCCTTGTCCCCCGGGGGGTTCTATTCGACCTACTTTCTTGTCGAAAAGAAAGATGGCGCCCTATCCTTGACTTGAGGGGACTCAACAGGTTCTTGAAGGTCTTGAAGTTCCACATGCTCAGTACTGCAGAGGTTCTGCGTACTGTTGCCAGAGGGGAATGGTTTACCTCAATAGACCTGAAGGACGCATACTTGCACGTCCCCATAGCACCATACCACAGACAATTTCTGTGGTTTGCCTTTCAGGGCCGCCATTTTCAGTTCAGGGTGCTCCAGTTCGGCCTCTCCCTTTCCCCACGGGTGTTCACCAGGTGTGTGTTGGCAGCCCTCTCACCCCTGCAGTCGCGGGGCATGAAGATCCTGCCGTACCTAGACGACTGGCTGGTCTGTGCGCCATCCCGGTCTCAGGTGACCCGGGAAACAGCGATTCTCCTCTCACATGTGGCCCAGCTCGGTCTCAGAGTGAATTTCACAAAGAGCTGCCTGGTCCCCTCACAGAGTACACCCTTTCTGGGGGAGACTCTGGATGCCGTTGCCATGAAGGCCTGTCCATCACATCGACGCGTGGACCACACCCTCCGCCTCCTTTTCCTCTCTCAGGAGGGCCGCTGCTTGTGCTGTCCAGTATGTGCGCCTCTTAGGCAAGCTGACAGCTGCTGCCACTGGGGTTCCCCTAGGGTTGCTGTCACTGCGTCCCCTTCAGAGGTGGCTAAACAGCTTCCACTTGGATGCCAAGCGGCACCGGGACAGGAAACGCAAGGTGTCACGGCGTTGCCTCCTTGCTCTGGCCCCATGGAGGGAGAGATCATTTCTCCTTCAGGGCATGCCCATGGGCTCCATTGCATCCCGTCGAGAGACTGTCACAACAGATGCATCCCTCTCAGGGTGGGATGCTGTGTGGCAGAACCGGACAGCTCAAGACCTGTGGCCTGCACAGGACCGCTTGGACCATTTAAATGTGCTGGAGCTACGGGCAGTGCACATGGCACTGCAGCTTTTTCTTCCATTCCTGAGAGGGAGGCATGTGCTAGTACGGTCGAACAACTTCTCAACCGTCTCTCACATAAACCACCAAGGGGGAACCAGGTCTGCATGGCTGTTGCAGGTGTACCTCCTCAACCTCCTGTTGAGGGTGACCCCCCCGCCCAGCCAGCATAAGGGCCGCAGACTGGGCCACAGACTTCCTATGATGTTGCAAGCCTCCACCGGGGGAGTGGCGGCTTCACCCAGAGGTGGTGCTCAATATCTGGGACGTCTTTGGCAGGGCAGAGGTGGATCTCTTTGCCACAGAGGAGTCGACCCATTGCACCCTCTGGTTCTCTTTGACAGAGGAGGCCAGCCCTCTGGGCCAGGATGCACTCGCCCACGATTGGCCAGAGGGTCTTCTCTATGCCTTTCCACCAATGCCTCTGATTCCTCAAACACTGCAGAGGGTCCTCCAGGGTCCGCTGCTGACATAGTGTTCAGACACCGTCCAACATACCATACTGAATGCTAGGGCGCCTTCTACCCGGATGCAGTATGAGAACAGGTGGCAACTGTTTTCTGTCTGGTGTTCAGACAGGGGTAAGGACCCCGTGCACTGTACAATTCCAAAAATTCTGGAGTTCCTACAGTCACTCCTGAACAGCGGACGGTCCCCTGCTACTCTGAGGGTGTATGTGGTGGCCATTTCCTCTCGACACGCTCAAGTTGATGACAACACCGTGGGGTGCCACAGACTTGTGTCCCTCTTCCTAAAGGGATCTCTGAGGTTACAACCCCCAAAGGCACAGAGAATTCCAGCTTGGGATCTGCCCCTGGTGCTGGATGCTTTGTGTCTGCCTCCTTTTGAACCTCTGGCGCAGGCAGAGTTGAAGTGGGTGTCTCTTAAGACCGCCTTTCTCCTTGCCATCACTTCAGCAAAGCGTGTTGGGGAGCCCATGCTCTCTCAGTAAGTGACTCATGTCTGAGGTGGAACTCAGATGGCTCAGGGGTCACTCTGTGGTCAAATACGGCTTTTCTTCCTAAGGTTCTGTCATTGTCGAACCTTAGCCGACCTATCCACCTGGCACAGTTTATCCCTCCTGCAGGGGAGGAAAGGTTAGGACTACTGTGCCCCGTGCAGGCTTTAAGAGCCTGTATAACTTTGACCACAAGCATGAGACGGTCAGAACAGCTGTTCCTCTGTTATGGTGGTCCTAAGAAAGGCTGTGCCCTCTACAAACAGCGACGGTCGCATTGGATTGTGGATGTCATCACCCAGGCGTATAAACACTGGTCGCTCCCTGCCATCCGGGGTGAGATACCAATCTACTAGGGCTGTCTCTACATCATGGGCGGCTCTGCGTGGTGTGCCCCTGGGGGACATCTGTGATGCGGCATCGTGGGCATCACCAACTACCTTATCCAGATTCTGTCGGGTGAATGTGGCCACACCCCACCCACTGGGTGTGGCCCTGTTGCCCACCTCTACTTCTTCCTCTCATTGAGGCATGAATTGGCATTCCTCGTGACTTTGTTGTTATGGGTCATCCAGTGCTGAAGCACCGCCTCTGGCAGTCTGTCACTCAGAATCCTTGTGGTTTCGCGAGAAGATTCTGCAGGAACAGATCCTCTGACGTCACCGGAAGATATAGGCTAGCCGGTATCGTCAGGGGTCACGGGTGACTTTGTTGGTATAAACACTCGACCTGCGCATGCGCGAGATGGAGACATTCAGTGCTGAAGCACCGCCTCTGGTGGTCATCCAGGATTCATAGAACCGTAGTTACATACATAACTTTCGTTTTACTTCTGTGCTCAGATTAAGATGATGTGAAAGTTGTGGTGACACTAAACTGCAGACATCAGGCTGATATTGTACTAATCCTCACTGAGTATCTTAATGTTGAGCTGCACATTTAAAACCTTCATATAACAAGAAACATCTACACTGGATGTCAAGTTTTTTTTTAAATAAATGATAATCGTAGATTTATGAAGCTATATGATGCATACTGACTGAATAGTTTAAACTGAAGATTATTTGATTTTCTTGACTCCACTTTTCATTAAAAAATGAAAATAAATAAAAAGTAAAGTAGATGTGAGATTTACAGTTACTAGTGCAGTGCCCATAGGAAATATGTGTTCCTATGGAAAAGTGGGAGGTTAAGTAGCTTTTTCATGGATGGCCAAATGAGGCTGTGTTTGAAGGTGGGACGTCAGGGATATTAAGGTTTGTTGTGAAATCTGATATTCCAGGGTATAATTGACTGTTTTTGACTATTTTTGATTTTGCCATTATATTTCACCTTAAAAACCATTTACTTGGTGTCATTATTTTCAACACAACCTCACATGTGTGACTGTACAGTTATTTTTTTTATTTTGACATACTGTATTAACACAATGGACCTAAAATCACAAAAAAAAAAAATCCGATTGGAAAAAGTTAGATTTTTTTACTGTGAAAACCACAAATATGTTTAACAAGCCATTTTTTATTACTTATAATGCAAATATAAATTGTTGCTTGCTAAATATGTGCATACATTTTAAAAATTTACAAAGTTATATGTAACTATTTACATTTAAATGCAGGCAATGCTCAGGTCTGCCTGAGCTCCTTCCAGCTGAATGAAGAGCTGCACTGCCTACTCCACATTCAGCTTCTCCTCATTGTTTTGACTCATTAAACAAAAAAAAGACTCCACTACATACTAAACACACTACACCAAGCACTACATAACACACTAACTGTACACTCCAAACACGCTACTCTCAATATCGCTGTCTCTACACTGACCGTCATTGCCTGTCATTCATCCGCCTCCGTCCCTCACACAACTTCCCGTTCCTCAACAACCAAACTTGCTGCTTGGACACTTTCGTGACAAAAGCCCGTTTTTACCGTTTCTTCTGCACCAGACACAAAGAAAACGTGAGGGCAATGTTCGCGAAAAAGCGTGGCGGACATTATTTACCATAAGTCTGGTTTTGGACGTGCCAGTGCGTCGAGTCCGTCGACTCGGGAGGTGGGCCGTGTGGGTTTGCTAGCGGCTAGCAGCTAGCTACACACGAACATCCACAGATTCCGATTCCACTTTGTTGTCCGCGTGTCTCCGGATCTCCTCAGACCCGAACAGACTCGGTCCGGACTCGTTTAGTCTCATTAATCCAAAACAGCCAGTTTAGATGCACAGAACAGAACGGGACCGAACCGCTGGCAAAGTTCCGGTCCAGCTCGCACCGCTGCAGGTATAAATGGCTCAGTGACGAATAAGGTTTCATATTGACCAAAAATGTAAATAGGTTAAAACTGCAGATCAATGTAGTTTTTGCCTTTGTTGAGGATATTATTTACTCATTTGTAAAATCTCACCTCAAAAAATGTATTTTATTTGATGACACCAGTCAAAAATGTCATTCTGGATAACGATGACGTTAATGAATTTTCAGAATGTGTTTTTTAGCGTTATTCCCATATGACACAAGATTTTACTCCATAGTGTACCAGTCACTGAAAAGAGTAAACAAAGCACATTTTAAGAGAGACTTTTTAACCCTTCACCATTGTTTGGGGATCCTTTTGGGTCTTCCTGATGGCCTAACTTCCTGTCTGATAATGTGTGCCCCATAATGCCCCATAAATTTGCTTCAGATTGCTTGTTATCCTGGATGACATTGGCTGACATACCAGTTTTGGGACAAACTTCTCCAAAGCATAACTATCCACTGGATGTCATATTTTTTGCAACATTTTCATATATCAAAGGCAACACTCATACAATAATGCCTGGGACAAAGATTTTAAATTTATTTTCTTTTCAGCTATTTTGTAGCTTTTTTGCATTTCACCATGAGGTCAGGACAGTTATCTGGCATGACATTTTGTGACCATTGTGTCTAATAACTCTTAAACTTTGTAAAACCCTCAATACATTTTCCTATCATTGGATAAACAGAGATTAATAGATTGAATTAATGTGTTTTTTTGTTAACATTTTTGTATTTTTACTCCATAAATGTGCTTTGGACATCAAAATTGCACGTCACGTCATTGTGCCAAATCCGCTTGTTTCTTAACATATGTCATAGGCTTGAGCTCTGCAGTGATTGGCTCTGGTGCGCACGTGGCTATGGTGGCTCCGGTGGACAATGCTCGCAGAATTTGTAAAGCATTTATGAAAAAATGTATTTACGGTATCATTGCAGTCCAAACAAATGCAAAGTTGCACACCATTGAACCAAGCAGCAGCTACGTGAAAACTCTCATGTCAGTCTGATCCTGATTGCACAAATATTTGAGGCACACACACAGACAGACAGACAGAGATTTTTTGCTTTTATAGAGAGATTATAGTGACGAGACTGGTGGTAGCATAATCTGAGAGCTCCCAAAAGGATCCGGTTCTTTCTGCATTTTGGAGTACTTTACACGCCAATTTGATCATAAAATATATGGGGAAGTATAAACTAAGGAAGCCTAAGACCACAGACGAAGAAATGGAAAGAGGCAAGAAGGTGTAAGAGAGAGAATTGTTTGGAGAACGAGATTGCGAGAGAGAAGTGAACAGAGTATTGGTGGATTAGCATGAACTGTACAGTGACTGTAACCATCATGGGTGACAGTACGGATAGAGATATAGTGTCATGGCAGGATGTCAGTAGAAAGAGGACAGATAGGAGTGACAGCTCTGGTAGTGCAGCTTCTGGCTTGGAGGTGGCGACATCATTAATAATAATAATAATTATACATTTTATTTAAAAGCGCTTTTCTAAATACTCAAAGACACTGTACAGAAAATGAACATCTAAGGCAGACAACATGAGGAGGGAGAGTGAACAAACAGAATGGAAAGTAATGATAGTGTTCAAAAAGAAGGGGAACATTTTCACCAACTGAAGCTGACAAAAGCAACTGAAAAAGAAATGTGGAACATCACGTTTGCTAAATACTTGAGATCAAATGCAAAGAGATAAGTTCCTCAGAGCAGATACATTAGATGGAGAAAAAAATCAGTGCTCATATCCCAGGAAAATGATCAAAGCTTAGAGGTGTTATTTATGATGTTCCTTTGGCAATGTCGATGGATGAGATAGGTCAAGGAGTAAAAGGGGGAAAGATGGTGAAAGCTGCAAACACAAAGAAAGTGCCTGAAATCAGACAGTCCGTCAGTAGTCCTCCAGTTTGAAAACAGTGAGTGTAAGAAAGTAAGAATGGGATATTTGAGCTGTGGTGTGAGAGAGTTTATCCCGGCACCATTACCATGTTTCAAGTGTCAGAGAATGGGACACACTGCAGGACAATGTGAAGGAAAACTAAGATGTGCAGGTGAACATGAATATGGAAAGTGTGGCCAAGATGCAAAAATCAGATGCTGTAACTGTGGTGGTGAACAGTGCTGCTTATGGAGGGAGTCCTGTTCAAAGGCAAGCCAGAGAGGTGCAGAAATATAAAGTAATAAGCCAGGTGTCTCTTACGACCCAGCTCGTGGAGAAAAGGGAAGCAACATGAACCAGAATGTTTTGGGTAAAATTGCAAGTTATTTATTTGCGGGGTTTACAAAAAGAACGGCAAAAGGGCTGTTGGATGCTGCTTAACTCAAAGAAATAAATATAACTTAAACAGGTCTCTCCAAAATGAGAGATAGCCACCTGCTACTTCAAGTAGTAAGCAGCACCCTGTGAACCTAGTGAGTCGTACAACATGAACCTACAGGTGTCTGGTTGGTATCAGATGCCCCCACTAAAATCCTTACCCAATTTCCTCTCCACAGTTCACAGGTTTAGACAACACAAGAAACACAAAGAGCACAACACGCACGAAGCCAGTTGATCAAAAGGGCCAAATCACACTGAGGGCAGCTATTTAAGCAGAGGGATGGTCTGGAGTGCGGTAGATAGTTGGAGGAGATGGCCAGACGCCGCCCCAATCAGATCACTGGTGGAACCAGGAAGTAGGCAGGTCTTGCGCCAGGTAATCCTCGACAAAGGATCGCACATCCTGCTTAGCATGACACAGCTGCACAACACAGATACACATACCCAGATACGAGGAGGCGGTAACAGTGTATTATAGCGACACAGTTAAAAAAGTCAAGGAAAGTGAGCAAGCCAGACTCAGTGATGTGCATGTGACAAACAGTGCAAGGGAGTCTGAGAACCAACAAAGAGAGATTCTGCTTCCTACGCTAAATGCATTCATAGATTCATATTTGCATCTTTGGAAACTTTGTGATCTTGAATTGAATCTAAAATCAGTTTTAGTGAGTTTTTAATAGTTTGGCTTCACAACATGAGTTTGTATAGATGGAGCCACTGGTGGAGCTGCAGAGTTTAAGAGGTGAAGTCACGACGTCTTTATTGAAGAAGCAGCACGTTTTCATTAATATTAATGAGAGCTCTTTGTCACCTTTTGTGTTTTAGAGGTTTTAACCTGTGTCCTGTTAGGTTCAGATGATTGGAGTTTCCATTTTCTCATTTTGTTTTTGAACAGATTATTAATCACTGAATGATTTCAAGCAGGAACATTGTCTTCTAAATTTACATCATTTATTCTTTATTCAGATTGGAGAGCTGCAGTTTGTCAGAGATCAGCTGTGCTTCTCTGACCTCAGCTCTGAAGTCCAACCCCTCCCATCTGAGAGAGCTGGACCTGACCTGGAACAACCTGAGGGATTCATACGTGACTCATCTGTGTGATTTTCTGCAGAGTCCACACTGCAGACTGGAGACTCTGAGGTCAGACAACATGTTTTACTTCTGTGCTCAGATTAACATGATGTGAAAGTTGTGGTGACACTAAACTGCAGACATCAGGCTGATATTATACTGATCCTCACTGAGTATCTTAATGTTGAGCTGCACATTTAAAACCTTCATATAACAAGAAACATCTACACTAGCGTTTTTTTTACAGAGTAAATGAAAATGATTTATGAAGCTATATGATGCTTATACTGACTGAATAGTTTAAACTGAAGATAATTTTTTTGACTCCACGTTTCGTTAAAAAATGAAAATAAATAAAAAGTAAAGTAGATGTGAGATATACAGTTATTATGGTGGCGAGACTGAGGGTAGCATTATCTGAAAGCTCACAGAAGGATCCGGTTCTTTCAGCATGTTGGAGTACTTTACACACCAATTTTATCATAAAATATATGGGGAAGTATAAACTAAGGAAGGCTAAGACAACAGACGATGAAATGGAAAGAGGTAAGAAGGTGTGAGAGAGAGAATTGATTGGAGAACGAGATTGCGAGAGAGAAGTGAACAGAGTATTGGTGGATTAGCACGAACTGTACAGTGACTGTAACCATCATGGGTGACAATACGGATGGAGATATAGTGTCATGGCAGGATGTCAGTAGAAAGAGGACAGATAGGAGTGACAGCTCTGGTAGTGCAGCTTCTGGCTTGGATGCGGCAACATGGTTAAAAAACTAAGGCGGAAAACATGAGGAGGGAGAGTGAACAAACAGAATGGAAAGTAATGATAGTGTTCAAAAAAGAAGAGGAACATTTTCACCAACTGAAACTGACAAAAGCATTGGAAAAAGAAATGGAAAACATCACGTTTGCTAAATACTTGAGATCAGATGCAAAGAGATCAATTCCTGAGAGCAGATACATTAGATGGAGAAAAAATCAGTGCTCACATCCCAGGAAAATGATCAAAGCTTAGATGTGTTATTTATGATATTCCTTTGGCGAAGTTGATGGATAAGATAGGTCAAGAAGTAAAAGGGGGAAAGGTGGTGAAAGCTGCAAATGCAAAGAAAGTGCCTGAAATCAGACAGTCTGTCAGTAGTCCTCCAGTTTGAAAACAGTGAGTGCAAGGAAGTAAGAATATATATATGTTTGACCTGTGATGTGAGAGAGTTTATCCCGGCACCATTACCATTTTTCAAATGTCAGAGAATGGGACACACTGCAGGACAATGTGAAGGAAAACTCAGATGTGCAGGTGAACATGAATATAGAAAGTGTGGCGAAGACACAAAAATCAGATGCTGTAACTGTGGTGGTGAACATAGTGCTGCTTATGGAGGGAGTCCTGTTCAAAGGAAAACCAGAGAGGTGCAGAAATATAAAGTAACAAACCAGGTGTCTTGTAGCGACGCAGGTAAAAAAGTGAAGGAAAGTGAGTGAGTCAGACTCAGTGCTGTGCACGTGATGAACAGTGCAAGGGAGTCTGAGAACCAACAAGAAGAGATTCTGCTTCCCACGCCAAATCCATTCATAGAGAAGATTGATGAAGACACATTGATTGTTGACAAAATTAGTTTTGTTGCTTTCATCTGCAGGACTGTGAATGTTGCAATGCAGCAAAAGAGCAAAACGATAGAATCAAGACAATTGTTGAGGCAGCTGTAGAGATCCTGGGGTTTAAAAAAAATACAGCTGAACTGATACATGAAATGTTGAACCTGACTAACTATGATGGACTGTCTCAAGGTAATTAGTATCATCCTTATGGTAATCCATATCCTACAATGGAATGACAGAAGCTTAATAGCCAGCTGACAAGAGTTCAAGAAAGTTGTGGCTGATCTGAGAGTGGAACCTGATGTGAAAACAAACTTAGTGACATTTGGGCAATGGTTAAAATGATGAGTGGAAAAGAGAATGTGTTAAAATTCCAGTGCTGGTAGATGGTGAGTATCTGGCAACTACAAACAAGCAAACAGCTGAGATATTGTATAAGATGTTTGCAAGTTTACATAATGGAAGCCACCAAGATGAAATCCATAATAATGAATTATAATGATGAAGTTTCCACAAGTAACATGTGTGATGCAGCCAGAGCAGTAATCAGGGGAAAACTCATAATGTGGTTTTCTATTAAAAAGAAGGAAAAGCAGAAACAAATAAAAGACTAAAAGAACTCAAAGACCAAGATATTAAACATACGGAACAAAACGACCTCCGATTATTAAAGCAGATAAAAGTGAGCAGACAAAACTTGAACAAAATATGTGACAGTCAAGAGGAGATGAAAGTTAGATTCACCAGACAAAGATATTATGACAATGGGCCAAGAGCTAAAAACTATTATCTTGGAGGATAAGAAGGCAACAGGATGAAAGGTCCATTCATAAAATCAAAGACACACAATCTGTCAAAATGTGTAACAAGCTAAAAGAAATACAACACTGCTTTGAAATGACTATAAGTTCTTGCACACAACCAGATAGTGTAGATTCTGCAAGCATTACACATTTTGTGAACTCACTGGACCTGTCATCCATTGGAACAGAACATGATAAAGTAATGACAGGTGAGATAACAAAACAAGAATTAGATAATGCCATTTCAAGACTCATAACAGTTAAAATACCAGGTGTGGATGGATACCCAGCTGAATGGTACAACACATTCAGAGAGATACTAACAGCAGTATTATTGAAATGCTTCACTTTTACACTTAAGGTGGAGAAACACCAAAATCTTGGAGACAAGAAATAATTCCCATAATCCCAAAGATGGGTGAAGATAAATCTGAGTGTAGTTCGTACAGACCCATATCAATACAAAGTTCAGACTGCGGACTGTACGCCTCAATAATTACAAAGAGACTTGAGAACTTACTTCCTGACATAATAGATGACGACCAAACAGGGTTCATCAAGAACAGACAGACACAAGATGATGTAAGACAGGTTTTACACTTAATGGAACATCTGAGCAAAACTAAAGATAAATCTGTTGTTCTCAACCTCGACACCGAAAAGGTATTTGATTCTGTTGGCTGGAAATTTATATTTATCACTGCAAAGATTTGTCTTTAACAGCCCAGTAATTCTATTTTAAAGATCTTATATCACTACAGCCAGAATATAAATGACTTTTGTTCACATTTCCCCAGAATTCATCCTGACAGATTTGCAGCTTTGGAAACGTTGTGATCTTGAATTAAATCTAAAATCAGTTTTAGTGAGTTTTTATTAGTTTGGCTGCACAACATGAGTTTGTATAGATGGAGCCACTGGTGGAGCTGCAGAGTTTAAGAGGTGAAGTCACGATGTCTTTATTGAAGCAGCAGCACGTTGTCATTAATATTAATGAGAGCTCTTTGTCACCTTTTGTATTTTAGAGGTTTTAACCTGCGTCCTGTTGGGTTCAGATGTTTGGAGTTTCCATTTTCTCATTTCTTTTTGAACAGATTGTTAATCACTGAATGATTTCAAGCAGGAACATTGTCTTCTAAACTTACATCATTTTTTCCTTATTCAGATTGAGGGGCTGCAGTTTTTCAGAGATCAGCTGTGCTTCTCTGGCCTCAGCTCTGAAGTCCAACCCCTCCCATCTGAGAGAGCTGGACCTGAGTGGAAACAACCTGAAGGATTCAGGAGTGAAGCTGCTGTGTGATTTTCTGCAGAGTCCAGACTGCAGACTTGAGACTCTGAGGTCAGACAACATGTTTTACTTCTGTGCTCAGATTAAGATGATGTGAAAGTTGTGGTGACACTTAACTGCAGACATCAGGCTGATATTATACTGATCCTCACTGAGCATCTAAATGTTGAGCAGCACATTTTAAACCTTCATATAGCAAGAAACATCTAGACTGGATGTCAAGTTTTTAAATAAATGATAATGATAGATTTATGAAGCTATATGATGCTTATACTGACTGAATAGTTTAAACTGAAGATGATTTGATTTTCTGACTCCACTTTTCCTAAAAAGTTTAAAATATATGAAAAGTAAAGTAGATGTGAGATTTACAGTTATTATGTTGGCGAGACTGACAGTAGCATAATCTAAGACCTCGCAGAAGGATCCGGTTCTTTCTCCTTTTTGGAGTACTTTACACACCAATTTTATCATCAAATATATGGGGAAGTATAAACTAAGGAAGGCTAAGACCACAGACGAAGAAATGGAAAGAGGTAAGAAGGTGTGAGAGAGAGAATTGTTTGGAGAACGAGATTGCGAGAGAGAAGTGAACAGAGTATTGGTTGATTAGCATGAACTGTACAGTGACTGTAACCATCATGGGTGACAATACGGATGGAGATAGTGATATTATGCCATGGCAGGATGTCAGTAGAAAGAGGACAGATTGGAGTGACAGCTCTGGTAGTGCAGCTTCTGGCTTGGAGGCGGCGACATGGTTAAAAAAACTAAGGCATACAACATGAGGAGGGAGAGTGAACAAACAGAATGGAAAGTAATGATAGTGTTCAAAAAAGAAGGGGAACATTTCCAGCAACTGAAAAAGAAATGTGGAACATCACGTTTGCTAAATAATTGAGATCAGATGCAAAGAGATCAGTTCCTCAGAGCAGATACATTACATGGAGACAAAATCAGTGCTCACATCCCAGGAAAATGATCAAAGCTTAGAGGTGTTATTTGTGATATGCCTTTGGCAATGTTGATGGATAAGATGGCTCAAGAAGTAAAAGGGGGAAAGATGGTGAAAGCTGCAAACGCAAAGAAAGTGCCTGAAATCAGACAGTCTGTCAGTAGTCCTCCAGTTTTAAAACAATGAGTCTAAGAAAGTAGGAATGGGATATTTGAGCTGTGATGTGAGAGAGTTTATCCCGGCACCATTACCATGTTTCAAGTGTCAGAGAATGGGACTCACTGCAGGACAATGTGAAGGAAAACTAAGATGTGCAGGTGAACATGAATATGGAAAGTGTGGCCAAGACACAAAAATCAGATGCTGTAACTGTGGTGGTGAACATAGTGCTGCTTATGGAGGGAGTCCTATTCAAAGGCAAACCAGAGCTGTGCAGAAATATAAAGTAACAAACCAGGTGTCTTATAGCGACACAGGTAACAAAGTAAAGGACAGTGTGCGAGCCAGACTCAGTGCTGTGCACGTGATGAACAGTGCAAGGGAGTCTGAGAACCAACAAGTAGAGATTCTGCTTCCTATGCCAAATCCATTCAAAGAGAAGATTAATGAAGACACACTGATTGTGGACAAAATTAGTTTTGTTGCTTTCATCTGCAAGACTGTGAATGTTGCAATGCAGCAAAAGAGGAAAAGTGATAGAATCAAGACAATTGTTGAGGCAGCTGTAGAGATCCTGGGGTTTAAAGAAAATACAGCTGAACTGATACATGAAATGTTGAACCAGACTAACTATGATGGACTGTCTCAAGGTAATTGGTATCATCCTCATGGTAATCCATAGCCAACACTGGAATGACAGAAGCTTAAGTACCAACTGACAAGAGTTCAAGAAAGTTGTGGCTGATCTGAGAGTGGAACCTGATGTGAAATTAAACTTAGTGACATTTGGGCAATGGTTAAAAAGACGGGTGGAAAAAGGAAAAATGTTAAAATTCCAGTGCTGGTAGATGGTGAATGTCTGGTAACTACAAACAAGCAAACAGCTGAGATATTGTATAAGACATTTGCAAGTTTACATAATGGAAGCCACCAAGATGAAATCCATAATAATGAATTATAATGATGAAGTTTCCACAAGTAACATGTGTGATGCAGCCAGAGCAGTAATCAGGGGAAAACTCATAATGTGGTTTTCTATTAAAAAGAAGGAAAAGCAGAAACAAATAAAAAACTACAAGAATTCAAAGACCAAGAAATTAAACAGATTGAACAAAACGACCCCCGATTATTAGAGCAGATAAAAGTGAGCAGACAAAACTTGAACAAATATGTGACAGTCAAGAGGAGATGAAAGTTAGATTCACCAAACAAAGATATTATGACAATGGACCAATAGCTAAAAACTATTATCTTGGCGGATAAGAAGGCAACAGGATGAAAGGTCCATTCATGAAATCAAAGATACACAATCTGTCAAAATGTGTAACAAGCTAAAAGAAATACAACACTGCTTTGAAAATGACTATAAGTTATTGTACACACAACCAGATAGTGTAGATTCTGCAAGCATTACACATTTTGTGAACTCACTGGACCTGCCATCCATTGGAACAGAACATGATAAAGTAATGACAGGTGAGATAACGAAACAAGAATTAGATAATGCCATATCAAGACTCATAACAGTTAAAATACCAGGTGTAGATGGATACCCAGCTGAATGGTACAACACATTCAGAGAGACACTAACAGCAGTATTATTGAAATGCTTCCGTTTTACACTTAAAGGTGGAGAAACACCCAAATCCTGGAGACAAGCAATGATCTCCATAATCCCAAAGATGGGTGAAGATAAATCTGAGTGTAGTTCGTACAGACCCATATTAATACAAAGTTCAGACTGCAGACTTTACGCCTCAATAATTACAACAAGACTTGAGAACTTACTTCCTGATATAATAGATGACGACCAAACAGGGTTCATCAAGAACAGACACACACAAGATGATGTAAGACGGGTTTTACACTGAATGGAACATCTGAGCAAAACTAAACATAAATCTGTTGTTCTCAACCTCAACACCGACAAAGTGTTTGATTCTGTTGGCTGGAAATATTTATATTTATCTCTGCAAAGATTTGTCTTTAACAGCTCAGTAATTCTATTTTAAAGATCTTACATCACTAGAACCAGAATACAAATAACTTTTGTTCACGTTTCCCCAGAATTCATCCTGACATATTTGTAGCTTTGGAAACTTTGTGATCTTGAATTGAATCTAAAATCAGTTTCAGTGAGTTTTTATTAGTTTGGCTCCACAACATGAGTTTGTATAGATGGAGCCACTGGTGGAGCTGCAGAGTTTAAGAGTTGAAGTCACGACGTCTTTATTGAAGCAGCAGCACATTGTCATTAATATTAATGAGAGCTCTTTGTCACCTTTTGTATTTTAGAGGTTTTAACCTGCGTCCTGTTGGGTTCAGATGTTTGGAGTTTCCATTTTCTCATTTTCTTTTTGAACAGATTATTAATCACTGAATGATTTCAAGCAGAAACATTGTCTTCTAAACTTACATCATTTATTCCTTATTCAGATTGAGTAGCTGCAGTTTGTCAGAGATCAGCTGTGCTTCTCTGGCCTCAGTTATGAAGTCCAACCCCTCCCATCTGAGAGTGCTGGAGCTGAGCTGGAACGACCTGAAGGATTCAAACATGAATCATCTGTGTGATTTTCTGCAGAGTCCACACTGCAGACTGGAGGCTCTGAGGTCAGACAACATGTTTTACTTCTGTGCTCACATTAAGATGATGTGAAAGTTGTGGTGACACTAAACTGCAGACATCAGGCTGATACTATACTGATCCTCACTGAGTATCTTAATGTGGAGCTGCGCATTTAAAACCTTCATATAACAAGAAACATCTACACTGGATATTTCACTGTGATCCTCTTCAACTCTTGATCGTCATCTTATATTCCTCATCATGTTTTTAAGAAAGTGACAATTAAATACATAAACACAATTAATGAAAAAGTTATTTCTGTTTCAACAAACAGACAACAACAAATATTCAGTATTTTCTTTTTCCACCAGTTTTATAAAACTATATGATACTCACACTAGTTCAAACTGAAGAGACTTTGATTCTATGGATTTACTTTTGTTCACTTTTCCCCAGAATTCATCCTGACAGATTCGCAGCTTCGGAAACTTTATGATCTTGAATTGAATCTAAAATCAGTTTTAGTGAGTTTTTATTAGTTTGGCTTCACAACATGAGTTTGTATAGATGGAGCCACTGGTGGAGCTGCAGAGTTTAAGAGGTGAAGTCACGACGTCTTTATTGAAGCAGCAGCACATTGTCATTAATATTAATGAGAGCTCTTTGTCACCTTTTGTATTTTAGAGGTTTTAACCTGTGTCCTGTTGGGTTCAGATGTTTGGAGTTTCCATTTTCTCATTTTGTTTTTGAACAGATTATTAATCACTGAATGATTTCAAGCAGGAACATTGTCTTCTAAATTTACATCATTTATTCTTTATTCAGATTGTGGCACTGCAGTTTGTCAGAGATCAGCTGTGCCTCTCTGGCCTCAGCTCTGAAGTCCAACCCCTCCCATCTGAGAGAGCTGGACCTGAGCTGGAACCACCTGAAGGATTCAGATGTGAATCATCTGTGTGATTTTCTGCAGAGTCCAGACTGCAGACTTGAGACTCTGAGGTCAGACAACATGTTTTACTTCTGTCCTCAGATTAAGATGATGTGAAAGTTGTGGTGACACTAAACTGCAGACATCAGGCTGATATTATACTGATCCTCACTGAGTATCTTAATGTGGAGCTGCGCATTTAAAACCTTCATATAACAAGAAAAATCTACACTGGATGTCAAGTTTTTTTAAATAAATGATAATGATAAATTTATGAAGCTATATGATGCTTATACTGACTGAATAGTTTAAAATGAAGATGATTTGATTTCTTCTTCTTTCAGCATTTTGGCGTACTTTACACACCAATTTTATCATCAAATATATGGGGAAGTATAAACTAAGGAAGGCTAAGACCACAGACGAAGAAATGGAAAGAGTTAAGAAGGTGTGAGAGAGAGAATTGTTTGGAGAACGAGATTGCGAGAGAGAAGTGAACAGAGTATTGGGGGCAGCACGAACTGTACAGTGACTGTAACCATCATGGGTGACAGTACGGATGGAGATAGTGATATTATGCCATGGCAGGATGTCAGTAGAAAGAGGACAGATAGGAGTGACAGCTCTGGTAGTGCAGCTTCTGGCTTGGAGGCGGCGACATGGTTAGAATAACAAAGGCGGAAAACATGAGGAGGGAGAGTGAACAAACAGAATGGAAAGTAATGATAGTGTTCAAAAAAGAAGGGGAACATTTTCACCCACTGAAACTGACAAAAGCATTTGAAAAAGAAATGGAGAACATCACGTTTGCTAAATTCTTGAGATCAGATGCAGAGAGCTCAGTTCCTCAGAGCAGATACATTAGATGGAGACAAAATCAGTGCTTATATCCCAGGAAAATGATCAAAGCTTAGAGGTGTTATTTATGATATTCCTTTGGCAATGTTGATGGATAAGATAGGTCAAGAAGTAAAAGGGGGAAAGGTGGTGAAAGCTGCAAACACAAAGAAAGTGCCTGAAATCAGACAGTCTGTCAGTAGTCCTCCAGTTTGAAAACAGTGAGTGTAAGAAAGTAAGAATAGGATATTTGAGCTGTGATGTGAGAGAGTTTATTCCGGCACCATTACCATGTTTCACATGTCAGCGAATGGGACACACTGCAGGACAATGTGAAGGAAAACTAAGATGTGCAGGTGAACATGAACATAGAAAGTGTGGCCAAGACACAAAAATCAGATGCTGTAACTGTGGTGGTGAACATAGTGCTGCTTATGGAGGGAGTCCTGTTTAAAGGCAAGCCAGAGAGTTGCAGAAATATTAAGTAACAAACCAGGTGTCTCATAGCGACGCAGGTAAAAAGTAAAGGAAGGTGAGCGAGCCAGACTCAGTGCTGTGCACGTGATGAATAGTGCAAGGGAGTCTGAGAACCAACTAGACGAGATTCTGCTTCCTACGCCAAATTCATTCATAGAGAAGATTAATGAAGACACACTGATTGTTGGCAAAATTAGTTTTGTAGCTTTCATCTGCAAGATTGTGAATGTTGCAATGCAGCAAAAGAGAAAAAGTGATAGAATTAAGACAATTGTTGAGGCAGCTGTAGAGATCCTGGGGTTTAAAGAAAATACAGCTGAACTGATACATGAAATGTTGAACCAGACTAACTATGATGGACTGTCTCAAGGTAATTAGTATCATCCTTATGGTAATCCATATCCTACAATGGAATGACAGAAGCTTAAAGAGTTGAAGTCACGTCGTCTTTATTGAAGCAGCAGCTCGTTGTCATCAATATTAATGAGAGCTCTTTGTCACCTTTTGTATTTTAGAGGTTTTAACCTGCGTCCTGTATCGGTTAAGATGTTTGGAGTTTCCATTTTCTCATCTTCTTTTTGAACAGATTATTAATCACTGACTGATTTCAAGCAGGAACATCGTCTTCTAAACTTACATCATTTATTCTTTATTCAGATTGAGGGGCTGCAGGTTGTCAGAGATCAGCTGTGCTTCTCTGGCCTCAGCTCTGAAGTCCAACCCCTCCCATCTGAGAGAGCTGGAGCTGAGAGGAAACTACAACCTGACGGATTCAGACGTGAAGCTGCTGTCTGATCTGAAGGATAGTCTAGACTGTAGACTGGAGACTCTGAGGTCAGTAGAGGGTTGGAGTCAGTTCATGCTGCTTTCAGCAGTATTGTACTAAACACAGTATCAAAGTAAAGGTCCAGTATTTCCTGCTTTCCTCAGTGAAGCTGTGAGAGGAGAACAGTCAGCCAATCAGACGAGCCAGAAGCGTGTTGTGATCGTGTGTTTGAGTTGATGTGAAGATGACTGTTGTTGTTGTGTTCATGTCTACAGGAAATAAAGCCGATCACAGCTGACAGCATCACAGGATGTATAGATACAGTGTCCTCATTCAACAAATGAACGTACGGCAGAAAACCGTGCGTACGACCATTTCCACGCAAGCTTCGGCATTTATCAATTTGGACCTGAGCGGAAGCTACGATTAGACCTCACATCAGGTCTGAGCTCGTGTACGCAAATCTGAGTCTGTGGATCTGCGGTGCAACACAGCCAAATCTGGCTGAGTCTAAAATAAAAAAATTAAACAAACCTCAGCTGTCATTAAGCAAGCAGTCACATATTTAGAACAGATCAAAACGGTTTCTTAAAATGAATTAAACAAAATGCAAAAATTTTACTGATACCACTTTTTTGTAAAACATAATATGATTACATGACAACTAGTTAACGGAATACTTAATAACTCGGCTGGCAAACCTGCTACAGAGCAGAAACGCAGATTCAATAGTGCGCAAACACGCACACGGGTCACAGTGGAGCTGCTTCGGGTATCTGAAGGGCAGGTGGCTCCATCTCAGACCAGCAGGGGGAACTCTGCTGTATACCCCAGAGATAGTGTGCCATATTGTTTTGGCCTTCATTGGTGAATGGAGCCTTTGATGTGCCGGCGCTGCCGTGATGCCGATCTCCATCTCGGAAAAGTTTCTCTTCTTGCCAGTGTTTCTTTTCTCCATGTTTCACCTCTGTGGGCGAGGCCTCCGAACCAGGAATATTCAAGGCGTAACATGTTAATGACGATCGAATTCAGCTGGCGCATTTATCAAGACCCGATCATTCGTACGCTGGAATTGGTCAGATACGAATGTTTCATAAGTCACACGTGTGTCCTGTCATGAACCTGGACAGCAAGGTGAGCAGACTTGATGTCCAAAGTGTCCGCAGGTCTGTGAGCGTCACTCCAACACGTTAACATGAAGCTGAAAGGAAGCTGGCTACGCTACACAGCCGCTCCTCTTGTCGTCTGAACAGGACTGAAGTCCTGCTGGTCTTTATATCACTGACTGACTGCTGATGGAGGGAGTCTCTGTAAACACTCATTTATCACTTCTGCTGTCTCTCTGCTTCTCTCATCAGCTGGGGGTGATCTCTGTCAGGGTGGTGAGAAAGGTGGAGGTGTTGAGAGGATCAGCTGTGTCCTTATGAGAGGTTGAAGCAGCACCATCAGCTGGTGGGTGGAGAGGCTCTGACTGGGCCGTGTTACTGGGAGGTGGAGTGGAGAGGAGAGCTTCATCCAGCAGTGACTGACAGACCAATCACAATAAGTGGAGATGACTGTCTGTGCTGCAGTGTGAACTGCTCTGAAATCAGCTCCACTGTCACACACAATGTCCAGTCCAGCATCATCCCTGTGTTCCTCTGGATGTGACACAGTATCATCAGTGTATCTGGACTGCTCTGCTGCTGCTCTGTCCTTCTTCAAAGTCTCTGCAGACGCACTGACACTCCTCCACTCCTTCTGCTCCACACTCAGACACCTCCTCCACCTGGATCTGGACGTGAGTCTGCATCACGTTCTGTCTTTCTTCTTCTGATTCAGTCAATCTGTGTTTATACACTTACTGGTTGTTGAATGATGGAGAACATCTGTTAATTTTCATGTCAGAATGCAGAAGTCTGCAGCATCATATTCATCAGTGTAAGATTATTTCTGTATCTGAGTTCTTTAATCTGTCTGTTTATATTTTTTATTTCATATGAATCTTTAATTATATTCTGGGACAGATTGCAATTTTCGTATAAAGCACTACTGTTGAACTGAATGTTACAACACTAAGAAATGTTGTGGAATGGGATCACTTCCTCCAAATGTAACACATTCAAGATATTAGTGATTAATGTTTGTTTCAACTGCAGATAGAAAAATACTAACTCTGTTAAAATGAATCACTTCTGCTCGTTTGAGATAACTGTTTTTATTCTGATAATCCCCTACAAATACATGGATATAATAGATTTTAAGTCAAATATTTATTCTTCTGTAATGAGCAATAAATGAATAAACGATATGTTGATGGTTCCAGTTGTGTTGATCAATGTAATCAATTAAGAAACAGTTCAGCAGTTCTGGTATTTAATGGATCACAGAGGTTCAGAGGGGGCCTGCTAACAACTAACAAACCTCTGATGTTCGGGGATTCTACTTTTTCATACGGAGTCATGAGCCAAAGAGGTTGGAAACGACTGGTTGACTTTTTTCACAATCCATCAAATTTTTTTCATAAGATCGGCACTGGAACTCCAGCTACTGGCTACATGGAAAGAGTACAATAATCCTGGATGAAAAACATTGGAGCACAGATCATGTTGTGCATGTAAAATAACTTGTAGGCTAACAGCCGTCAGGTAAAGGTCCTGCAATAAAACCTCAAAGCTTAGGCTGATATGGCAGAGGGATCTGAATGTGAACATTGACGAGGACTCGTCGGCAAAGATCATTTCCACTGCAGGCTGGTTTAGTTTAGTTTAGTTTATTTCACACATAGAAACAGAAAATAAAAAAGAGAAAACCATTATCAGACAAAATGTAAAGACATGCACCAGTCAAAGACAAATGAAGGAATGGGAAGAAAGCGAGAGAAAAGCAAAAAAAGAAAAAAACAAAATGAAACAAAAACATGATTTTTCTATTCCCATTCATCATCCCAAATCTTAGACATAATTATAGTAGTCATGATACATGTAATGGCCATGACGACAGCAACAACAACAAAGCAATAATACCATGAATTAATATTTTAATAATAGCAATCATGTTAATCATCATTGTCCTCATCATCATCACCACTGTCATCTTAACTCCACAAATAATAATAATTCTAATGCTGAAATTAATAAACATGTCCGAAAAGGAGTAGGAAGAAGTGTAAAACGTATTAACTCCGACCTCCTTTCACCATCATTAAATACCCTCATCACTGTGTTTCCCTGTTCATCATGTGCATCTGCAGAGTAACTGACCAACGAGAACAAAAGAAAAAAAGAAAAAAGAATCTGAACAAATTAAATCTCCATAATTTTCCAGTCCAATCTATGAACTTGAAGACACACACACACTCTAGCATTTTTTTTTTGAGGACCGGGCAAAATGACCTCACAAGTAAAAATGTCCTCACAATAAAAGTGGGACTTCAAGGGTTGGTCCACACAAGCATAGCAGTACAAACACACACACACACACTAACCTTTTTTTTTTTGAGGACCGGGCAAAATGACCTCACAACTAAAAATGTCCTCACAAGAACGGTGGGAGTTCAAGGTCCCCACAAGCATAGCAATACAAACACACACACACACAGTCAGTCTATAAGCATGAAAATCTGTGGCAAATGAAGCTGATGAATAAACAGTGAACACCTGGTGATATTTAAACACCTTCCTCACTCACTATATCACATAAACATCTTTTCTCTATATTTATTTTTAACTGTTTTATAGTTGTGAATTCTTTTAACTCCACATTCATACTGTTCCATAGTCTCACTCCAGCAACACAAACACTTCTCATTGTGGTGCGCACCCTCAAAGTTATGAAATGATATTACCCCCTTTAATCATAACGACCTTCCCTTTCCATGAATAGTTTTTGAAGTTTTTCCAGTAATAGATGATGTTTTGCCTTAAAAATTATTGTGCCGTTTGAAATGCCACTTGGTCTCTGAATTTTAGTAGTTTTGACTATAGGAATAGTGAGTTAGTATGATCACGATATCCAGCTTTACAAATGTATCGGATTGCTCTCTTTTAAAGTATGATCAGTGAGTGTAACCTGCTTTTGTAGTTATGTCCCCAGATTTTAGCCCAGTAGGTGAGATATGGAAGGATGAGGGAACAGTATAAAGTGTGAAGTGCTTTTTGATCCAAAACCTGTGTTGCTCTGTTTAAAACTGCAGTGGTCTTTGAGACTTTTTGTTGTACGTGCTCAATGTGGGATTTCCAGTTAATTTTTTAATCTATTGTCACCCCAAGATATTTAATTTAATTTATCTTTGGTTCACAAGAGAAGCCAGAGGCAGATTTATACACTATAAGATACTTCATCGTTATAACTTTACACCTGTCCATTTTCATAAAATGTGTTAACTAGAAAAATTAATTTCTCCATATTTGTGATAATGTTCATGTTGATTGAAAAACTAAATAAAGACTTAAAGAAAAATTAAAAAGAACACATTGTCCACATCTCCATTCCCAGTGACATCACACCTGACATCAAGAATCACATACGGGCGTCTATGAATTGTGTTTTCATCTGCTGATATGGAATCAAGTGATCTGACAGTAGAAATACATTTCCTTTTCATTTCCTTTGCAATGTACTCTACAATGTGAGCACATGGACGATGGGATCAATGAACAGGGCAGACTGTCGCCCTGTTCATCTCATTAAGTTCCATGATAGGATTCAGTTCTGTATAAGGCAACTTTTCTTCAATGACAGGAACAGGAAGAGGGCTGCTTACAGTGCCATCGATCCACACATCTGCCAAATGAACTCCAAACTCTTTCTCATAAAGTAACAGAGTCTTGTCTTGTTCCTGACAGACGAGGCAGCCTAAACCATCTTCGTTTGCAAACAGCCAGGGGTGTTTTTTCCTTCCAGGATCTCTACTGACTGTATTCCCGGGTGTTTGGCGGTCTTTTGGTCGTAGCAGCCTCCTGCCACCTCATTCTGCTCCTCTTCTGAACAGTGTGAGTGTGTGGTGGTCCTCCCACATCCAGCAGCATCAGGTGTGGCAGCGGAGTTAGCATCCTCCATGGCAGAAAAACTTGTGACAGCTGTTTTTCCTTTATTTCTTTGTGAAAACAACAAACTGGCAGCCTTGTAGTCTCTGTCACTAGCAGTGTCTTTTTCCTCGTTGGCGTGGTGGTCTAGTCTATATTACTGTCTCAGTGAATTTTATGAGGATAATACTTGTAGATACAGGTTGTAGCCTCTCCATCCAAATAGGTCCACAACCTGTTCGCGGCTCACTCACTTTCAAGTGTCTCTGTTCTACTGCACCCCCCGCTGGCTCGGTGGTGAAATGCAGTCATTGTCACTGACATTCACAACAAAATGGGGCTTTTGGACAACGTGTTTCTTTCAGACTGTTTATATCATTAACATAAACAGTATTCATGATGTTGAAAAATGCATCACTACAGATTAAGAATAACGATTGTTGCTGATGTATTTGGGACCTCCACAGGATGTTTATGGGAACTCAGCTTCCATCGACTCCCACGTGACTTTTCTGAATACTAATGATTATTTAAACATTATCTCAAGCGATATAATCCAGACTTAATTCCTCTTCATTGTCTGTCCTTGTCAATGTGGGACTAAATTGTCCTTATTATAAAATGTCCATAATAAACATCGTCAACAAGCAGCAGAATTTCTTTATCGCTCAAGTTAAGTTTTCTTTTTCTCTCTTCACTTCATCCAACATTTATACATCGCGAACACATTATTAAATTCACAGTACTTGTTTATTAAAATAAGAAGAGTTTCACACAGATCAAATGAACAAAACAACATCAAATATAGCCACAAGCGGCAATCCGCGGGTTCTAACCTCTTTCACCCCAAACCGGCCACCCTGACCCTGATCCCCTGCAGTCGATGACATCGCCAGTTCAGCTACATGCTAATGGCATTTATATCGCCCCCTATAGGTTGAGCTCAACCTGCTCTGTTAGGCAGATTCCTAGTCCTGTTTTGAACCTACCCACCAAGTTTTGTGATGATAGGACAAAGGGTGTGGGAGTTATGGCCAATAATTTCTAAGCCCCGCCCATTGCAAAAATACATGGGTCCCTGGCGGCCACGTTTTTTGACCAGTGTGGCTCATTTATAGTAGAAATTTGTCTTTTCATCCCCCAAAGCCGTATACCAAATTCTGTGTTGATAGAGTCAATCTTTCAAAAGTTCTATTCATTTTACTGTTTTTAACGTTAAAAAACAAAATCAGGAGGACGTGTATGAAAAATTTCAAGTCAATAGCACTCATGGCTTGGCGGAGAGAACCTTTCAAAGTTTACACCCTATGTTACAGCGCCCCCATCCGACGGATTGGAATCAAATTTTTGGAGCAGCATTTGGACGTCATTTATACTCAACGTACCACGTTTCGTGTCTCTGGTTCCTTCCAGCTCGCCATAAATTAATAAAACGCAAACAATGATGGCTACTGACGAATAGGCCACGCCCACTTTCATCTATCAACATGGCACTCAAGATATTAGTTAATACTCGCCCCTAGAGCATGCATGCCAAATTTGGTGAAATTCTGTCGAATGGTCTTTGAGATACGCATGTGTAGCATTTATAGCGCCCTCTATCGGTTGAGCTCAACATGCTTTGATAGGCAGATTTCCGGTACAGTTGTGGACCTACCCACCAAGTTTTGTGATGATAGGGCAAAGGGCGTGGGAGTTATGTCCAATCATTTCTAAGGCCTGCCCATTGCGAAAATACATTGGTCCGTGGCGGCCATGTTTTTTGACCAATCTCGCTCATTTATAATAGAAATTTGTCTTCTCATCCCCTGAAGTCGTATGCCAAATTTGGTGTTGATAGAGTCAATCTTTCAAAAGTTCTATTCATTTAACAGTTTTTCACATTATGCAAATTAGCTGTAAATCTAGGCAGGCGGAGCTTCATGGTCCAAGAGGCTTTTTTGTAGAGAACACGGAACTGGACTTGTGTGTCAAATTTCAAGTCAATCAGACTTATGGTGTGAGGGGCGTGGCCTTCCGAAAAGCACATTTTCAAGCCTTAGTTACAGCGCCACCATCTGGCTGACTGGGCTCATATTTTAATCAAAGTTGATGCACATCATTTCCAATCATTGGGCCTAGTTTCAAGATTCTGGCCTATTCCAGCTCACGGGAATTTGAGCTCAAGCGGCATACATCAAATAAAAATTATACACTGGCACAATTTTAGAAGGGTTCTACCCCTTTGGGGTTAGAACCCTAATAAGTCGATGTAAGGATATGTATGGATGATGCAGAGTAAATTTCAGAGCTGACATGTAAATAATAACGTGGTTGCTTCAGAGTCTCTCGTACAGATTACTCCCACATCTGTTTGTTATCATGTGATAAATATGTCAAACACAAGCTCAGGAAATAACTTTTCTACCTTCAAGTTTGCTTTGCAGAGTGTAAATTATGTCTGTGTTCTCAATAAACCATACTCAAGTAAAAAAAAAGGGGGTTTATCACACTTTAAACTTTAATTATTATAAAAAAAGAAAATATTGTTTCCTCTTTTTCATTTGCAGAAATCTTCTTCAAAAGGTTTTGCAGGATGAGAACTGACTGGTGCAAGTTATAGGAAGGTATTAAGTTATTGTGTGCATGAAGTAAAAAGCAAAGTAAAGATGTGACATAAAAATCTCTTTTCTCCTTTTATTTGACTTCTTTAGTTTAAAATAAACGCTGACTCTGACACGTACATACGAGCAGGGTGTCAGCTGTTCAACTGTAAATGTTGGAAACTTGAAATTGTACTAAAATTGAAATGAGACGATTGAGGAAGCTGTTGAGGAACTCAGGTGTGACAGGTTTCAGGGTCAGTTTGCAGACAGACTGATGAACTCCTGATGGTCTGCAGCTCCCTCTGCTGGCAGAAAGTGTGAACAAAGATTCTCTATATTCTGCTCTCTTTCATTTCCCCATCAGAAGCATGTTGTAACTCTGTGTACATTGTGTCCAGTGATTGGGCCGACACTGTCATAGATGCAATGAGGAGACTTTGAGTGACGGCTGTATAAAATGCAAGAACAGTCTTTAAGTATCACTTTGAATTTCTTGAGTTGTCTGAGAGAGAAATGTCTAAAAGTTTAATTTGAGCTGCTGTGTGTGAAGAAATGAATATAAATGTGTGATGTGTTGGTGAGTTTCAGTTTTGGGAGGTGAATCTGAGTCTGATGGGTTTTGATGTACAACAACAACGATAGTGATAATAATAATACTAGTGCCAATAAATAGAGTTAAAACAGGAAGTAACTATTAACCAAACAATACAAACTTCATAGAAGTCATATTCACATCTGTAACAGTCCCGTTGTTTAAAGGGAAACTTCACCGATTTGCATTAAGCTTTGTATCTTCAGGAAAACAGTCATGTTTTTGAATGGTCGTGCATCATTCCCTCAGTTTGCCCTGAGACGGAGAAATACAGATTTCAGTTTTGGACTTCCTGCTTTCTATGATGTAAAAATCGTCATTTTACGTCATTGAAAGCAGGAAGTCCTATATCTGTGTCGAGGGGGTAAGACTACAAACGCTTCGCTCATTTTTCCAAGGGTGGGGGCTAGAGGTGGGACCCACTCACGCTACAGACTTATCACAGACCAAGAGACCTTCACTTGCAGAAACGAAAATACATAGCCGCCATCTTTGTTGGACGCTAAGCGAACAGACGCTGTGCAGCCAGGCTTGTACTCTTGTACTCAAGATGATCATTCAGATATCGAAGAGAGTGATTTCGAAAGCATGACGCTCGAGTCAGATGTTCGAGGCTACTTGTACAGGCTGAGGGAGATGGAGGCGGCAGGTCTTCCACCTCGGCTGTGGCGGCTGCTGCAGCCGAGGCGGAAGACCTGCCTGTCCCGTACGAGGAGCCCGGACTGGCTCGAGCAGGGGCGGACTGGTGGTGCTCTCGCTGTGCGCCTATGGACACTGAACTGGACTCTGTCTGCTGCAGTGAATTCCAGAGATGCCAGTTTGTTCGCGACGAAATATCTACAGCGGACGGAGATATGTGTGGTGTGCCGGATTAGTGGGAGTGGCTTGCAGAGCTGTGCATTGTGGTGCATTGTGGGAGTTGTTGTCTTTCATACAAATGCACCCTAAAGTCACTTTCTGCCTTTTCTCGGTCAAATATGCACACAATTCGAAAATTATGTTACAGTTTGGCTACAAATATGACCCTCTTTCAATAAAGATTAATGTTTCCACCGGTGAAATGCTTCTTTAAGACTTGCTGTGTTTCTTTGTTTCGGGCTGATCTTCAGAATCCCTGTGGACTGATTGCAGTGGATTCAGATCAGCTGTGTGCAGGTGGTGCAGACTGACTCCTGATGGAGGAGTGGATACAGCTGGGGGCGTTACCCTCCCAGCCAATCAGGGTGTGACCACGCCCCTTGTGGAGGAAGAGGTGGAGAATGACACCCAGGAGGCTCTCACCCTCATACTGAACCTGTCTCTCTCTGCAGAGTGCAAGACAGGTTTTTTCTGCATGTAATGACACTGACTGTAAGACCGGGAGCTTTAATACATTGTTGGTCAGGGAAATTCTTCTTCAGATTTTGGTTATGACAAATGAAGTGCCGGTCCTAAGCCAGGAGGTCCAGGATCCAAGATCCCTCCAGTAGAGTTCCAGAGACTTGCAGAATCAAAGTTCTGGCTGCAGGGGTTGGCCACATGTCACCAAGACACTTTATGTTGAATGATCCATTACTGGTTAGGTGTTGGAAATAATGATGCAGGCGGGAGAGAAACATGATAACTAACCTGCTGCATGTTCAGTAAATGAGAAAATGTTTAATGCAGACTCCACCCTCAGTTAATATGTTACAACAATGTTTATTCTGAGACCTGCTCCTTAAAACCTGACCTTTGCCCACACACACACACACACCAGTTGGGCGGCCTTGTACTTGACGTCCAACTCCCGCTGAAAAGTTATTTCCTTTCCAGTGAACTACAGAATCACAGAGGAGATTTAAGAAGAGGATGTCTGTGGTCAGGTGTCCTGTGTACCTGGTGGTCCTGAGCTTTCTGTGGACTTCTATCATAGAAGGTGAGTGAGGCGTTCACAGCCCAGCTGATCTCCCTCCAGTCTAAACTGAGATCACAGATGTGTTTAAACTTAGTACAGGAGTCATTTTCTTTTTCCAAGAAATGTAGTTAATTCAGTTATACCTATAATAAAAACTGTTAAATCGATCCACCTACAAATAGAAAGAAACTGCACATTTTTCTCTGTAGTTCTGTTGTTCTTTTAACGGTTTTAGATATTTTAAATGTCCTTTGAAACTTAAGCTGCCATCTCATTATAACAGGAGAGAACTCAGTTTCATTTGTTGTGGATGTGAAATTACTTTCACCTGAACTATACTGGGTGATGGAGTGAATCTAAAATGTCACTACATAAGACTGAAACTATATACACAGCCAGAAAGAAGTAGTGATACGTGAGAACAGAGGTATCTGTGAGTTTAACTGTTTGAGACTGATTTAGGTTGTAAAAATTTATAATAACTGACGCTGAGATTGTTTATTACCAGAGTCATGATGTGGACTTTAATCAAGTGACAATGTTCAGACTGATCATGTTCATTTAACAAGAAATATAAAAACCACACTCCCTTTTGTTTGCATTGGATTTATGTGGGAAGTCTTACTTGAATCTTGTGCGACCTGTTTCTGTTCACACACACACACACACACACACACACACACACACACAGTGAGGGGAGGAGACACAGTGACTGTGTGATCCAGAAACATGAGAACAGGGAGGGAACTGTTTACTGAGTTCAGACTCCATTTTGAGTTGACAGCAGATGGAGCAGGAAACTGAACGCTGTGTCAGAGTGAGTGTTAATCCAACATTTTTTAAATTTTACTGTCAAAGTCTCGAAGTTGTTCTCTCCCTGAGGACTGTCGAGGAAAGACATGTTGGAATAAAGTCAACAGTTTGATGAGTTTGATCCAGAGACAGGTTGTGTCTCACTTCCTGTTCTCTCGGTTTTGTGTTTACATTTGAGCAGGGCCAATTTATGTCTGCTGAGTTAGTATATGGCGATGTCTACAGTGAAACATCGTGATGGATGATTGTTAAGAACAGGAGGCAGCGTTTCCCCTCATTGTTGTTATTTACTTGTATTTATTTCTAAATATTTTCCCTTTGCATTTCCCCCTAATAATTTACACAAATATATTTAATCCTGCATTTCTTTTGAAATTTTTTATGCAATTCTGCATTATGCAATACAGAAACAAAGCAGACGAAGTGAATTTTTTATGATTTGTTGATATTAATAATTGATACCCTTTACTCTGACATTTTCAGCTTGAACCAGTCGCTACACTTGTAAAGTTGCCGTGCATTCATGCTGGCAGGCCACTGCTGATCAAATAGACATTAAGCCTTCAGGAATAAGAGGCAACAACCTTTTGTTTTCTTGTGATTATGATTATAATTAGGACCCGAGCAAGGAAACCTGCGAGGTCTCTATTGTTTTTCGAATGACGACATTTTTGTCCCAAATGATCGCATTTTTCACTGCCTGAACATACCCCAAAACTCACCAAACATAAGTCACACCTAGCGAAAAATGTCATAATCTATTGTCGTCCTGAATTTCCAGCACTGGGTGGCGCTATAATCAAGGAAAGTGTGTTTTGCCTGTTTTCTTCCGCAAATTTGCGAAATGCGCACAGCATCTGTGGATTATGGTGGCCCTGAAAGGTCACAGCACTGCAACTTAAGAAAACACATGCAAAAAGACAAAACACATGCAAAAAGACAAAACACAAGCAAATTGAGAAAACATTTCAGCAATTTGAAATCACATGCACAGCATTTAGAAAACGTGCTGCAAAGACCACAACACAACACAACACATTAGAAAAAACGCACTGCAAATAGATAGCAACACAACGAAAGTATTTCCAGTGACACTTAAAAGTGATGCACATGTCCAGACATGCTTGCTGTTGACAAGGATTTTGAGCATCACCGCTATACAAGTATTATCAGCATTATCATTACGGTAAATGCAGTGAAACAGCGTATTTGCTTCTGGTTTTCAAAATAAAGGTATTAAGAACAGTAAGCTATATATCGAACCTACATTTCAGATAAAATATGTGACATTAAAGTGTTTCATGCGCCCATGATGAATAAAAAAAACGCTTATCATTTCTTTTACTGCACATCTCCACATTGGTGTGTCTGAATGACATGAAACTCAGGTGACTACATCCCAATTAGCCCCTGAGGGTCTGTGCAAAATGTTGGCCAATGACCGCTAGGTGGTGCTATTTAAATTGAAGTATTTTATATCTCAACATCGGTTGGTGTGATTAACACAAAACTTGGTACAATTATTGTCAGTGCCCTCCTGAGGATAGCTGATGAAGATGTTACCAATCCGCCACTAGGTGGCGCTCTGGTGGCAGTGTAATTAGATATTTGGCACTGTGCCCACACCATAACACTTATGTAAATGAAATTCATAGAGGTGGTATAGACTGGTCCCTGTAACTCACACAACAATAATGATCAATGAAATATCAACACAAAACCGTTTTTGGCAAACAAACAGTCACATCTCGAAAATTTTTAAACCTTATATCTACGTGTTCTCTAAATTGAGCTGAATTCTGTGATGTAGGCCACGCCCACTTTCATGGTAAATTTTCATTCGCAAAATTGCAAAAAATGAAAAACTTACTTTTTTGAACTACTCCAAGGCGACCAAACTTTGCATGTAGCATCTGTGGACAAAAAGTCATCAAAAGAATTGTGATAGCCCAAAAAACGCCCAAAATACAATTTCCCTCCCGATAAGGGTTTGTACAAAATTCACTGTAAATTGGCCAACAGGTGGCAATTTTATTGCCAAATGACGAAGGAACAGCTTGAATGTCTGCACTTTTTATTGTTCATGCAGGCTTTCTCCACCAGAGGGCAGTGCTGCCTTGCTAATTGATACAAACCTCTGTTTAAGAGTCTGTAAGGCCACACAGTGTAGTCCTCTCATTATTTGTTCTTTATATAGATTGCAGGGAGTTCTTCTGACTTCAACGTACATTATTTAATACCAGGAGCAGCAGCCCACCAAATTATAAAGGAAAAACTTCCTCAATGGTAGGTGTTGCATGAACAAGCCCCAACAGCAGCATGCCCTGATGTGCGTGGACTGCGAGGGCCAGTTCATCGCTTCTTGCAGCTTTAATTTATCTTGTTTTCTCAAGATTTCAAGAGAATTGTCTGGTTATCTGGTGATGCTGACATAAATAACTCCTTATCTTGAGAAAATAATTCAAATTGAACTCGTTATCACAGGAAACCAGAGGAAAAAATATTGTAGTGACTGGATGAGTACTAGTTACGGACAGTGAGCGCTAGGTGGTGCAATGACTCAAGGGAGTGTAATGTCAAATACTCATGACTGTTATTGTTCAGATATGTTTCGAGTGTTGTGGTTGTGTCCGGTTATGTTCTAAGGATGTGTGTGTTAAATTAGCATAAACACAAGTTTTGCATTGTGTCACCATGACCGAATATGTGGGAAATGGCATTCATCAAATGTTTGTGTCAAAGATGAATAATAAATCTGTTGTCCTGGAGCTGTGCTGTGGAAGTGGCGAGGGATCTGCATTGCACTTAAAGATCTGTCTCATGAGACTTTCTTTCTACCAAACACACCACAATATGTTAGACACATGACCGTTCAGGGCTTCCATAGGGAACTAAATGAAGAGATGAGTTAATACAAAAGTAAATAAATACAGAGGCAAACTGAAGCACAAATATCTATTTGTCACATTTTGCCTACATCTATTTTAAATAATCATGTATTCATTTCCTTTTGATTTTGTCAGTTTCAGTCCTCCACACACACGAAGGATGTAGAACCTGAATTGAGACACAGCAACTGTTTTGTGTGCTCTGGCGTGTGTTCTGCTGTGTCTCCCTCTCTCTGTTTGTTTTCTCATAGCACCCTACCTCCCTCTCTACCTGAGCACATCTGAGGGTAATTGGTGCTCTGGTGGAGTGGGGGGGAGGTGATAAAATGGCAGAGAGTGCAGGAGCAGGAAGTGGAAGATCATACACAGCAGCAGCACACCTGTGAGGACGGTTCTCTCACCCTTTTGTTGCGTTGTTCCAAACAGGTTGGAAAAACCGTCATGCGCTTTAGGTGCTGGGGTGTTTGTTGTCTTTGTTGTCCTCCCATTAGGGCTGGAGATTACCGGTAGCTCAGTTATTTGTTTCTTTTTGTCTAGCCATCCTTTAAGTAGTTTAGGGGGAGGTGCGGGAACGACGGCTCACTGTGCGGCTGGTCCTGCATCTTCCCATTTTTTGTTATTTTTGGTCGGGATCTCCAGCCCTCTTTTGTTTGTCCTTGGCTTTTCTTTTGACAATTATACAATCAAGCTTGCTTAATATGTGAACCTGCGTCTGTACATTAACAGCAGTAAACTATTTCAGGGGTGGTCAATATAAAAAATGAACCAGTCTTGTATCGGAGCTTGTATCGGAGCTTCATTCGTTGTGTGACAATCACGTGATCAGTGGCGTCAAAAGCTTTGTTTCACGCACACCCACGTTATTGCTTCGAAAAATGATTCAAAGCTGCGTGAAACGGTGTGCGTACTGGGTTGTCAAGTAGGAGTCGAGACAAGCTGAGAGAAAAAGTTCAGTTCAGGTGATTGAGAAAGTTTAATGAGTAAAGCTAGCGAATTGTTGTTGTTTGTGGTTGATACAATGCAGCCTGTTGCTAAGAGAGGGCAGTCCGAGATGTGGGAACATTTCAATCTGGTTACTCCCGATAGGGTTATTTAATTTCAGTATAATAATTTGATAGGTGTAATGTAAATAACCGAACACAGTCACCAACCACAATAATGCCCCCTTAATGACCTCTCCACAAGCACCACCCCTCCCTGTTTACACTCCAAAGTACCTGTCCACAATCACTCTCCCAGAATAGGCTTTGTCCTGTATGCACTGTCAAAGCTCTTCCCACTACACTTATGTCACTATCATTTCTATAATTTCTGCACTGGCAGTGGCAGATTGTTGAAATATACGGTACTGCCTATTTCACATATTTTGTGAGAAGATACTCATAATTATCATAGAAATGTGTGCAAATGTTCATACCCACCCTTCATTCATCTCAGATTCATCTCCCTCCCCAAACAAACACAAGAAATGTTCACATGCAGAACACCAACTTTATTATTATTATTTTTATTATGATTTTGAGAAGAAGGCAATGATTTTCTTATTTCAATTGCTGCAGTGTCCAATGTACGTTTATTTATTTAGCAATTTATTTAGCGATTTATTTAATTCATACCGAACACCCAAAGATAGAATATGGTAGCCAAACAATGTGGATGTGAATTCATGACACAGTGCCTTCTTTAACTTTCACCAGCAGATGTCGCCATAGAGTCTGAAGCTTCGAGGACTGAATCATTTTTCAATACAGTTGGATTTAAGGCTTTATTGGTTCATGAGGCGTCATTTTGCCATCACTGGTGCAGATTTATTTACAGTGCAAAAAAAATGGGTGTTCCAGGCCAACGGCAACAAACCACATAGAAACAAAAATGAACCAACCGGTTTCTCAATTCAAAGGGCACAATTCTCTGTACAACCTCTGGGCAAGTTGAAGCTCTCCAGACTCCCACACTGATGGCAAAAAACCCTCGCTTTGAAGAGCCCTTCAGTGGAGTTAATTGGGAGAAACCAATGTGACAGGGTGTTTTTTTCCCCAGGTACAGTGATTCAGTTAATATTTTATCACACACATACATTTCAATACTCATTATAATAATAACCTCATTATTTATCTATAATTACATAATACTTCCATTTCAATACAGCCAAACATTTTGTATTTGATACCATAGCTCCACCCGCTCAAATCCACACTTTCCCCTATCCCAAACAGGGAATAAAATAGCCATTGACAAGGGGCTCGTGTTCCTTGGGGACACAAATGGGTGCGGGACCAGGAAGTGAAAGTGAAAGTTATCACTGAAATGTTGGTGTTTGCGTGCACAATGTATGGACAAACGGGATGGGGTGAGTTATGGAGCCGAATCTACGGATACCGCGTCGTTCGCTGTGATGTTGGCAGAAGTTTGGTGAGTCAAAGAAAGATGTGTAAAATAGCGATATGAATGAATTACGCCGCGGTTTCCGACAAACCCCTGAAGCTCCGTGTGTGTATGCGTGTAAGTGTGTGTGTGCGTGACAAAGAGGGTAGTCCGTTTAAGCGCTGCAGGGAACGTCCGGCGAATTGGGGGAAAAGAGAGCTAACTTATCACAAAACTGCCTCCTGTTCCCACCGACATACATCCCTGTGCCAGGTTTAAAAGCGTCCTGTGTTCGTGTTCGTGTCTTGGGTTCGTCTAACTGAGCTGGTTTAATAAGAAAACAATAAACGGGACATGGAGACGTGATGTTAGTGCACTGAGCAAAAACATACTTCTTTTCTCATCCTCTCCCCACAAACAACAACAACTCTGGGGAGCCTCTTAATTTTGCTCTCCGGTGGGGAAACTTTTTGAATCACAGTGTTACGATGGTCAGGGATTAGTAGTCCATGGCTGTCAGCCATGGACTACTAATCCATGGACGATGGCATCATTCATCGGCCCAACTCCACTCTTGAACAAACTCTTTTCCTCATTCTTGTGTTTTGAACTCACAGTCAGTTTAACTGTTTTATCTCTCAGACTGACTGAAGTCCAGAAGATGGCCTCCAGGAGACTTTGTGTTGAGGAAGAGGAGGACAGAGCAGAGTCTCCAGTATCCAGCTGTCTGTCTATGAGGAGTGACTGCTCCGAAAGTTTACCTCCTGTCCTCAGTAATGGACCTGGACCCTCAGACACACAGTAAGAAACTGATTTTACTTTAAACCGACCTGTTGGAAGATGATGCATTAAGGCTGAAGACAAAATGCTTCAAGACTTCTAATAATGATGCACAACTATTAGTGCAGACACTGTTTTGAACTACAGTGGATCTTACTTTACCTCTGTAGCAGAAAAAAAGAGAACTTCCATTTAAGAATTAAAACTTTGAGACAATGTTTATATTTCTCCCTCATGTTAAAGTCACTGTTAATATTTACAACTATTCAAATTCTGAAATAATAAGCTTCAAATGTGTCATCAATTTTCATATATTTGTCCTCAGAATATTTAGTTTCTTTTCAGAAAATGGTTCGAATGTAGATTTTGACTTTTATATTCCAGTTAAAACTTAATTTAGTCATTGATATTTGAGAGTGACAGAGAGCATAAAAGCAACATACAAAAAAAATGAAAACATGACCGTGACCTGAGACATTGCTGTTGCATGTTACTTGTCTGAGAATATAGTTTACCACAATTAACTTTATTTGAATCTTACCCAAACTAAGCTGCCAAGAGTGACTGTACAACAGTAAAGGATGTGATCAGCTGTCTTTAGTGGAAGGCTTTTATTGTGAAGGAGCTCCACAAAGAGTTGAGTTTGTATTAATAAGAGGATACAAAATTAAATAAAAGGAACAGTCATGTTCTTTAGAGTGAATTCAAATAGAAAAGTAAAACACATTTTCTGTTCTGTGATCATCTGTGATGAATCTTGATATTTTTTCATCAACACTCAACAAATCATTGTATTCACCAAGAAATGTCTTGACAGGAAGAGGAGTCATGTTTCTGTGGAGGAGCAGCTCTGCAGCTGTGCTTTGTGTCAGGACGTCCTGAAGGATCCAGTCTCTACCAGCTGTGGACACTGGTTCTGCAGGCAGTGCATCACCTCATACTGGGACCAGTCTGCTTCATCAGGGGACTCCTCCTGTCCCCAGTGTGGAGAAAGATCCAGAACAAGACCAGCCGGTCAGACCAGCAGTGCACAATGTAAGACTCTACATCTCTACCAATTAAAAATGTCACCTGCTACATGTCATTCTGTTTATTTAAAGACTTACAGTCAGTGCATTCAACTACGTGGATACAAACCCCCAAAATCACAAGAATCAAGCAGGTACATCAGCTTCATCAAATAAACTGAATGCCTTCTTGTAAATGTTCAGGCTGAAGAAGTGCACAGTTCCTGCTCTCCTGATCTCAGTCTGGAGCTCGTTCCACCATCGTGGAGCCAGGACAGCTAACAGTCATGATTCTGTTGATCTGTAGCTGGACCATCTCGTAGTGAGGGAGTAGGAGCTGACTGGCAGTAGAAAAGCACAGTGGACAGGCTGATTTGACCATGACTTGAATGTAGGATGAGTCTGAGCCATTTGCAGCAGGATAGGCAAGTACCAGTGACAGGAATCAGATTCCAGCGGCCATTGGACACCATTAGAAAGTGCTGAAGTCTGGGAGAACTTGGGTTTGCTAACTTACAGTACACGTGCATTACCAACACCAGAGAGATTCTTTTCCAAAGAGGTCTAAAATAACCAAAACAGTCAAGTGGTTGCAATAAAAACATTATAAATGTCATTATAAATCAACACCAAAAAAAACAAAAAAAACAGAGGGTTGATGGGCCCACCAAAATCAACAAAGGGGAAGAGAAGCCAGAACAACCCACAACGGGCCATAGGATCTTTTTTCTGCCCTCTAAGCCAAAACAAAATTAGAACCAAACATAACATAAATAAATATTCCCAAAAAAACTAGACTACTGCACGAATAAAACAAACCGAAGAAGCAACAAGAGCAAATCCAAAACTCCATGTTCAGTGCAGGAAAACGAGATGATTGTAATGTGTAAAAACAACCACAGGAGCAGCAGACAAACTGACAGAAACCTCAACAAGTCCTGAAGCCATTAGAGCCAATGCCTCTATCTCAGTGGTTGAGCATCATTTCTAAAGGCTATCAAGTTTATTTGAAAATGAGAAATGGGATGCTCTACCATTACAGTCCTCCTGCAGGAGGCCAGCGCACATACAGCTGCACCTTTACTGCTTCATATATTCTTATTTTGGTCCCTTTAAATCAAAGTGAAAATAACGTGTAAAATAAAAAAAAACAATTTGTCTCACACTTTTCTACCTTTTTTTAGTGAATATTGGTCTGCAGGATGTGTTAGATGAACATAAGATCAGTCTGTGGAGGAGATATGAACGTATGACTGAAGGAACTGAAACAGGAAGCGGAACCCTCCTCAACAGGATCTACACTGAGTTCTACATCACAGAGGGACAGACTGAAGAGGTTAATACCCAACATGAAGTGAGACAGCTGGAGACACTTTCCAAGATGGAGACCCTCCGTGACACTCCAATCAAGTGCTGCGACATCTTTAAAGCCTCACCTGACCAACAGAGACGCATCAGAGTCGTTCTGACCAACGGCGTTGCTGGAGTTGGAAAAACCTTCTCGGTGCAGAAGTTCACTCTGGACTGGGCAGAGGGCTCCGAAAACCAAGATGTCAGTCTGCTGGTTCTGCTGTCGTTCAGGGAGCTGAACCTGATCAGAGATGAGCAGTACAGTCTTCTCAGGCTGCTCCATGTTTTCCATCCAACATTACATAGGGTGACAGCAGAGAAGCTCGCTGTCTGTAAACTTCTCTTCATCTTTGACGGCCTGGATGAAAGCAGACTTTCACTGGATTTCAAAAACCACGAGGTCGTGTCTGATGTCACACAGAAGTCATCAGTCAGCGTGCTGCTGACAAACCTCATCCAGGGGAAGCTGCTTCCCTCGGCTCTCGTTTGGATAACTTCCCGACCCGCAGCAGCCAATCAGATCCCTCCTTCATGTGTGAACAGGGTAACAGAAGTACGAGGCTTCACTGACGTCCAGAAGGAGGAGTACTTCAGGAGGAGGTTCAGTGATGAAGATCTGTCCAGCAGAATCATCTCACATATCAAGACCTCCAGGAGCCTCCACATCATGTGTCTGATCCCAGTCTTCTGCTGGATCACTGCTACAGTTCTGGACCACATGTTGACTACAGACCAAAGAGGAGAGCTGCCCAAGACCCTGACTGACATGTACTCACACTTCCTGCTGGTACAGACAAAGAGGAAGAAGCAAAAGTACGATGAGGGACGTGAGACGAGTCCACAGGAGCTGACGGAGGCTGACAGGGAAGTTCTTCTGAAGCTGGGGAGGCTGGCGTTTGAATATCTGGAGACAGGAAACATCATGTTCTACCAAGAAGACCTGGAGCGCTGTGGTCTTAATGTCACAGAGGCCTCGGTGTACTCAGGAGTTTGTACAGAGATCATCAGAAGAGAGAGTGTGATCTTCCAGAAAACAGTCTACTGCTTTGTTCATCTGAGCGTTCAGGAGTTTCTGGCTGCAGTCTACATGTTCCACTGTTACACCAACAGGAACAAAAAGGTCCTGAAGGCTTTTCTGGAAACAAAACAAGTTCAATCATTACTGGATATTTTCCTGAACAGAGTAATGATGAAATCCCTTGAAAGTAAAAATGGACACCTGGACCTGTTTGTTCGCTTCCTTCATGGCCTCTCTCTGGAGTCCAACCAGAGACTCTTAGGAGGTCTGCTTGGTCAGACAGACAACAGTCCAAAAATCATCCAGAGAGCCATCAACAAGCTGAAGATGAACAGAGATGATGTCTCTCTTGACAGAAGCATCAACATCTTCCACTGTCTGATGGAGATGAACGACCACTCAGTTCATCAGGAGATCCAAGAGTTCCTGAGGTCAGAGAACAGATCAGAGAATGAACTCTCTCTGATCCACTGCTCTGCTCTGGCCTACATGCTGCTGATGTCAGAGGAAGTTCTGGATGAGTTGGACCTGAATAAGTACAAAACATCAGAGGAGGGACAACGGAGACTGATTCAAGCTGTGAGGAACTGCAGGAAGGCTCTGTGAGTCCAGATGTGATTATCATTGTGTGTTTATTACATTATAAAGCAATTTTGAGCTAATTCATCAGTATTAAAGATCCACACGTTACACACATGCACAAACTAAAAGTTCAGCTCTATAAAACTCAGAAAAGTTAAATCTGATTTCTGATCTGGTTTTTTACTATAAAAAAATATATATCATCTTCTAACTCATTTTATCACAGTCTTTGTTTTATTTATTTTTTTTACAGTGGATTGTGTTTCTACACTTTGCTTCTATAATGTGTCTTTTTATTGTTCATATTATATACAGACACACACACACGTAAGTTGGTGGTGGGACTGAGGAGGGCAGGCGGGATCAAATACATACAAGTGCTGTTACAACCTCCAGTGATTGTAGCACTCAGTGGACATCATGTTCAAATAAAGTGTAACAGACAAAAATCACATCACATTGTTTAGGAGACACTTTGGTCTAAAACTGCCATTGAGGGATCATTAGTTTGCTCAAGAGCACTTTGACATGTTGACAGGATGAGCTCAAGTTTCAAATTACAAACCTTGTGATCAATGACTGACCAGCTCAGACTGAACAGCTGACCAGCTGAGCTACAGCCAAATGTGTTGATGTCTGTTTTGTAGATTAAGTGTCAGATTTTATTTGACCTTCAGTTTTATTGTCTCTGTCATCACAGACTTTCTGATTGTGAACTCTCAGAGACTGACTGTGGGGTCGTGGCCTCAGCTTTGAAGTCCAACCCCTCCCATCTGAGAGAGCTGGACCTGAGCGAGAACAGGGAGATGAAGGATTCAGGAGTGAAGCTGCTGTGTGCCGGACTGAAGAGTCCAAACTGTAGACTGGAGATCTTGAGGTCAGTTCTTGTGTTTTGCTCTTGTGCAGTGTTTATCTACCTGATTTTAATCCGTAACAGAACTTTTAAACATCCTTTACTTTTTTTTTCTGTGTGTGTCTGAACAAAATACACAACAGCTCTTTTTTTAGTCTGTCAGTAGAATTCAGTCTGTACTCTAATTGGATTCATGTTGTTATGGACACTGTAGTGTTGGGACAGGTGTTAAAGAGGGTGTAGAGTTCAGCAGCATGTTGATCTTCTGTGTTGATATGAATGATGATGATCCACAATAACACAATAACAAAGTCACTCAATCATTTTAGGATGACGCTAATTGATTAGTAGTTTAATTGCACATTAAACAACTGAACATTGATCGGAATATAAATGGATATTTATTTACATCATTTATTCTTCATTCAGATTGATTAATTGCAGTTCGTCAGAGATCAGCTGTGCTTGTGAGGGATCATAGATTTATGAAGCTCTATGATGCGTAAACTGATGGAATAATTTGATTATTTTATTTTCTGACTCCACTTTCCCCCCCCCAAAAAAGAACATATAAAGAGAAAAATTTACACTGAATAATTCACAGTGATCATCTTCAACTTTTGATTGTCATCTTATCTTCCACATCATGTTTTTTAAGAAAGTGATAATAAAATATAGGAACACAATTTATAAATAAGTCATCTCTGTTTCAACGAACAGACAACAACAAACATTCAGTATTTTCTTTTTCCATCAGTTTTATAAAACTACATGATACTCACACTAGTTTAAACTGAAGAGACTTTGATTTTATGGATTTACTTTTGTTCACATTTCCCCAGAATTCATCCTGACTAAGGGTGTCACGATTTCAATTTTAAACTGAAATCAACCGAAATCAAGTCACAATCTCGAACTTTAAATTAAAAAATGGAATCGTCGATGCTGCCACGCCCCTGTGTCACATCCGGTCAACTTGCCAAGCGGAAAAACACACCCACGTGTTGAAGTGCTGCGAGTTAACCTCCTCTAACTTAGCTGCTAGCTAAGCCCGTAGCTATTAGCTACAGCAAGTTAAACGATAGCATGGTGTTATACCATTCCTGTTCGGCTCCTGGACCGTGTCGGGAAGCACAGGGGAGATGATTTCCTCCAGGGCCAAAGTTTGTGTTTACCTTTGGGGTGAACCTCTTTCACGTGTTAAGCTGGTCGGGAAATAATACCAGGGAGCTTTGCTGTATCTGGAGGAGCCGTCGCCTTCATTCACAGCCACACTGCAGCATGTTGTACACTTTATTGCTGTCGCTACTCCTGCTACTCCTTTCCCTTCTCCTTCCTCTTGTTGGGAATCGTTATTGATTATTGATTATTAATTAATACTATTATTAATTAATCAAAAATTATTATAATTGATTAATGAAACCTAGGTATGAGTCATTAATGAACAGGGGGCACCACCCTGGAATCAGGGATCAATAATCGACTGACGTCTCCAACAGATGCTCCCTGAGTACAAAGAACAAAAGTTGCTACGTGACCTTTTAACGTGGGTGTGACGTCATTGTGATCCTGGAGGAGCTTCCTGGCTCACAGCCAATAGGGACCGGGTGACGTCTTGGAGGCAGTTCAACGTGGTCACGTTTTTCACACCTGGTCGGCCTTTTTTCTGTTCTTTGTTCTGTAGTCCTCGTGGTTGAGCAACTATTAGTTTAGGCTTCTGGTTTCAACTACAGGCCTTCTCTTTGTTTGAGACCTGTATATGGAGGCAGGAGGCCCAACACTCTCCCATTCATTCACTGTCCGCACGTACGCACGCTCCCTCACTCTCGCTCGCCCACTCACACCTCACACACCTGACGCACCACCCTGAAAGAGGCTACACCACTCTTACAACAGTGGCAACAGATGCAGGAGGCCCATGTAAAAATCGAACAATAAATAAACAAGAACCATGACCTTAGAATCGAAAATGCAATCGAATCGAGGATTTGGAGAATCATGACACCCCTAATCCTGACATATTTGCAGCTTTGGAAACTTTGTGATCTTGAATTGAATCTAGAATCAGTTTTAGTGAGTTTTTATTTGTTTGGCTTCACAACATGAGTTTGTATAGATGGAGCCACTGGTGGAGCTGCAGAGTTTAAGATGTGAAGTCACGACGTCTTTATTGAATCAGCAGCACGTTGTCATTAGTATTAATGAGAGCTCTTTTTCACCTTTTGTATTTTAGAGGTTTTAACCTGCGTCCTGTTGGGTTCAGATGTTTGGAGTTTCCATTTTCTCATTTTCTTTTAGAACAGATTATTAATCACTGAATGATTTCAAGCAGGAACATCGTCTTCTAAACTTACATAATTTATTCTTTATTCAGATTGATGAGCTGCAGGTTGTCAGAGATCAGCTGGGCTTCTCTGGCCTCAGCTCTGAAGTCCAACCCCTCCCATCTGAGAGAGCTGGACCTGAGTGGAAACAGCCTGAAGGATTCAGACGTGAATTGTCTGTGTGATTTTCTGCAGAGTCCAGACTGCAGACTGGAGACTCTGAGGTCAGACAACATGTTTTACTTCTGTGCTCAGATTAAGATGATGTGAAAGTTGTGGTGACACTAAACTGCAGACATCAGGCTGATATTATACTGATCCTCACTGAGTATCTTAATGTTGAGCTACACATTTAAAACCTTCATATAACAAGAAACATCTACACTGGATGTCAAGTTTTTTTTAAAATAAATGATAATGATAGATTTATGAAGCTATATGATGCTTATACTGACTGAATAGTTTAAACTGAAGATGATTTGATTTTCTGACTCCACTTTTCATTAAAAAATAAATAAAAAATACAGTAGATGTCTTTTGTTCACATTTCCCCAGAATTCTTCCAGACATATTTGCATCTTTGGAAACTTTGTGATCTTGACTTGAATGTTAAGTTTTTATTATACTGATCCACACTGACTATCTCAATGATAAAGTCTATTTTCTTTTACAGTGGTTTAATCCATTAACTGTGGCAGAGCAGTGTTGAGATACACATTTAAAACCTTCATATAAAGACAAAAATCTACACTAGATAATTCACTGTGATCCTCTTCAACTCTTGATCGTCATCTTATATTCCACATCATGTTTTTAAGAAAGTGATTAAAAAAATATAGAGACACAATTGTTATCTCTGTTTCAACAAACAGACAACAACAAATATTCAGTATTTTCTTTTTCCATCAGTTTTATAAAACTATATGATACTCACACTAGTTCAAACTGAAGGGACTTTGATTTTATGGATTCACCTTTGTTCACATTTCCCCAGAATTCATCCTTACATATTTACAGCTTCGGAAACTTTGTGATCTTGAATTGAATCTAAAATCAGTGTCTGAGAGTTTTTATTAGTTTGGCTTCACAACATGAGTTTGTATAGATGGAGCCACTGGTGGAGCTGCAGAGTTTAAGAGGTGAAGTCACGACGTCTTTATTGAAGCAGCAGCACGTTGTCATTAGTATTAATGAGAGCTCTTTGTCACCTTTTGTATTTTAGAGGTTTTAACCTGCGTCATGTTGGGTTCAGATGTTTGGAGTTTCCGTTTTCTTTTAGAACAGATTATTAATCACTGAATGATTTCAAGCAGGAACATTGTCTTCTAAACTTACATCATTTATTCTTTATTCAGATTGTGGGGCTGCAGTTTGTCAGAGATCACCTGTGTTTCTCTGGCCTCAGCTCTGAAGTCCAACCCCTCCCATCTGAGAGAGCTGGACCTGAGAGGAAACTACAGCCTGAAGGAATCAGACATGAAGCTGCTGTGTGATCTGAAGGAGAGTCCAGACTGCAGACTGGAGACTCTGAGGTCAGACAACATGTTTTACTTCTGTGCTCAGATTAAGATGATGTGAAAATTGTGGTGACACTAAACTGCAGACATCAGACTTATATTATACTGATCCTCACTGAGTATCTTAATGTTGAGCTGCACATTTAAAACCTTGATATAACAAGAAACATCTACAATAAACAATAAAGGTGATAACGGATCTCCTTGCTTTGTTCCCCATGAGAGATGAAAAAAGGGGGACATTTGTCCATTGGTGAGGACTGATGCTCTCGGTGCTGTATAGATCAGTTTAACCCAGTTGACAAATCCCGACCCAAAACCAAAAGCTTCCAAGACCTGTTTTAAAAAACCCCACTCAACCCTATCAAATGCCTTCTCCGAACCAAGGGAGAAGGCTGCTAGTGGAGTGTTTTCTTGACGGCTCTTCCACATAAGGTAGAGAAACCATCTGAGATTGTCTGAGGATGACCTCCCCTTCACAAATCCTACCTGGTCTTCATGAACAATATCTGGTAAAATATTCTCCAGTCTCATTGCCAGGACTTTAGTGAGCACTTTACAATCCACATTGATTAAACTAAGTGATCGGAAGCTACCTGGATCCAAAGGATCCTTATCTTTTTTGAGAATCAGTGACATCAAAGCCTCATTAAATGTATTCAGGAGCTGTCCCTGTGACAGTGACTCTGAGTAAACTGCAGTCAGAAAAGGTGCCAGCATATCTGTGTGTTTTTTGTAATACTTCACTGGAAGGCCGTCTAATCCTGGAGACTTTCCAGGTTTCATGCATCGGATGGCTGCTTTAACCTCTGATTTTGAAATAGGGGCATCCAGCTCTCCCACTTGATCTGAGGATATCTTTCGATTTTAGAAAAAAAAGTATTCAGCTTGTCTATACCCGAATTTATCTCTGAAGTATAGAGTTTTGAATAAAAGTTTTGAACCACTTCTTAGTTTACATTTTTAATACCAGGAATCACATATCCGACCTCCCTTTGCTTAAGTTGTCTGGCCAATAGCTTGCCCGATTTTTCCCCATTTTCATAAATATTTGTTTTCAATCTGAACAGAACGTATTCAGCCTTTTTATTATACATCTCATTTAAATCAAATTCCAGTGCACACACTTGTTTAAGTAATGAATCACTACAACTATTTGCTAGCCGTTTTTCTTTCTCTTTTAGTTGAGATTCCAGTTTCTTCAATTTTTCAATGCTTTCTCTTTTCTTTTTACAAGAGTATGCTATAATCTTACCCCTAAAAAAAGCTTTTGATGCCTCCCACACTGTGCCCAATTTCTCTGTGGATCCAACATTAATTTCGAAGAAGCTTTTGAGGTTCTGAGACAGTAACTCATCAAACGCTGGGTCTTGGTATAGAGATGTATTGAGTCTCCACCTATTTCTTTTGATGGAATCCATTTCTGCTGCTAAGCAGAGTTCCACTGTTGCATGATCTGTGAGAGCGATAACACCAATCCTGTATCCCATAATAGATTCAATCATACTTTTGGAAATTAGAAAATAATCTATCTTGAGTGGGATTTTTGTTTATGAGAGTAAAAAGTGTACTCCTTTTCTCTCGGGTTGATTAATCTCCATATGTCCACTAACCCGAGGTCTTTCATAAGTAAATGTATTGCCTGTCTGTCCTTTGGTATAATCTTACTATAGGTTGTTCTATCTAGGATATTATCCTGGATTTGATTGAAGTTTCCTCTCATTACTGTATGCCCATCGACAATGCTCCCTAACAATTTCTTCACTTTGTGAAAAAAATGTGCGTCCTCTACATTGGGGCATATATATTGCATAGATTTAACTTCATTCCATTGACTATGGCCTCCACACATCTACCATCCTCATCTTTGTGTTGTTTTAATAATACAAAATTCAGTTTCTTATGCACCAAATTTGCAACCCCACGCTTCTTACTGTTGAATGAGCTATGGTATATCTGCCCAACCCAATCTTTTTTAAGTTTAACCACCTCTGAGTCAACCAGGTGGGTCTCTTGGATAATTGCCACATCAGTCTGTTGAGATTTTAGATAGCTTAAACATTTTCTCCTCTTTACCGGGTCTTTTATTCCGTTGATATTCCAACAAAGTTTTCCGACATACCTAGCCATTTACCTTATTTTGTGTTTTACCTATAGGTGCCCCAACCGGTGAGAGACAGGCAAGACTACCAAAATCATAAGTGTGTTTCTGTGCTGTCAAACTCAAACCCATGATAATTCCCCTTACTATGTAGGCTCTTGAACACATTCTTAACTGATTAACACAACAAAATGAACCAACTCTGAAACAGTAACAAAGCATGAACAATAGAAAAAACCCTCCCCCTGTCACTCCCCACTTCTCATTCTTCATTGAGAAGAACCCTCCCTATTACTGGTCCGTGTGGCGCTTCCAAGAAATGCCCCCAAAATCTCCCCAATCCCCCTCTGCCAACTTCCCGCATTCTACACTACATGTTGTGATTTGCAGCACTGGGTTATCCCAGCTTTGGTCTTATTAGAGACCGGCAGTTAGACAAGAGTCTGTAGTTTTACAGCTCAAAAAGAGAAAATAAGTAGGTAAATAAATAAAATGGGAGATAATTTAATTAAATAAAATCCCAGATAAGTGTTATGGAGGTCTGCCTTTTCAGTTAGATACAATGCTTGCTTCATGGTTGACATCTACCCGGTTCTCGTTAAAATCTTTGTGTTGACATTATCAAGCAAACTCAAAGTTTGTCGTTGCACCTTCTCCAAACCTGCCGCTAACATTACCTCCGTTGTGGTGTATGCTGAGAGACGGCGCAGCACGGCACGGCACAGAATAGCGGAGTTTATCGCGGCGCATCACCTGCATCAGCGGTAACGGTATATCCGGATGAACGTAGTGAATGAGACCGCTGGCACAGTTACTTTGACAGAGACAATGATAGTTGCAAATCATAATATGACAATAGAACCGTGGATACTGGCAGCCGAAACTGCTATATTAAAGTACATTACTCTAACAGCTGCAAGAAATAGCGTAACAGGCTTCATAGTCTCCATAGGTGGCCTGCTGTGGTTCGTGATTTATTTTCACTAGTGTAGTGCCCGTAGGAAATATGTGTTCCTATAGAAAAGTGGGAGGTTAAGTAGTTTTTTCATGGATGTCCAAATGAGGCTGTGTTTGAAGGTGGAACGTCAGGGATATTTAGGTTTGTTGTGAAATCCGACACTCCCGGGTATAATTTGCCGTTTTTGACTATTTTTGATTTTGCCATTATATTTCACCTTAAAAACTATTTACTTAGTGTCATTATTTTCAGCACAACCTCACATGTGTGACCGTACAGTTATTTTTTCATTTTGACCTACTGTATTAACACAATGGACCTAAAATCACAAAGAAACATAAAATCCGAGTAGGAAAAGTTTGATTTTTTTACTGTGAAAACCACAAATATGTTTAACAAAACCATTTTTTATTACTTATAATGCAAATATAAATTGTTTTTTGCGAGCGAGCTGCACGACGTCTTTATTGAAGCAGCAGCATGTTGTCATTAACATTAATGAGAGAGCTTTGTCACCTTTTGTATTTTAGAGGCTTTAACCTGCGTCCTGTTGGGTTCAGATGTTTGGAGTTTCCATTTTCTCATTTTCTTTTTGAACAGATTATTAATCACTGAATGATTTCAAGCAGGAACATTGTCTTCTAAACTTACATCATTTATTCTTTATTCAGATTTAGGAGCTGCAGTTTGTCAGAGATCAGCTGTGTTTCTCTGGCCTCAGCTCTGAAGTCCAACCCCTCCCATCTGAGAGAGCTGGACCTGAGTAAGAACAACCTGAACGATTCAGACGTGAATCATCTGAGTGATTTTCTGCAGAGTCCAGACTGCAGACTGGAGACTCTGAGGTCAGACAACATGTTTTACTTCTGTGCTCAGATTAAGATGATGTGAAAGTTGTGGTGACACTAAACTGCAGACATCAGGCTGATATTATGCTGATGCTCACTGAGTATCTTAATGTTGAGTTGCACATTTAAAACCTTCATATAACAAGAAACATCTACACTGGATGTCAAGTTTTTTTTTTTAAATAGATGAAAATGATTTATGAAGCTATGTGATGCTTATACTGACTGAATAGTTTAAACTGAAGATTATTTGATTTTCTGACTCCACTTTTCCTAAAACAGTTAAAGTAAATAAAAAATACAGTAGATGTGAGACTTCTGGTTATGGTGGCGAGACTGACGGTAGCATAATCTGAGAGCTCCCAGAAGGATCCGTTTCTTTCTGCATTTTGGAGTACTTTACACACCAGTTTAATCATAAAATATGTGGGGAAGTATAAACTAAGGAAGGCTGAGACCACAGACGAAGAAATGGAAAGAGGTAAGAAGGTGTGAGAGAGAGAATTGTTTGGAGAACGCGATTGCAAGAGAGAAGTGAACAGAGTATTGGTGGATTAGCATGAACTGTACAGTGACTGTAACCATCATGGGTGACAGTACGGATGGAGATAGTGATATTATGCCATGGCAGGATGTCAGTAGAAAGAGGACAGATAGGAGTGACAGCTCTGGTAGTGCAGCTTCTGGCTTGGAGGCGGCGACATGGTGAAAAAAACTAAGGCGGACAACATGAGGAGGGAGAGTGAACAAACAGAATGGAAAGTAATGATAGTGTTCAAAAAAGAAGGGGAACATTTTCAACCACTGAAACTGACAAAAGCATTTGAAAAAGACATGGGGAACATCATGTTTGCTAAATACTTGAGATCAGATGCAAAGAGATCAGTTCCTCAGAGCAGATACATTAGATGGAGACAAAATCAGTGCTCACATCCCAGGAAAATGATCAAAGCTTAGAGGTGTTATTTATGATGTTCCTTTGGCAATGTTGATGGATAAGATAGGTCAAGAAGTAAAAGGGGGAAAGATGGTGAAAGCTGCAAACACAAAGAAAGTGCCTGAAATCAGACAGTCTGTCAGTAGTCCTCCAGTTTGAAAACAGTGAGTGTAAGAAAGTCAGAATGGGATATTTGAGCTGTGATGTGAGAGAGTTAATCCCGGCACCATTACCATGTTTCAAGTGTCAGAGAATGGGACACACTGCAGGACAATGTAAAGGAAAACTAAGATGTGCAGGTGAACATGAATATGGAAAGTGTGGCCAAGACGCACAAATCAGATGCTGTAACTGTGGTTGTGAACATAGTACTGCTTATGTAGGGTGTCCTGTTTAAAGGCAAGCCAGAGAGGTGCAGAAATATAAAGTAACAAACTAGGTGTCTTATAACGACGCAGGTAAAAAGTAAAGGAAAGTGAGCGAGCCAGGCTCAGTGCTGTGCACGTGATGAATAGTGCACGGGAGTCTGAGAACCAACAAGAAGAGATTCTGCTTCCTACGCCAAATCCAGAGATGGATATTTGCATCTTTGGAAATTTTGTGATCTTGAGTTGAATGTTCAGTTTTTATTATTCTGATCTACACTGACTATCTCAATGATAAAGTCTATTTTCTTTTACAGTGGTTTAATCCATTGACTGTGGCAGAGCAGTGTTGAGCTGCTCATTTAAAACCTTCATATAAAGACAAAAATCTACACTGGATAATTCACTGTGATCCTCTTCAACTCTTGATCGTCATCTTATATTCCACATCATGTTTTTAAGAAAGTGACAATAAAATACATAAACACAATCAATAAATAAGTTATCTCTGTTTCAACAAACAGACAACAAATATTCAGTATTTTCTTTTTCCATCAGTTTTATAAAACTATATGATACTCACACCAGTTCAAACTGAAGAGACTTTGATTTTATGGATTTACTTTTGTTCATATTTCCCCAGAATTCATCTTGACATATTTAAAGCTTTGGAAACTTTGTGATCTTGAATTGGATCTAAAATCAGTTTAAGTGAGTTTTTATTAGTTTGGCTTCACAACATGAGTTTGTATAGATGGAGCCACTGGTGGAGCTGCAGAGTTTAAGAGGTGAAGTCACAACATCTTTAGTGAAGCAGCAGCACGTTGTCATTAATATTAATGAGAGCTCTTTGTCACCTTTTGTATTTTAGAGGTTTTAACCTGCGTCCTGTTGGGTTCAGATGTTTGGAGTTTCCATTTTATTTTTGAACAGATTATTAATCACTGAATGATTTTAAGCAGGAACATTGTCTTCTAAACTTACATCATTTATTCTTTATTCAGATTGGAGGGCTGCAGCTTGTCAGAGATCAGTTGTGCTTCTCTGGCCTCAGCTCTGAAGTCCAACCCCTCCCATATGAGAGAGCTGGACCTGAGTGGAAACTACGACCTGAAGGATTCAGATGTGAATCATCTGTGTGATTTTCTGCAGAGTCCAGACTGCAGACTGGAGACTCTGAGGTCAGACTACATGTTTTACTTCTGTGCTCAGATTAAGATGATGTGAAAGTTGTGGTGACACTAAACTGCAGACATCAGGCTGATATTATACTGATCCTCACTGAGTATCTTGATGTGGAGCTGCACATTTAAAACCTTCATATAACAAGAAACATCTACACTGGATGTCAAGTTTTTTTTAAATAAATGATATTGATAGATTTATGAAGCTATATGATGCTAATACTGACTGGATAGTTTAAACTGAAGATGATTTGATTTTCTGACTCTATTTTTCATTAAAAAAAATTAATAAATAAACACAGTATATGTCTTTTGTTTACTCTTCCTAAGAATTCATCCTGACATATTTGCATCTTTGGAAACTTTGTGATCTTGAGTTGAATGTTAAGTTTTTATTATACTGATCCACACTGACAATCGCAATGATAAAGTCTATTTTCTTTTACAGTGGTTTAATCCATTGACTGTGGCAGAGCAGTGTTGAGCTGCACATTTAAAACCTTCATATAAAGAGAAAAATCTACACTGGATAATTCACTGTGATCCTCTTCAACTCTTGATCGTCATCTTATATTCAACATCATGTTTTTAAGAAAGTGTCAATAAAATACATCAACACAATTCATAAATAAGTTATCTCTGTTTCAACAAACAGACAACAACAAATATTCAGTATTTTTTTTTCCACCAGTTTTATAAAACTATATGATACTCACACTAGTTCAAACTGAAAAGAGTTTGATTGTATGGATTTACTTTTGTTCACATTTCCCCAGAATTCATCCTGACGTATTTGCATGTTTGGAAACTTTGTGATCTTGAATTGGTTCTAAAATCAATTTTTGGCTTCACAACATGAGTTTGTATAGATGGAGCCACTGGTGGAGCTGCAGAGTTGAAGAGGTGAAGTCACGACGTTTTTATTGAAGCAGCAGCACGTTGTCATTAATATTAATGAGAGCTCTTTGTCACCTTTTGTATTTTAGAGGTTTTAAACTTCGATCTGTTGGTTTCAGATGTTTGGAGTTTCCATTTTCTCGTTTTCTTTTTGAAGAGATTAATATTCACTGAATGATACCAAGCAGGAACATTGTCTTCTAAACTTACATCATTTATTCTTTATTCAGATTGTGTCGCTGCTGGATGTCAGAGATCAGCTGTGCTTCTCTGGCCTCAGCTCTGAAGTCCAACCCCTCCCATCTTAGAGAGCTGGACCTGAGTGGAAACACGCTGCAGGATTCAGACGTGAAGCTTCTGTGTGATTTTCTGCAGAGTCCACACTGCAGACTGGAGACTCTGAGGTCAGACAACATGTTCCATTTAATCCTCACTGAAAGCCAGAGGCTTCAGCACTGAATGTCTCCATCTCGCGCATGCACAGGTCGAGTGTTTACACCAACAAGGTCACCCGTCACCCCTGACGATACCGGCTAGCCTATATCTTCCGGTGACAATAGAGGATCTGTTCCTTTTCATCTTCTCGCTTTGCAGGTAGACGTACATCAGTGTGCTCTAGCTGAATTGAAATGTATACTTCACTGCTGCTTCCTCGCTGGTAGCCCTGCGACAACCTGTCGGAGCTGCGAGCTGCTCGCCCTTCAAGGGCTAGGGCGAGCTGAGACGGGAGGTTTGTTGCGGTTTGCCGCGGACACCCCTAAGTATCACCATTGGTTTGTCTCTACAACTGGCTGAGTATACCAGGCGTAGTGTTACGTTTCCTTTGAGTATCTCTTTCTTTTGTTAAGTAAGGTTGGTGAAGGCGTTGTACTCACTCCCTCTCCCGACATTTGTGCTATTAGTTACGGGCGCTAGCTGTTAGCATTGCCTGCCTGACCTAGCGTCTGTGTTATCGGTACACCGTTGGTTGTACCCGCTTTCCGTCGTTTTATATGTTGGTGAAGCCAGTGTACTCGCTCCCTCTCCCGACATCCACATTACCGTTACATCTGTGAGTAATCTGTACAACTTGTACCCGCCTTTCGTTGTAGTTTGCTGTGTTGGTGAAGGCAGTGCGTGAGCTCCCACTCCCATCATAGGTGTATATTACTATATTTTTCTGTAACAGCTGCATCCTGAGCTGTGTTTGTTTTCTCTTCGGCAGTTTTACCGGCGTTTTCGCTCGGCCTACTTTAGTTTGTATTGTGGCACCTGTGGTGGGCCCGTTTGTTTTGTGTTTTGCGCAGCAAGCTGACCCTTGCTGGTGAAGGCAGTGCTCTCGCTCCCGCTCCCAGCATAGGCGGGTGCTGTTGCCCTTGTAGTTAGCAGACGTGCTAGCCGCTAAGACTAACTGTGTTTATTGTGCGACACCTGCTGGTGAAGGCAGTGCGTTCGCTCCCTCTCCCAGCATCTGTTGTCTTTCTCAGTTTGTTCGTATTTGAACCGGTTGTCACCTGCTTGTCGCCACCCTAACCCTAACCCTAACCCAAGCTGACAGCTGCTGCCACTGTGGTTCCCTTAGGGTTGCTGTCACTGCGTCCCCTTCAGAGGTGGCTAAACAGCTTCCACTTGGATGCCAAGCGGCACCGGGACAGGAAACTCAAGGTGTCACGGCATTGCCTTCTTGCTCTGGCCCCATGGAGGGAGTGATCATTTCTCTTCCAGGGCAGCCCATTGCATCCTGTCGGGAGACTGTCACAACAGACTCATCCCTCTCAGGGTGGGGTGCTGTGTGGCAGAACCGGACAGCTCAAGACCTGTGGCCTGCACAGGACCGCTCGGACCATATAAATGTGCTGCAGCTTTTTCTTCCATTCCTGAGAGGGAGGCATGTGCTAGTACGGTCGGACAACGTCTCAAACGTCTCTCACATAAACCACCAAGGGGGAACCAGGTCTGCATGGCTGTTGCAGGTGTCCCGGGACCTCTTGTTGTAGCCAGCATAAGGGCGATGTATTTGCCTGGGGAACGGAACCAGGCCGCAGACTTCCTATCATGTTGCAAGCCTCCACCGGGGGAGTGGCGGCTTCACCCAGAGGTGGTGCTTAATATCTGGGATATCTTCGGCAGGGCAGAGGTGGATCTCTTTGCCACAGAGGAGTCGACTCATTGCACCCTCTTGTTCTCCTTGACAGAGGAGGCCAGGATGCTCTCGCCCACGCCCAAATCACACTGAGGGCAGTTATTTAAGCAGAGGGATGGTCTGGAGGGCGGTAGATGGTTGGAGGAGATGGCCAGACGCCGCACCAATCAGATCACTGGCGGAACCAGGAAGTAGGCAGGTCTCACGCCAGCCAATCCTTGGCAAAGGATCACACATCCTGCTTAGCATGACACAGCTGCACAACACAGATACACATACCCAGATAAGAGGAGGCGGTAACAGTTTATTATAGCGACGCAGTTAAAAAAGTAAAGGAAAGTGAGCGAGCCAGACTCAGTGCTGTGCACGTGTCAAACAGTGCATGGGAGTCTGAGAACCAACAAAGAGAGATTCTGCTTCCTACGCTAAATCCATTCATAGATGCATATTTGCATCTTTGGAAACTTTGGGATCTTGAATTGAATCTAAAATCAGTTTCTGTGAGTTTTTATTAGTTTGGCTTCACAACATGAGTTTGTATAGATGGAGCCACTGGTGGAGCTGCAGAGTTTAAGAGGTGAAGTCACAACGTCTTTATTGAAGCAGCAGCACGTTGTCATTAACATTAATGAGAGCTCGTTGTCACCTTTTGTGTTTTAGAGGTTTTAACCTGCGTCCTGTTGGGTTCAGATGTTTGGAGTTTCCATTTTCTCATTTTCTTTTTGAACATATTATTAATCACTGAATGATTTCAAGCAGGAACATTGTCTTCTAAATCTACATCATTTATTCTTTATTCAGATTGGAGAGCTGCAGTTTGTCAGAGATCAGCTGTGTTTCTCTGGCCTCAGCTCTGAAGTCCAACCCCTCCCATCTGAGAAAGCTGGACCTGAGCTGGAACAGCCTGAAGGATTCAGGATTGAATCATCTGAGTGATTTTCTGCAGAGTCCAGACTGCAGACTGGAGACTCTGAGGTCAGACAACATGTTTTACTTCTGTGCTCAGATTAAGATGATGTGAAAGTTGTGGTGACACTAAACTGCAGACATCAGGCTGATATTATACTGATCCTCACTGAGTATGTTAATGTTGAGCTTCACATTTAAAACCTTCATATAACAACAAACATCTACACTGGATGTCAAGTTTTTTTAAACCGTAAATGAAAATTATTTATGAAGCTATATGATGCTTATACTGACTGAATAGTTTAAACTGAAGATTATTTCATTTTCTGACTCCACGTTTCATTAAAAAATGAAAATAAATAAAAAGTAAAGTAGATGTAAGATTTACAGTTATTATGGAGGCGAGACTGACGGTAGCATAATCTGAGAGCTCCCAGAAGGAGCCGGTTCTTTCAGTATTTTGGAGTACTTTACACATCAGTCTTATCATAAAATATGTGGGGAAGTATAAACTAAAGAAGGCTGAGACCACAGATGAAGTAATGGAAAGAGGTAAGAACGTGTGAGAGAGAATTTTTTGGAGAACGAGATTGCGAGAGAGAAGTGAACAGAATATTGGTCGATTAGCACGAACTGTACAGTGACTATAACCATCATGGGTGACAGTACGGATGGAGATAGTGATATTATGCCATGCCAGGATGTCAGTAGAAAGAGGACAGATAGGAGTGACAGCTCTGGTAGTGCAGCTTCTGGCTTGGAGGCGGCGACATGGTTAAAAAACTAAGGCGGACAACATGAGGAGGGAGAGTGAACAAACAGAATGAAAAGTAATGATAGTGTTCAATAAAGAAGGGGAACATTTTCACCCACTGAAACTGACAAAAGCATTTGAAAAAGAAATGTGGAACATCACGTATGCTAAATACTTGAGATCAGATGCAAAGAGATCAGTTCCTCAGAGCAGATACATTAGATGGACACAAAATCAGTGCTCACACACAGGGAAAAGGATCAAAGCTTAGAGGTGTTATTTATGATATTCCTTTGGCAATGTTGATGGATGAGATAGCTCAAGAAGTAAAAGGGGGAAAGATGGTGAAAGCTCCAAACACAAAGAAAGTGCCTGAAATCAGACAGTCTGTCAGTAGTCCTCCAGTTTGAAAACAGTGAGTGTAAGAAAGTAAAAATGGGATATTTGAGCTGTGATGTGAGAGAGTTAATCCCGGCACCATTACCATGTTTCAAGTGTCAGAGAATGGCACACACTGCAGGACAATGTGAAGGAAAACTAAGATGTGCAGGTGAACATGAATATGGAAAGTGTGGCCAAGACACAAAAATCAGATGCTGTAACTGTGGTGGTGAACATAGTGCTGCTTATGGAGGGAGTCCTGTTCAAAGGCAAGCCAGAGAGGTGCAGAAATATAAAGTAACAAACCAGGTGTCTTATAGCGACGCAGGTAAAAAGCAAAGGAGCCAGACTTAGTGCTGTGCACGTGATGATTAGTGCACGGGAGTCTGAGAACCAACAAAGAGAGATTCTGCTTCCTACGCTAAATGCATTCATAGATGCATATTTGCATCTTTGGAAACTTTGTGGTCTTGAATTGAATCTAAAATCAGTTTCTGTGAGTTTTTGTTAGTTTTTGCTTCACAACATGAGTTTGTATAGATGGAGCCACTGGTGGAGCTGCAGAGTTTAAGAGGTGAAGCCACGTTGTCTGTATTGAAGCAGCAGCACGTTGTCATTAATATTAATGAGAGCTATTTGTCACCTTTCGTATTTTAGAGGTTTTAACCTGCGTCCTGTTGGGTTCAGATGTTTGGAGTTTCCATTTTCTCATTTTCTTTTTGAACAGATTATTAATCACTGAATGATTTCAAGCAGGAACATTGTCTTCTAAACTTACATCATTTATTCTTTATTCAGATTTAGGCTCTGCAGGTTGTCAGAGATCAGCTGTGCTTCTCTGGCCTCAGCTCTGAAGTCCAACCCCTCCCATCTGAGAGAGCTGGACCTGCGTGGAAACGACCTGAAGGATTCAGATGTGAATCATTTGTGTGATTTTCTGCAGAGTCCACACTGCAGACTGGAGATTCTGAGGTCAGACAACATGTTTCACTTCTGTGCTCAGATTAAGATGGTGGGAAAGTTGTGGTGACACTAAACTGCAGACATCAGGCTGATGTTATACTGATCCTCACTGAGTATCTTAATGTGGAGCTGCACATTTAAAACCTTCAAATAACAAGAAACATCTACACTGGATGTCAACTTTTTAAAAATATATCATGATGATAGATTTATGAAGCTATATGATGCTTATACTGACTGAATAGTTTAAACTGAAGATTATTTGATTTTCTGACTCCACTTTTCCTAAAAAAATGAAAATAAATAAAAAATAAAGTAGATGTGAGATTTACAGTTATTATGGCGGCGAGACTGACGGTAGCATAATCTGAGAGCTCCCAGAATGATCCAGTTCTTTCAGCATTTTGGAGTACTTTACACTCCAATTTTATCTTAAAATATATGGGGAAGTATAAACTAAGGAAGCCTAAGAGTGACAGCTCTGGTAGTGCAGCTTCTGGCTTGGAGGCGGCGACATGGTTAAAAAACTAAAGTGGACAGCATGAGGAGGGAGAGTGAACAAACGGAATGGAAAATAATGATAGTGTTCAAAAAAGAAGAGGAACATTTTCACCAACTGAAACTGACAAATGCAATTGAAAAAGAAATGTGGAACATCACGTTTGCTAAATACTTGAGATCAGATGCAAAGAGATCAGTTCCTCAGAGCAGATACATTAGATGGAGACAAAATCAGTGCTCACATCCCAGGAAAATGATCAAAGCTTAGAGGTGTTATTTATGATGTTCCTTTGGCAATGTTGATGGATGAGACAGCTCAAGAAGTAAAATGGGGAAAGTTGGTGAAAGCTGCAAACACCAAGAAAGTGCCTGAAATCAGACAGTCTGTCCGTAGTCCTCCAGTGTGAAAACAGTGAGTGTAAGAAAGTAAGAATGAGATATTTGAGCTGTGATGTGAGAGCGTTTATCCCGGCACCATTACCATGTTTCAATTGTCAGAGAATGGGACACACTGCAGGACAATGTGAAGGAAAACTAAGATGTGCAGGTGAACATGAATATGGAAAGTGTGGCCAAGACACAAAAATCATGCTGTAACTGTGGTGGTGAACATAGTACTGCTTATGGAGGGTGTCCTGTTTAAAGGCAAGCCAGAGAGGTGCAGAAATATAAAGTAACAAACTAGGTGTCTATAGCGACGCAGGTAAAAAGTAAAGGAAAGTGAGCGAGCCAGACTCAGTGCTGTGCACGTGATGAATAGTGCAAGAGAGTCTGAGAACCAACAAGACGAGATTCTGCTTCCTACGCCAAATCCATTCATAGATGCATATTTGCATCTTTGGACACTTTGTGATCTTGAGTTGAATGTTCAGTTTTTATTATACTGATCCACACTGACTATCTCAATGATAAAATGCATTTTCTTTTACAGTGGTTTAATCCATTTACTGTGGCAGAGCAGTGTTGAGCTGCACATTTAAAACCGTCATACAAAGAGAAAAATCTACACTGGATAATTCACTGTGATCCTCTTCAACTCTTGATCATCATCTTATATTCCACATCATGCTTTTCAGAAAGTGTCAATAAAATACATTAACACAATTAATAAGAATTTATCTCTGTTTCAACAAACAGACAACAACAAATATTCAGTATTTTTTTTTCCATCAGTTTTATAAAACTATATGATACTCACACTAGTTCAAACCGTGGAAACTTTGATTTTAGGCATTTACTTTTGTTCACATTTCCCCAGAATTCATCCTGACATATTTGCATCTTTGGAAACTTTGTGATCTTGAATTGAATCTAAAATCAGATTTAGTGAGTTTGTATTAGTTTGCCTTCACAACATGACTTTGCATAGATGGAGCCACTGGTGGAGCTGCAGAGTTTAAGAGGTGAAGTCACGACGTCTTTATTGAAGCAGCAGCACATTGTCATTAATATTAATGAGAGCTCTTTGTCACCTTTTGTATTTTAGAGGTTTTAACCTGCGTCCTGTTGGGTTCAGATGTTTGGAGTTTCCATTTTCTCATTTTCTTTTTGAACAGATTATTAATCACTGAATGATTTCAAGCAGGAACATTGTCTTCTAAACTTACATCATTTATTCTTTATTCAGATTGTGGCACTGCAGTTTGTCAGAGATCAGCTGTGTTTCTCTGGCCTCAGCTCTGAAGTCCAACCCCTCCCATCTGAGAGAGCTGGAGCTGAGCTGGAACAAGCTAAAGGATTCAGATGTGAATCATCTCTGTGATTTTCTGCAGAGTCCAGACTGCAGACTGGAGACTATGAGGTCAGACAACATGTTTTACTTCTGTGCTCAGATTAAGATGATGTGAAAGTTGTTGTGACACTAAACTGCAGTACATCAGGCTGATATTATACTGATCCTCACTGAGTATCTTAATGTGGAGCTGCACATTTAAAACTTTCATATAACAAGAAACATCTACACTGGATGTCAAGTTTTTTTAAATAAATAAATGAAAACTATTTATGAAGCTATATGATGCTTATACTGACTGAATAGTTTAAACTGAAGATTATTTGATTTTCTGACTCCACTTTTCCTAAAATCATTCAATTAAATAAAAACTAAAGTAGATGTGAGATTTACAGTTATTATGGTGGCGAGACTGGCAGTAGCATAATCTGAGAGCTCCCAGAAGGATCCGGTTCTTTCTGCCTTTTGGAGTACTTTACACACCAATTTTATCATAAATAATACAGGGAAGAATAAACTAAGGAAGGCTAAGACCAAAGAAAATCAAACAAAGAAATGGAAAGAGGTAAGAAGGTGTGAGAGAGAGAATTGTTTGGAGAACGAGATTGCGAAAGAGAAGTGAACAGAGTATTGGTGGATTAGCACGAACTGTACAGTGACTGTAACCATCATGGGTGACAGTACGGATGGAGATAGTGATATTATGCCATGCCAGGATGTCAGTAGAAAGAGGACAGATAGGAGTGACAGCTCTGGTATTGCAGCTTCTGGCTTGGAGGCGGCGACATGGTTAAAAAATTAAGGAGGACAACATGAGGAGGGAGAGTGAACAAAAAGAATGGAAAGTAATGATAGTGTTCCAAAAAGAAGGGGAACATTTTCACCAACTGAAACTGACAAAAGCAATTGAAAAGAAATGGGGAACATCACGTTTGCTAAATACTTGAGATCAGATGCATAGAGATCAGTTCCTCAGAGCAGATACATTAGATGGAGACAAAATCAGTGCTCACATCCCAGGAAAATGATCAAAGCTTAGAGGTGTTATTTATGATGTTCCTTTTGCAATGTCGATGGATGAGATAGCTCAAGAAGTAAAAGGGGAAAGGTGGTGAAAGCTGCAAACGCAAAGAAAGTGCCTGTAATCAGACAGTCTGTCAGTAGTCCTCCAGTTTGAAAACAGTGAGTATCAGAAAGTAAGAATGGGATATTTGAGCTGTGATGTGAGAGAGTTAATCCCGGCACTATTACCATGTTTCAAGTGTCAGAGAATGGGACACACTGCAGGACAATGTTAAGGAAAACTAAGATGTGCAGGTGAACATGAATATGGAAAGTGTGGCCAAGACGCAAAAATCAGATGCTGTAACTGTGGTGGTGAACATAGTGCTGCTTATGGAGGGAGTCCTGTTCAAAGGCAAGCCAGAGAGGTGCAGAAATATAAAGCAACAAACCAGGTGTCTTATTGCGACGCAGGTAAAAAAAGTAAAGGAAAGTGAGCGAGCCAGACTCAGTGCTGTGCACGTGATGAATAGTGCAAGGGAGTCTGGGAACCAACAAGAAGAGATTCTGCTTGCTACGCCAAATCCATTCATAGATGCATGTTTGCATCTCTGGAAACTTTGTGATCTTGAATTGAATCTAAGATCAGTTTTAGAGAATTTGTATTAGTTTGGCTTGACAACATGAGTTTGTATAGATGGAGCCACTGGTGGAGCTGCAGAGTTTAAGAGGTGAAGTCACAACGTCTTTATTGAAGCAGTAGCACGTTGTCAATGTTAATGAGAGCTCTTTGTCACCTTTTGTATTTTAGAATTTTTAACCTGCGTCCTGTTGGATTCAGATGTTTTGGAGTTTCCATTTTCTAATTTTCTTTTTGAACCGATTATTAATCACTGAATGATTTCAAGCAGGAACATTGTCTTCTAAACTTGCATCATTCATTTTTTATTCAGATTGGAGAGCTGCAGTTTGTCAGAGATCAGTTGTGCTTCTCTGGCCTCAGCTCTGAAGTCCAACCCCTCCCATCTGAGAGAGCTGGAGCTGAATTACAACAAGCTGAAGGATTCAGGATTGAATCATCTGAGTGATTTTCTACAGAGTCCACACTGCAGACTGGAGACTCTGAGGTCAGACAAAATGTTTTACTTCTGTGCTCAGATTAAGATGATGTGAAAGTTGTGGTGACACTAAACTGCAGACATCAGGCTGATATTATACTGATCCTCACTGAGTATCTTAATGTTGAGTTGCACATTTAAACCTTCGTACAACAAGAAACATCTACACTGGATGTCAGCTTTTTTAAATATATGATAATGAGAGATTTATGAAGCTATCATCTATCCAGACCCAGTGTTGTGCACGTGATGAATAGTGCAAGGGAGTCTGAGAACCAACAAGAAGAGATTCTGCTTCCTACGCCGAATCTGTTCATAGAGAAGATTAACTAAGACACACTGATTGTTGGACAAAATTAGTTTTGTTGCTTTCATATGCAAGACTGTGAATGTTGCAATGCAGCAAAAGAGGAAAAGTGATAGAATCAAGACAATTGTTGAGGCAGCTGTAGAGATCCTGGAGTTCAAAGAAAATACAGCTGAACTGATGCATGAAATGTTGAACCCGACTAACTATGATGGACTGTCTCAAGGTAGTTAGTATCATGCTTATGGTAATCCATTTCCTACAATGGAATGACAGAAGCTTAATTGCCAACTGACAAGAGTTCAAGAAAGTTGTGGCTGATCTGAGAGTGAAACCTGATGTGAAATTAAACTTGGTGACATTTGAGCAATGGTTAAAAAGACGAGTGGAAAAGAAAATGTGTTAAAATTCCAGTGCTGGTAAATGAGGAATATCTGGCAACTACAAACAAGCAAACAGCTGAGATATTGTATAAGACGTTTGCAAGTTTACATAATGGAAGCCACCAAGATGAAATCCATAATAATGAATTATAATGATGAAGTTTCCACAAGTAACATGTGTGATGCAGCCAAAGCAGTAATCAGGGGAAAACTCATAATGTGGTTTTCTATTAAAAAGAAGGAAAAGCAGAAACAAATAAAAAACAACAAGAACTCTGTTGTGGAAAATTCTCCTTTGTGAGGTAGAGAGTTGCTAAGTCTCCGAAGAACTTCAGACTTCAGTGCATGAATCAGATGTCTTTAATAACACGCAGCATGGAGAAGAAGGCAAAAGCGTTCTCTCTCGAACTCTAAATTGATATCCCTTAAGTACAGTCAGAGAGAGGAGGTTACCTTCATTTACAACAGTCATAAATCATTTTCTTTACATAATAATGACTCTTTGATATTTGGGTGTATCCTGTTCTTCCCAGGACAGTCACACTTTGATGTAAACAGATGGGACAGCAAATATCATTTTATCTAAACTCGTGTATCTTCCCATGTGGGGGATGTGTCCCCACCTGTGGGTCTTTTGACACCTCAAGCAATGGGACATTCTCCCTTCCTCCTCCTGTCTTTACAGCACATTTGATCATTAACAGGAAGACTACGTAATTTTCTTACATCTCAAAGACCAAGAAATTAAACATATGGAACAAAATGACCCCTGATTATTAGAGCAGATAAAAGTGACCAGACAAAACTTGAGCAAAATATGTGACAGTCAAGAGGAGATGAAAATTAGATTCACTAAACTAAGGTACTATGACAATGGACCAAGAGCTAAAAAACTATTAGCTTGGAGGATAAGAAGGCAACAGGATCAAAGGTCCATTCATAAAATTGAAGATACACAATCTGTCAAAATGTGTAACAAGCTAAAAGGAATACAACACTGTTTTGAAAATGACTATAAGTTCTTGTACACACAACCAGAGAGTGAAGATTCTGCAAGCATTACACATTTTGTGAACTCACTGGACCTGCCATCCATTGGAACAGAACATGATAAAGTAATGACAGGTGAGATTACGAAACAAGAATTAGATGATATCATATCAAGACCCATGGCAGTTAAAATAATCCAGGTGTGGATAGAAAACCAGCTGAATGGTACAACACATTCAGAGAGATACTAACAGCAGTATTATTGAAATGCTTCAGTTTTACACTTAAAGGTGGAGAAACACCAAAATCCTGGAGACAAGAAATAATTCCCATAATCCCAAAGACGGGTAAAAATAAATCTGAGTGTAGTTCATACAGACCCATATCAATACAAAGTTCAGACTGCAGACTGTACGCCTCAATAATTACAAAGAGACTTGAGAACTTACTTCCTGACATAATAGATGATGACCAAACAGCGTTCCTCAAGAACAGACAGACACAAGATGATGTAAGACGGGTTTTACACTGAATGGAACATCTGAGCAAAACTAAAGATAAATCTGTTGTTCTCAACCTCGACACTGAAAAGGTATTTGATTCTGTTGGCAGAGAATATTTATATTTATCACTGCAAAGATTTGTCTTTAACAGTTCAGTAATTCTATTTTAAAGATCTTATGTCCCTACAGCCAGAATACAAATAACTTGTGTTCACATTTCCCCAGAATTCATCCTGACATATTTGCAGCTTTGGAAACTTTGTGATCTTCAATTGAATCTAAAATCAGTTTTAGTGAGTTTTTATTAGTTTGGCTTCACAACGTGAGTTTGTATAGATGGAGCCACTAGTGGAGCTGCAGAGTTTAAGAGGTGAAGTCATGACGTCTTTATTGAAGCAGCAGCACGTTGTCATTAATATTAATGAGAGCTCTTTGTCACCTTTTGTATTTTAGAGGTTTTAACCTGCGTCATGTTGGGTTCAGATGTTTGGAGTTTCCATTTTCTCATTTTCTTTTTGAACAGATTATTAATCACTGAATGATTTCAAGCAGGAACATTGTCTTCTAAACTTACATCATTTATTCTTTATTCAGATTGATGAGCTGCAGGTTGTCAGAGATCAGCTGTGCTTCTCTGGTCTCAGCTCTGAAGTCCAATCCCTCCCATCTGAGAGAGCTGGAGCTGAGCTGGAACAGCCTGAAGAATTCAGATGTGAATCATCTGTGTGATTTTCTGCAGAGTCCAGACTGCAGACTGGAGACTCTGAGGTCAGACAACATGTTTTACTTCTGTGCTCAGATTAAGATGATGTGAAAGTTGTGGTGACACTAAACTGCAGACATCAGGCTGATATTATACTGATCCTCACTGAGTATCTTAATGTGGAGCTGCACATTTAAAACCTTCACGTAAGAAGAAACATCTACACTGGATGTCAAGTTTTTTTTAAATAAATGATAATGATCGATTCATGAAGCTATATGATGCTTATACTGACTGAATAGTTTAAACTGAAGATTATTTCATTTTCTGACTCCATTTTTCCTAAAAAATGAAAATAAATAAAAAATAAAGTAGATGTGAGATTTACAGTTATTATGGCGGTGAGACTGACGGTAGCATAATCTGAGAGCTCCAAGAAGGATCCAGTTCTTTCAGCATTTTGAAGTATTTGCACACCAATTTTATCATAAAATATATGTGGAAGTATAAACTAAGGAAGGCTAAGACCACAGACGAAGAAATGAAAACAGGTAAGAAGGTGAGAGAGAGAGAATTGTTTGGAGAATGAGATTGCGAGAGTGAAGTGAACAGAGTATTGGTGGATTAGCACGAACTGTACAGTGACTGTAACCATCATGGGTGACAGTACGGATGGAGATAGTGATATTTTGCCATGACAGGTTGTCAGTAGAAAGAACAGGAATGGGACCCAGAGCATGTGAGCGTAGCTGAGCGGCGAGAATTTCCGCTCCCCACTTAGGTGGGTGTTCGCTGCTTCGCTCCATCGCTCCATCACTCAAAGTTATACCAGACAGCTCCGCTCAAAGACCGCTTTCCGCTCACCTAAAGCTCCGGTGAACTCGCTCCACGCTCGCTCAGATTTAAAGGAGGGAGCAATTCCTGACGTTGCACCTATATGACCTTTCTGCTTACTTTTTGAAATATTTTACAACAAATGACCTCTGATGTAGGTTAACCCTTGAAGGCACACGTGAGTCTGGACTTGTGCATGCCTTAGACTCGTGGAGAGCGGTATCGGAACGAAACTGGAGTGGAACGGAACCATCGCTCTAGACTTTGGATTAAAACCCGCTCTGCGCTCCGACTATATTTTGCACGCTCCGCGCTCCGCTCCACTCACATGCCCTGAATGGGACACACTGCAGGACAGTGTGAAGGAAAATTAAGATGTGCAGGTGAACATGAATATGCAAAGTGTCGCCAAGATGCAAAAATCAGATGCTGTAACTGTGGTGGTGAACATAGTGCTGTTTATGGAGGGTGTCCTGTTCTAAGGCGAGCCAGAGAGGTGCAGAAATATAAAGTAACAAACCAGGTGTCGTATAGCGACGTAGGTAAAAAGTAAAGGAAAGTGAGCGAGCCATACACAGTGAAAATACACATATTGCAGCATCTCCATGCTGCAATATTTGTATTGCAGCATGGAGATGTTGGTACTTTGTTTTTAAAAATGATTGATTTGCTCCACAAGTGAATAACTGATCTTTAAAAATGCTGCTTGCATTGACTGCAATTTTTCACGTGAGAGCAGAATTCAAAATGTTGTCAAAAATTCAATTTTTTAGGTAAAAATCTGATACTTGTCAAATATTATCCACCATGACTCTAAAAAATGTTCAATTTTTTTAATGAACATTGAAGATTTATTTATCAATTTGGAGGTATATGTTTACAGTAGTGTTCACAGTCAAACATTTTCATGCACTGTAGGCAAAAATTGTGGGAGGGCATATATTTTTATAAGTTTTACAGTTTAAAAAAAGACAGAGTGATGGACTTCATAATTTTTAATAGGTTTAAATGTACAAAAGTTTCTTTAGTATTTGGGCTACAGTTTGATTGCAGTGTGAAGTTCTAGCGGGTTGATTTGTTATGAATTTTCAATGTTTTGAACTTTAGATGCTTGCTGTAGCGCTACCATCAGGACTATTGGCTTGAGTTTACAGCTGAGGTAATCTGGCATGAGACTGGACCTTTAGGCAAAATTTGGTTAGCTTTCACCCATGGTCCAGTCCAAGCTATTTGTTTTTATTTAATTTAGAGGCTTGCTGTGATGCCACCATCAGGACAGTTGTCTTGTGTTTCATGTTGAGGACATCTGACATTTTGATCTGTCATCATCATCGTCATCATCCTTGCTGGGTCTAGAACCCACAACCCTTGACACCAAGAACCAGCTCCTAACTCACTGAGCTAATTGGCTGGAAGTGAGACCTGCTGTGTAGCTTCATTTGTCGACTCAGGGAGTCACTGTCCGAGCAGCTGTCGTCAAGGCAGATTTCAAAAATGGTCAAAATGTCAGAAATTCTGTTACCTGAACAAAAATCTGATAATACATAAATTGCATCTTAACAGCATGGAAATGTTGGTGATTTGTTTTTAACTCTAAGTGTTTTGCTTCATAAGAGAAAATCTGCTGTTTAAAAATGCCACTCTTACATTGACTCCAGTTGTTCCCGTGAGAGCAGAATTCAAGATGTTATCAAAAATTCAGTTTTTGAGATAAAATTCTGATATTTGCCAAACTTCATCAACCATGACTCCAAAATATTCTCAATTTTTTTCAGGAAGATTGAAAATGTATTTAGCAAGAATTTGATAGTATATGTTTACAGTACTGTTTACAGTCAAACATTTTGATGCACTGTAGGCTTAATTATTGATGAATCAAAAATCCGAGAAACAAGTTTTGTGGAGGACTGTCTGAAGATGCTCTCTAGCAAGTTTGGTGACAATTGAGCAAAAATTGTGGGAGGAGATAGGTTTTATAAGTTTTACAGGTTTTGAAAAAAACTGAATGATGGACCTCATAATTTCTTATGAGCTTAAGTGGACTAAAGTTTCAGCAGTATTGGGGCTACAGTTTGGTGAAAGTTTCAAAACTGTAGCATGTACTGTTGATTTTGTAGGTATTTTTAACCCCCCCCCCCCCCCCAGGAGGAATATTGGCATGTCCTTAGAATTAAGTAAATCTGGCATGGGGCCGGACATTTCTGTAAAGTTTAGGGAGTTTTCGCCCTTGGGAAGTATGACTTCATCGGAAGAAAGAAAGAAGAAAGAAAGAATTCCTAGGAATACAATAGTGTCCTGGCAGCTTAGCTGCCCGGACCCTAATTAGATAATGCCATATCAAGACTCTTAACAGTTAAAATACCAGGTGTGGATGGATACCCAGCTGAATGGTACAACACATTCAGAGAGATACTAACAGCAGTATTGTTGAAATGCTTCAGTTTTACACTTAAAGGTGGAGAAACACCAAAATCCTGGAGACAAGCAATAATTTCCATAATCCCAAAGATGGGTAAAGATAAATCTGAGTGTAGTTCATACAGACCCATATTAATACAAAGTTCAGACTGCAGACTGTACGCCTCAATAATTACAACAAGACTTGAGAACTTACTTCCTGACATAATAGATGACGACCAAACAGGGTTCATCAAGAACAGACAGACACAAGATGATGTAAGACGGGTTTTACACTTAATGGAACATCTGAGCAAAACTAAAGATAAATCTGTTGTTCTCAACCTCGACACAGAAAAGGTATTTGATTCTGTTGGCTGGGAATATTTATATTTATCACTGCAAAGATTTGTCTTTAACAGTTCAGTAATTCTATTTTAAAGATCTTATATCACTACAGCCAGAATACAAATAACTTTTGTTCACATTTCCCCAGAATTCATCCTGACATATTTACAGCTTTGGAAACTTTGTGATCTTGAGTTGAATCTAAAATCAGTTTTAGTGAGTTTTTGTTAGTTTGGCTTCACAACATGAGTTTGTATAGATGGAGCCACTGGTGGAGCTGCAGAGTTTAAGAGGTGAAGTCACGATGTCTTTATTGAAGCAGCAGCACGTTGTCATCAATATTAATGAGAGCTCTTTGTCACCTTTTGTATTTTAGAGGTTTTAACCTGCGTCCTGTTGGGTTCAGATGTTTGGAGTTTCCATTTTCTCATTTTCTTTTAGAACAGATTATTAATCACTGAATGATTTCAAGCAGGAGCATTGTCTTCTAAACTTACATCATTTATTCTTTATTCAGATTAAGTTGGTGCAGTTTGTCAGAGATCAGCTGTGCTTCTCTGGCCTCAGCTCTGAAGTCCAACCCCTCCCATCTGAGAGAGCTGAGCCTGAGTGGAAACAACCTGAAGGATTCAGATGTGAATCATCTGTGTGATTTTCTGCAGAGTCCACACTGCAGACTGGAGAATCTGAGGTCAGACAACATGTTTTACTTCTGTGCTCAGATTAAGATGATGTGAAAGTTGTGGTGACACTAAACTGCAGACATCAGGCTGATATTATACTGATCCTCACTGAGTATCTTAATGTTGAGCTGCACATTTAAAACCTTCACATACAACTTTTTTTTAATAAATGATAATGATAGATTTATGAAGCTATCATCTATCCAGACTTAGTGCTGTGCACGTGATGAATAGTGCAAGGGAGTCTGAGAACCAGCAAGAAGAGATTCGGCTTCCTACACCAAATCCATTCATAGAGAAGATTAATGAAGACACACTGATTGTGGACAAAATTAGTTTTGTTGCTTTCATCTGCAAGACTGTGAATGTTGCAATGCAGCAAAAGAGGAAAAATGATAGAATCAAGACAATTGTTGAGGCAGCTGTAAAGATCCTGAGGTTTAAAGAAATTACAGCTGAACTGATACGTGAAATGTTGAACCTGTCTGGAAATATGAGCAACCTATGTGAATGGAATGTAATAGCTGATACTAATATAGGGAGTGATCATTTTCTGATTTTGTTTACTATTAATTTTCATATGCATGTACAGGAAGGATGCACAATAGAAAGATAATGTTTTGTGCTAAATCCGACTGGGAGAAGTTAGAGCATGCTGCATTGAGGCTAATGAAGGAATTACAATGGAGAGTGACATAGAAAGCTGTGCAGAAGCTGTGACTTCCTGCATAATTAGTGATGCAACAATGTGCATTACTAAGAGCACAGTCAATGGGAAAACAGAAAATGGTTCCACGGTGGAACGATCAATGCAAAAATGCTATAAAAGAAAGATACCGTGCATTCAGAGGTTTGAGAAATCATTTAAATCAAGATAATCTGATGAACTACCAAAGAAAGAGAGCTACATCACGGAAAATAATTAAGGCATCCGAAAAGAATACGTGGGGACAATCCTGCTCCTCCAATGGCAGAGAAGTTAAACTTAGTGACATTTGGGCAATGGTTAACAAGATGAGTGGAAAAGGGACAAATGTTAAAATTCCAGTGCTGGTAGATGGGGAATATCTGGCAACTAAAAACGAGCAAACAGCTGAGATACTGGATAAGAAGATTGCAAGTTTACATAATGGAAGCCACCAAGATGAAATCCATAATAATGAATTATAGTGATGAAGTTTCTACAAGTAACATGTGTGATGCGGCCAAAGCAGTAATCAGGTGAAAACTCATAATGTAGTTTTCTATTAAAAAGGAGGAAAAGCAGAAACAAATAAAAGACTACAAGAACTCAAAGACCAAGAAATTAAATATATGGAACAAAACGACCCCCGATTATTAAAGCAGATAAAAGTGACCAAACAAAAGCTGAACAAAATATGTGAGTCAAGAGGAGATGAAAGTTAGATTCATCAAACAAAGATATTATGACAATGGACCAACAGCTAAAAAACTATTAGCTTGGAGGATAAGAAGGCAACAGGATGAAAGGTCCATTCATAAAATCAAAGACACACAATCTGTCAAAATGTGTAACAAGCTAAAAGAAATACAACACTGCTTTGAAAATGACTATAAGTTCTTGTACACACAACCAGATAGTGTAGATTCTGCGAGCATTGCACATTTTGTGAACTCACTGGACCTGCCATCCATTGGAACAGAACATGATAAAGTAATGACAGGTGAGATAATGAAACAAGAATTAGATAATGCCATTTCAAGACTCATAACAGTTAAAATACCAGGTGTGGATGGATACCCAGCTGAATGGTACAACACATTCAGAGAGATACTAACAGCAGTATTATTGAAATGCTTCAGTTTTACACTTAAGGTGGAGAAACACCAAAATCCTGGAGACAAGAAATAATTCCCATAATCCCAAAGATGGGTAAAGATAAATCTGAGTGTAGTTCGTACAGACCCATATCAATACAAAGTTCAGACTGCAGACTGTACGCCTCAATAATTACAAAGAGACTTGAGAACTTACTTCCTGACATAATACATGATGACCAAACAGGTTCATCAAGAACAGACAGACACAAGATGATGTAAGACGGGTTTTACACTTAATGGAACATCTGAGCAAAACTAAAGATAAATCTATTATTCCCAGCCTCGACACCGAAAAGGTATTTGATTCTGTTGGCTGGGAATATTTATATTTAACACTGCAAAGATTTGTCAGCTCAGTAATTCTATTTTAAAGATCTTATATCACTAGAACCAGAATACAAATAACTTTTGTTCACATTTCCCCAAAATTCATCCTGACATATTTGCAGCTTTGGAAACTTTGTGATCTTGAATTGAATCGAAAATCAGTTTTAGTGAGTTTGTATTAGTTTGGCTTCACAACATGAGTTTGTATAGATGGAGCCACTGGTGGAGCTGCAGAGTTTAATAGGTGAAGTCACAACGTCTTTATTGAAGCAGCAGCACATTGTCATTAATATTAATGAGAGCTCTTTGTCACCTTTTGTATTTTAGAGGTTTTAACCTGCGTCCTGTTGGGTTCAGATGTTTGGAGTTTCCATTTTCTCATTTTCTTTTTGAACAGATTATTAATCACTGAATGATTTCAAGCAGGAACATTGTCTTCTAAACTTACATCATTTATTTTTTATTCAGATTGTGTCGCTGCAGTTTGTCAGAGATCAGCTGGGCTTCTCTGGCCTCAGCTCTGAAGTCCAACCCCTCCCATCTGAAAGAGCTGGACCTGAGAGGAAACAGCCTGAAGGATTCAGATGTGAAGTTGCTGTGCAATCTGGAGGAGAGTCCAGACTGTAGACTTAAGACTCTGAGGTCAGTAGAGGATTGGAGTCAGTTCATGCTGGTTTCAGCAGTATTGTACTAAACACAGTATCAAAGTAAAGATCCAGTATTTCCTGCTTTCCTCAGTGAAGCTGTGAGAGGAGAATAGTCAGCCAATCAGACGAGCCAGAAGCTTGTTGTGATCGTGTGTTTGATACTCTGGTTTCTAACAGCTTTGAACCCAAACAGCCATTCATCATTAAAGTTAGCTGTGAGTATCTGTGTTCCTGCAGTAATGATGCTTTGAGGGACTGTCAGCAGTTTATTTCCACTGTGTCCTTCAGTGAAACCTGCAGAGTAAACAGACTTGATGTCCAAAGTGTCAGCAGGTCTGTGAGCTTCACTCCATGAAGTTAACATGAAGCTGATGGGAACCTGGTAACGCTACACAGCCGCTCCACTTGTGGTCTGAACAGGACTGAAGTCCTGCTGGTCTTTATATCACTGACTGACAGCTGATGGAGGGAGTCTCTGGAAGCACTCATTTATCACTTCTGCTGTCTCTCTGCTTCTCTCATCAGATGGAAGTGGTGATCTCTGTCAGAGTAGTGAGAAAGGTGGAGGTGTTGAGAGGATCAGCTGTGTCCTGATGATCCAGAGAGGTTGAAGCAGCACCATCAGCTGGTTTGGTGGAGAGGCTCTGACTGGGCCGTGTTACTGGGAGGTGGCGTGGAGAGGAGAGCTTCATCCAGCAGTGACTGACAGACCAATCACAACAAGTGGAGATGACTGTCAGTGCTGCAGTGTGAACTGCTCTGAGATCAGCTCCACTGTCACACACAATGTCCAGTCCAGCATCATCCCTGTGTTCCTCTGGATCTGACAGAGTATCATCAGTGTATCTGGATGCTCTGCTGCTGCTCTGTCCTTCTACACAGTCTCTGCAGACACACTGACACTCCTCCACTCCTTCTGCTCCACACTCAGACACCTCCTCCACCTGGACCTGGACGTGAGTCTGCATCACGTTCTGTCTTTCTTCTTCTGATTCAGTCAGTCTGTGTTTATACACTTACTGGTTGTTGAATGATGGAGAACGCCTGTTAATTTTCATAATATACTGTAAAATGGAGGTTGATGTCAGAATGCAGAAGTCTGCAGCATCATATTCATCAGTGTAAGATTATTTCTGTATCTGTGTTCTTTATTCTGGATGTTTATATTTTTTATTTCATATGAATCTTTCATTATATTCTGGGACAGATTTCAATTTTCGTATAAAGCACTACTGTTGAACTGAATGTTACAAAACTAAGGAATGTTGTGGAATGGGATCACTTCCTCCAAATGTAACACGTTCAAGATATTAGTTATTAATATTTGTTTCGGCTGCAGATGGGAAAAAAACTACTAACTCTGTTAAAATGAATCTCTTTTGCTTGTGTGAGATGACTGTTTTTATTCTGATAATCCCCTACAAATACATGGAAATTATACATTTTAAGTCAAATATTTATTCTTCTGTAATGAGCAATAAATGAAATAAACAATATTTTGATGGTTCCACTTGTGTTGATCAATGTCAGCAATTAAGAAACAGCTCAGCAATTCTGATATTTAATGGATCACTGAGGTTCAGAGGGGGGCTGCGAACAACTAACAGACCTCTGATGTTTGGCGATTCTTCTTTTTCGTACGGAGTCACAAGCCAAAGAGGTTGGAAATGACTGGTTGAATTTTTCACAGTCCATCGTTTTTTTTTTCATAAGATCGGCAGCTGTTGTGTAAAATGGAAAGGGTACAATAATCCTGGATGAAAAACATTGGAGCACAGATCATGTTGTGCATGTAAAACAACTTAAAGGCTAACAGCCGTCAGGTAAAGGTCCTGCAGTAAAACCTCAAAGCTTAGGCTGATATGGCAGAGGGATCTGAATGCGAACATTGACAAGGACTCGTGAGCAAAGATCATTTCCACTGCAGGCTGGGTTAATTTAGTTTAGTTTATTTTATTTCGAACATGTAAACAGAAAATAAAAGAGAAAACCATTATCAGACAAAATGTTAAGACATGCATCAGTCAAAGACAAATGAAGGAATGGGAGGAAAGAAAAAAAACAAAAAACAAAAATGATTTTTCTATTCCCATTCATTATCCCAGTTCTTAGACATAATTATAGTAGTCATGATACATGTAATGGCCATGACGACAACAACAACAAACCAATAATACCATGAATTCATATTTTAATAATAGCAATCATGTTAATCATCATTGTCCTCATCATCATCACCACTGTCATCTTAACTCCGCAAATAATAATAATTCTAATGCTGAAATTAATGAACATGTCCGAAAAGGAGTAGGAAGAAGTGTAAAACGTATTAACTCCGACCTCCTTTCACCATCATTAAATACCCTCATCACTGTGTTTCCGACCAACGAGAAAAAAGAAAGAAAAAAGAGAATCTGAACAAATTAAATCTCCATAATTTTTTCCAGTGCAATCTATGAACTTGAAGACACACACACACACACACCCTACCATTTTTTTTTGAGGACCGGGCAAAATTACCTCACAAGTAAAAATGTCCTCACATTAAAAGTGGGACTTCAAGGGTTGGTCCACACAAGCATAGCTGTACAAACACACACACACACACACTACCCTTTTTTTTTTTTTTGGAGGACCGGGCAAAATGACCTCACAACTAAAAATGCCCTCACAAGAAAGGTGGGAGTTCAAGGTCCCCACAAGCATAGCAATACAAACACACACACACACACACACACACACACACACACACACACAGTCAGTCTATAAGCATGAAAATCTGTGACAAATGAAGCTGCTGAATAAACAGTGAACACCTGGTGATATTTAAACACCTTCCTCACTCACTATATCACATAAACATCTTTTCTCTATATTTCTTTTTAACTGTTTTATAGTCGTGCATTCTTTTAACTCCACATTCATACTGTTCCATAGTCTCACTCCAGCAACACAAACACAAAAACTTCTCATTGTGGTGCGCACCCTCAAAGTTATGAAATTATATTTCCCCCTTTAATCATAACCTCCTTCCCTTTCCGTGAATATTTTTTGAAGTTTTTCCGGTAATAGATGATGTTTTGCCTTAAACATTCCTTGTGCTGTTTGAAATGCCACTTGGTCTCTGAATTTTAGTAGTTTTGACTGTAGGAATAGTGAGTTAGTATGATCCTGATATCCAGCTTTGTGAATGTATCGCATTGCTCTCTTTTGAAGTGTGATCAGTGAGTGTAACCTGCTTTTGTAGCTATGTTCCCAGATTTCAGCCCAGTAGGTGAGATATGGAAGGACGAGGGAACAGTATAAAGTGTGAAGTGCTTTTTGATCCAAAACCTGTCTTTCTCCGTTTAAAACTGCAGTGGTCTTTGAGACTTTTTGTTGTACATGCTCAATGTGGGATCTCCAGTTAATCTCTTCATCTCTTGCCACCCCAAGAAATTTAATTTAATTAACCCTTGGATCACAAGAGAAGCCAGAGGCAGATTTATACACGATAAGATACTTTATCTTTATTACTTTACACCTGTCCACCTTCATAAAATGTGTTTACCAGAAAAGAGTTTGGGCTTTTTTTATTTCTTCATATTTGTGTTGATGTTCATGTTGATTGAAAAACTGCATTGTCCACATCTTCATTCCCAGTGACATCACACCTGACATTAAGAATCACGTACGGCGTCCATGAATTGTGTTTTCATCTGCTGATGTGGAATCGAGTGATCTGACAGTAGAAATACAATTCCTTTTCCTTTTCTTTGCAATGTGCTCTACAATGCGAGCACATGGACGATGGGATCGATGAACAGGGCCGACTGTCACCCCGTTCATCTCATTAAGTTCCATAATGGGATTCAGTTCTGTATAAGGCGACCTTTCTTCAGTGACAGTATCAGCTGCCCTGAACGAACAGGCTGACTCCTTCAACATACTGGAGCTGAGGTCAGACACTTTCTTTTGAGGAACTTCCCTTTTCTATTTTTGTGGCTTTGTTATTTCAACAGCTCTTTTATGGTCAATGCTGTCATGGTGTAAGAACATTGCTGCTTTTGAACAGGGCTGGTTACAGTGCCATCGATCCACACATCTGCCAAATGAACTCCAAACTCTTTCTCACAAAGTAACAGAGTCTTGTCTTCCTGACAGACGAGGCATCCTAAACCATCTTCCTTTGCAAACAGCCAGGGGTGTTTTTTCCTTCCAGGATCTCCACTGATTGTATTCCCGGGTGTTTGGCTGTCGTTTGGTCATAGCAGCCTCCTGCCACCTCATCCTGCTCCTCTTCTGAACAGTGTGAGTGTGTGGTGGTCCTCCCACATCCAGCAGCATCAGGTGTGGCAGCAGAGTTAGCTGTTTGTTTTTATTGTTTCTTTGTGAAAACAACAAACTGGCAGCCTTGTAGTCTCTGTCACGAGCAGCGTCTGTTTCCTCGTTGGCATCGTGGTCTAGTCTATATTACTGTCTCAGTACATTTTATGAGGATAACACTTGTAGATACAGGTTGTAGCCTCTCCATCCAAATAGGTCCACAACCTGTTCACGGCTCGCTCACCTTCAGGTGTCTCTGTTCTACTGCGCCCCCCGGTGGCTCGCTGGCGAAATGCAGTCATTGTCACTGACATTCACAACAATATGGCGCTTTTGGACAACGTGTTTCTTTCAAACTTTTTATATCATTACATAAACAGTATCCATCATGTTGAAAAATGCATCACTACAGATTAAGAATAATGGTTGTTGCTGATGTATTTGAGACCTCCACAGGTTGTTTATTGGAGCTCAGCTTCCATCGGCTCCCACGTGACTTTACAGAATATTAATGATTAATTAAACATTATCTCAAGCAATATAATCCAAATTCAATCCATCTTCATTGTCTGTCCTTGTCAGCGTGGGACTAAATTCTCCTTATTATAAAATGTCCATAATGAACCTCGTCTACAAGCAGCAGAATTTCTTTATCGCTCAAGTTGAGTTTTCTTTTTCACTCTTCACTTCATCCAACATTTATACATCACTAACACATTATTAACTTCACAGTACTTGTTTATTAAAATAAGAAGAGTTTCACGCAGACCAAATCATCAGAAAAACATCAATAAGTCATTGTAAGGATATGTATGGACAATGTAAGGTAAATCTCAGAGCAGACATGTAAATAATAACGTGGTTGCTTCAGAGTCTCTCGTACAGATTGCTCCCACATCTGTTTGTTATCAAGTGATAAATATGTCGAACACAAACTCAGGAAATAACTTTTCTACCTACAAGTTTGCTTTGCAGAGTGTAAATTATGTCTGTGTTCTCAATAAACAAAACAGGTAAAAAAAAAAAGGGGGGGGTTATCACCCTTTAAACTTTAATTGTTATGAAAAAGAATAGATTGTTTCCTCTTTTTCATTTGCAGAAATCTTCTTCAAAAGGTTTTGCAGGATGAGAACTGACTGCATGTTATAGGAAGGTATTAAGTTATTGTGTGCATGAAGTAAGAAGCAAAGCAAAGTAAAGATGTGACACAAAAATCTCTTTTCTCCTTTTATTTGACTTCTTTAGTTTAAAATAAATGCTGACTCTGACACGTACATACGAGCAGGGTGTCAGCTGTTTGTTAATGTTGGAAACTTTAAATTGTACTAAAATTGGAATGAGACGATTGAGGAAGCTGTTGATGAACTCAGGTGTGACAGGTTTCAGGGTCAATTTGCAGACAGACTGATGAACTCCTGACGGTCTGCAGCTCCCTCTGCTGGCAGAAAGTGTGAACAAAGATTCTCTATATTCTGCTGTCTTTCATTTCCCCATCAGAAACATGTTGTTACTCTGTGTGCATTGTGTTCAGTGACCAGGCGACACTGTCATAGATGCAGTGAGGAGACTTTGAGTGACGGCTGTATAAAATGTAAGAACAGCCTTTTTGTTTCACTTTGAATTTCTGAAGTTGTATGAGAGAGAAAAGTCTCAAAGTTTAATTTGAGCTGCTGTGTGTAAAGAAATGAATATGAATGTGTGATGTGTTGGTGAGTTTCAGTGTTGGGAGGTGAATCTGTGTCTGATGGGTTTTGATGTACAACAACAACAACAACAACAATCATGATGAAAATACTAATGCCAATATATAGAGTTGATTCTGACTCTGTCTCTCTCACTCTGAATCTGTCTCTCTCTCACTGAGAACCTCGTCTCATTAGATTGTCAGTCAGAAGTTCTGGCCTGGTTCGTCCCTGTTCTTAATACCTTTATTTTGAAAACCGGAAGCAAATACGCTGTTTCTCCGCATTTACCGTAATGCTGTAATGCTGTTTATACTTGTATAGCGGTGATGCTCAAAATCCGCGACAACAGCAAGCGTGTCCGGACATGTGCATCACTTTTAAGTGTCCTCTGGAAACACTTCCGTTGTGTTGCTATCTATTTGCAGCGCGTTTTTTCTAATATGTTGTGTTGTGGTCTTTGCAGAGCGTTTTCTAAATGCTGCGCATGTGTTGTCAAATTGATGAAAATGTTTACTCAATTTGCTTCTGTTTTGTCTTTTTGCATGTGTTTTCTTAAGTTGCAGTGCTGTGACCTTTCAGGGCCACAGTAATGGATCCTTCTGACAAAAAGTAATCAAAAGAATTTTGATATTCCAAAGAATATTCAAGTTATTCAGGGCTCCGGAATTTTTTTTTACTAAGAGAACAGTGGCCCCTAACTGAAAATTTTAGGAGCGCAATCAGAAAATGTAGGGCTGCACACCGTAAATCAATTGTATTGACTATATAATATATATTATACAACATAATAATTAAGAAATTATTATATGTTGAGTTCAGTTTCACGCCGTTCTTTCTTTGCAGGTCAAGTTGGCCTTTATATTTGGTAAAGCGCTAGGTGGTGCAATGACTCAAGGGAGTGTAATGTCAAATACTCATGGCTGTTATTGTTCAGATATGTTTCGAGTGTTGTGGTTGTGTCCGAATATGTTCTAAGGATGTGGGGTAAGTAGTTTAGGGGGAGGTGCGGGAACGACGGCTCACTGCGCGACTGGTCCTGCATCTTCCCATTTTTTGTTATTTTTGGTCGGGATCTCGAGCCCTCTTTTGTTTGTCCTTGGCTTTTCTATTGACAATTATACAATAAAGCTTGTCTAATATCTGGAGGGGATGATGAGGGGGGTGATGAGGTGAAGACAAGCACGGCAAACGTGGATTGTGATCAAATGTGCAGATTTATTTACAGTGCACTGAAGGGCTCTTCAAAGCGAGGGTTTTCTGCCCTCAGTGTGGGAGTCTGGAGAGCGTCAACTTGCACAGAGGTTGTACAGACAATTGTGCCTTTTGAATTGAGAAACCGGTTGGTTCATTTTTGTATTTTTGTTTCTTTGTGGTTTTGTTGCTGTTGGGCACCTTAGTGAATTGGGAGAAACCAATGTGACAGGGGGTTTTTTCCCATGACAGTGATTCAGTTAATATTTTATCACACACACATACATTTCAATACTCATTATAATAATAACCTCATTATGTATCTATAATTACATAATACTTCGATTTCAATACAGCCAAATATTTTGTATTTGTTACCATAGCTCCACCCGCTCAAATCCACACTTTCCCCTATCCCAAACAGGGAATAAAACAGCCATTGACAAGGGGCTCGTGTTCCTTGGGGACACAACTGGGTGCGGGACCAGGAAATGAAAGTGAAAGTTATCACTGTAATGTTGGTGTTTGCGTGCACAATGTATGGACAAACGGGATGGGATGAGTTATGGAGCCGAATCGACGGGTACCGCGTCGTTCGCTGTGATGTTGGCAGAAGTTTGGTGAGTCACTGAAAGATGTAAAATGGCGATATGAATGAATTAAAGCGCCTCTCAACTCGCAGGGACGTCAGGCGAGTTAGGGGAAAAGAGGGCTAACTTTTCACAAAACTGCCTCCTGTTACCACCGACATACATCCATGTGCCAGGTTTAAAAGCGTCCTGTGTTCGTGTCTTGGGTTCGTCTAACTGAGCTGGTTTAATAAGAAAACAATAAACGGGACATGGAGACGCGATGTTAGTGCGCTGAGCAGAAACATACTTCTTTTCTCATCCTCTCCCCACAAACAACAACAACTCTGAGGAGCCTCTTAATTGTGCTCTCTGGTGGGGAAACCTTTTGAATCACAGTGTTCTGATGGTCAGGGATTAGTAGTCCATGGCTGTCAGCCATCAGTGATTGACGATGGCATCATTCATCAGCCCAACTCCACTCTTGAACAAAGTCTTTTCCTCATTCTTGTGTTTTCATCTCAAAGTCAGTGTGACTGTTTTACCTCTCAGACTGACTGAAGTCCAGAAGATGTTCTCCAGGAGACTTTGTGTGGAGGAAGAGGAGGACAGAGCAGAGTCTCCAGTATCCAGCTGTCTGTCTATGAGGAGTGACTGGTCCGAAAGTTTACCTCCTGTCCTCAGTAATGGACCCTCAGACACACAGTAAGAGAACTGTTACTAATTTATTCATGTTAATATGCTAATAATTTTCATTTATTTTCAGCAACTTCATCCCGTGTAGATTTGTTTTTGTTTACTTATTGAAATTCCTACTGAAATGTGACAAATGTTTTGTTCCGTCTTCTGAGTATCTGACAGCTGTCAGTCACCTAAAAGCTGTAATCTAAACTAAGAGAACTGTAACAACCTTTTAAACCTCCTAATTATCAACAGCAGCAGCAGTTTGTGTATTTAGAGCTTCCTAAATGACTTTGTCATGAGAAAATGTATCAAGGATTCATGTGATATTAATAAAAACATGTTGTTGCAGAGTTCAGTTCTACAGACAGAGAGCAGAGTCTCCAGTATCCAGCTGTCTGTCTATGAGGAGTGACTGGTCCAAAAGTTTACCTCCTGTCCTCAGTAATGGACCTGGACCCTCAGACACACAGAAAGAAACTGATTTTACTTTAAACCGACCTGTTGGAAGATGATGCATTAAGGCTGAAGACAAAATGCTTCAAGACTACTAATAATGATGCACAACTATTAGTGCAGACACTGTTTTGAACTGCAGTGGATCTTACTTTACCTCTGTAGCAGAAAAAAAGAGAACTTCCATTTAAGAATTAAAACTTTGAGACAATGTTTATATTTCTCCCTCATGTTAAAGTCACTGTTAATATTTACAACTATTCAAATTCTGAAATAAGCTTCAATTTTCACATATTTGTCCTCAGAATATTTAGTTTCTTTTCAGAAAATGGTTCAAATGTAGATTTTGACTTTTTTATTACAGTTAAAACTTGATTTAGTCGGTGAAATTTGAGAGTGACAGAGAGCATAAAAGCAACAACATACCAAAAAAAAATGAAAACATGACCGTGACCTGAGACATTACTGTTACATGTTACTTGTCTGAGAATATAGTTTACCACAATTAACTTCATTTGAATCTAACCCAAACTAAGCTGCCGAGAGTGACTGTATAACAGCAAAGGATGTGATCAGCTGTCTTTAGTGGAAGACTTTTATTGTGAAGAAGCTCCACAAAGAGTTGAGTTTGTGTTAATAAGACGGAATTCAAATAGAAAAGTAAAACACATTTTCTGTTCTGTGATCATCTGTGATGATCTTGATATTTTTCATCAACACTCAACAAATCATTGTAGTCACCAAGAAATGTGTTGACAGGAAGAGGAGTCATGTTTCTGTGGAGGAGCAGCTCTGCAGCTGTGCTTTGTGTCAGGACGTCCTGAAGGATCCAGTCTCTACCAGCTGTGGACACTGGTTCTGCAGGCAGTGCATCACCTCATACTGGGACCAGTCTGCTTCATCAGGGGACTCCTCCTGTCCCCAGTGTGGAGAAAGATCCAGACCAGCCGGTCAGACCAGCAGTGCACAATGTAAGACTCTACATCTCTACCAATTAAAAATGTCACCTGCTACATGTCATTCTGTTTATTTAAAGACTTACAGTCAGTGCATTCAACTACGTGGATACAAACCCAAAATCACAAGAATCAAGCAGGAACATCAGCTTCATCTAATAAACTGAATGCCTTCTAGTAAATGTTCATGCTGAAGAAGTGCTCAGTTCCTGCTCTCCTGATCTCAGTCTGGAGCTCGTTCCACCATCGTGGAGCCAGGACAGCTAACGGTCATGATTCTGTTGAGCTGTAGCTGGACCCTCTCATAGTGAGGGAGTAGGAGCTGACTGGCAGTAGAAAAGCACAGTGGACAGGCTGGTTTGACCATGACTTGAATGTAGGAAGAGTCTGAGCCATTTGCAGCAGGATAGACAAATACCAGTGACTGGAATCAGACTCAAGCAGCCACTGGTCACCAGTAAAATGTGCTGAAGTCTGGGAGAACTTGAGTATGCTAACTAAAGGGGGGTACACACATAAGGATTTTATAAATCTTAATTTATTTTTTATCTGTAGAGCCCCCACACATGAAGATTAAAAAATCGGCTTTGATCGTACTGTGTGTGGTGCACTCCGATATTCTCAGCACAGGACAACACACACATAAAGATTCTCTGTCTCACGGCTGATCTAGAATCTAGTCCTCGGAGCCAGAAATATCGCGTGATCAAACGTGATCTACAGTAACCAATGGCAACAACCCCAGCGTCACCGGGCTCTTCATAATCGGAAAAGAGCATAGACTGTATATAAAAAAAGAGTAAATAAACATTTTAAAACATGAAAGACATAGAAGAGGGAATGATGGTGGTCCTCTGACTATGCTGTCCAAAAAATCCGGGAAAAAAAAGAGAGAAGAGAGTGGAAAAAATCCTGGAGACAGTGGCAACAAGGATTTTATATTCTACTGAGCGAGCTAGAGGTGAGGAGATTTATAGTTTATTTTTCCCACTTGTTTTACTTCTTTTTCTTTTTTAATTTACCTCCGCTTCTGTGTTCCTCAGTCAGCTGGTTAGCTACGTTGCGTTTCACGTCACATTTCACGGAGTAATGACTCAGGAGTTGACGGCTTTCCCCACACATGAAGATTTTTCGTCGTAAATATTGAACAAGTTTAACATTTATGATTGTCAGCCATGACCCGTTTCCGAGCAAACTATCGGGACAAACTCACTCTTAACACACCACAGACCACATGATAATCGTATAGGATAATCATATAAAACAGAGGATAATCTTCCGTGGTCAGGAAGGTGTAAAATCTTACCAACACCAAAGAGGCTCTTTTCAAAAGAGGTCTAATATAACCAAAACAGTCAAGTAGTTGCAGTAAGAACATTATAAATGTGATCATAAATTTACACCAACAACAAAAACAATGCGAAGATTGTCATTGTGTTTTGTTTTGTCTCACACTTTTCTTCCTTTCTTTAGTGAATGTTGGTCTGCAAGAGGCTTTAGATGAACATAAGATCAGTCTGAGGAGGAGATGTGAACTTGTGACTGAAGGAACTGAAACAGGAAGTGATGAAAAAGGAAGTGGAACCCTCCTCACCAGGATCTACACTGAGCTCTACATCACAGACGGACAGAGTGAAGAGGTTAATACCCAACATGAGGTGAGACAGCTAGAGACAGCTTCCAAGATGGAGACCCTCCATGACACTCCAATCAGGTGCTGCGACATCTTTAAAGCCTCACCTGACCAACAGAGATGCATCAGAGTCGTTCTGACCAACGGCGTCGCTGGAATTGGAAAAACCTTCTCGGTGCAGAAGTTCACTCTGGACTGGGCAGAGGGCTCCGAAAACCAAGATGTCAGTCTGCTGGTTCTGCTTTCGTTCAGGGAGCTGAACCTGATCAGAGATGAGCAGTACAGTCTTCTCAGGCTGCTCCATGTTTTCCATCCAACATTACAGAAGGTGACAGCACAAAAGCTCGCTGTCTGTAAACTTCTCTTCATCTTTGACGGCCTTGATGAAAGCAGACTTTCACTGGATTTCAAGAACCATGAGGTCGTGTCTGATGTCACACAGAAGTCATCAGTCAGCGTGCTGCTGACAAACCTCATCCAGGGGAAGCTGCTTCCCTCAGCTCTCGTCTGGATCACTTCCAGACCTGTAGCAGCCAATCAGATCCCTCCTTCATGTGTGAACAGGGTAACAGAAGTACGAGGCTTCACTGACGTCCAGAAGGAGGAGTACTTCAGGAGGAGGTTCAGTGATGAAGATCTGTCCAGCAGAATCATCTCACACATCAAGACCTCCAGGAGCCTGCACATCATGTGTCTGATCCCAGTCTTCTGCTGGATCACTGCTACAGTTCTGGACCACATGTTGACTACAGACCAGAGAGGAGAGCTGCCCAAGACCCTGACTGACATGTACTCACACTTCCTGCTGGTTCAGACAAAGAGGAAGAAGCAGAAGTACAATGAGGGACGTGAGACGAGTCCACAGGAGCTGACGGAGGCTGACAGGGAAGTTCTTCTGAAGCTGGGGAGGCTGGCGTTTGAATATCTGGAGACAGGAAACATCATGTTCTACCAAGAAGACCTGGAGCGCTGTGGTCTTAATGTCACAGAGGCCTCGGTGTACTCAGGAGTTTGTGCAGAGATCTTCAGAAGAGAGAGTGTGATCTTCCAGAAAACAGTCTACTGCTTTGTTCATCTGAGTGTTCAGGAGTTTCTGGCTGCAGTCTACATGTTCCACTGTCACACCAACAGGAACACAAAGGTCCTGAAGGCTTTTCTAAAAGACTCCAAACTCAGGGACTCAAAACCAAAATCTGTTTTCGAGAAGATTTCTAAGTTTTTTTCTGGCCATGATGTCCGTTATCCGTCCCTGGATGACTTCCTGAGGAGCGCCATGGAGAAATCCCTTCAAAGTAAAAATGGGCACCTGGACCTGTTTGTTCGCTTCCTTCATGGCCTCTCTCTGAAGTCCAACCAGAGACTCTTAGGAGGTCTGCTGGGTCAGACAGACAACAGTCCAGAAATCATCCAGAGAGCCATCCAGAACCTGAAGGAAATGAACAGAGATGATGTCTCTCCTGACAGAAGCATCAACATCTTCCACTGTCTGATGGAGATGAATGACCACTCAGTCCATCAGGAGATCCAAGAGTTCCTGAAGTCAGAGAACAGATCAGAGAAGGAACTCTCTGTGATCCACTGCTCAGCTCTGGCCTACATGCTGCAGATGTCAGAGGGGGTTCTGGATGAGTTGGACCTGAAGAAGTACAACACATCAAAGGAGGGACGATGGAGACTGATTCCAGCTGTGAGGAACTGCAGGAAGGCTGAGTGAGTCCAGATGTCATAATCATTGTGTGTTTATTACATTATAAAACAATGTTGAGCTGACGTCATCATTATTAAAGATCCACACGTTACACACATGCACAATCTAAAAGTTCTGCTCTATAAAACTCAAACAGAATAAATTAGCTTTTTGAATTGCTGTTTGTGTTTGTCACTATAAATATCTAAGAGGAAAAAACATCTTCTTACTCTTCAAGTGATGAAGATTGAAAAATGTTTTATAGTCATTTTATCACAACAGTCTTATTTTCACAGCGGATAGAGTTTCTACACTTTGTTTCTATAATGTGTGTTTATTGTAATTATTATATACAGACACACATATGTAATATCTGTGATCTGCTGGATCTGTGAGGGTTGGTGTTTTTCATCAGAACCAAAATGCAGACATTTGAGATTGAAATTAATTCAAAGGTGATTTATTGAGGTATCAATCTGCACACATGAAGAGGGAAAACATAGGAATGAGATGGAGTCTAGCCACAGAAAAAACACTGGAGCACAAAACACGTAGTCAACAAAACACTAGACACTCAATGCGTTTACATGACACTCAAGAAAACCGAATTACTGGGTTAGTCCGACTATGATCGGATTTTTAAGATGCATGTATACACCTTAGTCTGACTAAAATCGGACCAGATCGGATTTCTCATAATTGGATTAACACACCTAGATTATTCAATTGATAGTCGCATTACTCCTGCATGTATACGGTCCATCAGATCGGATCGGATTTTGGGTTCTGCGCAGGCGCAAGATTTTTTCACCAGGGCCGTGAGCCGGAAGTAGACAGGTGGCGGCGGCAGCGTCTTTCCTCTGAAACCACCGCAAGCAAGAGCGCCATTGTGCATCTAGTTTGTGTAATTATCATGTACACCATATACGAAATGTACAAAGATATAGCTTTGTCTCGCTCTTCGTACACCATCTTTCTGGAATGCCGAGGCAGTTTTTTGTTGCTGGTGATGTAAAGAGGTCAGCAGGAGGTGGCTCTATTACCACTAGTTGAAATGGGTACAGCGCCACCCAGTGTACCGGGGTATGATATGCTCCGGCCCAATAATCCGATTTTCTCACCAGCATGTATACTCAGATAATTGCAGTTGTCTGGTTGAGTAGCATAGTCGAACTATGGCTGTAATCCGAGATAATGTGCTGAGGTTTAACAATAGCACAGGTATAATCACCGAACATGACGTTACAATCTGCCACAGGAGCGGTGAAGAAACCAGGGTATTATAGCTGGAAGGATGAAGGACTGATCGGTCCATTCTCACAGAGTTTAACATTTATTATTATTCCTTGATTTGAGATGACATCAATCGAGAACATGTTCCCTCTTGAAAAGCAAAAAAAATCTCTTGCTCCATTCTGACTGAATAAGAGGAGCAACTTTACATTGTTGACTACCTTATAATCAATGTATTGCTACATTATAAATGAGTTTGATTCATAAACAATGAGGACGCTCCTGGGACAACATCAGGGTTCATCCTGCCAGTAAAGGAGAACTCAGCAGGTTCATTTCAGTGGAGAGATTTTATCATCACCAAACTACAAGAAGAAATGATGTTATTAAACAGCTGAACTCCACCTGAGTAAAACTATTAACTATGAAATTATGATAATACAATCTTTGATGAAGAGCAGAGTGATATTAAAAGATGAAAAGACTTAATACAAGCACATGACTGAGGTAAATACATACAAGTGCTGTTACAACCTCCAGTGATTGTAGCACTCAGTGGACATCATGTTCAAATAAAGTGTAACAGACACAAATCACATCACCTTGTTTGGGAGACACTTTGGTCTAAAGTTGCCATTGAGGGAACATTAGTTTGCTCAAGAGCACTTTGACATGTTGACAGGAGGGGCTCAAGTTTCAAACCACAAACCTTGTGATCAGTGACTGACCAGCTCAGGCTGAACAACTGACCAGCTGAGCTACAGCCAAATGTGTTCATGTCTGTTTTGGAGATAAAGTGTCAGATTTGATTTGACCTTCAGTTTTATTTTCTCTGTCATCACAGACTTTCTGATTGTGGACTCTCAGAGACTCACTGTGAAGTCGTGGCCTCAGCTCTGAAGTCCAACCCCTCCCATCTGAGAGAGCTGGACCTGAGTCAGAACAGGGAGATGAAGGATTCACATGTGACTCTGCTGTGTGCAGGACTGAGGAGTCCAAATTGTAGACTGGAGATCTTGAGGTCAGTTCTTGTATTTTGCTCTTGTGCAGTTTTAATCTACCTGGTTTCAATCCATAACAGAAGTTTTTAACATCCTTCACTTTTCTTGTTTTCTGAACAACAGCTCTTTTCTTGGTCTGTCAGTAGAATTCAGTCTGTACTCTAACTGGATTCATGTTGTTATGGACACTGTAGTGTTGGGACAGGTGTTAAAGAGGGTGCAGAGTTCAGCAGCATGTTGATCGTCTGTGTTGACATGAATGTGATGACATTTAGATTTTGTCTGTAGAAGGCTGACATTACAATATGATGATGCACAGTAACACAATAACAAGGTCATTCAATTATTTTAAATGAAGCTAATTAATTAGGACACAGTTATGTTGAACTGCACATTTAACAACTGAACATTGATCGGAATATAAATGGATTTTTATCTACATCAGTTATTCTTCATTCAGATTGATTAATTGCAGTTTGTCAGAGATCAGCTGTGCTTGTGAGGGACCATAGATGTATGAAGCTGTTTGATGCTTAAACTGACAGAATAATATGATTATTTGATTTTCTGACTCCACTTTGCCCCCCAAAAAGAAAATATAAAGAGAAAAATGAAAAATGATTCATATAAAGAGAAAAATCCACACTGGATAATTCACTGTGATCCTCTGCAACTCTTGATCGTCATTGTTTATTCCACATCATATTTTTAAGAAGGTGATAATGAAATATAGAAACACAATTAATAAATAAGTTGTTTCTGTTTCAACAAACAGCAAATATTCACTATTTTCTTTTTCCATCAGTTTTATAAAACTACATGATACTCACACTAGTTCAAACTGAAGAGAGTTTGATTTTATGGATTTACTTTTGTTCACATTTCCCCAAAATTCATCCTGACTACAGGTGTCACAATTTCGATTTTAAATTGAAATCAACTGAAATGAAGTCACAATCTCAAACTTTGAATTAAAAAATGGAATCATCAATGCTGCCGCGCCCCCACGTCATGTCCGGTCAGAAAAAAACACACGTGTTGAAGTGCTGCGAGTCAACCTCCTCTAACTTAGCTACTAGCTAAGCCAGCAGCTATTCAAGTCAAAGACAAAACAAAACAAAAAAACAACAACACTGTCTTACTGGCAGTTATTACACAAGGCGGAGTCTTCTGGGCTTTGAGTTATGACATCGTAATCCGAACTGTCAATCATTTCCTTTTCAAATGACAAAAGTATCAAGTTATTGAGGCGTCCAGTCAGCATGGATGATCTAAGGCGTGTCTGGATCCTGTTTGTTGCAGAGAAAAGTCTCTCGACACTGCAGGAGGTCAAAGGAAGCGTTATAATGGCCCTAAACAGACTGTTCACAATGGGGACAATGTCCAGTATTTCCATCAGTGTGGGGAGGTTGTCCCGATCCATTTTCCTTCTGATGTGCTGAGTGAACACAGTATGTTCCGCATCAGCTATTTCAATCCCATACAAGTCACATGGAGCCTTTAGAACATCGTTGTCGCCAAAAGTGGCAGATCCAGGTGCTAAAGAGGCCAATGCTCTCATGACTCCATATGCGTCCTCTTTAAATCAGCAGTTTAACTCTGTTATCTGTCTGTCCAGAACACAGTTCCACAGAGCTTTTGAATCATTGTTGCTTTTGATAGCCGATGTTTTCCCCAATGTTGTGGTGACAACAGAAGTGTGAAACTTTGAAGGCAGCTTGCGCTCATGAGAGACAGCCACATCCCAGTTAGCTCATGCTTTTCCATTAATTCCTCTGTCTGTCTCAGGACTTTTTCAAAGTCGGCATCGGAATCATCCCGGAAAGTCACATATGTAGCTTTCAGTGTTTCTATAGGGGACATGCAGTCTGTTATACACAGTGATGAGCTCTGCAGCCTCCTTGTAGCAAAATCACTGTTGTCAGAGAGTTTGCAAAATACAAGGAGCATGATTACAAACTTTTTCGTTTGCATTTGTAGCAACAGTTGTAGTTAGTTTGCCCGCTCATTTCTGCACATTCAGCAAGAGATGTCACTCACTCGCTCCAGTTCCATGCTTGGACGGTCGGGGTGCATTTTTTTCTGGATCTCAATAAACCGAGCGTGCCGCTGAGCCCCCGTGAGGAAACTGTGTATTTGATTCACAGTGTCAAAAAAAGTGCTAACATGCCCGGATTCTTTGGCTGCATTGCACAACACTAAGTTAAGCCGGTGAGAGTTACAATGTACATAAATGGCTTTCGGGAAATTTTCTCTCAGGACAGCCTGAACACCCGTGTGCCCCAACATAACTGACGCTCCATCAAAACAGAACCCGACACAGAGATTAGGATCCAGTTCAAGTGGACGAAGGACCTCCAGATCTTCCGTGATAGTCCCTGTGCAGACAAATCCGTGGCCTCGACAAAGCCCACCACCCACTCTTTGATGACTCCTCCATGAATGAACCGGACACAAACAGCAACTAACTCTCATTTCGCCAGATCTTTATACTCATCTGCAAGTATCGCAAAATATTGTCCATGCAGTTCAAGCCTTCCGAAGCAGGACTGATGCTGCAGCCTCAAGCAGCTCATCCTGAACGTGGTGGTTCATCAATGTAGCATTTTGTGGTAGTTCCTTCAGTCGGGTTTCAATTTCTGGGGCATATTTTGACACAAATTTAAAAAGCTCCAAAAGATTACCCTTATTGAGCGCATCCTCGGTTTCTCTGTGGCCCCTAAGTGGGATTTCAAGCTTGGCACACAACATAGCAATGTCCCACAAATGCCGGCACATCACCATGCAGCTGGTTCAACACTGTCCCGTGGCTTTGCGATCCTTGGCTGCTCCTGAATGATGGCAGATTTGTTAGCCCAGTGGCATGCGGCTTACTGCTCTCATGTTTGTCACAGGCATCTCCCAAACATTTCCAGTTTTTGTAGCCACCTCTTATTAAAGTAGTCTCTGTGTGCATCTCCAGAAAATGTCTGCAAGCTTTACAAAACACAGCATCTTGCTCTTTGCTGTACTCTATCCATGTACACTTCCTATACCAGTTGGCATTGAATGATAGTGATTTTCCACCTATTACAGTAGCTGGGAATCTTACCCGCTTGGGTTGAGTGACTGGTTCCTCCAGCCATGTTAAATCCAAAGGTGCCCAGATTTGCCCAGTAGATACAGCCAGTGGCGGTCTGTGGGTCGGCGCTGGTTCATTAGCACAAAACTGGCATGACTTGTCTCCTAGGACGGTGATGGGGACGTGTTTACCTCATTCCCTGAGCACTCCTCGTGATGACCAACCTCTTTGAGCACATCCTGGTCCGAATTTTCTTCAGTCTGACGTGTTTTTTGAAAAATTTGCCCCGCATAGCTCCACTCATGGCACACACACCTCACACACCTCACACACCACCCTGTTCCTAAAAGGGGGCTCTTGCAACAGTGGCAACTGCAGATGCAGGAGACCCATCGACAGAACTTGAACCCGCTCCTCTTCCACTGAAGTTGTTAATAAATGTTGTAAATTTGACAATGTAGTGTGGTACATTGTGAACAAAGGTCAGATATTAAATTGCATAAAAGTCTAGTCTAAAAATGGCATAGCAACCTAATAATAATAATAATAATGATAATAACTTTATTTATATAGAACCTTTCAAAAACAAGTTACAAGGTGCTGTACAATTATATTTTAGAGGTGTTAACCTGCGTCCTGTTGGGTTCAGATGTTTGGAGTTTCCATTTTGTCATTTTCTTTTTGAACAGATTATTAATCACTGAATGATTTCAAACAGGAACATTTTCTTCTAAACTTATATCATTTATTCTTTATTCAGATTGGACTGCTGCAGTTTGTCAGAGATCAGCTGTGCTTCTCTGGCCTCAGCTCTGAAGTCCAACCCCTCCCATCTGAGAGAGCTGGACCTGAGCTGGAACGAGCTCAGTGGAAACAGCCTGAAGGATTCAGGAGTAAAGCTGCTGTGTGATTTTCTGCAGACTCCACACTGCAAACTGGAGACTCTGAGGTCAGACAACATGTTTTACTTCTATGCTCAGATTAAGATGATGTGAAAGTTGTGGTAGCACTTAACTGCAGACATCAGGCTGATATTATACTGATCCTCACTGAGTATCTTAATGTTGAGCTTCACATTTAAAACCTTCATATAACAAGAAACATCTGAACTGGATGTCAAGTTTTTAAAATATATATGATAATGATAGATTTATGAAGCTATATGATGCTTATACTGACTGAATAGTTTGAACTGAAGATGATTTGCTTTTCTGACTCCACTTTTCATTAAAAAGATAAATAAATAAATACAGTAGATTTCTTTTGTTTACTCTTCCCTAGAATTCATCCTGACATATTTGCATCTTTGGAAACTTTGTGATCTTGAGTTGAATGTTAAGTTTCTATTATACTGATCCACACTGATTATCTCAATGATAAAGTCTATTTTCTTTTTTAGTGGTTTAATCCATTTACTGTGGCAGAGCAGTGTTGAGCTGCACATTTAAAGCCTTCTTATAAAGAGAAAAATCTACACTGGATAATTCATTGTGATCCTCTTCAACTCTTTATCATCATCTTATATTCCACATCATGTTTTTAAGAAAGTGATAATAAAATATAGAAACACAATTAATAAGAAATTATCTCTATTTCAACAAACAGACAGCAACAAATATTCAGTATTTTCTTTTTCCATCAGTTTATAAAAGTATATGATACTCACACTAGTTCAAACTGAAGAGACTTTGATTTTATGGATTTACTTTTGTTAACATTTCCCCAGAATTCATCCTGACATATTTGCATCTTTGGAAACTTTATGATCTTGACTTGAATCTAAAATCAGTTTCTGAGAGTTTTTATTAGTTTGGCTTCACAACATGAGTTTGTATAGACTCATGGTGGAGCTGCAGAGTTTAAGAGGTGAAGTCACGACGCCTTTATTGAAGCAGCAGGACGTTGTCATTAATATTAATGAGAGCTCTTTGGCACCTTTTGTATTTTAGAGGTTTTAACCTGCATTCTGTTGGGTTCAGATGTTTGGAGTTTCCATTTTGTCATTTTCTTTTTTAACAGATTATTAATCACTGAATGATTTCAAGCAGGAACATTGTCTTCTAAACATCATTTATTCTTCATTCAGATTGGAGTGCTGCAGTTTGTCAGAGATCAGCTGTGCTTCTCTGACCTCAGCTCTGAAGACCAACCCCTCCCACCTGAGAGAGCTGAACCTGAGTGGAAACTTCAATCTGAAGGATTCAGACATGAATCATCTGTGTGATTTTCTGCAGAGTCCACACTGCAGACTGGAGACTCTGAGGTCAGACATGTTTTACTTCTGTGCTCAGATTAAGATGATGTGAAAGTTGTGGTGACACTAAACTGCAGACATCAAGCTGATATTATACTGATCCTCACTGAGTATCTTGATGTTGAGCTGCTCATTTAAAACCTTCATATAGCAAGAAACATCTACACTGAATGTCAAGTTTTTTTAAAAAAAATGAATGAAAATGATTTATGAAGCTATATAATGCTTAGACTGACTGATTAGTTTAAACTGACTCACTTTTCATTAAAAAGTTTAGAATAAATAAAAAGTAAAGTACATGTGAGATTTACTTATTTCATCTTACTTTGAGCTGCAGGCCGGGTGCCCTGGTTACAGGTGTCAAAACGTCGAGGTGCACTCTGGGGTCGTGGAGATAAAGTCTCTCATGAGGGGACGAATGTCCAGGGAGTTCAGAATGTCTCTGTGGGCATGCATCAGCGAAAGGTGTGTGAGTCTTTTCTGGGTCATGGTGCTGCGTACCCATGTCTTTAAAAGACGCAAGGCTAAGAGAGTGCGCTCGGATGAGGCCACAGACATGGATAGGCACAGGCATAACTCGATCAGTTTTTCTGTCTCTGAAAACATGGCTCTTGTTTGTGGCTGGAGCTTTGTCAAACGTGATGCTACATCTTGGACTGTGACACACTTAGACACTCTGTCTTTTGTGACATAGGCAAGCTTCTTGGCGACACTTGGCCCAAGGATTTTTAGCTGGAGTTCAACACGGTCTGTGCCAACTTTTGTCCAATCAGGCTAGGTCGGGTTGCGGGTGATGGGGCTGGGTCTGCCGGTGCACCTGCAGGCAGAGGTGGGCGGACAGCCTCCTCACTCCGGCTGCTCTCCGTTATCGTGGTTGCGGTACTAGTGTTCTTCTTCACTGGTAGTGGTTTTCCAAAAAAATCTGAAATGCGTTTCTCTGCCATGATTCTTCCTCGTTTCTGTCATTAGACTATGTAAATTTGCTAGTCTGCTGCTGCCATGGATGTATGCTGCATGGAGCGAGCGGGAAACCTCTTCACCCGGCGGCCGTCCACTAGCCTGCCTGACGTTGACAACGTAACTTCCGTGAACCTGTGTTGATTAGACCTAAAAAATAATTGAATTAAAATACAAAATGCATGTAATAGCCTACGTGTGTCAAAATCATTTCCCAAAATATTCATAAGGAATTTATAAATTGTGCAAAATATTTTTAATACATTTTTTAAAAATCTTCCTCTCGCCACGAGGGGGTGCTGCAGCACCCCCAGCCCCCCCACTTCCCACGGCCATGCAACATATTCCGAGAGATACTAACCAGTATTATTGAAATGCTTCAGTTTTACACTTAAAGGTGGAGAAACACCAAAATCCTGGAGACAAGCAATAATTTCCATAATCCCAAAGATGGGTAAAGATAAATCTGAGTGCAGTTCTTACAGACACATATCAATACAAAGTTCAGACTACAGACTGTATGCCTCAGTAATTACAACAAGACTTGAGAACTTACTTCCTGAGATAATAGATGAGGACCAAACAGGGTTCATCAAGAACAGACAGACACAAGATGATTTAAGACGGGTATTACACTTAATGGAACATCTGAGCAAAACTAAAGATAAATCTGTTGTTCTCAGCCTCGACACCGAAAAGGAATTTGATTCTGTTGGCTGGGAATATTTATATTTATCACTGCAAAGATTTGTCTTTAACAGCTCAGTAATTCTATTTTAAAAAATCTTATATCACTACAGCCAGCATACAATTAACATTTGTTCACATTTCCCCAGAATTCATCCTGACAGATTTGCAGCTTTGGAAACTTTGTGATCTTGAATTGAATCTAAAATCAGTTTTAGTGAGTTTTTATTAGTTTGGCTTCACAACATAAGTTTGTATAGATGGAGCCACTTGTGGAGCTGCAGAGTTTAAAAGGTGAAGTCATGACGTCTTTATTGAAGCAGCAGCACGTTGTCATTAATATTAATGAGAGCTCTTTGTCACCTTTTGTATTTTAGAGGTTTTAACCTCCGTCCTGTTGGGTTCAGATGTTTGGAGTTTCCATTGTGTCGTTTTCTTTTTGAATAGATTATTAATCACTGAATGATTTCAAGCAGGAACATTGTTTTCTAAATTGCATCATTTATTCTTTATTCAGATTGAGGAGCTGCAGTTTGACAGAGATCAGCTGTGCTTCTTTGGCCTCAGCTCTGAAGTCCAACCCCTCCCATCTGAGAGAGCTGGACCTGAGTTACAACAAGCTGAAGGATTCAGGAGTGAAGCTGCTGTGTCATTTTCTGCAGAGTCCACACTGCAGACTGGAGACTCTGAGGTCAGACAACATGTTTTACTTCTGTGCTCAGATTAAGATGATGTGAAAATTGTGGTGACACTAAACTGCAGACATCAGGCTGATATTATACTGATCCTTACTGAGTATCTTAATGTGGAGCTGCACATTTAAAACCTTCGTATAACAAGAAACAAAAATGATAATGATAGATGTATGAAGCTATAGATGATTTGAAGATGATTTGATTTTCTGACTCCACTTTTCATGAAATAAATAAACACAGTAGATGTATTTTGTTTACTCTTCCCCAGAATTCATCCTGATATATTTACAGCTTTGGAAACTTTGTGATCTTGAATTGAATGTTAAGTTTTTATCATACTGATCCACACTGACTATCTCAATGATAAAGTCTATTTTCTTTTACACTGGTTTAATGTACAGATGTTTGGAGTTTCCATTTTCTTTTTGAACAGATTATTAATCACTGAATGATTTCTAGCAGGAACATTGTCTTCTAAACTTACATAATTTATTCTTTATTCAGATCGGAGTACTGCAGTTTGTCAGAGATCAGCTGTGCTTTTCTGGCCTCAGCTCTGAAGTCCAACCCTTCCCATCTGAGAGAGCTGAACCTGAGTAACAACAACATGAAGGATTCAGGAGTTAATTGTCTTAGTGATTTTCTGCAGAGTCCACACTGCAGACTGGAGACTCTAAGGTCAGGCAACATGTTTTACTTCTGTGCTCAGATTAAGATGATGTGAAAGTTGTGGTGACACTAAACTGCAGACATCAGGCTGATATTATACTGATACTCACTGAGTATCTTAATGTTGAGCTGCTCATTTAAACCTTCATATAACAAGAAACAAAAATGATAATGATAGATTGATGAAGCTATATGATGCTTATACTCACTGAATAGTTTAAACTGAAGATTATTTGATTTTCTGACTCCACTTTTCATTTAAAAATTAAAATGAATAAAAACTAAAGTTGATGTGAGATATACAGTTATTATGGCGGCGAGACAGACATTAGCATAATCTGAGAGCTACCAGATCTGGTTCTTTCAGCATTTTGGAGTACTTTACACACCAATGTTATCATAAAATATATGGGGAAGTATAAACTAAAGAAGGCTAATAACAGAGACGAAGAAATGGAAAGAGGTAAGAAGGTGTGAGAGAGAGAATTGTTTAGAGAATGAGATTGCGAGAGAGAAGTGAACAGAGTATTGGTGAATTAACACAAACTGTACAGTGACTGTAACCATCATAGGTGACAGTACGGATGGAGATAGTGATATTATGCCATGGCAGGATGTCAGTAGAAAGAGGACAGATAGGAGTGACAGCTCTGGTAGTGCAGCTTCTGGCTTGGGGGTGGCTACATGGTTAAAAAAACTATGGCGGAAAACATGAGGAGGGAGAGTGAACGTAATGGAAAGTAATGATAGTGTTCAAAAAAGAAGAGGGACAATTTCCCCAACTGAAACTGACAAAAGCATTTGAAAAAGAAATGTGGAACATCACGTTTGCTAAATACTTGAGATCAGATGCAAAAAGATCAGTTCCTCAGAGCAGATACATTAGATGGAGAAAAAAATCAGTGCTCACATCCCAGGAAAATGATCAAAGCTTAGAGGTGTTATTTATGATGTTCCTTTGGCAATGTTGATGGATGAGATAGTTCAAGAAGTAAAAGGGGGAAAGATGGTGAAAGCTGCAAATGCAAAGAAAGTGCCTGAAATCAGACAGTCTGTCAGTAGTCCTCCAGTTTGAAAACAGGGAGTCTAAGAAAGTAAAAATGGGATATTTGAGCTGTGATGTGAGATAGTTTATCCTGGTACCATTACTGTGTTTCAAGTGTCAGAGAATGGGACACACTGCAGGACAATGTGAAGGAAGACTAAGATGTGCAGGTGAACATGAATATGGAAAGTGTGGCCAAGACGCAAAAATCAGATGCTGTAACTGTGGTGGTGAACATAGTGCTGCTTATGGAGGGTGTCCTGTTCAAAGGCAAGCCAGAGAGGTGCAGAAATACAAAGTAACAAGCCAGGTGTCTTATAGCGACGCAGATAACAAAGTAAAGAAAAGTGAGCGTGCCAGACACACTGCTGTGCATGTGGTGAATAGTGCAAGGGAGTCTGAGAACCAACAAAAAGAGATTCTGCTTCCTACACCAAATCCATTCGTAGATGCATATTTGCATCTTTGAAAGCTTTGTGATCTCGAATTGAATATTAAGTTTTTATTATACTGATCCACACTGACTATCTCAATGATAAAATCTGTTTTATTTTACAGCGGTTTAATCCATTGACTGTGGCAGAGCAGTGTTGAGCTGTACATTAAAAACCTTCATATAAAGTGAAAATCTACACTCGATAATTCACTGTGATCCTCTTCAACTCTTGATCGTGATCTTATATTCCACATCATGTTTTTAAGAAAGTGACAATGAAATACATAAACACAATTGATAAATAAGTTATCTCTGTTTCAACAAACAGACAACAACACATTCAGTATTTTCTTTTTCCATCAGTTTTATAAAATCATATGATACTCACACTAGTTCAAACTGAAGAGACTTTGATTTTATGGATTTACTTTTGTTCAAATTTCCCCAGAATTCATCCTGACATATTTACAATAGGGATGTCCCGATCCGATCTGTAGGATTGGGATCGGGGCCGATCTGGGCATTTTTCCGCGAATCAGAATCTGCAATTTTGAACGTGGACCCAAGCCCGATTATTTTTGTTTATTTTTTTTTTTACATCAGAGCACAATTTGTAGCAGAACTCGGACGCGCACGTAGTGTTACTCTGGCAAGCCTGTGGATAACATCTCTGCAGTGTGGAAATAAGTCAAATTAGAAAGTGAAAGCAGTCCAATGGCGATATGCAACATCTGCAATGTGGCCGTTTCACGGAGCTGCATTTAATACTACTCATTTGATGAGGCATATAAAAAACTAACACTCAAAGAGTACGTGTTCACTTGAGCAGTACAGGCAAGGACACCGAAGCAGCACACACTCGCGGATGCTTTCAAAAGGAAAGAGACATATCTTCGAGACAGCGACATGGCCACAAATATTACAGAGAAGGTAATTAAATTAATCACTCTGGATAACCAGCTCATCTCCATGGTAGAGAATTAGGGTTTTCTTCGTCATCTGGAGTTTTTGAATCCCCGGTATGCCCTACCATCTCTGCATTACATCACAATGACTCCACTTTCCAGTTACAACATTTCGGTATGCGCACTGGTTTCGTGGGTCTCATGCAGCAGAGTGTGTAAAACAGGTAATCGAGGAGATGCTGAACGCTGTGAAATAGACAAGCAACGCGTCCACTTCATTTTCCATGACAACGTAAGGAATATGTATAAAGCAGTGGATGATATGGAGGAACCAAGTGTGTGCTGCGTCTCTCACACTTCAGCTGGCTGTACACGAGGGTCTGCTGTCACAGTGCAGCGTCACAGACTCACCTGCTAACATAAGGAAGGTGGCTGCCAATGTTGGAATAGCATATGCGGAATAAGAAAGAGCCATATCAAAGTATATACTTTGTTTCAACAAAATAAAAAAAAACTATAAAGGAACAGCTTGGATGCAGGTGCCTTTTTTCTTAATGCAGCTGTATTATCCAGGAAAATATTACTTCAGGCTAAGTATCGGATCGGGACTCGGTATCCGCAGATACTAAATATTAAAGGACTCGGATCGGAATTGGGGTAAAAAAAACCTGATCGGGACATCCCTAATTTACATATTTGGAAACTTTGTGATCTTAAATTGAATCTGAAATCAGTTTGTGAGTTTTTATTTGTTTGGCTTCACAACATGAGTTTGTATAGATGGAGCCACTGGTGGAGCTGCAGAGTTTAAGAGGTGAAGTCACGGCGTCTTTATTGAAGCAGCAGCACGTTGTCATTAATATTAATGAGAGCTCCTTGTCACCTTTTGTATTTTAGAGGTTTTAGCCTGCGTCCTGTTGGGTTCAGATGTTTGGAGTTTCCATTTTCTTTTTGAACAGATTATTAATCACTGGATGATTTTAAACGGGAACATTGTCTTCTAAACTTACATAATTTATTCTTTATTCAGATTGAAGGACTGCAGTTTGTCGGAGATCAGCTGTGCTTCTCTGGCCTCAGCACTGAAGTCCAACCCCTCCCATCTGAGAGAGCTGGACCTGAGTGGAAACAAGCTGAAGGATTCAGGAGTGAAGCTGCTGTGTGATTTTCTGCAGAGTCCACACTGCAGACTGGAGACTCTGAGGTCACACAACATGTTTTACTTCTGTGCTCAGATTAAGATAATGTGAAAGTTGTAGTGACACTAAACTGCAGACATCAGGCTGATATTATACTGATCCTCACTGAGTATCTTAATGCGGAGCTGCACATTTAAAACCTTCATATAACAAGAAAAATCTACACTGGATGTCAAGTTTTTTTAAATAAATGACAATGATAGATTTATGAAGCTATATGATGTTTATACTGACTGAATTGTTTAAACTGAAAATGATTTGATTTTCTGACTCCACTTTTCATTAAAAAAATTAATAAATAAATACAGTAGATATCTTTTGTTTGATCTTCCACAGAATTCATCCTGACATATTTGCATCTTTGGAAACTATGTGATCTTGAGTTGAATGTTAAGTTTTAATTATACTGATCCACATTGACTATCTCAATGATAATCTGTTTTATTTTACAGTGGTTTAATCCATTGACTGTGGCAGAGCAGTGTTGAGCTCCACATTTAAAACCTTCATATAAAGAGAAAAATCTACACTGAATAATTCACTGTGATCCTCTTCAAATCTTGATCATCATCTTATATTCCACTTCATGTTTTTAAGAAAGTGTCAATAGAATACATAAGCACAATTGATAAATAAGTTATTTCTGTATTTCATGACGTCTTTATTGAAGCAGCAGCACATTGTCATTAATATTAATGAGAGCTCTTTGTCACCTTTTGTATTTCAGAGGTTTTAACCTGCGTCCTGTTGGGTTCAGATGTTTGGAGTTTCCATTTTCTTTTTTGAACAGATTATTAATCACTGAATGATTTCAGGCAGGAACCTTGTTTTCTAAAGTTGCATAATTTATTCTTTATTCAGATTGAGGTGGTGCAGTTTGTCAGAGATCAGCTGTGCTTCTCTGGCCGCAGCTCTGAAGTCCAACCCCTCCCATCTGAGAGAGCTGAACCTGAGTGTCAACAACCTGCAGGATTCAGGAGTGAAGCTGCTGTCTGATCTGAAGGAGAGTCCAGACTGTAGACTGGAGACTCTGAGGTCAGTAGAGGGTTGGAGTCAGTTCATGCTGGTTTCAGCAGTATTGTACTGTATCAAAGTAAAGATCCAGTGTTTCCTGCATTCCCCAGTGAAGCTTTGAGAGGAGAACAGTCAGCCAATCAGACGAGCAAGAAGCTTGTTGTGATCGTGTGTTTGAGTTGATGTAAAGACGACTGTTGTTGTTGTGTTCATGTCTACAGGAAATAAAGCTGATCACAGCTGACAGCATCACAGGATGTATAGAAACAGTGTCCTCCTTCATCAAACTGTCAGAGCATCAAATCGGATCTCAAAGTGTTTGTTCTCTCATTTCAACACTGAAGAACTCATCAGTTCATCTTTGTCACAGCTCTCAGATCAGTCTAACAGAAGGCTCTTATTTCAGAGAACCATCATTACATTTAGTAACCATGCGGTCTTGTACCTCTGCTGAAGTCCAGAAACCACAGCTGATGTTTTACTTGTCAGACTCAGACATTTTAGAATTAGATGAAATATTTAAATGTGACTGAGACTTTGGTTTCTAAAAACTTTTAACCCAAACAGCCATCCATCTTTAAAGTGAGCTGTGAGTATCTGTGTTCCTGCAGTAATGATGCATTCAGCGACTGTCAGCATTTTATTCCCACTGTGTCCTTCAGTGAAACCTGCAGAGTAAACAGACTTGATGTCCAAAGAGTCTGCAGGTCTGTGAGCTTCACTCCAACACATTAGCATGAAGCTGAAAGGAAGCTGGCTACGCTACACAGCCGCTCCGCTCGTGGTCTGAATAGGACTCAAGTCCTGCTGGTCTTTATATCACTGACTGACAGCTGATGGAGGGAGACTCTGTAAACACTCATTTATCACTTCTAGCTGTCTCTCTCCTTCTCTCATCAGATGGTGATCTCTGTGGGAGTGATGAGAAAGGTGGAGGTGTTGAGAGGATCAGCTGTGTCCTGACGATCCAGAGAGGTTGAAGCAGCACCATCAGCTGGTGGGTGGAGAGGCTCTGACTGGGCCGTGTTACTGGGAGGTGGAGTGGAGAGGAGAGCTTCATCCAGCAGTGACTGACGGATCAATCACAACAAGAGGAGATGACTGTCAGTGCTGCATTGTGAACTGCTCTGAGATCAGCTCCACTGTCACGCACAATGTCCAGTCCAGCATCATCCCTGTGTTCCTCTGGATGTGACAGAGTATCATCAGTGTATCTGGACTGCTCTGCTGCTGCTCTTTCCTTCGACACAGTCTCTGCAGACACACTGACACTCCTCCACTCCTTCTGCTCCACACTCAGACACCTTCTCCACCTGGAACCTGGACGTGAGTCTGCATCACATTCTGTCTTTCTTCTTCTGATTCAGTCAGTCTGCGTTTATACACTTACTGGTTGTTGAATGATGGAGAATGCCCGTTAATTTTCATAATATACTGTAAAATGGAGGTTGATGTCAGAATGCAGAAGTCTGCAGGGTCATAATCATCAGTGTAAGATTATTTCTGTATCTGTGTTCTTTATTCTGTATATGTTATTGCATATGAATCTTTTATTATATTCTGGGACAGATTGCATTGTTCGTAGAAAGAACGACTGTTGAACTGAATGTTTCACTTTCTCGAAATGTAACACATTACAAATATTACAAATTAATTGCAGATGGAAAAAAATACTAACTCTGTTACAATGAATCTCTTCTGCTTGTGTGAAATTTTTTTTTCATTCTAATAATACATTTTAATTCAAATGTTTATCCTTCTGTAATGAGCAATACATGTATTAAACAATATTTTGATGGCTCCACTTGTGTTGATCAATGTCATCAATTAAGAAACAGCTCAGCAGTTCTGGTATTTAATGGATCACAGAGGTTCTGAGGGGGGCTGCTAACAACTAACAGACCTCTGATATTTGACAAAGAGCCCCAACTAGATTCTGCTTGTTATGAGTTGCATAGGTTGGAAACGACTGGTTGAATTTTTAACAATCCATCGTTTTTTTTTTATAACATCAGCCGCTGTTGTGTAAAATCTAACTCCAGCTGCTGGCTAAATGGAAAGAGTACAATAATCCTGGATGAAAAACATTGGAGCACAGATCATGTTGTGAATGTAAAACAACTTGTAGGCTAACAGCCGTCAGGTAAAGGTCCTTTAAATATTCAGAAGAAGTACAAGTGCCTCAAAACTGCACTTAAGTACAGTCCTTGAGTACTCAGTTACTTTCCACCCCCGACTACTTCTGTTACTTGCTCCTTGTCGCAATCACTTGTGTAACTTATATAAATAGCACTACTGCAACTACGACCACCATCAGTGGATATTCAAGGGGGGCAGGGGAGTCCAGTCCACCCTTCCTGGGAAAATCATGAGCTGTTTCCCTAAATATACAGTGTTTCCCATTGATTAACGAGACTCTGGCGGCCCATCGTCTGATCTGCTGCACCGTAGAATCACGCAAACAAGGGCGAGATGATACACTGTCCCTTTACATAGGATAATTGTGAATTTTATGTACGGTAACTATGAGAATCTTAGACTGAAATGGCAGAGGGATCTGAATGTGAACACTGACAAGGACTCATGGGCAAAGGTCATTTCCACTGCAGGCTGGTTTAGTTTAGTTTAGTTTAGTTTGAACATGTAAACAGAAAATAAAAAAGAGAAAACCATTATCAGACAAAATGTAAAGACATGCACCAGTCAAAGACAAATGAAGGAATGGGAGGAAAGCGAGAGAAAATTAAAAAAAAAAACAACAAAACAAAACAAAAAACATGATACTTCTATTCTCATTTATCATCAGAATTATTACACATAATTATAGCACTTATGATACATATAATGACATGTAATGGCCATGACTATAGCAACAACAACAACAAAGCAATAATACTATAAACTAATCTTTTAATAATAACAATCATGTTAATCATCATTGTCCTCATTATCATCACCACCGTCATCCTAATACCCAAAATCATAATAATACTAATGCTGAAATTATTTAACACGTCTGAAAAGGAGTAGGAAGAAGTGTAAAACATATTAACTCCTGCCTCCTTTCACCATCATTAAATACTCACATCACTGTGCTTCTCTGTTCATCATGTGCATCTGCAGAGTAACCGACCAACAAGCAAAATGAAAGAAAAAAGAGAATTTAATTTTTTACAGTGCAAAATTTAAACTTGAAGACGATGAAAATGTTTATTACCAGAGTTGTGATGTAGACTTTAGTCAAGTGACAAAGCTCAGACTGATCATGTTCATTTAACAAGAAATATAAAACCCACATGTCCATTTTATCTGCAAGAAAAAATGTTTTGAGAATCAAATTATGAAGAAGTGAAGCAATAAAATAAACCAGGCGCAAAGAAGACTAGTGGATTTATGTGGGAAGTGCGCGACCTGTTTCTGTTCGCATACACACACACACACACACACACACAACCAAACATTTTTCTTTTTGAGGACCAGGCAAAATGACCTCACAACTAAAAATACCCTCACAAGAATGGTGGTAGTTCAAGGTCCCCATAAGCATAGCAATACAAACACACATACAAACACACACGGTCAGTCTATAAGCATGAAAATCTGTGACAAATGAAGCTGATGAATAAACAATGAACACCTGGTTATATTTAAACACCTTCCTCATTCACTTTATCACATAAACATCTTTTCTCTATATTTCTTTTTAACGGTTTAATGTCCATAGTGAACCTGGTCTTCAAGCAGCAGAATTTCTTTATCGCTCAAATTAAGTTTTCTTTTGTCTCCTTCATTTCATCCAACATTTATACATCACTAACACATTATTAACTTCATGGTTCTTGTTTATTGATATAAGAAGAGTTTCCGGCAGACCAAATGATCAGAATAACATCAATAAGACGATGTAAGGATATGTATGGATGATGAAGGGTAAATCTCAGAGCAGACATGTAAATAATAACATGGTTGCTTCAGGGTCTCTCTTACAGATTTCTCCCACATCTGTTTGTTGTCACATGATAAATATGACGAACACAAACTCAGAAAATAACTTTTATACCTTCAAGTTTGCTTTGCAGAGTGTAAATTATGTCTGTGTTCTCAATAAACTATACTCAAGTAAAAAAAAAAGGGGGGTTATCACCCTTTAAACATTAATTATTATAAAAAAGTAAAGATTGTTTCCTCTTTTTCATTTGCAGAAATCTTCTTCAAAAGGTTTTGCAGCTGACTGCTGACAACTGACTGCTGCAAGTTATAGTAAAGGTATCAAGCAAAGTAAAGATGTGACATAATAATCTCCTTTCTCCTTTTATTTGACTTCTTTAATTTAAAATAAACACTGACTCTGACACGTACATATGAGCAGGGTGTCAGCTGTATGTAAATGTTGGAAAATTGAAATTGTACTAAAATTGAAATGAGACGATTGAGGAAGCTGTTGATGAACTCAGGTGTGACAGGTTTCAGGGTCAGTTTGCAGACAGATGATGAACTCCTGGCGGTCTGCAGCTCCCTCTGCTGGCAGAAAGTGTGAACAAAGATTCTCTATATTCTGCTCTCTTTCATTTCCCCATCAGAAACATGTTGTTACTCTGTGTGCATTGTGTTCAGTGACCGGCCGACACTGTCATAGATGCACTGAGGAGACTTTGAGTGACGGCTGTATAAAATGTAAGAACAGTCTTTTTGTTTCACTTTGAATTTCTTGAGTTGTCTGAGAGAGAAAAGTCTCAAAGTTTAATTTGAGCTGCTGTGTGTGAAGAAATGAATATGAATGTGTGATGTGTTGGTGAGTTTCAGGGAGGCGAATCTGTGTCTGATGGGTTTTGATGTACAACAACAACGATAATAATAATAATAATAATAATAATAATAATAATAATAATAATAATAATAATAATAAGTTAAAACAGAAACACTGCTGATTCTGAATCTGTCTATCTCTCAGACTGAATCTGTCTCTCTCTCACTCTGAATCTGTCTCTCGCTCACTGAGAACCTCATCCCATTAGATTGTCAGTCAGAAGTTCTGGCCTGGTTCGTCCCTGTTGTGTGTTCTTGGCTGCTCCACGTAGTCCTAGTGAGGAAACTGTGTTCATTTTTGAACCCTTTGAAACCTGAAGCCTCTGTACACCTTCAGTTTTAACATGTTATTTCACTGGAGCTTGTAGGAGCACATTTCAGTTTGATAATCTCCTGAAGAGTCATTTGTTTATTGGTTTATTGTCCAAGTAGCTGACATTGGACATCCCCTCTAGATTTACATGTTCATTATTTATATTTGTATGTTGGTTGGACTGGCCTGTAAGCATTTTACTGCCTGTACACATTGAAGGACAAAGTGCTCTTGAAGCAGATTAGTTTTTACTGGGAGATATTCCAGAGGGTGGAAGACATCAATGCAAACATTTGGTCATTTTTGGTTCAAAGCCACGATTTCTTGGCAGCCAACAGACCTTGTTCATAAGACCAGTGTCACTGCAGGTTCAGAATATAAAGTCGGACCAGCCTGACTGAAATCAGTTTAACATCAATTGTGCACTCTGGGGAACCAATGTAGTCCATATTTTATTAATTCAAATATTTATTTACTTTCTCGTTTACTTTTTCATTTTAATAATTAATTCCTACATTTTTTCATGTATTTATTTATCCACCTGTATTTTTTTCTAATAATTTAAATTCTTTATGCAATTCTGCTTCATTATATAATTACAGAAACAAAGCAGACGAAGTATACTTATATACTTGCTTTGTTGATTTGTTTCCATTAACATTGACACTCTGTAGTTTCACATTTTCAGCTAAAATCAGTCGCTGCACTTGTAAAGATGCCATGTATCCATGCTGGCAGGCCACTGCTGATCGAATAGACATTAGGGGCTCTATCTTGCACTCGGCGCAATTGACTTTGTACACTGGCGCTTGTGTAATTCCTATTTTGCACTCGGCGCACATTGGAGTTTTCCCTCCACAGACGCGCGTCCTTAAATTAGGGAATGACTTTGCGCTCTGGGGGCGGTTCAGCGAAAAGAGGAGGCGTGTTCCTGCGCAAACGTTCACTGGCGCTATTTTGCCGTTTCAGAAAACACTTGCGCAACAGACCAGGAAAAACCTAGTCTAAAGTCAGACTAGGTTTTTATGCTTAGGCCATAATTTAGCGTGTGCTCAACATGCATACATTTTGCTTCTCTCATCTACAAGGAAGCACTTCCCGTTTTTGCAAACCATACAAAAAAAGTTGAAAAGATTTAAACAGAAGCACTAATTCTTTTTCCCTCTGATATGCGACACGACCGCTGGAGCCGTGAGGGTCCGGGAGTGGCAATGCGCGATGTGCTCCTAGTGGAGCAGGTGGACGGAGATGGAGTTGGGGGAGGAGGAGGAAGGAGTAAGGTGCACAACAGGAGCAGGTGGTGCGTTTGGAGACTTGAGGCGATGCGCCTGAGAGGCAGCAGCAACATCGCCACCCGGTCAAGACGGGCATTAATACCTTGCCCCATCCCGGACAGTGCGGTCCGGTCTGACAATGCTGCCACGGCGTGTAGTGGGTCTGGATCCTCTGCACCTTGGTGTTTGCGCTGCTCCGTCATCAGCTGGCCGTTGCGCACTGCTCGGCCCGTGCGCACTGCTCCCGAGGTGCGATGTCATGGGGATGCCAGGCTTAGAAAAAATTATGGCAATTTCCTCCCACGCCCGTTTAACCAAAGCTACTTTGGATGGATTTTTCCCATCCTCATACAACGCCACTTCTCGGTCTTTTACAGCCCCGACGAGAACGTCGGTCTCCTCGGCTGTGAACCGCTCCTGGTGTGCACCTGGCAAATGCGCCATTATAATAGCAATCCGCCATGGAACAAGCGCGCCTGCTCTTAAAGGGAATGTGAGATGACGCTCTGATTGGTTTATTGCACGTTACGCCCAAACCACACCTATGACTAATGTAGCTACTTCGGACCAACCCATTTTAGATTCGCGCCGGGCGCAAGAGTCATTTATCCCGCCGGCATAATAGCAACAGCGCCTGAGATCCACCCACAAAGCTACTTGCGCTTTGCGCTTGATACTTGCGTTTCAGATCGTCAAAATAGAGCCCTAAGGCTTCTGGAATAACAGGCAACAACCTTTTGTTTTAATGTGATAATTGTTTTCTCAAGATCTCGAGAAAAGTATCTGGTTATCTGGTGGTACTGACATAAATAACTCCTTATCTTGAGGAAAGAAATAAAACCAGAGGGAGTAAAATGTTAGACACAAGAAGGTATTTACCTTTGTATTTATTCATCTCTTTATTTAGTTTCCTAAAGAGGCAAACTGAACCACAAATATCCATTTATGTCACATTTTACACATATGATGTCTACATCTATTTCAAATAATAATTTATTTATTGAGTCATTTGCTTTTTTTCATTTTGTCAGTTTCAGTCCTACACACACACACACACACACACACACACACACACACACACACACACACACACACACACACAGTGCTGACACAAAGTAGCTCACATACTTGACTCTGTTTCTGGATGAATGCACATGAAACATATCACCTATCAGACCAGTTGGGCAGCTTCGACCTTGACATCAAACTCCTGCTGAAGTTGTTTTCTTTTCAGTGAACTACAGAATCACAGAGAAGATTTAGGAGGATGTCTGTGGTCAGGTGTTCTGTGTACTTGGTGGTCCTGAGCTTTCTGTGGACTTCTAACAGAGGAGGTGAGTGAGGCGTTCACAGCCCATCTGATCTTCCTTCAGTCTAAACTTAGATCACAGATGTGTTTAAACTTAGTACAGGAGTCATTTTCTTTAACCAGGAAATGTAATTAATTCAGATAAACATAAAATAAAAACGGTTCAATCGATCCAGCTACAAACACAAAGACACTGTACATTCTTGATTCATTGATTTAGGTTTTTAAAAAACGATAATAACTGACTGCTGAGATTTGTTATTGCATGTTGTGGACTTTAGTCAGGTGACAAAGTTCAGTATTTATTGATGGATCCAAAGAGCCAGAGGGTGGACTTGTAGGAACAGGATTGTTCATACCAGAGTTTGATGTAGTCACATACTGAAGAATTAATAAGAGATTATCTGTTTACAGCAGAACTTACTGCTATAATTTCAGGTATGCAATGGATAGATGAGGAGGAGGTAAGCTGTCATCTGCTCAGATTCAACTGCAGCTCTCGAAACCTTGAATTCAAAAGAAACTGTATGAAAGGAAAGAAAATATATATGATGCTGAGACTGCAAAGACTTGGAATTCATGTGCAGTTTTGTCGGTTTCCTAGTCATGTTGGTGTGGAGGGTAATGAGAAAGCAGATGAGGTTGCTTAAAGAGCGTTGAAATTAAATGATGATATTCTGAAAGTCGACTTTGTTAAGGGTGAGGCCAAATCATTAATAAGGAAGGCAGGAAGGGATTGGTAGCAGAAGAAGTGGTATGCAGATGAAAAGGGAAGACACTGCTTCACCATTCATAAAACAATTAACATGAGGAATTTTAAAGGGAAGTGCAAGAGAGAAAGTGATTATCTCGAGGCTAAGACTCAGACATACAGGATTAAAATCAAGTCTTTATTTAATGGCAAAGTGTGTGACGGATAAATGTGATATTTGTAATGTTGCTGAAAATGTGATGTAGAGTGCAGTAAATTATGTAGTAGGATATTAGAACTAGTCTATGTCTGTGGTGTAATCTGGTGTAATCAATACAAAAATGGATTGTCATCTCAGACTATCAGAGGATGGATCATAACAAATAAAAAACAGTTGCTTGAAACAATAATTCAGACTGTGAAACAATGTTGACAGCTCAGTGTTTAGCATCTTTAAATGCCCTGAAATAATATAAGTCATCAGATGTGGACAGTGCCACCTCCTGGCAGATATCTGGACCTGCGTCTGTACATTGACAGCAGTAAACTATTTCAGGTGTGGTCAATAATTTACACACTATCCTAAGATCATGAGAAAATACCCCGATGTCCTCGCCAATCATCCAGTATGCATTTTTCCTTTAAAAAGACGAGGAAACTGTCTCCTGTCACCACTGACATACATCCCTGTGCCAGGTTTAAAAGCGTCCTGTGTTCGTGTCTTGGGTTCATCTAACTGAGCTGGTTTAATAAGAAAACAATTAACGGGACATGGAGATGTGATGTTAGTGCCCTGAGCAGAAACATACTTCTTTTCTCATCCTCTCCCTACAAACAACAACAACTCTGAGGGGACACGCCTCTTACTTGTGCTCTCAAGTGGGGAAACCTTTTGAATCACAGTGTTATGATGGTCAGGGATTAGTAGTCCATGGCTGTAAGCCACCGTAATGGACGATGGCATCGTTCAACAGCCCGACCCCACTCTTGAACAAACTCTTTTCCTCATTTTTGTGTTTTGAGCTCACAGTCAGTGTAACTGTTTTACCTCTCAGACTGACTGAGGTCTAGAAGATGGCCTCCAGAAGACTTTGTGTGGAGGAAGAGGAGGAAAGAGCAGAGTCTCCAGTATCCAGCTGCCTGTCTATGAGGAGTGACTGGTCCAACAATAAACCTCCTGACTTCAGAAATGATGCTGGACCCTCAGACACACAGTAAGAGGAATTGACTCATTTTCAGCTGCTTCTGCTAACCTTCTTTTTGTATTTATCTATTAGAATTTCTGCTAAAATGTAGTTGCTAAATGCATTTTGTAACACAAAAAGAAATCACTCACAATTTTCCTCTGCTCCTAAAAGTCTCCTAAAAGCTGTAATCTAAACTAAGAGAACTGTTACAAACTTTTTAACCTCCGAATTATCGATAGCAGCAGCAGTTTGTGTGTTTAGAGCTTCCTAAATGACTTTTTCATTAGAGAATTTATCCAGGTGTGTACAATACATCTACTGATGCCTCTTTGGACACATCTTCAGTGATGTTCCTGGAATCACTGGGTGTTTCGGGTCTTTCAACATCATACACCCTCCTCCAGGTGACCCGGCCGGGTCTGATCAGGCCCCTGCTAGTGTCCAAATGGCCTAGCTACCATGCCTCCATGGCTCTCCTCTTTTAAGCCACAGCCAGCACAGAATCCTGGTTGTGGCCTTGGAACACATCCTCAGCTGCTGCACTAGGGCACTGAGACGGCCGGTGTAGATTGAGGCATGATCAAGTCCTCAAGGCCATCGCCCTCTCTGCAGCTTCGGTGGCACTGCGGATGACTTTCCTTCTCCTCTCTCCCTACATGCCCAATGTGCTGAAGGCTCTGGCCAAAGAACAGGCTGCAAAGCCTCTACATCCGACCTCCACTGGGAGGCATTTCGTTCTCCAACCAGCCTGCTGACAGTCGCTAACCAGTCCTGCATACTTGGAGAGCTTTCTTTCGAAGGCTTCTTCCAGGCGGTTTTCCCATAGAGCTGTCAGCTCCAGCAGCACTGCTTGTTTGGTGGACTCAGACACAAGGACGATGTCAGGTCTCAGGGTAGCTGCTGCGATGTGGCTTAAAAACTTCTGCTGTCACTTGAGGTCCACCAACAGCTGCCAGTCTTTCGCAGAGGTCAGGATGCCTGCTGGAGTTCTTCTGGCAGATCCCTAGCTCTGACAAAGGCGATTGATCTTTTGGAGGGTCGGAACGGCTTTGCCCACACAAGTCCTGCTCTGACGGCTTAAGCGATGGCCTTGAGGACTTGATCAAGTCTCAATCTACACCGGCCGTCTCAGTGCCCTAGTGCAGCAGCTGAGGATATGTTCCAAGGTTCCTTGCTTGGAGCACAGGGGAATGCCGGTGTCTCTGCTATGCCTCATGTGTGCAGGTTGGACGGTCTTGGGAGCACATCGTATACTGCTTGGATGAGGAATTTTATACGGTGAGGCTCAGCTCTGAAGAACTCGGTCCAGGCTACTCTCCTCTCAACCGCTTTCTCCCATCTGATCCAGGCTGTTGTTTCAACCCCACTGCCTTGCAGGATCTTGTCTCCTCCACTGCTGCTCTCACCTCCTCCTGAAGAAGGCGCTGCCTTTCCTTCCCCTTGGTGTTCAGTTGGGGAGTTGGAAACGATCCAAGCCCAGCTCGGCCACGAGTGACGACACCGACCAGGCTCCTGTGACGCAGCCTTGCCTCTGCCTCTTGGACAGCGTCCTCCGCCCTCCACTTCCTGCCAGTCCTCACCTGGGTACCTGCGTTGACCACCTTCAGGTCTTTTGAGTCCCTGTACTGCACCACTTGTCTTGTTCTTGATACCTGGAATTCCTCCTCCAACGATTTGAAGGGAAGTTGCAGTTTGTTGTTGTGCCCATAGAGTGCAATGCTGCTCAAGCTATTGGGTAGGCAAAGCCATTTTTGCAGATGGTTACTGACCTTCCTCTCCAGGCACTCAACTGTGGTGATTGGGACAACATAGACGAGAAGGGGCCACAGAATCCTGGGGAGAATGCCATGCTGATAGATCCAGGCTTTGAACTTTCCAGGTAGGCCTAGACTTGTCCACAGATTTCAGCCAGCCATCCAACTCAGAGCAGGTTGACTGGATGGATGTTGTATCTCTCAAGGAGCTGTCAAAAACCTTGCCCAAGCTCTTTACTGGCTTCTCTGTAATGGTTGGTATGGCCACGCCTGCGATGTTAAGCTGGAACTTGTCCTCAACCCTTTCTTTCCTCAGCACCATAGATCTTGATTTGGCTGGTTTGAAACACATCCGAGCCCACTCCATGAGCTTCTCGAGTCCCTTCAGGATCCAACGGCAACCTGGGACTGATTCGGTTGCGACTGTAAGGTCATCCACAAATGCCCTGGAGCAGAGCTAGCCCTTGCTTTGCGGACGACCTCTCTGACTTCCTTGAGCTGCAGCTCCAACATGTCGAAATGCACTTCCGGATCAGGGGTTCTATGAGGATCTTGCACTCTCCCAACTCTTGCTCTCTTTTGGAGTCACTGTAAGTCCGCTTGAGATGATGGTCTAAGTCCTCCTGCGAGCAGGTAAGTTTCCCACAGCACTTCTGTCCCAGCAGGTCCTTGGGGAACTTGAAAGTGTTGGAGATAAAGGCAGCTCGTTTGCGTGCCCTCTCACGACAAAGCCTCCAATGCCACTCCGCCCGGCGGAGAACCTTGATCTTTTTTCGTAGGATGCACATTAACTGGGCTAGGCCAATGCGTTCCTCTTCTCCTGCCACCTTGTACTGGGATTTCAGTGCCTTGCATTTCCTCCTTTCCTCTTCTTCACCGAACCGAACCGTCCAGCTGCGATGCCGATAATGACTAAAGTCATAGCTTGTAGTCTTTGGTCGGCTTCTCCCTTTGCCACTGCCTCCAGAATTTGGTCGACATTATCGTCGAACTGCTTCCACAGTGAAGACATGTTTGCTGCCGGCCATTTGATCCACCTCCTGTCGGACTTGTTGCTCGTGGGGTCGATCTGCAACACTGGAAGGTTCCGGGCACTGTGGGGTGACTCCAGGCCTGGCCCCTCCTGCGTCTCACCAGGTGTAGCACCTGTGCGTTCTGTTGCTGCCGCTTCCGACAAGGACCTTATCTTCGCTCGGTGGATCTTCAAGCCGTGTGTTTTTGCAGACTTTACCATGTGCATTTACATGTGCATGTACACTGCTTGCTCATAGTCGTTTGTCCTTTGCCTGGGTCAGTTTCCGTTATATCCGTCCGACTGGGTTGCTCATCCTCGTGCCCTCTCGGGCAACCCTGGGGGTATCTTTCCATGAGGTTCATCGTAGCTTAATTTTAGCGTCCTCCTCACAGAGGACACAGATTGCGTTGCCAGCCCTTTCTGTCCCAGTCACTGTCTCTCCGGGATGTCACTGTCTCTCTAGTAGTCACCACACTTCTCATGGTTTTCATCCAGTCTTTCCTGGCTGTCACTGATGAAATCATGTGATATAAATAAAAACCTGTTGTTGCAGAGTTCAGTTCAACAGACAGAGAGCAGAGTCTCCAGTATCCAGCTGTCTGTCTATGAGGAGTGACTGGTCTAAAAGTTTAACCCGTTTCTTCTATAATGGACCTGGACCCTCACAAACACAGTAAGAGACTAATTTTACTTTAAACCGACCCGCTGGAAGATGATACATTAAGGCTGAAGGCAAAATGCTTCAAGACTTACAACAATGATGCACTATTAGTGCAGACACTGTTTTGAACAACAATGGATCTTACTTTACTTCTGTAGCAAAAAAAAGAAAACTTCCATTTAAGAATTAAAACTTTGAGACAATGTTTATATTTCTCACTCATGTTTAAGTCACTGTAAATATTTACAAATCTGAAAGAATGAGCTTCAAATGTGTCATCAATTTTTATTGCAGTTAAAACTTAATTTGGTCTTTGACATTTGAGAATGACAGAGGGAAAGTATACAAAAAACATGAAACGGTCATGAAAACATGACCGTGACCTGAGATATTACTGTTACATGTTACTTGTCTGAGAACCCAAGCTAAGCTGCCTACAGTGACTGTATAACAGAAAAGGATGTGATCAGCTGTCTTTAGTGGAAGGCTTTTATTGTTGAGGAGCTCCATGAGTGAGTTCATTACAAAGTGAATTCAGATAGAAAAGTAATATATTTATATAAACATATTTTCTGTTCTTTGATCATCTGTGACAAATCTTGATATTTTTCATCAACACTCAACAAATCATATTAGTTATTAAAAAATGTCTTGACAGGAAGAGGAGGCATGTTTCTGTGGAGGAGCAGCTCTGCAGCTGTGCTTTGTGTCAGGACGTCCTGAAGGATCCAGTCTCTACCAGCTGTGGACACTGGTTCTGCAGGCAGTGCATCACCTCATACTGGGACCAGTCTGCTTCATCAGGGGACTCCTCCTGTCCCCAGTGTGGAAAAAGATCCAGAACAAGACCAGCCGGTCAGAGAGGCAGTGTACAATGTAAAACTACATCTCTACCAATCAAAAATGCTACATGTTATTCTGTTTATTTAAAGACTTACAGTCAACTACATTAGTACTACATGGATACAAACCCCGAAATCAAAATAATCAAGCAGGTACATCAGCTTCATCAAATAAACTGAATGCCTTCTAGTAAATGTTCAGGCCGAAGAAGTGCACGGTTCCTGTTCTCCTGATCTCAGTCTGGAGCTCGTTCCACCATCGTGGAGCCAGGACAGCTAACGGTCATGATTATGTTGAGCTGTAGCTGGACCCTCTGGTAGTGAGGGAGTAGGAGCTGACTGGCAGTAGAAAAGCACAGTGGACAGGCTGGTTTGACCATGACTTGAATGTAGGATGAGTCTTAGCCATTTGCAGCAGGATAGGCAAGTACCAGTGACTGGAATCAGACTCCAGCAGCCACTGGTCGCCAGTAGAATGTGTTGAAGTCTGGGAGAACTTGGGTTTGCTAACTAAAGGGGGGTACACACATAAGGATTTTATAAATCTTAATTTATTTTTTATCTGTAGAGCCCCCTCACATGAAGATTAAAAAATCAGCTTTGATCGTACTGTGTGTGGTGCGCTCCGATATTCTCAGCACAGGACAACACACACATAAAGATTCTCTGTCTCACCGCTGATCGAGAATCTAGATCTAGACTGAGCCAGAAATATTGCGTGATCAAAAGTGATCTACAGTAACCAATGGCAACAACCCCAGCATCACCGGGCTCTCCATAAACGAAAAAGAGCATAGAATTGTATATAAAAAAAAGAGTAAATAAATGTTTTAAAACATGAAAGACATAGAAGAGGGAATGATGGTGGTCCTCGGACTATTGCTTTCTGAAAAATCCAGAAAAAAAAGAGAGAAGAGAGTGGAAAAAATCCTGCAGACAGCGGGAACAAGAACTTTATAGTCTACTGAGCGAGCTAGAGGTGAGGAGATTTATAGTTGATTTTTCCCACTTGTTCTACTTCTTTTTCTTTTTTTATTTACATCCACTTCCGTGTTCCTCAGTCAGCTGGTTGGCTACGTTGCGTTTCAACATCACATTTCACGGAGTAATGACTCAGGAGTCGACAGCTTTCCCCACACACGAAGATTTTTCGTTGTAAATATTGAACAAGTTTAACATTTATGATTGTCAGCCGCGACCCGTTTCCGAGCAAACTATCGGGACAAACTGACTCTTAACACACCACAGACCACAGGATAATCGTATAGGATAATCATATAAAACAGAGGATAATCTTCCGTGGTCAGGAAGGTGTAAAATCTTACCATCACCAAAGAGGCTCTTTTCAAAAGAGGTCTAAAATAAGCAAAACAGTCAAGTAATTGCAGTAAGAACATTATAAATGTGATCATAAATTTACACCAAACAACAAAAACAATGCAAAGATTGTCATTGTGTTTTGTTTTATCTCACACTTTTCTTCCTTTCTTTAGTGAGTGTTTGTCTGCAGGAGGTGTTAGATGAACATAAGATCAGTCTGAGGAGGAGATGTGAACGTGTGACTGAAGGAACTGAAACAGGAATTGATGAAACAGGAAATGGCACACTCCTCCACAGGATCTACACTGAGCTCTACATCACAGAGGGACAGAGTGAAGAGGTTAATACCCAACATGAGGTGAGACAGCTAGAGACAGCTTCCAAGATGGAGACCCTCCATGACACTCCAATCAGGTGCTGCGACATCTTTAAAGCCTCACCTGACCAACAGAGACGCATCAGAGTCGTTCTGACCAACGGCGTTGCTGGAGTTGGAAAAACCTTCTTGGTGCAGAAGTTCACTCTGGACTGGGCAGAGGGCTCCGAAAACCAAAATGTCAGTCTGCTGGTTCTGCTTTCGTTCAGGGAGCTGAACCTGGTCAGAGATGAGCAGTACAGTCTTCTCAGGCTGCTCCATGTTTTCCATCCAACATTACAGAAGGTGACAGCAGAGAAGCTCGCTGTCTGTAAACTTCTCTTCATCTTTGATGGCCTGGATGAAAGCAGACTTTCACTGGATTTCAACAACCATGACGTCGTGTCTGATGTCACACAGAAATCATCAGTCAGCGTGCTGCTGACAAATCTCATCCAGGGGAAGCTGCTTCCCTCGGCTCTTGTCTGGATAACTTCCCGACCCGCAGCAGCCAATCAGATCCCTCCTTCATGTGTTGACAAGGTGACAGAAGTACGAGGCTTCACTGACGACCAGAAGGAGGAGTACTTCAGGAGGAGGTTCAGTGATGAAGATCTGTCCAGCAGAATCATCTCACACATCAAGACCTCCAGGAGCCTCCACATCATGTGTCTGATCCCAGTCTTCTGCTGGATCACTGCTACAGTTCTGGACCACATGTTGACTACAGACCAGAGAGGAGAGCTGCCCAAGACCCTGACTGACATGTACTCACACTTCCTGCTGGTTCAGACAAACAGGAAGAAGCAGAAGTACGATGAGGGACGTGAGACGAGTCCACAGGAGCTGACGGAGGCTGACAGGGAAGTTCTTCTGAAGCTGGGGAGGCTGGCGTTTGAACATCTGGAGACAGGAAACATCATGTTCTACCAAGAAGACCTGGAGCGCTGTGGTCTTAATGTCACAGAGGCCTCGGTGTACTCAGGAGTTTGTACAGAGATCTTCAAAAGAGAGAGTGTGATCTTCCAGAAAACAGTCTACTGCTTTGTTCATCTGAGCGTTCAGGAGTTTCTGGCTGCAGTCTACATGTTCCACTGTTACACCAACAGGAAGACAAAGGTCGTGGAGGCTTTTCTAAAAGACTTCAAACTCAGGGACTCAAAACCAAAATCTGTTTTTGAGAAGATTTCTGATTTTTTTTCTGGCCATGCTGCCCGTTACCCATCCCTGGATTACTTCCTGAGGAGAGCAATAGAGAAATCCCTTGAAAGTAAAAATGGCCACCTGGACCTGTTTGTTCGCTTCCTTCATGGCCTCTCTCTGGAGTCCAACCAGAGACTCTTAGGAGGTCTGCTGGGTCAGACAGACAACAGTCCAGATATCATCCAGAGAGCCATCAACAACCTGAAGAAGAGAACAACGACAAAAGTCTCTGCTGACAGAAGCATCAACGTCTTTCACTGTCTGACAGAGATGAACGACCACTCAGTTCATCAGGAGATCCAAGAGTTCCTGAAGACAGAGAACAGATCAGAGAAGGAACTCTCTGTGTTCCACTGCTCAGCTCTGGCCTACATGCTGCAGATGTCAGAGGAGGTTCTGGATGAGTTTGACCTCAAGAAGTACAGAACATCTCCAGAGGGACGATGGAGACTGATTCCAGCTGTGAGGAACTGCAGGAAGGCTCTGTGAGTCCAGATAAGATTAACATTGTATACAAATAATGTTGAGCTGACGTCATCAGTGTTAAAGATACTAACATGCACAGTCTAAAAGTTCAGCTCCACAAAAGTCAATAACTGAAACTTGCTTTTAGAAATATTTGTACTGTTTGTGTTTTTCACTATCAATATTTAAAAGAATAAAAAAAAAATCTTCTATCATCTTCCAACTCTTTTAGTGATGGAAGATTGAAAAATGTTTCACAGTCATTTTATCACAGCAGTCTAATTTTTACAGCGGATAGAGTTTCTACACTTTGTTTCTATAATATGTCTGTTTATTGTTCATATTATATACAGACACACAGACACGTAATATTTTTGATCTGCTGGATCTGTGAGGGTTGAGGTTTTTAGTCGGACCCAAAATGCAAAGACTGGAGATAGAAATGAATTCAAAGGTGATTTATTGAGGTAAACAAGTTGGTGGTGGGAGGGAGGAGGACAGGCAGGATCAAGCAATGGAGAGAGTCCAGGCAGATGAATGAAGCTGAGTTGAGAGATGTCGAAGACACGTGGAGAACGAAAACATAGGAATCAGATGGAGTCTAGCCATTGAAAAAACACTGAAGCACAACACACGTAGTCAACAAAACACTCGATGACACTGAGATAATTTACTGAGGTTTAACAAGAGCACAGGTATAATCACTGAACATGATGGAACAATCTGCCACAGGAGTGGTGAAGAGACCAGGGTATTACAATTTATTATTACAATTATTACAATCAATTTATTTTCATATGTGTTTCTATACTATAAATGAGTTTGATTCATAAACAATGCGGGCGCTCTCTCTGTCTCTCTCTCTGGTAGTGTGTGAATGGACTGGTCTGTAAACTGGTATACTCCAGAGCTATCACACATTCAGCTCCTGGGAGAACATCAGGGTTCATCCTGCCAGTAAAGGAGAATTCAGCAGGTTCAGTTCAGTGGAACTACAATCACCAAACTACAAGAAGAAATGATGTTGTTAAACAGCTGAACTCCACCTGAGTGAAACTATTAACTATGAAATTATGACAATACAATCTTTGTTGAAGAGCAGAGTGATATTAAAAGATGCATAGACTTCATACAAGCACATAACTGAGGTAAATACATACAAGTGCTGTTACAACCTCCAGTGATTGTAGACACTTTGGTCTAAAGCTGCCACTGATCATTAGTTTTCAAGAGCACTTTGATATGTGGACAGGAGGAGGTCAAGTTTCAAACCACAAACCTTGTGATCAATGACTGACCAGCTCAGGCTGAACAACTGACCAGCTGCGCTACAGCCAAATGTGTTCATGTCTGTTTTGGAGATAAAGTGTCAGATTTTAATTGACTTTCAGTTTTATTTTCTCTGTCATCACAGACTTTATGATTGTGGACTCTCAGAGACTGACTGTGGGGTCGTGGCCTCAGCTTTGAAGTCCAACCCCTCCCATCTGAGAGAGCTGGACTTGAGTGACAGCTGGCTGAATGATTCAGGAGTGAAGCTGCTGTGTGCAGGACTGAAGAGTCCAAACTGTAGACTGGAGATCTTGAGGCCAGTATTCTTGTATTTTGCTCTTGTGCAGTGTTTATCTACCTGATTTAAATCCATAACAGAACTTTTAAACATCCTTTACTTTTTTGTTTCCTGTGTTTGTCTGAACACAAGTCACAACAGCTCTTTTATTAGTCTGTCAGTGGAATTCAGTCTGTACTCTAACTGGATTCATGTTGTTATGGACACTGTAGTGTTAGGACAGGTGTTAAAGAGGGTGTAGAGTTCAGCAGCATGTTGATCGTCTGTGTTGACATGAATGTGGTGACATTTAGATTATGTCTGTAGAAGGCTGACATTACAATATGATGATCCACGATAACACAATAACAAAGTCGCTCAATCGTTTTAGGATGAAGCTAATTGATTAGGACAGAGTAATGTTGGACTGAACATTAAACAACTGAACATTGATTGGAAAATAAATTGATCTATATCTACATCATTTATTCCTTATTCAGATTGAAGGACTGCTGGTTGTCAGAGATCAGCTGTGCTTCTCTGGTCTCAGCTCTGAAGTCCAACCCCTCCCATCTGAGAGAGCTGGACCTGAGTAAGAACAGGGAGATGAAGGATTCACCCGTGAAGCTTCTGTGTGCAGGACTGGAGAGCCCAAACTGTAGACTGGAGATCTTGAGGTCAGTTCTTGTGTTTTACTCTTTTGCAGTGTTTTTCTACCTGATTTCAATCCGCAACAGAACTTTTAAACATCCTTCACTTTTACTTTTTTCTGTGTTTGTCTTAACAAAATACACAACCACTCTTTTTTCAGTCTGTCAGTAGAATTCAGTCTGTACTCTGATTGGATTCATGTTGTTATCGACACTGTAGTGTTGGGACAGGTGTTAAAAACGGGGTAGAGTTCAGCAGCATGTTGATAATCTGTGTTGATATGAATGTGGTGACATTTAGATTATGTCTGTTGAGGGCTGACATTACAATGTAATGATCGACAATAACACAAGAACAAAGTCACTCAATCATTTTAGGAAGCTAATTGATTAGGACTTTAATGTTGGACTGAACATTAAACAAAGGTACATTGATTGGAATATAAATTGATCTTGATTTAAATCATTTATTTTTCATTCAGATTAATGAGATTTTTTCTTTTCAGTTTTATAAAACTATATGATACTCACACTAGTTCAAACTGAAGAGGATTTGATTTCATGGATTTACTTTGGTTCACATTTCTGCAGAATTCATCTAATTCATATTTGCAGCTTTGGAAACTTTGTGATCTTGAGTTGAATCTGAAATCAGTTTTAGTGAGTTTTTATTTGTTTGGCTTCACAACATGAGTTTGTATAGATGGAGCCACCAGTGGAGCAGCAGAGTTTAAGAGGTGAAGTCATGATGTCTTCACTGAAGCAGCAGCACGTTGTCATTAATATTAATGAGAGCTCTTTGTCACCTTTTGTATTTTAGAGGTTTTAACCTGCGTCCTCTTGGGTTCAGATGTTTTGAGTTTCCATCCATCCATCCATCTTCTTCCGCTAATCCAGGGCCGGGTCACGGGGGCAGCTGTCTGAGCAGGGACACCCAGACTTCCCTCTCCCCAGACACTTCCTCTAGTTCTTCCTGGAGGATCCCAAGGCATTCCCAGGCTCTTCCCGGTGGGGCATGCCAGGAACACCTCCCGAGGAAGGTGTCCAGGGAGCATCCGATACAGATGCCTGAGCCACCTCAGCTGGCTCCTCTCATTGTGGAGGAGCAGCAGCTCTACTCCGAGCTCCTCCTGGGTGACAGAGCTCCTCGCCCTATCTCTAAGGGAGCGCCCCGCCGCTTTGCGGAGGAAACTCATTTCGGTCACTTGTATCCGGGATCTTATTCTTTCGGTCATGACCCGAAGTTCATGACCATAGGTGAGGGTCGGAACGTAGATTGACCGGTAAATCGGGAGAATTCTCCTCTCCAGTACCCTGTTATAGACTTTCCCAGGTAAGCTGAGGAGTGTGATCCCCCAATAGTTGGAACACACCCTCCGGTCCCCCTTTTTAAATAGAGGGACCACCACCCCGGACCACCAGGCTCCTGCTCAGTTTGTACAGGGACCATACAGCCCTTAGCAGAGGGCCGCCGACCCCGTACTCCTGGAGCACCTCCCACAGAATGCCACGAGGGACATGGTCGAATGCTTTCTCCAAGTGTCCACAAAGCACATGTGGACTGGTTGGGCAAACTCCCATGAACCCTCGAGCACCCTGTGGAGGGTATAGAGCCGAATGCATTGTTCCTCCTGAATCCAAGGTTCGACTATCGGCCGATTTCTTCTCTCCAGTACCCTGGAATAAACTTTCCCAGGAAGGCTGAGGAGTGTCATCCCCCGATAACTGAAACACACCCTCCGGTCCCCCTTTTTAAATAGGGGGATGACCACCCCGGTCTGCCAGTCCAGAGGCACTGACCCTGACTGCCACACGATGCTGCAGGGATGTGTCAGCCAAAACAGCCCCACAACATCTCATCCAACCCCGATGCTTTGCCACTGAGGAGCTTCCGAACTACCTCAGTGACTTTGGCTTGAGTGATGAATGAATCAACCTCTGAGTCCCCAGCCTCTGCTTCCTCTATGGAAGGTGTGTCAGTGGGATTGTGGAGATCCTCAAAGTATTCCTTCCACCAACAGTTGAGGTCAACAGCTCCCATCCTCCACTGTAAACAGTGTTGGTGGAGGACAGCTTTCCCTTCCTGAGGCACTGGATGGTTTGCCAGACTTTCTTCAAGGCCGACCGGTAGTCCTCCTCCATGGCCTCCCAGAACTTTCCCCAGACCCGAGTTTTTGCTTCCACGACCGCCCGCGCTGCCGCACGCTTGGCCTGCTGGTTCCCCTCAGCTGCCTCAGGAGTACCCCGAGCCAACCAGGGGTGTCAGCAATGGAAGTGGAGAACATGGTCCATTTGGACTCAATGGCCCTCATTTATCAATCTTGCGTGAAAACGGCTGCAGATCTGAGTGCAGAATTGGTCTTACGTCAGGGCACACGTGTGATTTATGAAACGTTCGTATCTGACCAATTCCAGCGTACGAATGATCAGGTCTTGATAAATGCGGCGGCTGAATTTGATCAACTACCTCAGTGACTTTGGCTTGAGTGATGAATGAATCAACCTCTGAGTCCCCAGCCTCTGCCTCCTCTATGGAAGGTGTGTCAGTGGGATTGTGGAGATCCTCAAAGTATTCCTTCCACCAACAGTTGAGGTCAACAGCTCCCCACCTCCACTGTAAACAGTGTTGGTGGAGGACAGCTTTCCCTTCCTGAGGCACTGGATGGTTTGCCAGACTTTCTTCAAGGCCGACCGGTAGTCCTCCTCCACGGCCTCCCAGAACTTTCCCCAGACCCGAGTTTTTGCTTCCACGACCGCCCGCGCTGCCGCACGCTTGGCCAGCTGGTTCCCCTCAGCTGCCTCAGGAGTACCCCGAGCCAACCAGGGGTGTCAGCAATGGAAGTGGAGAACATGGTCCATTTGGACTCAATGGCCCTCATTTATCAATCTTGCATGAAAACGGGTGCAGATCTGAGTGCAGAATTGGTCTTACGTCAGGGCACACGTGTGATTTATGAAACGTTCGTATCTGACCAATTCCAGCGTACGAATGATCAGGTCTTGATAAATGCGGCGGCTGAATTTGATCACACCCCTCCAGGTAACACTGTCGTTGCCCACATAGTCCCCCAGTAGAACGATGGAGTCCACGGTTGGAGCACTTTCCAGTACCCCTCCCAGGGCCTCCAAGAAGGCTGGGTACTCTATACTGCTGTTCGGCCTATAAGCCAAAACAACAGTGAGAGACCTATCGCTAACCCAAAGGCGCAGGGAGGCGACCCTTTCGTTCACCGGGGAGAATTCCAACACATGGCGGCTGAGCTGGGGAGCTATAAGCAAGCCCACACCAGCTCGCCGCCTCCCACCGTGGGCAACTCTATAGTAGAAGAGAGTCCAGCCTCTCTCAAGGAATTGGGTTCCAGAGCCCAGACTGTGCGTGAAGGTGAGCCCAACTATCTCTAGCCGGCACAGCTCAACCTCCCACACCAGCTCAGGCTCTTTCCCCCCCCAGCGAGGTGACATTCCATGTCCCCATGGAGAGTCCAGAGTCACCATCCGGGATCGGGTCGTCAGGGCCCCCGCACACGACCGCCACCCAAATCACATAGCACCGGCCCCTTCTGAACCCTCCTGCGGTGGTGAGCCAACTGGAGGGCGGGCCCACGTTACTCTTTCGGGCTTTGCCCGGCCGGGTCCCGTGGGCGGAGACCCGGCCACCAGGTGCTTGCCTGTGAGCCCCAACTGCAGGCCTGGCTCCAGGGTGGGGCCCCAGTGACGCCATTCTGGGCGACGTGCACTTTCTCATTCTTAAGTTTTTCAAAGGGGCTTTGGAACCACTGTTAGTCTGACCTGTCACCGAGGACCTGTTTGCCTTGGGAGACCCTACCAGGGGCATTAAGCCCTGGAGAACATAGCTCCTAGGATCATTCAGATGCTCAAACTCCTCCACCATGGTAAGGTGGCGGTTCATGGAGAGTTTTGAGTTCCCATTTTCTCATTTTCTTTTTGAACAGATTATTAATCACTGAATGACTTCAAGCAGGAACATTGTTTTCTAAACTTACATCATTTATTTTTTATTCAGATTGTGGGGCTGCAGTTTGTCAAAGATCAGCTGTGCTTCTCTGGCCTCAGCTCTGAAGTCCAACCCCTCTCATTTGAGAGAGCTGGACCTGAGAGGAAACAACCTGAAGGATTCAGACGTGAAGCTGCTGTCTGATCTGAAGAAGAGTCCAGACTGCAGACTGGAGACTCTGAGGTCAGTAGAGGGTTGGAGTCAGTTCATGCTGGTTTCAGCAGTATTGTACTAAACACAGTATCAAAGTAAAGATCCAGTATTTCCTGCATTCCTCAGTGAAGCTGTGAGAGGAGAACAGTGACAGGCTTCATGATTGGACCGAGAGAGGGCAGTCCCAAATCAGATTAGAATCTTGTTGTGATCGTGTGTTTGAGTTGATGTGAAGACGACTGTTGTTGCTCTGTTCATGTCTACAGGAAACAAAGCTGATCACAGCTGACAGCATCACAGGATGTATAGAGACAGTGTCCTCATTCATCAAACTGTCAGAGCATCAAATCTGATCTCAAAGTGTTTGTTCTCTCATTTCAACACTGAAGAACTCATCAGTTCATCTTTGTCACAGCTCTCAGATCAGTCTGACTGAAGGCTCTTATTTCAGAGAACCAATCCTTACATTTAGTAACCATGTGGTCTGTATACCGACCAGAACCTCTGCTGAAGTCCAGAAACCACAGCTGATGTTTTACTTGTCAGACTCAGACATTTTAAAATTAGATGAAATATTCAGATGTGAGTGAGACTCTGGTTTCTAAAAGTATCTGTGTTCCTGCAGAAATGATGCATTCAGGAACTGTCAGCAGTTTATTTCCACTGTGTCCTTCAGTGAAACCTGCAGAGTAAACAGACTTGATGTCCAAAGTGTCTGCAGGTCTGTGAGCTTCACTCCAACATGTTAACATGAAGCTGAAAGAAAGCTGGCTACGCTACACAGCCGCTCCACTTGTGGTCTGAACAGGACCGAAGTCCTGCTGGTCTTTATATCACTGACTGACAGCTGATGAAGGGAGTCTCTGGAAACACTCATTTATCACTTCTGCTGTTACTTTGCTTCTCTCATCAGCTGGAGGTGATCTCTGTCAGAGTGATGAGAAAGGTGTGGGTGTTGAGAGGATCAGCTGTGTCCTGATGATCCGGAGAGGTTGAAGCAGCACCATCAGCTGGTGGGTGGAGAGGCTCTGACTGGGCCGTGTTGTTACTCGGAGGTGGAGTGGAGAGGAGAGCTTCATCCAGCAGTGACTGACGGACCAATCACAACCAGTGGTGATGACTGTCAGTGCTGCAGTGTGAACTGCTCTGAGATCAGCTACACTGTCACACACAATGTCCAGTCCAGCATCGTCCCTGTGTTCCTCTGGATGTGACAGAGTATCATCAGTGTATCTGGACTCTACACAGTCTCTGCAGACACACTGACACTCCTCCACTCCTTCTGCTCCACACTCACACACCTCCTCCACCTGGAACCTGGACGTGGGTCTGCACAGGGGCGCTGCCAGGGATTTTGGGCCCCATGAAAAAAAATCTAGTTGGGCCCTTGTATAGGTTGCCCATGTCTCAAAGGGCCCCCTGTCAGTGCCGGGCCCTTGGAATCCTCCTAACCTTTCCCCCCCTGGCGGCACCCCTGGGTCTGCATCACGTTCTGTCTTTCTTCTTCTAATTCAGTCAGTCTGTGTTTATACTCTTACTGGTTGTTGAATAATGAACGTCTGTTAATCACAATATACTGTAAAATGGAGGTTGATGTCAGAATGCAGAAGTCTGCAGCATCATATTCATCAGTGCAATATTATTTCTGTATCTGTGTTCTTTATTCTGTCTGTTTATTATTGTATATGAATCTCTCATCATATTCTGGGACAGACTGCATTGTTCGTAGAAAGAACAGCTGTTGAACTGAATGTTACAACAACAGAAATGTCATGGAATGGGATCACTTCCTCTAAAGGAACACGTTCAAAATATTAGTAATTAATGTTTATTTTGACTGCAGATGGAAAAACAAAAAATACTAACTCCGTTACAGTGAATCTCTTCTGCTTGTGTGAAAACCGTTTTTATTCTAGTAATCCCTGACAAATGCATGGACAGAAAGAAAAATTGCATGTAAAGTCAAATGTTTATTCTTCTGTAATCACACACTTGGACCTGCTAAGACACGTATGTGTTGTAAAACTCCAGCTCCTGTTTTAACTCCGGCTGACTGATAACATAGTTGGTTATCAAAACAAAATATTTAACACTGTTAAAAATGAACTCAGACATGTAATCCAGGTATTACAATATTAAAGTAGATTACTTTGCTTATGCTAATAAAGACTAGAGAAAAGAAATATCAATAAGATGACTTTTATTTAATGTTAATAATGAGTGTATATTCTTATAGAATACACAATTACAGACTAGTGTATTATTCTTTATGTACTAATTGTAATCGTGTTAATGATCTATTTTTTACTAGATGTATCTGTATGTATGTATCTTTTGTATCCAAATTACGTTATATATGTTTTTAATTTATTTGATTTATCTTTAACAGAAAATAATTTATTTGATTTATCTTTAACAGAAAATCCACAAAGAACAGCATGATTCCAACTCTAATGTTGATTTGTATGAAGTAGTTTATTATATTATTATCATGGTATTATCATATTATTTTCTCTCAGTTATAAACAGCATTTGTGCATTAATATAATGCATATGTGTGTCTGTTTTGAGCTCCGGTGGCTGAAGTTGTCGCCTGGCTGCAGTCATGTTGAGGTCAGATCCTGCTGGAAGAGGCTGCAGGCATGAAACCCCTCCAGAAGAGGTCAGTAGAACCATCTGTGTGATCCAGAACTGTGGAGCGTTTGCAGAGCAGGACTCAAGTTGAGCTCCAGTGTTTCTTTGTGGTTTATTTTCAAACAGGACAAAACATAACACACATGAAAATAAAGCTTTAAAACCCAAATAGCTGTGATATGTTCAGAAAACATCTATACAATATATAACAATCATTACGTGGAGCTGTCTGGACATTCAAAGTCTCACTGTACATAAAATATATTAAATTCGTACCGTAACAACAGACACAGACACATGATAGTGTTTTAAAAGAAACACAGTGTATTAAACCATCGTTACAGCAGTAAATCAATAGTGTTAAAAAATAACCTCCTCTTAGGACCAAATGTTCACCCGACACCTGAACTCATCCTCAACACTCCAACATAAAACTATCATTTATTCTCATTACTTCTTTTTTATGAGTCCTTCCATTTATTTTCTGTTCTTGTGCGTTCTACACAATTAATCTTGTTTCATAACCTCGTTATAAAATGATATGAGATGATTAATTTTAACCTGAATTGATAGAAAAAAAACAATACTGTCTTCTCTCCTCGAGTACCTTTCACACATGAAATCCAGACGATATGCAGAAAACCAGATCAGGATAAAGTCCACATTTGCTTCTTCACACATGCAGCACACAACAGGACTTTGATGGATGTCTAAACAGAATACAGTTGGCAGTTACTCCTGTGATACGTGACTGAAACAGGTGTCCAATCCTTCATGTTGCACCTTTGACTTCTTTGCTGTTTGGCTCAAGTGTGGACGACATGAGGTGGAGGAGGAACAGCAGACTGCGACACAATAAGAATAAAAATAGATATAAAAAGCACCAGAGCAGAAACAGTGTGCAGCGTCCTCGTCCTCATGTATCAGTCTGGATAAAGATGTTTGTCAGACGGCTCCAGAACACAAATCTGACGGTCTCGTTTCAGTACGGTTCCACTGAAACTGTTACACAACTCGACAAGTTTCCAGTGAATAACAAAATGTGTTGAGAGACCCGAGCACGTCTCAAGTTTATTTCCACTTCCTGTCCAGCTGACATTCATTTCTTCATGGAAGATATATGCATGTAGTGCCGTCACAGCTTTTCTTTGGTTTCACTTCAGTGTTCCATGTTTTTCTTCATTATTTATGATCCCTGCAAACACAATTTAACAGAATTCAGTCCTGAAACATGTAACGTTCAAAACTCCTCTACAATAATGTAAATATCTCAGCAAACTTCAGATTTTGTGTTTTGTCTTCACTTCATGAAACCATTTGAATGATCATGAATAAAACATAATGCAGGATATGAGAATCTGCTTTGCTTCTACCTGACAGCTGAACAGAAAAACAGTCAGCTTTGTTTTAATGATAATAAACAAGCTTTTAACTTTCAATGAAGGAGAAATGTTTAGAGATATAAAATTCCAAATTTCTCAACTGTAATATACAGAGTACTTACTGTAAAGCTACTTCTTCTTCATGACTTGTTGTTTGTTTGTCACTACATGTTGATGGTGTCTGAGTCAAAACGATATTACAGTTAGGTCACAACACAACACAGGCAAAATATAAGATCATGCAAAATTATTGATACTCTTATTATTATATTTACCTTTTTAGATTTTTGATATCTGAAGAATAACCAACCAACCACAGAGACAACTACAATTAAAACTACAACTCCAGTTACTCCACCTATAATGACAGCAGAGTTCCCTGAAACAGAAAGAGATTTAGTTTTTAATCTTCATACCAATCAGATGTCATAAGTTCAGTTTCAGCTGCTGCAGCATCACGATGTAGCGTCCACATTTATAAAGGAGGTGTGTAAACATGCAAACGTATTAAAGCTGATATTACACACAACAACATCTCTTGTACAGATAAACTGAAAGTTTCTACTTGTTGCTACCTCACCTCGACTTTCCACCATCTTCAGGAAGGTGTTGGTTATGAACGTCTCCTCATCGTCACTCAGTTCACAGGTGTATGTTCCATCCTGAGCTGAAGATAAGTCCTTCAGCGTGAGGCTGCCTGACGCAGATACATCCTTCACGTGCTGCCTCCACTGCTCTGAGGCTGTGTAGGAGACGTGGGCGCTGGTCTGGGTCAGGACCATCTGACTGTGGTTGAACCTCCAGACGAGGCCTGTGTGGGGAGCGTTTGTATCAGCACAGGGGATCGTTGTTTCACTGCCTTCACCGCTGATAGAAGCTGAAATGATAGAACACAATAACACAGACACAAATGAAACAATCCAGTGAATATCTGATGTCTGAACTCATTTTGAGGTCAGTTCCACAGTGACTGCAGGAAACTCTTACTTTCTTTAAACAAAGTGGTCTTCTGGTTTGTGCCGGCGCTGACGGTGCAGCTGTAGGTCAGATCAGTGACACCGTCTACACGGATCAGAGAACTGCTGATGGTGTAGAGCTGCTGGTCCGTCTGCTGGACTGTGGTTGGTTTCTTGAAGTTGTCGGTTGATTGTCGAGGGCTGGTGGACCAGGTGAGCTTAGGCTCAGGGTAGATCCCCTCTGAGCTGCAGGTGATGCTGTTTTCATCCTGCTGAATGTGGACTTCACTGATCGGAGCTACAAAACACAAAATCCACTTTTTTAAAAACATGTTTTGGAGGCGATGATCTTGGAGACCTGGTGGTGACAGCTTCAGCCGTGTTAGTCATGCTGTGTTTTCTTGGTTTTTAATTGTTCCTTCTGTCATGTTCTCTGCACCTATTGTTGTTTATCCTCAGCCATGAAGTGCTCCAGAACCAGATCCTTGAAAATGCTAATTACTCGATTGAGAGTTCAGAGTAACTATAGCGGCTGAAAGAAGGTGCAGTTATACAGCACTTGCACTTTAGCCTGCAGACTTTGGTCTCAGAGGATGTTAGATCAAATGATACCATAATCATAATCATAGTTTTTATTACTTTTTATTAGTTTTTATAAGGTCATTAAAGAAAGCACTGGGCTCAGATTGAGAGTTTCTGTAGATGGTGGCTCAACTGCTCATTCTTGTGCATGTTCTTCCAAACAAAGCAGAAATGTAGAGTCACTACAAACAAACAAATTCATACATTTATACATTCTCTTGTGCTTCTCCAGAGGGACCTTGTCCTTCTTGCAATCAGCACAATAAGTCGATAATGTGCGATAATGTTTACTGTGCCGGGGTTCTTATCAACCAGATGACCTCAATCACACAGCCCTGAATGAATAATGTTTCAGTCTTCTCTCCCTGGGAATGAAATGGTATCAGCCCAGCTGCAGCTGAGAGAGCTCGACACACTGCAACGTGAGAAAAATGCACATTTGCAGCAAAAATCCTCCATTTACTCTTTAAAGGTCAATTTAAAATCACACTGTAAAATGTGTTTCTGCTCATTAGTTTTTCTAAAACTTGGGTGAAACTCGAAAGCACCAGACTTCAGACCGACATCAGAGAACTGGCGGCGATGAAGCTCGACTGCCTCACTTTAAAAAACAAAAGCTGCACTGAAACATTTTTCACAACACTCTTGCCAACACAGCCACTAATAATCTACAACATGTCAGGTAAAAAGTAACAAATGACACTGGAAAAGAGAAGAAGGTCAAACTTCACTTTTGCAGGGAAATAAAGGATACAACAGTGATTTCTCTCTCTCTGTTTCTCTTCTCATGCATTCATTTGCTTTGCTTAACAACCAAACAGAGTTTTCCCACAATGAGAGTCTGAAAAAAGCTGCTGACTCCTCTGACTGGTGCTAACGGTGCGTTTCGTCACAGTATGCACACTTACAGTCTAATGGCACTTAAGTGTGCATTCAAATGACACTGAGTAAGTTGGCAGGAGAAAAAATGCCAACTCAAAAGAAACCTGAGCTGCACTGAGGGCACACTAAACGTGGTACCAGTCTGGAGCTGTGTTCAGGCCGTGTCGGGCTGAGCCGGGAACGCATGATGACCCTGCAGCCCCGCAGCATTGTGGGATGTTGCGAATGCTGTAAAGTTCTGAGATTTATGAATAAATGATTGAAAATTTAAGTTTTAGCTAGTAAATGTTTGTGTTTTCTGTGCTATGAATTTCCTACCTTCCACATTTATGTTGATGAAAGACTCTTGGTTGCCAGCGATGGTGCTTGTATAACATTTGTATCTGCCTTGGTCCTGAACCTCCACCCTTGACAGCTGGAGCGTGGCGTCCCCTTTGAGGATCTGGTCCCGGAACAGAGACGTCCTGGCCTTGAAGCGCTGGTCTTGGTATGCGAGCTGGTCTCCTTTGTGGTAGAAAGAGTGGACGGTGATTTCTTTTCCGTTCACCTGAATCCAGTGGATGACGACATCATCACCCGGCTTAAAGCTGCACGGTAAGATGCAGCTGGTGTTAAACACACAGATTTCATCTGAAAGACACCAGGTGAAGAAGAAGTGAGCATCTTTAAAAGCAGCAAATCACATTAATCACTGATTCATCTGTTCGTCTTTCATTAAGAGGCGTGAGACACGACTGAGAAATTGAAATCAGTTCCGTTGTTCTAACAGTATCAACACATTTAGCTCAATGTCCTTCAGACATCAGGACCGGGTCAGTAGAGACGGAGAAGTACTCTAAACTACATTGATGGATGATGTGAGCTCGCCGGGGCATCATGATAATGATTATAATAGTAATAATTGGCTTGTATGACAGAAGAATATATTAGACAATTGATGCATTCATTGTTTTGTTTCGGCCTGCAGGGGACTCAGCACGAGATGGCTGTTATTTGAGACACCTGGAGATATTTCCATCAGCCACTTCTTTACAGGACTCCAGATCATCTACGTCTGTGATCGTTGTGACCGAAACAGGTATTTTAAGCCAAACTATGATGTTTTCCTACTGTAGTTGGGGTATACACCCATAGCACAGAGCAGGGTGTAGTAGTGTTGTGAATGCAGCCTTGAATCAACTCCTCCCACAACAAATTCCTTCATCAGGGTGAGGCTATGAGGCACCTGTGTGTCACTGTTCTGCTTCCTGCTCTCAGTGATGGGTGTCCATGTAAGGAATTCCTGTTTGCCTCTTACCTGAGTGTCAGGAGTGGTTCACCTGCACATTAACACTATTTTCACACAGTTTTGCCTTTAGTTTAGTTTTTGCGTCTTATTTGCGTTGTAGTTTGTTTGAACGTCTTGTTTTCCTTTGTTTAGGTCAAGTTATTTTGACTGGTTACCTTACTTTACTTTGTTGTTTTGTCACCTTGGTTAGTTGATTACTTGTTGTTTTTCTGACCATTTGTGTAGTTGCCATATTGTTGGGGGCCCCGCGGTGAGGACCCTTCACTTTACTTACATGGGTGATCTGTCGGCTGCACAGTATTTCATACTGAGGCCTCTTTAATGGATAATTGTAATAAAGTTATTTTTATTCACCTTACAGATATGTTAAATTTGCTCATTATCTTTTCTTTTCCCTCTCAGCAGTTCCAGCCTCTGCCTGTTTACGTTGATTATTTGGATTATTGTTTAAAACAAAACCTTTAATTTGCTTTAGAACTCACGTCTCTGCCTATTCAGTACTGAGCCTGTCTGTGCTTTGCTATTTCCTAACCAATCTCAAAGGTTCAAATAAGTTGTGTGGTTGTAAGTCAATATTCAACCTGAAAAAAAGTGAAGTTGCAACATAAACAAACATCCAGTTTTAACTTCTGTGGTTTGGCAGAAATGTGGCTAAAATTTATTCAGGCTTTTGGGTTAGAAGAAAAATAATCATCTGTGCGGCTTAAAGATTAGAGAAAATAGAAAGCAAAACATTTTTAAGTGAGAAAAACATTCAAATGCTTTCTGGGATTATAAAGTGAAACTTATTTGATTATGACATTGACTTTAGATTCAGAGTTACAGGAAGCATGCATCATACATTTTTGGAGCGTGTGTGTGTGTGTGCAGGAATGAAGCCAAACAGGCTGCACAAGATTCAAGCACATCCACTAATCTTCTATCTACACTTCTTAGCAACTGGTTTGTTTTATTACTTTACTTCCTCATATTTTGATTGTCAAACACATTTCTTTTCTTGCAGATAAAATGGAGGTATTGGTTTTATATTTCTAGTTAAATGAACACATGATCACTCTGAACTCTGTCACTTGAATAAAGTCCACAGCGTAATAAACAATCTCAGCGTCAGTTACATAACAAACAAAAAACAAACCTAAATCAATGAATAAGCTTGTTGTGCTTTTACTTTTACTCAACTGTTAAATGTTTAACTCACACAGACCTGTTCTCACTTATCTCTACTTTATCTGACCGTGTACACAGTTTCAGTCTTACGTGCTAATATTTTAGATTCACTGCGTCGGTCAGTGTAGTTCAGGTGAAGGTCATTTTACAGCTTATCTACCACAAATGAAACTGAGTTCTCTCCTGTTATAATGAGACGACAACTTAAGTTTAAAAGGAGATTTAAAACATCTAAAACTGTGAAACAACAGAACTACAGAGAGAATGTGTGGTGTCTTGGTGTTTGTAGGTGGATCGATGTAACTGTTTTCATTATAAGTATGTCTGAAGTAATTATATTTCCTGGAAAAAGAGAATGACTCCTGTTCTAAGTTTAAATCTGTGATCTAAGTTTAGACTGGAGGGAGATCAGATGGGCTGTGAACGCCTCACTTACCTCCTCTGATAGAAGTCCACAGAAAGCTCAGGACCACCAGGTACACAGAACACCTGACCACAGACATCCTCCTCTTAAATCTCCTCTGTGATTCTGTAGTTCACTGGAAAGGAAACAACTTTACAGTGGGAGTGTGACGTCAAGGTCGAGGCCGCCCAGCTGGTGTGATTGGTTCAAAGTTTCATGTGCACTCGTCCAGTAACAGTCGAGTCTGAGAATGTGAGCTACTTTTAGCCATGTCATCAGCTGTGGGTGTGTGTGTGTGTGTGTGTGTGTGTGTGTGTGTGTGTGTGTGCGTGCGTGCGTGTGCGTGTGTGTGTGCGTGGACAAAGGTCTGCTTAAGAAGGAGTTTTCAGCATTATAGGTTACACAGTTAACATTGTTGTAACAAATAAACTGAGGGTGGAGTTTGCTGATAGGTGGAGTATTCGGATCTTTTAACTGAGTAAAAGTAACAATACCACAGTGTAGAAATTCTCTGTCTGCATTAAACACTTTACTTTCTCTTTCACTGAACATGCAGCAGGTTAGTTATCAGGTTTCTCTCCCGCCTGCATCATTATTTCCAACACCTAACCAGTAATGGATCATCCAACATTAAGTATCTTGGTGACGTGTGGCCAACACCTGCTGCCAGAACTTTGATTCTGCAAGTCTCTGGAAGTCTACTGGAGGGATCTTGGATTCTGGACTTCCTGGATGAGGGCCAGCACCTGTTTGATTGGATCTGGGACATTTGTTCTTTTCTTTCCCATCAAATTTTCCCCCCAAAAATCACTTATTTGCCTAGAGAGAAGAGACGTTTCTTTATGTATAACATTTGCCGAATTAACAAGTATGATCAAATAGTTTAGAATTTGGTGAAGAAGGCGTTTCAAGTTTAGAAAGTTTCTCCTTAGTCAACAATTAGGTGATTTGTTAAGGGAGTCTGGTTAATTTGCAATTAATAGTTCAGTGGTTGGTGGTGTGTTCACAAACATCCGCTGCTAACATATTATATGCAGGTTCTCCTCCTCCTCGATGAAGCTCTGTCAGGCTTCCTGCTAACAGGGAGTAACTATCCAAACTATCAGCTAATCGTATCAGTCAAAGATCTTAACAAAAACTAACAAAGTTAACCTTACCTGTTAGGAGTGGGAGTTTTTAAAAGATGACTCAAGAAGAGATAACAGTCACGGAACGCAACAAGCCACTGGGCAACGCCTCAGTGCTAGTTATCGAAACTAATAACACTAAAACTGACTCAAACTCTGACCCTTCATTGATAGAACAGCACACAGTAGAGCGCATAACTCTGCCAAGGGCTGCCAGTCCACTTAATGAGGCTCTGTGGAACTTCTGTGTTGTGCTACAGTTTTGTATACACAAACAGGAGAGACAAGGAAGGTTTCACTTTTCAAGTCATGTTACAATCAGCTCACATATGGCCAAAATAAAGTGATTAATACATGTAAATTGCTGCAAATGATTACACAGAGCACCTTTAAAGTGAAACTCTCGCCAAAAAGCAACCTAGGCTTTTTTTGTTAATGTACCCGAGTCAAACCTTCTGGAAAAACATAATTACGACGAAAGAGGCACTTTTAAGATTGACCGTATTTTCGCTTTCAGGTCAAACTCATTTTCAATGGGAGTGCTACGGGCACTTTTACGATAGCATCAAAATCTCTATTTTTAAAACACTAAGAAGGCTCGACACAACATGAAACTTTGCTCGTAGTATCACCAGGGTCTCTACACACAGCTCAACTGAACCACATACACTCGACCCAGACGTGTCGATCCCCGAGTACGTCTGGGCTGCCATGGCGGCGGCGAGCGGAACAAGCTACTGCTAACGTGAGTTGTTCAAAAACCTTCTTTTTAGTAACTCTGTGTACACAAACAATGTTCTCAGTGCTCGTGTTCATGTGTAGAGACCCTGGTGATACTACGAGCAAAGTTTCATGTTGTGTCGAGCCTTCTTAGTGTTTTAAAAATAGAGATTTGGATGCGATCATAAAAGTGCCCGTAGCACTCCCATTGAAAATCAGTTTGACCCAAAACCGAAAAATCACATCTCTGTGGAATAATGGATGCTGAGTTATATTGTTTTGTTATATCTCATGAAAAGCAGACACAAACCTTCAGTGATTAGTCTTTTTTAATAACATTACATTAATTATGACACATTAGTGAAAGAGGTCAAGTATAATTCAGGAAACGTGACGCATGTTGGCAGTGCAGAGAGAATCAGAAACCCTTTGATTCATCTGCAGATAATGTCATTATCAAAGGAAGTCAAACATTAATCTCTCCGCGTCAATACGAAAGTTTGTATTGTTCAGTCACATCAGTGATTCACAGTCACATTCATCATTAGAATCCAGGAAACAATTTCCAGAAGGAGCATGACCTCTTGGAGTGTCCTCTCAGTTCAGTGAAGGTGTGATTGCAGCAGGATTCAGGTGCAGGTAGCAGAACATAAAGTCAAACTTTGAATTTAATAATCCAGCCTGTGCAGGTTCTGATTCCCTCCTTGAGCCAGCGACGACCGACTGAAGCCTCAGGAGAAAAGTCGTCCTCCAACATCGTAAAATTCAAACCGAGGCTCTTTTTGTGCTTATTGAAGTTCACATGTTTTGTGATGCAGCGCTTTGCTCCTCAGCTTCATCTAACTTTTCAAATGATCCATAAAGTTCAGTGACTTTTTTTTACACGCTGAATACTTCCAAAAAAACCTGAACCTCAGGAACTAAATCAGAAACTAGAATCCTGTTTCATGTCCTTCAAAGTAAAACAGACGAGACGAGACCACAGAAAACTTTAGAAAACAAACATCACAAACAACGTTCTCGCTTCACCACGAGTCTAAATAAACACCTCGTCACACCAGCAACTAAATGGTGAAAATGATACATTCATGAGTTGATCATGTAGTTACATCTTACAGCAGGTTTCCATCCAAATGTTTCCCAACTTATGACTGAATTTCGAGAAAATCTGCTTAAAAAACTGTGAATTAATGTTGTTTCCATGTATTATGTGATTATCAACAGTCTGCATGTTTGATATGAGCAGCTGGTGACAACAATTCTCCAATTGGAAAACCATCATGCAGAGGAAGAGCGTGCAACAAGATGATGCGATTAAAAGATGCTTTACGCGATGTTAAGTACGATAAACTGTGGTGGACACGCGATCGCTGCCTGCCCTGTTTGCAACGTGTCATTGCTCTTTCCTTTATTTTATGTACAAATAAGGATTTGTTGTCAAATTTTCAGTTTAAAACAAATATTTCAAATCCTGGTGAGATCGATCTAAAAGTGGAACATCTTTAAATAAACTTTCTGGATGTCAGGTTTACATAAAGACGGCTATTATATTTAGACGTAGAAACGCCTGCTAACGTGACGATGGTGGTATTACAAATATTTATAAAAGCTTAAATTTGAGGATCAAACATTCAAATATAATTTAAGTAATAAAATAACAAGGAATGATATTCAAATGTGATCATAGAGGAAGACTGACATCAAACTGTCTCATTAGGCTACTGACTGAGCTCAGCTAACGAGGTAACAAGGTGGCTAACAGGCTGTTAGAGACAGTAGAAAGGACATCGAGGCACTTTGTAGGAGCTATTGTTGCAGTCTGGCTCTGTTTGCTTTGTCACTATCACACAAAGCGAGAACCAAATACTTCATGGAGAAGTACAGATTCATTTTGCTGTGATGAGGCCTCAATGCAGGCAAAAGGTTTTAAACTGCTAAGACGTCTGCAGACTTTTCCCCAGCAGTCCCAGAACATCGGGCTTCACTGCCCAAGTCCAGAACTACAGTCGAGGAACCAAACTCACATCTGAGTTCCAGGTAAAGTTGCTGAGTTCTGAAGAAAAGTTCCGGTGATGTTTTTTGTTAGAATCAGCGTGAGCCGTCTTCAGGGATCGTCACGAGACAAACAGTTCCTGAACGGCAGATTTACAGCTGCACCGTCAGGGTCCGCGGACCCTTCATGAGGACGCTGGAAGCAGTTTGTTGTTCGCTTTCTACACTCGAGCATGAACAGTGAAAACAGTTTACCGGGTGTCATTCCATGTCTACAAGAGCTCCTTGTTAGAAAAACATCCAATGTGCCCGGAAAAAAAATAATTACATGTTTAAAAAGCTCTGAAGAAAAGCTGTTCGTTCCGTGTCAGTGTGTAGCCGTGTGCGTGTTTGATTTGTTAGTATCTAGTTAGTTTTAAGTGTTTCCAGATTGTAGATTCTGTTTGTTCTCAGGTCAACTGGGTTCCAGTCTGGGGGCCCGACTGTCCGTTGGTGCTGCCCACGGTCAAAGGTCTGTTCTCATTCAGGTTACTGTCGGCTGTCGAGTCTGTAAGAAGGACAAGAAGACATTCTGGATAAGAGGATGAAGAAACATGACGTGAATTCAAAGCTGTTGTTTGGAGTACAGACATGATTTTCGTCTTTTGAAAGTTTATGAGTGGATTTTTTTTCCACAAGCTGTCAGACGCTCATGTAAAATTGTCATGATTTGGGTTTTAGTGTGGAACTTTATTTGTGTTTGGTGTGTATTCTCTGCTGGTGAGTTTCAGGGGTGTGTTTTAGTCGGAGGCGTGGTTTCCCTGGAGGTTTGTAGCATGACACACACACCTGCAGTGAGTCTCCTCGTCACTCCTGATTCAGCACCTTGGTCTACTTTTCAGTCACCACCAGATTGTTTATGATGCCACACCTCGGTACTTAAACATTAAGCCTTGATCTGAGTGTTTCTGCCAGGTTACTTCTTTGTCTCTCGACCTGGTTTAACCAAACTCCTTCCAAGACTCCCCGAGGTGAGACGCCCTCAGGACCCGTCTACTCTCTGGTAAACTTTGCACCTTAACCCAGCCTGCCGCTACACTGCCACTGAACTGCACTTAAAGTCCAACTACTGTTGAATAAATCACCTTTTGTGTCCATCTAATATTAAAACGGTCACCAAAGTAAGCTTGTAGATGAGCTTTAACTGCCCCGTTACCTGGGAAACACATCTTATAGTCTCACACGGTCCAATATCAGTGAAAAACCTAACACTTCACAAATATCCATTCTTATCAACTCAGCACACTGCCTGGGAATAACAGGAGCACTAAACTCATTATAGATCTTTATTTCCTTATTTACACTAACTTTGTGCAGAGAAAAGTCAAACTACTAAACACACAAAACTACATAAACCTGCTTATTTTTAGCTTCATGATGTAGAGAAGAGAACAGAATGAAATGATCCTTTTAACTGTAACTCCTCCGGTGGGCACTTACAAGTGGAGGCTGCAGAATAAACGGATAATAAATGAAAATATTGTGCAGCTCTTAAGTTTTGATTGTATATTAAACACTTAAAATGTCCTGATGTCTGCTGACACACATGTAATGAGTAATTAAACAAAGGTTCAATGTTTGTGTGCTGCTTGTAAATGCTCGATAATAGGACGTAAAAGAAAATGATACAGATTCAGGAAAATATACAAATTTCCTGCAACAGAAACAAGGTTCTGACGCCAGAACTGAAACGAGAACCTGCGATAAATCCAGTCTTCATAAAGGTTTAATGTTCAGTTTCTATTTAAGATGAGTGTTAAATCAACTAAATGGTCATTTGTTGCTGCTTTTATTGTATTCCTCAGCCTCACTAATGTCAATAAACTGAGTTACAGTAGAAGACACTGATCCTGTGGAATCGGAGCAAAGAGAGAATCTGTAGCTCCATCTAGTGTCTGGTTCTGGTGGTGCAGGTTCTGATACTTTTTAAAGATTTTAATGACTGACCTTTGACTGAATGCAGCTCTGTCACCTCTTCAGGGTCGTTTCTGGACTTCGAAGCGCCTCCTGGGTGAGAGATGACAGAGACGTAATCAGCTTTAGTTTGGCACTAAAAATGACTAAAATCTTGCCATTGCACTTAAGTCTAACTGAATGTACTATCTTTATGTTTTTTTGGTTTTTAATCTTCCATTGTGATTAGTTTTATTCCCTTGTGTTTTGTTTTTGTGTTGAGGCACTTTGTAACGCTGGTTTTGAAAAGTATGATACAAATCAAAGTGTTATTGTTGTAGGCCAGAGCAGCCGCAGCAACTGAAGTCAGCAAAAGCAAGGAGATGACGAACTCCCTTTGAAAACTGCTCACTTTTGATTGTTGTTGAATCAGAAGAAACTTTAAGAACTTTGTGAAACACTCGCTATGACAATTCTTCATTAAATGGACTTTCTTATAACTTCGGCCTATGTTTTAGATCAATTCACTTCTTTTTAGTGTGAAAACTGACGTGTTTATTTGTATATAGAACTGGAATGTGCAGTGTTTTCCAGCACGCCTACATCCCGTGTCCATGTTTCAGTTGATGACCGCCTACATTTCCTAGATTACGCCAGTCGTGACCCGGATGGAATTAGTTGTAACTGGTGTAACTGGTGTGGGTGCAGCGTCACATTAATCACCTGGTTTATATTCCAGTTCTTCTTTATATTTTCATATGTAACTCAAAAATAAATAACAGTTCTGCGTGTGTGTGTAATAATAAAGATGTAGCCTCATGCGGATGCAGGGTTTGGATATTGATTGAAAGTGAATTTGATATATTTTCATATCAGATTTTATATCAATGCCGGCTGTAGTCGTGGAGGTTTGGTATCCGCTAGTTTCAGTGTATTTCACAATTGGAAAGATGCATTTACTTAGACGTGAAGAACTTATAAGTGATTATGAAACAGGCTCAGTTTAAAGGCTCACTGTGTAGCTTTTGGGGGGAAGATATTTTAAAAAGAACAGAAAAAAAAGTGATGAAAGAAGAACATGACAGCTGAAGAAACAAACTGTCGTCAGAAAAAAAAAACATGATTATAAGAAGCCACGTTTCTTGCTTCAGAAAGTAACATAAATCCAATATATCTATATACTTCCTGAGTTTAAGTTTCTTTTCCCAAAGCTACACAGTGCAGCTTTAACCCTGACGTCTCTTGTACGACTGGCAATTTCTGTGTTATTATAGTTAATGTTTTACTCGAGTATGACTCTGAGTTTTTGGCATGTAAAGCTTTAACATTTAAAGTCAGAATGGAAAGATGCTCTCAGCTCATGTTTGGACTGGAATACTGGGAGCTGAATCTTAATTTTAAAAACTACATGGATGTTTTGTGGGGCAAGCTGCCCTTCTTCAGATAGTTTTCTTGTAATCACAGGTAATCGATTCCTCCCAGCAGAGGGAGCCACGTCCTTATTTAAGCGTCTCTTAGAGAGGATCCTGTTCTCATTACCGCCTCTCTGCCTCATCTGTGGTCACAGGGATATTATTTATATTTCCCTTCAGACAAATACCTGAAGAAGTGCAGCTCACCAGTTCCTCTACCTAATTGTATCTACGTTTTCAGGACTTTGTGGCAGAAATAAACTGTTGAATGCTGCCGACAAAGTACTTTCACGTATTTTAGAGAGTGCAACATTTAAAATTTTAATCACTGACGTCTGTGTGTGATTATTTATTGATGAGTAGTCAACTGAGCAGCTGCCTTACAGAATGCTAAGTTAAACATTTTGAACAATTCTTGACTTTAGAATATCTCCTAGCAAAAATCCAAACGAAAATGTTGACCTATCCTTTTAAAAGTTAAAACTATTAATGGTAATCGTGGAAAATCACGACCAACAAACAAACATCCAGGATGATTTCTGCCCCAGTTTGAATCAGAGTATATGAGTGCACATTGATTGTAATGTGTGTGACGTGTGTGTCTGGTGTCAGTCGATCAAGCTGTCTTCTTTTTGTCTGTTAATGTCCACGTCTGTTGGAGTCCATCTTTACCTTTCACTTTCAGGTAGGCCAGCATGCCCGCCAGAGCCAGAACCAGCACTGCGATCACCAGGCCGACGATCCACCAATAAGACGGCGCCTCTGAAGTTACTGGCTGAACTGCACACAGGTAAAAAAAAAAAAAAAGTTTAATACAGGGGTTCTTGAACATATGCACAATAAGTGCAGTTTTAACCTAATTGTTCCAGATGTTCGTGTCTTTTTCAATTAGCTGAATTTTTGTTATTATTGTGATTCTGCACATTTATTTACTTATTTTCCACTGTCTTGAAACATCCATTAACACGAAGAACAAGGTGACGTCATCTAGTACGCACCAAAATCAAAGCATAACAACTTGGATGAATGAAAAACAGGCTCAATAGGTATCACAGTAAGATAGAAAAACAGTAAATTATTAACTATATATATATATATATATATATATAATTTTTTGCCAAACAAAGAATCTCCTATTAAAAAAACGAAAACACTCTCCACTACTTCATGATTTTGTGATACTTATTGAGCCTGTTTTTCAATCAGTTCAAGAAATCTGCAAGTTACCACTGGAAATGGTTCAGTTTGTTCTATATTTTATTTTCTGAAATTGCTTTGACAACAAAAGGAACATTTGAGTTGTTTCCAGTGAAACAAGACGTCACGTTTGGCTCTGAGAAATTGTGATTATCCTTATTGTGGCCTCACCAACTGCTTATTTTTCAACTAATTGGGTTGATTTTTATTGTTTTACTTTGATTTGTATTCGCTGTTTGAATGAATGCATATTGCAAATCATCCTTTGGGTTTTTTGGATGTTCATTTATGACATCTGTTGATAATTATACTGTGTTTATATCCAGGTTTTCTATCTTTGTGTGATACCTATTGAGCCTGTTTTTCATTGGGCTCCAGAAACGTGCAGATTACAGCTTGTATTGGCTGATTTGTTGCATACTAGGGGCTTTGGACCTGTTACTCCAATGAACCAGTTTGCACACACAGGCCTCTTTGGTTCACACTGTTTGTGTTTGTGACCTCACCGTTAGGATCGTCGATGGTGACGCCAGTGCGCTCGGTGTGAGTGTTGTACGGCATGGAGAACACACAGGTGTAGCTGCCCGTGTGCTCCTTGTGCTTGGGATCCATCAGTCGCAGAGAGCCGTCTCCAAACGGGACCCTGAAGCCGTCCAGCTCCACGTGGTTTTCCCACGGCGGCGTGGAGTCGCTTTTGCCCGACTGGCTGTCGTAGGTGAGGATGTGGGAGGGGTCCTCGCCGTTGGAGAAGCTCCAGTGGAGGAAGGGGTTGTTCAGGTAAGGAGGCGCATAGCAGGGGATGGTCAGATCTCTCCCTTGAGTTCCTTTTATTTCTACCAGAGCAACAGCAAAGGTTTGGGTTGAGAGGCACAACAATCAGAGGTAAATGTACCCTAGTTAAAATCACCCATAATATTCTTGATAGAGAATAGAGACCAAATTCTGGATAAATACGGTGTGTACCTCTCTCCCTGAGCGAGGCAGTCCAGGCCGGACCACCGTAGGAAGTCGTGACTTTGCAGATGTAGATGAGGTCAGGTTGTCCGCTCAGCCTCTTGAGGCGGCTGTCGGCCGTGTACAGCCCCTGTTTGTCGGGCAGAATGCGCGTGACCGGTCTCAGGTCCTCTAAAGTGGGCGGTTCGGTCGCCCAGGTTATACGAGGAGCCGGGAAGACATTGCGGATGGTGCACTTCATCTCCTCGTAGCCGCTTAGCCTCGACAGCTCCAGAGACAGGCCTCGGATGGGCGCTACACACACACACAAAGACACACACTGCATGTTTAAATGTTTCCCAGCAGCCCTGATGATGGACTCTAAATGCCACGGCCCAATATAGCCCTGACAGTGGGTGATATCATTCTAATGCAGATACCATTCAAGCACTGTCAACACAACAAAACACTGCCACAAAAAGAAATACTCTCTTAAAAACGTCACTTTTCTTGACTGATCTAAAAGAACCTTAACGTCTCCCAGGGGAGAAAAAAATATTGGCCTGGAAATCCGTGTGCAGAAAGGCTTGAAGTCATTTTGAAGTAATTATGCACCTGGCAGTCAGAATAAAAGCAGGGAATTATAGCACAAGGCTGTAGCCACGCTGGTGCCTCTGTCAGACTGGTGAGCTAAATGCTAATGTGCTAGTTCGTATCAGACAAAGTGTACGTTTGCTATACATGATGTTCGTGTCAGCAGATCATTTAAAAAGTGTTTCATATTAAAACAAACCTTGTAAGAGAACACTGTTGTGTTTGTCCTCCAGAAGTTAGCAATGAAAGATATGCAATGTCTGGATATACTTTCAAAATAAGGGCACCAAAAGTACGTGGTTAGGTTTTGGAGAATGTTTTGGCTTAGAATAACTACTTCCTTAGGTCAGCTCACCCAATAATGTAATTTCAGTCATCATCTCCTTCCTCCACGCTGATTCAAAGTCAGCGAAACAGCGTTGCAGCTTTCTCGTAAACCCACAGCTACGCCCTCCCTACCTGGACTTTCTGGTATTTTACACTATTGTTGGCTGATGACTTTGTGTTTCTAACAAAGCTGCTGCTCGTTGGCTGTTTGCTGTCGTATTAAACTGCACCTGCTCATAAGACAGGTAAACATGGGTGTTGCCAAATTAACCGCGTCTAAATTCTCAAGGATTATAACTTTGATACTGAGACAACCTCGAATTGCGGGATGCAGAGAGTTAATACACAACTTGTTTTGCTCTGTAATGGTTGTTATGTTAAACCCTTCTCAGGAAGTATGACACAAGCATAACACATTTTCTCTTTCTGATGAATCTATAAAACCTCTGCACCAACATGTTGATGACATCACTTGTAGGGAAGCTTAAAACCATTTTTGTATGACGGCATTCTCACCCGCCTAAACCAACCGGTTCTGAACTGTGATCAGATTCTGTGAGGTGTGACCGCATCCCAAACTCACCTTCCACCTTCACGATGACCTTTGCGTTGTGTTCGCCCGTCGAGGTTTTCACATGACACCGATACGGCCCTCTGTCCTTTAACCCGCAACTCCGGAGGATCAACGTGGCGTTGCCGTGGGATATCAGGTGTGGGAAAATGGAGGCGCGGCCAGCGACCTTCTCGTGCTCAAAGTGCTCTTCACTGCTGTCTTCATCGTCATCATCATCGTCATCATCATCATCGCTGTCGTCGCTGTCGTTGTGTTTGTCCTTGGTGTCGTGCTTGAACTTGTACACCAGCTCATCCTGCCTGAACCACTCGACGGTCTCCTTGCTGTCCGGCTTGAAGCTGCAGGGGAGAACGCACTCCTCGGAGACGAAGCACGTCACAGCCACATCTGAAACATTACATTCAAACTGGTAAGACTGCAGCAAGAGCAAGATACATTTTCCAGCCTCAAAAAAACAAAGAACTACACCACTGCTCCATAGCACTTGCTGCCCAGCTGAGAGATGTTTTGGCAGCAAGTTTACCATGTTCAACAAGCTCTCTTAGCTTTTTTGTTGTTCAATAAACCCACAAATAATCAACGTTCCTCGGTCCAAAAAGGCTACCAGGCCCGGCGGATACTGCTCACTGCTGTAGCTGTGTGCTTTGTGCTAACATTGGCCGCTGAACAAGGCCGTTGCTGCTCTGTTCTTTGTCTCAGGAGCTGTGTGCTTTGTGCTAACGTTAGCCGCTGAACAAGGCCGTTTGTGAGGTCACAGCTGTGTCTCTGGGTTGGAAGGAGCGGACAGGCTGGGTGTTAGCATGGTGGACTGCCCCTCCATAGGCAACGAGCTTGGATACAGTTGCTTGTTGGTTTCAAGGCAGCCGGCCCTTCAGTCACCCAGCCTGTCTGCTCTCTCGAGCCCAGAGACACTCCGGCAGGGTGGACTGGATCCACAGGAGGACTGTAAGAAGAGTTAAGTTAAGTTAAGTTCACGCTGTGCTGTACACAGAAAGTATTTGGTGAGCATCAATCTCCTTTTCGTTATTCACAGATTTCAGGAAACGGGAAACAGGAAACTATCAGATATCAGCATCATTCAGCGGATTGTGTTGTTCAGTTGTTTTCTTCAGATGGTTCAGATTACAGTCTGCTAGGATGAAACCGCTGTTAACAATGTTCCAACAACTCCGTTCTCACCTGGTCGAACAAACCAAAGGAGGAAACCTTGATTCAGGCTCAAGTTTTATTAACGCTTAGTCTCGTTCTCCCACTTCCTTCCTCACTCTCCGACCAAATGAAACACAACCTTGAATAAAACTCTGTTGGAAACATTTAGGATAATGTAAGTAAACAAAAAAGTTATTCATTTTTATACATTTTTAATGTTACAGATTATGTTGTTAATCTGAAACAGTGTGTTTTTTTTCATCTGATATCTAAGAATTATTCACCCTCAACTTTCCTTTATTGCTACACATCCAGGGTGGAGGTGGGTTATTAATCTCAGCAGTGACTAATAGAGTGCAGTGGCATTTACTCAGACATTTCACAAAAAGAGGAAGTCATAGCTCTTCTTGGGAAAACCAAGTTGGTAAAACATCAACGTAAATGCTCGAGTCTTCACACGCCTCATTGTGACATCGTGAGAAGCTGCCAGGCCGTCTGATTGAAATCAGATCGGAGTGACGTGAACCACAGCGCGGCTACATTTAGTTTTGTATTTCAGCAGCTCAGTGTTGGATTACAGCAGACTGGAGAGCAGACGCACCTTTGATTGTTGAGCTGCCTTTCTGTCAGCGGCCGAATGCTAAAGGAGCAGTTCACCCAAAAAAATATACCCACTCAGCATCTCCTCCCTTCATGCTGATGAAAGTCAGCTAAAGTCTCGTAGTCCACAAAACATTTCTGGAGCTTCACAGTGAAACAGAGCTGCAGAATTCTGCTAAACGACTGAAGTGAACAAATTCAGTTTCATTCAGCTCGTCCGAAGCGATCCGAGCTTCCTGAAGCCTCGAGAGTGATTTGAAAAGACGTTATTTACAACTTTGAAGCTTTCTATCAGGATGGAGGAAGGAGACGATGACTGAATGTTTTATCGTTTGGTGAACTGTTCCTTTTAAGATTGTTTGACGTATTGAATCAGGTTAATGTTTCACTCTCAGCCGGCCACCTTGAAGAAAGCGTGTTTGCTCAGCAGATTAAAACACAAGACTTTCATCAAGGGCACAAAATTCCACATAACTGTGTGACGGGGGGTCGATGTCAGCCGGCAGCCGGGCAGGTAAACCGGTCGAGAGCTGCGCTGCGTGGTGCAGGTGTGAGTCAGAGGTGTGAGTCATGATTCTGCGGCTGATTGAGCTTTGATTTACAGGAAGAGCGAGAATCAGAGGAACAGCTGTGAGCGTGAGCTGGAAGCCACCGTCAAAACATGTTCAGACCGCAGAGGAGGGGCTGAGACGACCCTGCGTGGATGTGTTTGAGAAGTAACGGCAAACAAAAGCTCAAATTAGAAAAAAAAAAGATAATCCGACAGCTTTTTGGCACGAAACCAAAGCTCGGATTCTCGTTGTGGCTCAAATGTCTTTCGGCAGTCGACCTGATGGAACCTCTCAGCGGAGGACCGACAGCTGAACATACATATTTAGCATGTGGGTCAATCCATATCAGCTCACGAGGGCCTTCCAGTTCATGTCACAGATCCTCTCAGATGAATTCATGTTGCAACTTCTAATCTTTGAGTTTATATACATTTGCATATAAAAGCAAAGCAGGTTTTTCAGCTCTGGAGCTAAATTTAGCAAGATCTGTGTCACTCAGCAACAAATAACTTCTGGATGTGACACAGAACCAAACTCTGGCTGCAGAAGAGGGAAAACTAGTGGAGAAATTAACTGTTGGCACGTTTCTTTAGTGTCTCTTTGGATGTTCAGGACGAATTACAACCAGGTCCAGTGAATAATAAGTGATTGCTGAGGCTTCAAACACACAGACAAGGAATAACGTAAATGCTGAAATGAAGTACAGTAGAAGGGCTCACAAATTTAATAGTTTCCACATGAATCCATGACATGAACCAGGAACAGATTTCGGCTGAGTTGGCGTTGGAGTGACCTATATAAAATGTTCAGCTCGTCCCGGATCTCTGAGTTAAATGTTACCTTGACGCTCAGGAATGACGGTCAGAGCTACAAAATCAAAACCAGACGGACGTTTCTTTCAGGCTCAGCTGTGTCACAGCTTCTTCACTTGCTGTGGTGGGAGAATATTTCCACCCTGAGCTCACACCTGACGTCAGAACTCAGGGGAAACGCTTGAATAAGGCCTCTGACTAATTTGGGACAGTTCACTGTTGCAAAAAGAAAAAAAATCTTGCAACTGTAAAAAGCACAGATTGTTGTGTTTTCTGAGGATCAGATTCTGTAAGGAAACCCTGCAGTTCTTTTTAATCCCTGTGAATGTTGCAGGTCGGTTTTGGCTGCAGGACAAAGAGGCGTTTGTGTCTCACCTGGCGTTTTGTCCTGCGTAGCGAAGCTGATCCAGAGCAGCAAACAGGCCCAGGTGAATATCGCTGACATGATTTCCTTTCAGCTCGGGCACGTACGACTCAGGCGGACACGCGGGAACACACGTAGACGCGTCTTCACTCCATGCTTCTCTCACTTTTTTTTTGGCCACTTCTTCCTCTTTCTGGTTTCAGGTTTTCCCTCGGATCTCTCTGGGTGGTTTGGCATCAGACACACAAGGAAAATGAGGGGAGAGAAAAAGCATAATTAGAGGCACATTCCTCATGAAAATGGACACAGTCAGGAGGATGTACAGTGTGGAACGTGACAGAACATGTGCTGCCTTCTGGGGAGGACTCAGGTTTGATCCGCCGAGGATTTGGCTGTGTTCAGGCTGAAATCTGCCGTCTGATGAGCAAGAAAACTAAAATAAAAGTGAGATTTACAGTCGGAGCCTCGCAGCCTTTCATCCACCACAAACTCTGAATAACTAGAAGCCTTCTTCAGCCTCTCTGTCATTTCACCAGCTTATCCTCCTCTGTATCTCTCAGAGGATTGATAAGTGAAGAGGTTGTGTCTGTCGTTCGTGCACGTTAACACCCTCTCACGTTATCTCCACGCTTTCCTAACCTTCCAAAACAAACACAGGTGAACTTGGTACCGTGCATCAAAGAGCAGGAGGAAATGAGGAAGTGAGGAGTGCTGCTGCTCATAAATCCGTCAGTCTTCAAGGTGAAGGAAATCTGCTTTTACCGGAGCTGAAGCATGCAGTTGGGGGAGAAAGTGGGTTTAATGAATGAGTGTGTCACATTGTCCTCAAGTGTTTACATTCGATTCTTCCTGCGTTAAAGCCGCAGACAATCCCTCTCTTTGAGAGTTATACAGTGCAGAAGAAGCACATTATGTCACTTTTGCTGCAGCTGGCGGGAGAAGAAGTGAAGCACTCGGCTTTGTTCCAGATAATTCCTCATGGTGACAAAGCAGACGAGCAGCAACGGATGAAGTTTTTCTTAGAGAGCGACAGACGACTTCTACCTTTTGGTCAGAAGTTGTTGAATATTTCACAAATGCACTGCAGGAAAAAGACTCCCGCACACTGTCCACTTTAATGACAACAACAGTGTTTAGGTGCTTTTATTAACAATAAATAAATTAATAATTCCCCTCAAATGCATTAAAACTAAAGTAACGAGCCTGTTTTGAAAAATGTGCAGAGGAGAAGGTCTCCGTAGGTTCGACTTCAGCCTCAGATCATTGTCAAGTTGTTTCACTGCAGCATTTTATAATAAGTACATTTATTGACCACACTAACAGTTAGAAGTATCATGTGAGATTGTGACATTAACAAGTCATCAGATTATATTAAATCTAATGCACTGTTTATTTTTGTGCAGTTTATCCTGATTAAGGGTGTTTTTTCATTCCATGAACTTAACTTAAATTCAGTCTTTACACATTTTTCATACAAACAAAATAAACTCTTTATTCTTTTATGCTAAGAAACAAAGTGTAGTGTCGCATTATACAGTCTCAGGAAAAAAGAGGAGGCAGAAAACAAAATAAAGCTAATTCATTTATCATGTCAGTCTCAGTATTTACAGTTTGACTCTGTCAGTTTCAGATTATCTTAAACTCAGAGCGCTTCACATTTAAATAGATACGAAGGATAAATAAAAACAAGTGCAGGAAGACGCTACGCTCACTTTTTAACTAAATCTTAAACTCAAATTTAACTGCACAGCTGCAAGTAACATGTACAGAAGAATGTGTTTACTTGTGCATCTCTGTGACGACAAACATCTGAACTTTCTCATATTTTCAAAACAGGCTCGTTACTTTAGTTTGATGCATTTGAGGTGAATTAACAAAATATCCCAAGACTGATTTCAGACGCAGTGAGACGAGACAAAGACGTAAAAGCCGTAAGAAGCCGTAAACAGACAGAGAGGGAGACTGGAATGTGGAGAAAAGGCGTGTTAGTGTCTCGTATCTGCAGAGAGTTTCTGATTTTCTCTCTTTGTTGCTGCTCGAGACGCTTTACCAACCCAACATGTGTCTGTTTGACGTCCTGGGAATGAGACTCAACAATCAACTGTCTTTGTGGTGCGTTCAGGAACAGCTGGGACAAATCCTACTGATTCTACCTTTAACTTTAATAGTCTGAATTCTATTAATATGACGTGAGCTTCAGTTAGCTTTGAGCACAAATGTCCTTCAGAGGGAGACTTTTTACTCTGAGACTCTGAGTACATGTCAGAGCCTGTAATCTATTACTTTACTGGAGGAAACAAGCTGGATCAGAACTTCTACACAAATATCTGAACTTCTACTGGGGGGAACAACATGTGGACTCTGATATCGAGGCTTCAGTGATGTTTTTGATTTAGTTTCTGCAGGTCAGGAAGCTGAAGTACTTTTTCCAGCAGATCAGTCAACTTTTCTATAGTTACCAACAACTTTATAATCAAGAAACCAGTTACTAATTTTCCTTTTCTAACAGTTTAATTCCTTAATTGCTCACTGAGGTAATACTCTGTGTACATATCAGAGCCTGTACTTTATTACTTTTAAGTATCTGAACTTCTACTGGAGGAAATAATCTGTGGATGCAAAAACAATCTGTCAACAAAAAGTTTAAATCGTCTTTAAACAGTATTAGTTTTGATTTTTGTGTCATTCAAGTTCCAACATTAGTGGCATTTTATCCTAATTAAAGGTCTTTTTCTCTCCACCTGAGTTTAAATGAAGCCACATCAGTCTTCATGCATTCATTCATATTTATAAAAACAGTATTTGTGAGAGGAAACAGAAGAGAACTGCAGCGTTCACTCTCTGACCTCAGGTGCACTCTGAGCTTATCTCAAACAGCAGCAGTGAAGTGGCTTTTATCACAAACCGCAGAGCTTTTAAGTGTGTGTGTGTATAACCAGCTGATTACTTTAATGAATGAAATGTTCACTTTGAGACGACCTCACCACAACACACCACCAGCATCATCATCATCCTCTAAAACTAAAATAACTTCACAGGTATTAAAAGTTGTAGTTTGTACTCACAGACGCTCCTGGACATCAGCGGTAAAAAAAACCTCCTCTGACAACCTGAGTAAGTCAACATTTTATAGCCCTGTGATAATCACATAGAGCCGCTACAGTCACAGCGCTGGAATCAGAGCCATGTGTGTGTGACGGTGACGTGCCGGGAAATCAGAGTGTAAGCTGAAGGGAAGAAACTCACAGTGAGTCAGCTGCAGCGGATCAGAAGAAATCCAGAAGTGAGGAGGAGGAAGGAGCCCGAGAGCCTGCTGCCTCCAGAGACCGAGTGTCAGCCTGACTGGATCAACAGGTTATTTAGAGAATAGGAACCACACACACACACACACACACACACACACACACCCACCCTCTTGGATGGGTGGAGTTTGGTTGTGATTGGCAAAGTCACAAACACACACACACACACACACACACACACAGAGGACCCTCCATAGGAGTCAAAGCCGTCAAATGTCAGCGGGGTTCTCTTTCAAAGAGCAGAGCTGTTTTCGTGCGTGCTGTGTACCGTGAGCTATGCGGCTCATGTGAGGCCGCTTCACACCTGCTGACAGCAAACATTGTTCAGAAGCAGCTTGTCTTCACACGCAGCAGAAGAAAGCGGCTGCGTGGAGCGAGGCAGCACGTCCGGCGTCTTACCGTTCGCCTTCAGTCGTCTTTGACTCGTCGTGAAGTCAGAGTTCAGTCTGGTGCCGTGGAAAAGAAAAGTAAAACACAGATGCTGAACGAGGGGGGAAAGTACACTGTTCTCTTTCCAGGGATGCATTTACGTTCATACCTGGAAGTTGAACCCACGGAAACTTTTCAGCTTTCCCTCCTCAGAGCGTTTCACTCTGGTGTTAGAATCTGAATTTGGTGTAGAAACCCTGATCTCAGTGCTCTGAAAAGTCAGAGAAAAACAGCCGGTTGTATAGATAAGTTGGACCTGAGCGTCTCCATCGAGTGAACATCATCTGTTTTACTTACAGTTTCTATCTCTCTCTCTCTTCACCTCCTCCATCAGCGGGCTCTTTTTCTTTTCAAAGTTATTCTAGTTGTTCCAGCGTTAACTGGAGAAAACGACGTCTCTTCCTGTTTTGGTTGCACAACAGTCAAAAGAGTCAAAGTCAAAAAAGTCATAAAACCTTTGACTGGTGGTGAATGAAGAGAGGAGGATAAAATATTGATCCTGTTTGAATTGTGACTCGAATCACACACACGATCTGAAACATCAGACTGTGTAAATACATCATTATAAAGACGACACAGCCACAGAACTGAACCAGAACCAGCTCTCCTTTCACAGAACTGCAGTCGTCAATATGAGCAGATTTATTCTGGTGTTCATCTTGTTTACGACTGTTTCTGAGCTCAGTCGGCTTCATGTTGGTGTTAATGAGACGATGCAGTTCACTGAGCGTTTTTATTTTAAATACAACAAACTGAGACTTTATTGATTATCTGAACTGAACTGCTGCGAAAAAGCAACATTTCCGGTGTCATATTTCTGCAGACGTTACACCGTGACATCGGTATTTTCTTCAGAATGAGAAGTTAAAGTGTCGATCTTGAAGCAGCGCCGTTTGCAGGTGTGTTTTTTTTGGACCTCGCTGCTTCTCGGAGACGTTTCATTTCACTCATTCCTCCATTTCATTGTCCGCTGTTATCGCTCTTTTCTTTGTTTGTCCTCTTCATGACCATTAACTCCCGACATCAGCTGAGATCAGGACAAACATTACTTTAACGTCTCGTGTGAACCAGCGACTCTGAACGTGTCACTGACTGTATGTTGGTGATATTTGCCGGGAAAGTCGTCACCAACACCCAGTGTACATCTTTGGTATTACAGCCTTCAGAGATGGATACAGACTTAACAGATACTCACATGAAAATCTATCAGAGTGATACTTTAAAGCAATAAACGCTGCCTGTGGTCAGTTTGAAGGCGTCAAAGTGACAGGATGGCGACCAGGGCGGGACAGGAGCTGCTCTCTGTCTTTAACCTTTGCTTCTTATTATCACGCCACCATTATGAAGATAAGACTGATACAGTAAACAGTAATCAGTAGCTGCATTCCGAACAATCAAATAAAACCAACTTACAACCTTGTTCACGTCAACAACCACCTTGACCTTTACTAACACCAAGTGAATTATTGTGACTTGGAAATTGTCAAATTTCTGAGCATTTAAAGTCTGATACGAGCATCTGGACTTCCTGTAATCGATCTGAATACAATCAGGATATTACCCTCCCAAAAAAATATAACAGCAATCCCAGCAGCTGAAAATCTTGTTCTTGTTGACTTCCAGTTACGTCCGTCATGATCAGTGTCGGTCTTTTAAAAGTAGCTCATTATGTTACAACATTACATTAAATAGTAACTTGTTACGTAATGGCGTAAAACAAGAAAACAATACAACACGGACTCTTATAGCCGAGTATGTGATGTTTGTAAAGTTCAACTAATGGACCCGTAAACTGACGTAAACCATAAAACCATAAAAAAGATTGTTTTGTGTCCAGCCTGAAGCATGTCGTCATACATGAAGCAGAGCTCTTCACAGCTGGCGAGCTCTTATCCTCCGGACACAACTTGCATTTCATCGTGATGTTATCGTCCTTTTCGCCCAAAATTCAAAATAATGGGAATATTTGCACCAAGTTAACGCCGTCCTCTCTCCAACGAAAACACTGGTCACGATATCAGATTTTCCACCGCACGATTATCACACACAAATAAATTCAAGATGTCGATATCATCGCGATATCTCTGGAAAAATGTGAGTAATTAAAATCTGTGTTTAACTTTGTTTACTGTTTCGTCTCTTTTTTTGGAGGACAAATAAATGAGCCTCAAAATACGAGCGTAGGAAGATGAGGAGAGAATCTGCCACCACGATCAAAAAGATCGATTATTATCAGCTACTTCACAAAAAGAGCGAACCTCATGAACAAAAGATGCACAAAAGGTGGTTGATGTGTTCCGGAGGTGTAAACTGAGGAGGGCTGGATCAGACCCAGCTCGCTCCGCTCCAGCACAGATTAAACATCGGCCGATATTGACGACCTTTTGTTGTTTTAAGCTGCTTCCAAACCCGTGATTTATTTCCTCGCACAAAAGCCTTTCTCTCTCTCTCTACACACACACACACACACACACACACACACACAGGGTGGAGGTGTGCGCTCACCTCACATAATCACACCAGGTGCCTGTTTTTTCATTGTCCCACTGAGAAAATCCTGATTACTGATGGGTTTGTGTGTGTGTGTGTGCCTGTTTGTAGGTTAGTGAAAGATTGCTGCGGCTGTAGATAAGAGGATTAGGGTGGAATTAGTGTCATTCCTCTATTGCCATGAGGAATAGATTCATATCGATTTTAATCAGAGATAGAAAGATCCACAAAACCGCAGATAAAACAGACGGAGAGGGACTGCGAGAGGGCGACGAGGGTCGGATGAAGCTGGTCGGAGCAGCGGGAGATTCCCTGGAGATCAGCCGGGATGATCAGCTGGAGACCGATGCAGGAACACATCCCTCATGTGTTTGTCTACGTTCTGGAGTTCTCTGGTTGAGGAAACTTCCAGGCGCCCGTGGGATGTTTGACCAAAACCACCAGCGTTAGACTGCAGGGTGGTCAGGACGCTCGGCTGCAGAGACGTGGAGCTGCTGGGTCGCTGTGGCTGCTGGGATGCTGGCGCTGTGTCAGTTGTGGCGGGGGAACCTGTGAAACATGAGGGTGGACGTGCTGACCTGCATGGCCGTGGCCGTGGCCAGCCTCGTCGCGATGGCGACCGGCGGCCGCAACTCTGGACGCAGGAAGAACAAGGAGGTGTTTCTCGGGGAGAACAGCAAGTTCAAGTTTGGAGGGTGAGACGCTCGGATGTGTGGATGAATGAGAGGCTTTGAGTGAGCGGTGGAGATGATTAGAAGCATCTCTGCTGAAACCAAAAGGAAGATTTCTGCTTCTTAAACCTTTTCTGTCCACTGGGGGGCAGAACAGCGAGCTGCAAACACCACAGACGTATTATCACTTTATGAACGAAGTTTCTGGGTCTGAAAAGTGTCTTTTAAAAAAAGCATTGTTTCTACCAGCAGGAGGCGACTCCACTGGTTTCAGAAAGAAGTCTGATTGTATGTAAGCTTATGAGAACTTGATTTATGACCTCAGCATGATGCTCAGTTTGTAAATTAAACAGGTAGATCAAACCAAGCAATCTGATTGGTCAACTAGACGTTCACAACATACTTACATCTATTTAGATTTATCAGAATAATCACAAAATGTCTGACATCTATAGAACACGCCCAGCGTACTGTAGGCTAATGTTAGCTAGCTAGCACTAGCAACATTAATGTTGGCTAATGTTTTGTTTGTTTGCTCAGTTTGTACCTTTAAACATTGGTTCCAACCAAGCAATCTGATTGGTCAACTTAAAACATGGCTGATTTCAGTGTGATTTTACAGTATGCACCCAGCAGACTGTACTGCCCTAAAGTTAGCCAGGTAGCATTAGCAACATTAATGTAAGCTAGTTTTAGCCACATTAAATCAGCATGGAGCAAAAGCTAATAAATGTATTGTTATACAGAGAGAGTGGGATGTTTTTTAAATGTTTTACTTACTTACCTTTATAAACCATTAACTCCCCTTTAAACCATTTCTTTCAGCTGTTAAAGTAAAACATATATATCATATACATCACAAATTAGTCAACTTTCCTGTTTATGGTCAGAAATGTAAGTGTTATGTGCTCGTTCGTCAATATTTAAGAGAAAAACAAGTTAACAAGAGTTAAACACATTACACATTTTGTCTGATGTCAAGAAATTTCAATTAGTCTTTTCTGCATCATCAGTAGTTTTCCTTTAAAACCCTTGAAGTACATTTAGCTGATATTACTTTTCATTGAGTGAGGTTTTGAATACTTCCTCCACCCTTTAAAGTTAATAATACACTGTGAGGTTCCCACAGTTTAACCTCTTTCACTTCTCTGTTTCACAGAAGCTGCTTCTAGTATTGTCATTTTATTTTTAAAAGTGAGATCATCACAGTCTCTCTCCCCTAAACACAGTTTTCGTCACTTTAAACTGACCACTGCAAGTTGGTAGTAATCCAGCTTTTAGCTCCTCGAACAGGTTTTTACTTTTATTTGTCTGGCATCCAGATTTCCTGGAGCTCCTGTTGGAAAGACTTCATGGAAACTTGCAGCTGGTTTCTGCCTCACATCCGCCGGTCATGTCATTTTAATTTCCAACTAGTTTCAGTCCAATTTCCCCTCAACAGGCCAATAAACTGAAGTGAGTTGTTGCATCTTCATTTCCAACTAGTTCATGACATCTGCAGTAAGTGGAAGTGGGTTTTTTTTTTAACCGTTTACACCCTCGCTGAATGTACATATGAACTTTTGTCCTTTTTATTTTGCAGCTGTATTGGCAATTAAATTAGTAGCTTGATTCTCGAAGTTCTGATCCAACTTGTTTCCTCCAGTAAAGTAATAGATTACAGGCTCTGACATGTACTCAGAGTATCAGAGTAAAAAGTCTCCCTCTGAAGGACATTTGTGGTCAAAGCTAACTGAAGCTCACGTCAAAATAATAGAATTCAAAGACTATTAAAGTTAAAGGTAGAATCAGTAGGATTTGTCCCAGTCTGCAGATACGAGACACTAACACGCCTTTTCTCCACATTCCAGTCTCCCTCTCTGTCTGTTTACGGCTTCTTACGACTTTAGTTCGTTGACGACAAATGAAAATAATCCATAATTCACCTCAAATGCATCAAACTAAAGTAACAAGGCTGTTCTGAAGCTGTGAGGAGGAGAAAATTCAGATATTTGTGTTCAGATGTAGAGAGGAGAAGCCACAGAGACGCTCTAGTAAAGTAAAGAAACCTGAAACATCTACTGAAGTACAGCAACAAAGTATTTGTACTTCATTACTTCACACTTTAGGATAAAAGAAGTTGAAGGAGGGAAAAATATTTGTATTTGATTGCGAGAGTTTAAACTGAAACTTGCACAACAAGACGCACTATTGTCGACTTCTGATGAGGGTGTTGTACTAATATTAACAGCTCTGACCTGTATTTCATTGGCGTTCAGTCGCTGCCATAAAAGCATGAACAGCCTGTTTATTAAGACGTGAACTCTGGCTTCGTTCCAGAGAAATCGTAAAAGCTGATGTGGGTGAGAAAACAATATAACCGTCATCCGCTGAGCACAACAGCTTACTCTGTGACTGACAGGTGATCTGAGGGAGGTGCAGAGCAGAAACAGCAGATTAAAGTGAAGTCACGTAGAAATGAGTCAGTCGACTGAGCTCAGAGCATTTAATACCACTGTTTACTGCTACTTCACCACATTTCAGAGGGAAACACTGGACTCTTTACTCCACGGGTCACCAAAGATAATAAATGCAGTACTTTTTATTCAGACTGATTTTACTTTCAGAGCCAAAACCTGTTTGAATCTGTGTCGATCTGGACTCAGACTGCAGACGTTTCGGGTCAATTTAATCCTGATTTGCCTGGCCCGGCAATCGGAGGAGAAATCCGATCAGGGATGTGGGACGGTGCTGAAGTTCGGCTCAGATTGTCTGGTAATGTGACGGGTTTGAAACCCGACCAGAACAGGAAGCTCGGCGCCGTGACGAGACACAGAGGAAAGTCCACTTTAACAAACGTTACAACATAAAGAAACGTTCACGTTAAACTTATCTGTGGTTTCTGCAGAACCGTACTCAGCTGATATTGATTCTGGCGATTGGGTCGGCGCTGATCAGGCTGTTCAATCAGCACCTGTGTGTGCGTGTGTGTGTGTGTGTGTGTGTGTGTGTGTGTGTGTGTGTGTGTGTGTGTGTGTGTCCTTATTGTCTGTATGTGGACCAGATGTCTCCAGAACAATGTCAAGATTTCTTTCTTTTTTGGTCCAAACTGAATTTTTGTTTCATTTTTACTGAACTATTTCAGTCAGATTGATTTTTGGTGAATTCTCACTCAGGGGAAGAATTAAAGATATTCTTTTTTTTTTTGGTTAAATTTAGTGTCGAGTTTATTTAATTGCATTAAGATCAGGATTGAGATTTGTGTGAAATTTGTTTGAGTTAGGGGATTTCAGTGTTTGTTAAAGGGTTAATTTAAGGGATTACGGAAATAGGATTTGGCTCAAACACAATGTTTGACCTCACAATAATAGGAGACCACATGGTGTGTGTGTGTGTGTGTGTGTGTGTGTGTGTGTGTGTGTGTGTGTGTGTGTGTCAAGGTGTTTGACTTTCAAAGAGGCTTTTGATCAGAGAAACTCTCAAACAGCGATTATCTCTTTTCTGTGTGCTCACCTGTTCGCTGCACGTGTGTGTGTGTTTGTTTACCTCCTTTAACCACACACACACACACACACACACACACACCGACACACACACACACACACACACTGCAGCGTGTACTGAGGCGCCGTGCTCGGGCTGTAATTACACCTCCGACATCCTGAATGTCGTCTCATTGGGGTTTCCCTGGTTGAATGTCAGACGTATATATAGTAGTTTAACAGTTTATTTAACTGCACGACGTGTTTACTTTATGCCGATTCGAGTCAACAACTCTCAAACACTGCTCCCAAAAGAAATAAGTAGTTTCCGTGTGTTTTAGACGATGTGACGTCACTTGAAGTTATTTGAAGCGGCCTCAGAGGGTTGAAGCTTCATTCATGTTCTCTTTCAGCACATTTCCACCTCATGTCAGCAGCCGGTACAGTAGCACAGCCAGGACAACTAGTGCAGGTCAGCCTGCGGGATATAAAGTGTGCAAGAACCAAAGCAGACTGTGGTATGTAGATTTATGTTAACCTCTAGAACAACACGCCATAAATGGGCTTGTGAAGGGTGGAGGCATACCCCCGACCCAGTTCTCCTTAAAGAGCTCCGAATGCCGTCATCCTCTGTCTCGATGCTTGGCAGCAAGTGAAGTTTCGTAGGAAACAAAACATTTCTGGAGCTTCACAGCAAAACAGAGTTCCAGCGTTCTGCTAAACAACTGAAGCAACTGGAGATTTGATTAAAACAATTATTTAAAAAACAAAAAGTGGCTCCATACAGCTCGATCGATGGAATCTCTGGAAGCCCTGAGATCACAAATTGATCTGAAAAGTCATTATTTGCACCCTTGACACGTCGAGCTTGTGCACCCACATTTAGCTCAGCAGCTATGGTGACGTTTACAGCTAGAAAAAGCATCTGAATAACGTTTTTTCAAAATAAATTTAAGATCTCAGGGTTTCTGGAGACTTGGATTCCCCCGGACAAGAAGTTTGGAGCCAACAAGTCTCCAGCTGCTTCAGTTGTTTAGCAGAATGCTGCAGCTCTGTTTCACTGTGAAGCTCCAGAAATGTTTTGTGGACTACGAAACTTCTCCTGACTTTAAATCAGCAGTGGAGGGAGGAGATGCTGACTGGATTTACATTTATTGGGTGAACTGCTCCTTTAAGTACACATTCCACCACTGTTGATACAGAAAGACAGCTGACACATTTTAGAAGTCATTGTTCTTTCCGCTCTGACTTTCATATGAAGGTTGAGGAAGAAAGGACTCATGGGAAGTGTAGTGTACGCCGTCGTTACCTGCCTCCCAGCAGCCGGTTTTATCAGTCACCGAGGATTGTTTTGGAACGCGATCAGACGCTTCGTGCATTAGGCAGAGAACATGTGCACACGTGTGTACGCATGCACGTGTGTTTGTTTGTTGGTGGAGCTTTTCCACGGCTTTGATTAAGGTTATGGTTTTTTGGCAGACTGAGAGCGAGATTCAGCTGCAGGCAGGGAGGGAGGGAGGAAACCGCAGAGTGTGTTTTCTCTAATCAAAACCCGCAATTACAGCCGTGATTAACCAACTAATCACTCAACACGCTGTCTCTTTCTTGTGTGTGTGTGTGTGTGTGTGTGTGTGTGTGTGTGTGTGTGTGTGTGTGTGTGTGTCTGCAGACGCATCGACTACAAACTGAAGAGGCAGGACAGCACCAAAACACTGCTAATCAAGAGTGAACAGCTGCTGAGGATTGAGGAGCACGACTTCGCTCTCAGACCAGGCTTTGGAGGTCAGACACACACACACACACACACACACACACACACACACACACACACACACACACACACACACATCATACACACCCTAGCATTTGTCTTTGAGATGACCAGACAAAATGACCTCACACATAAAAATGTCCTCACAAGAAAGGTGAGATTTCAAGGGTTGGTCCACAAAAACAGCAATACAAACACACACACACACACACACACACACACACACACACACACTCTTTATATGTTTGTGAGGACTCTTGCTGCCATAACACATTCCGTCAATAGTTATGAATCTGCTGTAGATTGTATTTCACAAAGTTTATACAGTTGCTTCTAACGCAACAAGTCTCAAAATTGAGCGTTTTCTTAAGGGAGTCTGGTGGCTTTCTTTCTCCAAGTCAGTCACGGGTTTTTACAGCAATGCCACAACAAACTGACCCTTTTTACAAGGAAAGAAAATAAAAGAATTTACAAGAAGGCACCGATGAGTAATAATTTGCAGGAGCCGTTTCTCCTCATGATGCATCAGCTCTTAAAGGAAACCTGAGAGAAACCTGCTGCTTCATAATAAAAGCTTCATGATAACTAAATAACGGGGGCTTTTATTGTGAAGAAGTAATAGGAAATTAAACCTGTTTGTAACTGAATTAGCAGAGCCGTTTTTTTAGTGTGCTGGGAAAACGCATCATTGTGTTAAGACACACCTTCAAGCGCCGAGTCAAACCCAGTAGAACCGAGCCGGCTCTTCAGAAAACCTGCGGGTGACATCACAGTGGCTCTGCCCAAAGTTTTGCACAATAAAATAGTGTGATTGTCTGTAAAACTTATGTGACAATGTACATTTCTTAACTTTCAGAAAGTCCTCTGACGTAGTGAATGTCCTCACAATGCACAAAACTGAAACACACACACACACACACACACACACACACACACACACACACACACACTCACACACACACAAAGGGACACCTCATCTCGTCTCTGATCCCTGATGATTTAATCCACTCACTCACACAACGTCCAAAAGAGGAAATCAGTCCTCGTCCCACGCTGATGATGCGTATGCGGCGGTTTGATGATGGGCACTGGGTCACTCAGACAACTGATGTGTCAATCCCAAAACCACCAGCGCTGACCCAGATTACACCATTGTGTGGCAGCACGAGTGTGTGTCTGTGTGTGTGTGTGTGTGTGTGTGTGTGTGTGTGTGTGTGTGTGTGCATTTGAAATACAGTAGGACTCTGTGTGCTCACTCAAATGTGATTGTGTGTCCCTTTTGTGTGTTTTGGCAATATAATGAGTGCCTGTGTGTGTGTGTGTGTGTGTGTGTGAGTCGGGGGGATTCGTGTGTATTAATCTGGATTATATTCCAGGTCTGGAGCAGATGGAGGGGTGGGAAACAAACTGACGTCTGCGATGGAGATCATCGGTATCAAACACACGACAATAGAAGCCGGCAGACGCACAAACACACGATGCTAGAAGGCAAATGTCTCTGTAATCTGCACTGTGAGTGGAGACGATCGGTCTCGGTTCAGGCGGTCTCGACTGTAACGTTTGAGGAATGTTTGTGTTACCGAAACCCAAGTCGAATGAATAAATTGTGATGCTGAGCAAGAGCAGCGTGCAGAAAGTGATCAAGTAAAAAACGTTTTTCTGGCCTCAACATTTAACGTAAAAGCCGTAAGAAGCCGTAAACAGACAGAGAGGGAGACTGGAATGTGGAGAAAAGGCGTGTTAGTGTCTCGTATCTGCAGAGAGTTTCTGATTTTCTCTCTTTGTTGCTGCTCGGGACGCTTTACCAACCCAACATGTGTCTATTTGACGTCCTGGCAATGAGACTCAACAATCAACTGTCTTTGTGGTGCGTTCAGGAACAGCTGGGACAAATCCTACTGATTCTACCATTAAGTTTAAACAAGTTGAGTCAGTACTTCTACTTTTACACAGTTACATCTGAAACACTGGGATTCTTAGTCGGAGAAGGATTTTGCATCTTAATAAATTCACATTAAGTTTCAGTTCTTTCAGTTCAGATTAACGGTATGCTGGTGAAATACGATAGGTCTTGTTTGAAGTATCTTATCTTTCGTCCTGATGAGTCTGAGGTGAACAGCGGAGATGTTCATGTTGCTCAGGAATGTTCCTGCTGCATTGTGTCTCAGTAAACGTTGAACCTGGGCGACCGCCCTGAGTTTCTCTTTGATGGAGCCTCCACGGCGGCCCGATTGAAGTCGGCCCACGTGAGATATGAAAGGATTCTAATCAAGAAACCAACACTGACGTTTACGTATAAACACTGGAACTGTGGGCTCCGGTTTGATCCTGACCCGAGAGGTTTTCACAGTCATTATTTTCACGGCCACAAAGACGGAGCAAGTCACAAAAATGTAAACATCTTCTAAGTTTTTTCAGAAAGGACAATGCTGTCATCTCTCTGGTGATGACAGTCTCTTCCTTTCATTCTTCTGTAAATGTCAAGACGTGAAAATCCCCCAAAACTGGATCTTAAATTCTTTGTCATGGTGACTGAATCTACTTTGGACTGGACATCCTGGAAATCCTGGATATACCTGGAAAACTTGTTTGTAACCCTTCACAGACTGTTAGTGTTTGTTTCTTTTGAAACTCATTACGGTACAAGGTCACTGCCATTAAAAAGTAGGAAAGTGACATGTTAGAGTACTCAAGAGTTTCCAGAAATGACGGTGAAACCTCTGTGTGACTTGTTGTGCGTGTTGGTCATAAGATGACTCATTTTGTACTACAGCCCACAGATGTGAACTCTGCAGCCTGATAATAGGATTTACAGTCACAGTACAACATTTAAATATTTAATATGCTAACAGCCAGAACTGGACAGAGGCAGACAGTGTTAGCTACAGCTGTAGCTAATAAAAACAATAAAACAAGCACTCGTCCTTTAGACACAACTCGTATTTCTCTGTGATGTTGTTCTCGTCCTTTTCGCCCAAATATTCGGGATAATGGGAATATTTCTGCCGTCTTGCTGCGTTGAATTAGCTCAACAGAAACAGAGACGATGCTTCAAGGATTTTATTTGTACTTTATGGCGACAAAAGGACAAGACAGCAGTTTTTTTTCTAGTAATGGATTACTTTTAACTAAAGAACAGACAACTTGAATTGCAAAACGTGTTACATTACAAAGAATTAATCTGAGTATGCTAACAGAGTATTTTGGAACAAGTAACCTCTGTGTCTTCGGTCGCTCCGGTTGGTCGGCGTCCTGCTTGTCTCTGTGGTCCTGCCTGTCATTCAGGGTGGGGACAACAAAAGCACCACTGTCTGCCCCACGGCCCGGCTGCGGCATTTCACCGGACTGTAATTTTACACTGAGGAAATTCTCAGCGTTTTCTGCCTCATGATAAGCCTATAGCTGTTGTGTGTGTGTGTGTGTGTGAGATCCGAGAAGCTGAAGCATCAAAACCTTCTGGGTCCTCTCGAGGGACCCGAGTCCTAAAATACACCATGTGACATTTTCTTGCTATTCGGTGCACGTGTGAAAGACTCGCAGCGTTTCTACATCGAGGTCAGCCTCTAACGGACGTCTGTAAACTTAAATGAGTCCCTATAAACTTCACATCGGGCCACACCGGTCTGGAGACGTTATAGTTGGACGCCATGATGCTAAAAGTGTGCAGCTGCTCTCCATGGTGTGAGTCTGTCTGGCTTCAGTTCCAGGTACAAAACCTCGGATCTGATTCCTGATGCTGCTGCTGATGAGTTTGTTATTAAAGAGAATATACTTCACTTCACTTCAACACCTTTTGACCGCAGTGGTGATTAAATCCATCACAGAGACGAGCTGGTTGGAGAAAGAAATATTTCTTGGTTATAAAGTTTCTGGACTCATGAGAGACGGATTAAAAACAGAATGATCCAAATCAAAGCAGCAGAAGTGGAGATATGCTGACTGTAAGTCTGGATCCTACGTTTCCCATGATGCAACTTGATTACGTCTATCTTTAAAGGAACTGTTCATGCAAAAAAGTCCCCATCTCTTCCCTCCATGCTGATGGAAAGTAGTTCTGGAGCTTCACAGTAAAACGGAGCTGCAGCGTTCTGCTGAACAGCTGAAGCAGCTGGTTCAGAATAAAGTGGATGAATGCAGCTCATCTGAGATCCCAAATTGATCTGAAGAAACATTATTGACACCCTGAAGTTCGTGCGAACGCTTCAGACTGGGTACACGCTAACACTTTTAGCTTTGCAGCTTAAAAAAGGCTGTGAAAACATTTTTAAAATTCAATCTGGGAGATGTCGGTCGAGCTGTACGGAGCCATTTCATGTTTTTTTGGTTGGAGGAAGGAGATCATGACTGTTTTTGCATGAACAGTTCCTTTAAAGATAGACACTATCAAGTTGCATCATGGGAAATGTAGGATCCAGACATAAAGTCAGCATATCTCAACCTTTGGATCATTCTGTTTTTAATCCATTTCTAATGAAATAGTTACTTGTCTTGTTTATCTTTCTTTCTCTAAACCACAACCAGCTGGTTGTTACCTCCACGTCGTGTTTTCACCTGCGTCCGTTTGTTTGTTGGTTTGTTAACAAGATTACAAAAAAAATGCTGAACAAAACTACAAAACTTGGATGGAGGATTAACGTTTGATGTGGATCCTGAAAAAGCGACGCACCTCAAACATCCTGAGTCCACCACTTTTTTTGCACTAAAAATGAATTGAAAGATGATCAAAATTAATACATGTTCTATCAAATGACTGATTGATTAATCAAGTAATTGTTTAGCTATACCTCGTATGTTTTATATGTAGAAATCTTAACTTGAAATGCACTTCAAGCTGTTGGACGAACAGTGAAGCTGAAGTAGAAAGTGAACAAAACAAAACACATTCTGACATCGAAGAGAGCAAAAATAAACATTTCCTCAACGTCCAGCCGTGATGTAAAGCACACGTTATTTGCAGTCGGTGCTTCATCCAAAACCACGGCTGTGGTTCTGTAAAGGTTTAGTAAATAAAGGCTGCGTGTATTTCAGTCCGTTGTGAGCTTTAATTACAATACAGTCAGTCTAAGCTGCCAGAGTTGAGTCGGTATAGATCGTGTAGGAGTCTGACGCTCGCGCTCTCAAAGAGCTGCACAGAAAATCACCTCTTAATCCTCCTCGCCACCTTTCACCTCTCACCTTCCTCTGATCGCTGCATGAATCCAAACACACAGCAGGCGGCCGAGGAACAAACACCCTGAGACCTCAAAGCTGCATTACGCTGCTTATAAATTGATCCATCTGCAGCGTTGTGTTCAGGGATTAAAAGACAGAGCGCGCAAACGTTTTGGGACAAAATAACATGACCTTAAAACATGATTTTGGTGTGTTATTAGAGTAAATCTGCAGCGGCTCGCTCACTGACATGCTGTAGATTTACTCAAATACAAAGTCCAAAGCTGGATCGAGCGACCAGCAGGACCACGGAAAGGCAAACAATTAACTTTTCGGGCCAAACACAGAAAAGATATCCGTGTTTTGAAGGTCGGATCATCCAGAGTTCACCTGCACAGACGGAAGAGATGACAGCTGTGACTCTAACATCATTAATCAGGATGACTCATGCTGCAGAAAGAATGCGACCACCTGAGGCTGACTGACTGCTCGTGAAACAGGCCGAGCAGGAACAAGCCGAGACCGACTATTTCCTGCAGTTTCCTGGTTTGTAGCAGAACTAATTGAGTGGAGGCCCGTCTGCAACAGAGGTGAACATCTGTATTCACTCAGTGTGCAGAGTTTGAGGCTCCATGTGAAGAAATCTCTGTCAGTAACTTACTCATCAACATGTTTACGTCAGCTGATTTGGAAAATCAGCTGAAACCACAGAAGAGTTCAGCTGATGATGCTGCAGCCGTTGTTGTGTTCAGTTTGAGTTTGCCTCTTTTTTTTCTGGTGTTCAACCATGTCTTTACACAGACCTGTCTCCATCACGTCTTTACACAGACCTGTCTCCATCATCTTTACACAGACCTGTCTCCATCATCTTTACACAGACCTGTCTCCATCATCTTTACACAGACCTGTCTCCATCATCTTTACACAGACCTGTCTCCATCATCTTTACACAGACCTGTCTCCATCACGTCTTTACACAGACCTGTCTCCATCATCTTTACACAGACCTGTCTCCATCATCTTTACACAGACCTGTCTCCATCATCTTTACACAGACCCGTCTCCATCATCTTTACACAGACCTGTCTCCATCACATCTTTACACAGACCTGTCTCCATCACATCTTTACACAGACCTGTCTCCATCATCTTTACACAGACCTGTCTCCATCACGTCTTTACACAGACCTGTCTCCATCGCGTCTTTACACAGACCTGTCTCCATCATCTTTACACAGACCTGTCTCCATCGCGTCTTTACACAGACCTGTCTCCATCATCTTTACACAGACCTGTCTCCATCATCTTTACACAGACCTGTCTCCATCATCTTTACACAGACCTGTCTCCATCATCTTTACACAGACCTGTCTCCATCACATCTTTACACAGACCTGTCTCCATCACATCTTTACACAGACCTGTCTCCATCGTCTTTACACAGACCTGTCTCCATCACCTTTACACAGACCTGTCTCCATCACATCTTTACACAGACCTGTCTCCATCATCTTTACACAGACCTGTCTCCATCATCTTTACACAGACCTGTCTCCATCATCTTTACACAGACCTGTCTCCATCACCTTTACACAGACCTGTCTCCATCACATCTTTACACAGACCTGTCTCCATCATCTTTACACAGACCTGTCTCCATCATCTTTACACAGACCTGTCTCCATCATCTTTACACAGACCTGTCTCCATCATCTTTACACAGACCTGTCTCCATCACATCTTTACACAGACCTGTCTCCATCATCTTTACACAGACCTGTCTCCATCATCTTTACACAGACCTGTCTCCATCATCTTTACACAGACCTGTCTCCATCATCTTTACACAGACCTGTCTCCATCACGTCTTTACACAGACCTGTCTCCATCATCTTTACACAGACCTGTCTCCATCACGTCTTTACAGACCTGGACTCCGTATTTATAACATCGATGCTCGGTGCTCGCAAACACTCCCAGATGTTGAACTTTTTAATATGAAAACACCGACGACATTATCATCACCACCTTGTTGCTGCCGTGTACATTCACCCCAACACAAATTCAAAGCTGCACTCTGTGTTTTTGTATATTTGTATATATTATATATTTGTACTGTCACAGGAAGTAGATCCTCTGTACTTTCTCGGTGAGGGAGCTGATGAGGTCCTGGGTGATGATGGTGGCCAGGAGGTGGACAGATTGTTTTGTCCAAACAGGAAGTAAAGGTGTTAATGAGTCTCAGTTCTGAAATCTGTCCAAACACAAAACGGCTGTGGGTTGATGGTGAATCATCACACGACCTCCTTTCACACGTGTCTCTCCATAAACCTCCTGCTTTAAACACAATCTGCCTGGGTGTCACATGGGAAAAGGAGAAGGAGAGAGTGACCTTCTGTCTCAGGTTTTTCCCACAAACAGCACTCGTTGTCTGGGTTACTCTAAATGTTGAGTCTGCACCGCTGGTGGTTTTTTACGAGTCACGGCGGGACAAAGCCGGCCTGCGGCGGGAGCTTTACGGTCCTGGCTGTCAGATGAACTTCATTAAATAAAGTGTTCATTGAGCTGCCGGCCTGCGAACATTCAAGCAGAATTAACACACTTTACATCTAAAAAGCACACAGACACTTTGGAGTGCATCTTTTTTTAATTCTTGTTGACCCTGAGAGTGAAAAGAGGAATGTAACCTGGTAAACCACGTCCAGACGGACGGACGGAGGTCACAGACAAACCCAAACTCGTGTGTTTACGTATGGCCCACTAAACCAGCAGACCTGGTTTTAGTGATTTGCAAAAAGCATTTTCATTTTCTTGGTCTCGATCAGTGACCGCTGAGACATCAATGATTACACAAAAACCAGAACAAAATGAACGTACAAAACTTTTCACACGTTAAACCTGGGTTATGTTTCTTTTCTAAGAAGTATTTGTAGATCCAGACCTTCTGGAGGAGTAAACACCTGGAGTCTCATCAGATTCTGCTCTGATCCGACAGAAGGAGAACTCAGAGACGACTTTTTAATTTCTGGGAATAGAAAGTGGATTTCTCTTCACTCCTGTTGATCAGCCTGACTGCAGCAGTGACCCGGTGGTGACATCCACTGTCGGGTGGTTCTGTTCTGTTCTGCTGACTGCTGACTGCAGCTGGAGGGGAAATGGACTTTACATCATGAGTGTAACGTTACAGAGAGGAGACAGAGAACCAGAACCAGAACCAGAGTCTCTGCTGTTTGTGCAGAGTAACATTTGCTCGAGTAACACGAGGCAAAAAAAAACAAGGTCATTTTTAAAGTTTATTCAGGTTACGTTTGCTTTTATTCACCATATAACAAAGTTTTAGTCTTTCAGAAATTTAACATATCATTTTTTCAGTGCAGCAGTCCCATGAAGCACAGTTAAGAAAAATAAAAGAATGGATGATTTCTTGAACTTCTTTTTATTGCACCAAATTTTAAAGCTAATATTAAAAATCACTGACATTCTTATAGTCTAACTCGGGAGCTGCATGCTAGCAGCCTGGCGGTTGGTCGTTCCACTGCTGAAGACTGAAATATCTCAACAACAAGAAGATGATTTGCCATTAAATTTAGTTCAGATATTCACAGTTCCCAGAGGATGAATCCCTGATCTTTTTAGTGAGATAAAACAATTGTGGTTTTTGAGCAAAATGTCTCAACAATTGCTGGATGGATCGACGGGACTGTGTTAACTTTACATCTGCTGCCATCCTCTGGTCAAAACTTGTACTTAATTTAATGCTAAAAAGCAAGTGCTAAAATGTTAAACTAAAAATATTACTTATTGTAAAAGTGAGTAGCTTCTAATCATCAGCATGTTGGCATATCCATTGTGAATATATTCATCAAGGATACAATTAGAAAGCTAAAGTTAGCATTTAGCTCAAAGCTGTGCAGCCACACGGAGCCGCTGCTCTTGTTCCAGCTGTAAGATTTCTTAATGTTCACTCCAACTGGTGCAGAACTCTGCAGCGGACCTCTAAGAAACCCAAACACAGATCACACGTTCCAGCAGTTTCGGCTCCTTGTCACTTCTAGGAATGATTTTAAGGGATTAGTGGTGTAAGAGTTATTGCCCGGTCAGGCTTCTCTAAATTTAAAGCGATTGTTGACCTCAGGCTTCTGTGAGCAGCCTCACAGAAGCCCTACAGGCGGAAGTGTTTAGGAGTTTAAGATAACAGGAAAATCACTGCTGATGCTTGTGGTTCGAGTCAGGAATGACCCTGGTTAGTCAGCAGGCCGCAGCAATGGATGAATCCTAAAATGACCCGAGTGAGCTGACCACCAAACATCATCACAGTCGGTTACAGGGTGGATCAGAAACCCTCCCTCTCAAAGTTTGCTTGTCATGATTGCAAACAGAAGCTGAGTTGCTGCGATTGGAGGTTGTTTTTTGGGGGGATTTGAGCTGTTTTAGCTATTTCTGCTCTGTTTGTGTGCACAAATCAGGTTGTTCAGGCGGTTAAACAAGCGTAATCTGCTAATGAGGCGGATGGAGCCGGGGAGTGTGGAGGACAGATGTTGATGGCTGCGGTGAGCTGTTGTTACCAGTGTTACCAAAATGAGGTTTGAGGGCTGATACAGATGATGTGACTGAGGCAGATGTGATACAGGCTGCTGAAACTCAGGTTGTGTAATTTTGGAACAATTCATTGCAAGTTAGTTTACATTTTTGGTGTTTTTATCCAAGTTTTACTCATGTTCGGGTGGGGAAAAGCCTCTGAAACAGGATGTTTACCCTCCTGGGGCACGAACACTCGACTGATGGGTTCAGTTCAGGTTTTCTGAGTAAAATCGCGTCATTTCCTTTAACATATCAGCACCGGTTACAGCTGACAAACTGATTTCACCTATCGTGCATTTTCAAACTCTTTCACCGATAATTCTTCACTAAGAAATGTATAAAATGTTTTGTTACATGATACTAAACACAAGCTGCAGAATCTCAAATTGCAAATGGATATTTTTTGCAGCACACCTGTGCAGATCTGAGGAGAGCGAATGTTTTCCTGAAGTCTGTTCTGATGTTGCCTTGATTTATGACTTTAAAGCTAATGATGATCTTATCTTGGCTCCAGGCGCCGCCATCCCTGTTGGTATCGACGTGCAGGTGGAGAGCATCGACAGCATCTCAGAGGTCAACATGGTGAGACTCAAATGACTCCGAGCTGTAGTGATGAACCTGACAGGACAGGCTCCATCTTTAAGACCGACACAGTTGTCATTTTTACACCCAGCGCCCACGTTGTGTAAGAAGCAAAAGTCTTAAAGTGAATCTTGTTATCTTGATGCAGCAGAAAAGCGACTGTGACACAGAACAACAAATAACGTATTTTTCCTGCTATTTGAAGAGCGCACTATTCCGATATCCGTCATTTTAAACATTTCCATGCGTGCAGTAATGTCATTGCAATAAACACCCCGGCACGTTTAAGTATCAAAAACTAAACGTTGTAAGTTTGAAGAAACAGAGTTAAAGTTTGGCTGCTTTGACAGCTCTGATGGAGCTCAGGATTCATCAGGAGGACGACTTCACTCCAGAATGTTTTTTTATGTGTTTGTCACCCTTTGGATGATTAGCAGAGAACATGACATCAGGATCAGATCGTGACTGTGTGTAAATGCTCCTTGTTCCCAGATTATCTGCAGTTTAACTCACAATAAACAAGAAGCTAACCGCTCTGATACTTCCTTAAAACATTTAGTAAAACACACAAATTTCAGAATCTTTTAGATTTTATCTGCTGTTACAGAAATCTGGAACATCAGAGAGTTTGAGCTCCACATTTCATGCTGCTCTGACATCACTTCCTGTCTGGTTTGTGACCCCTCGATGGTCTCTGCTTTTAACTCAAGCGGCCACTTACTTACAAGTGCTTTATCGAGTTCCTGCAGCCGAGAGAGATGAATGGTGGAGAGGATGGTGCACATTGTCATCATGTCCTCGGGCTGCTGCAGAAACATGTCCATCTCTTTCTTTACTGGCACTGATTTCTGAGCCTTTTCAGCGCCATTACCCCCGAAATAAAACTAAAGGACGTGAAAAAAAATTCAGACTTTGACATCAAATGATCCTCCCTTCCCGTTTTTGTTTGCAGTGATTAATAGTCATACAAGGAGAAAGTGTTTGTACTAAAAGCAAAGGCAATAAAACACGAGAACAATCAAAGTCAAACACAGAAAGAGAGAGGCTGGGCAATAAAGAGACGGATGAACAGTCAAAACAAAAGAAAAGAAAAATGCTCAAGATAAACAACTGTTGTGTGACTACTTGTGACTTGTCTTTGTTGTTGCGTGTGCAGGACTTCACCATGACTCTTTACCTGCGTCACTACTGGAAAGACGAGCGGTTGGCGTTTCCGTCCCGAAACAACCTGAGCAGGACGTTTGACTCGAGGCTCGTGAAGAAGATTTGGGTTCCTGACGTGTTCTTCGTCCACTCCAAGCGCTCCTTCATCCACGACACCACCATGGAGAACATCATGCTGCGGGTTTACCCCGACGGAAACATCCTCTACAGCGTCAGGTACGGGACGGGGACGGGTGGAGACGGAGGAAGGGAAGTTGTGGAGGTAAAATGGAGGCTGTGGGCTTGAAGATGCTCCTGAGGACATCTGGTAAAAAAGATATTGGCTGCAAGACTTGAGCTGAAAATCACCTGTTTGTTAGCAGTGCTTCTGGGCCAGCGTCAGCACGGCCGGGTCACCTGAAAGGAAAGAACTTCAGAGAATAACAAGACGGTCACATACCGGTTTCCTTGACAACGGCAGGAGAGGTCGATCCAGGACCTGATGAGTAACTTCAGTGTGTTTTTGTGTGTTTCAGGGTCACTGTGACGGCTCTCTGCTCCATGGACTTCAGCAGCTTCCCTCTGGACACACAGAACTGCTCGCTGGAGCTGGAGAGCTGTGAGACACACACACTCACACACACACACACACACACACACACACACACACACACACAGAGAGAGAATGCTGCAAACAGACTCCTTGTTTCTCAAAGTTTGAGGTCTCAATGTTGGCAGGAATGCGAGGTGTTGTAATTTGCGAGGACGTGCACGTACAGCGACTGACTGACTGGAAATCAACATTGCTGGGAAATCTTGATACGTTCGCCCCCTCATGGTGACAGCAGTGGCCTTCACAAAGACCTCATGGTGTCAAAATCACTTCCAAATTCCCCATATCCCAATCTGATCGAGCATCTGTGGGTAATGCCAGAACAAGTCCGGACCGGGCTGATCAAACTTCTCTCCGACCCCCTGCGGCGTTGGCTCGGGACCTCTGGGTGTGTCCTGTGGTGTTTGGCACCAGGCTTGGTTGCAGACTCTTGGAGTCCTGTTGTTTGGGAGGTGGGGCCTCCATGGACTGGACTTGTTCTGGCGCATCCCACTGAAAGCTTCATTGGTTTGGGATCGTTGAATTTGGAGGCCAAGACTTGATCTCGTTGTTACGCTCCTCAGGACATTCATGAGTAGTTTTATGGAGCGCTGTACTTTATCTGCAGCGGTGTTTTGGATGGGTCGTGTGTGTCATGTGGACCCAAGCTTTCCCAGCAGAACAGGATATTGTAATGAGATAATCAAAGTGAATCACTTCACCTGTCGATGCCGTGACTGATCGATGTATATAAACTCTTTCCCCCGTGTTCACATGCAACAACAAAAACAAGTAAAACTCAGATGACTGTCACTAAATCCAGCCAACATCTGTGTCTGTGTCCTCAGTTTTCCGTGACACTGAACACCTCTCCGCTCTCTGTCTCTCTCTCTTTACAGATGCGTATAATGAGAACGACCTGATGCTTTACTGGAAGAATGGGAACGACTCTCTGAGGACAGACGAGATCGTCTTGTCTCAGTTTTTCATTGAGCATTTCCACGCCTCCAGCGGCCTGGCTTTCTACAGCAGCACCTGGTGTGTGTGTGTGTGTGTGTGTGTGTGTGTGTGTGTGTGTGTGTGTGTGTGTGTGTGTGTGTGTGTGTGTCTTAATAACCTACATTCTCTGTGAATGGGCTGAGGCTTCTCTTTTCAAAAAGATGCAGAAAGTGGTTCACCAATGAAAAACTGATTTTCAACAGTGGTGTCTATAAACATTTGTCTACTTTTGATCTGGGTCCAGTGAATACATTTGCAGAATATCTTCATGTAAAACATTTGCCGAATTAACGAGAAAGCCCATATTATTAAGAATTTGTCATTTAGAGTGTCGCACAGTTTACAAAGGTTCTCCTAACTCGACAACTCATAAAATTGTGCGATTTTTAAAGGGAGTCTGGTGACTTTCTCCAGGCACTTTATAGAAGTAGCCTGTGTTTACTGCTTACTGTATTTATACAATTTGCTATGTTTACTGTCAAAATATTATCTTCTTTCATAAATAAATTAATGCATCAGTTAAAACAAAGTGTTCAGACAGCTGCTAAATAATGGCAGGTTAGATAGACTGATACAGAGATGCTGCCACAAACTGAAAGTTTTTACAGGGAAACAAACAAATTTATGTTTTGCATTCAATGCCGAATTTACAAGAAGGCTCCAATGATTTAGAATTTGTTGCAGCAAAATTTCACAAAGTTTGTTTTAGTGTCTCCTCGCACAACAAGTCTTAAAACACGTGATTTGTTAAAGGAGTCTGGGGATGTTGCAGTGTGTGGCTGCTCTGTGGGCTTAATAAAATGCAGAATGTGCCGCACATTGAACATCTAGTTGTTTTAAAAGTGAGTTGCATTTTCATACTTTTTATCTGCACCTGTATGTGTGCAGTCTTGGGTATCAGCAGCAGACTGACATGTTGGGAATTCAGAAAAAAACGTCATGCTCAGTTGTCTTTAACACAAAAGACTCTCCTCTTGTTTGACATCTTCCCCCGTCTTGTCTCGTCTCGTTAGGTTGGTACAACCGTCTCTTCATTAACTTCATCCTGCGGAGGCACATCTTCTTCTTCATGCTGCAGACGTACTTTCCCACCATGCTGATGGTCGTCCTGTCCTGGGTTTCCTTCTGGATCGACAGGAGGGCCGTTCCTGCACGAGTCTCTTTGGGTAACACGCTACATTAATTACATTAATTGATTAACTTGAACCAAAACCAAAGTGTTTACATTTTAAAATTAAGGATTTACTTTGTGGGGACCAGCATCATGTGACTGTATGAACTTGTTTTTGTTATTGGGATACACAGAAGGTGCAAATATTACGTTTGCACATGAAAAATGTCTGTTTTTTCTTCTAAAGTACACGCAGTTTTCAACTCAGAAGTTCCTAAATGGATAAGAAATAAATGCAAGTTGTTCTTGTTCTGCAGAAGAGTTTTACTTCATAACAAGTGTTTATCCTCTGCGGCAAAATGAAAATAAAATAACAGAACATAAATATTTAGGAACCTTGTCTGACGTGAGGTTGAGATATTTATCTTTATTCTCTAAAGACGCTTGGATGATATTTCAACCTTTAAGTTGAACTGTCCAGTCTTCACAACCCTTCCTACAGTGTTTCCAGTGGATTGTAGGTTGTGTTCGGTCTGAAAACAGACGAGCTGTGAGGTGAAGACTCCTCTTGTCGTCCTCCTGCAGGTATAACCACGGTGCTCACCATGTCCACCATCATCACAGGAGTGTCCTCCTCCATGCCTCAGGTAACAGCTGTTTGTTTGCCTTCAGGTGCAGTAACAAACTCTGCAAACTGACATTTTTTACAAGGAAAGAAACAACTACATGTTTTGTATTTGATGCCGAATTTACAAGAAGGCATTATTAATATAAAATCTGTCATAGCAACATTTCACAAAGTGTGTAAAGTTCCTCCTCATGCAAAAAAATCTTTAAATTACATGATTTGTTAATGGAGTCTGGTGATGTTGCAGTAACTGGTCACTGCACATCTGACCTCCACCTGCTTCATGTGTGAGTTACATTTTCATTTTCTCCCAGTTTGACTTTGTGTATGTGTGTGTTTGCGGTCCAGGTGTCGTATGTGAAGGCGGTGGACATCTACCTGTGGACCAGCTTCCTGTTCGTCTTCCTGTCTGTGATCGAGTACGCAGCTGTGAACTACTGCACCACTCTGGAGGAGATGAGGAAGATGAAGAAGGGGAAGGTCAGCACTGGACTGTAACACCAAACATCAACAGGGAGTTAAAGTGGGAGGAACAGGGAGACATGGCAGCCATGTTTCACTGTGTGTCTCCCTCTAGTGGCCAAACAGAGACATTACACCACGACACATACACAGGGACTTTAATCTGGCATTGTGTGAGTGTGTTTCCAGTGTTGGAATGTAACTAAATACATCTACTCAAGTAAAAAACGAGGTACTTGTACTTTTTACTTTGATCTTGGATAACAGGTTAATTTTTTTTACGTAAAATTGCAAAAAAAACACTTCATGGTTTAAAGGAGTAATTAGTAAAACATGTCCGGTTTCACCTGGGAGATAAAAAGCAACCAAAACTAAGTTTTTGCACCTATTTTCCTTGTCGAACAGAAATAAAACTACACAACGTCTGAAATACAATTCAGTACAACAATACAAACAATTCTTTTGCTGAAAAAGCGGTGTGTTCATGTGCTCTCGGAATAATCAGAAACAACATTATTCTGACTAGGAAACTTCACAAGTGTCTTGAGTAGGAACAACTAATCAGACAGTCTGAGAGTAATTTGGTTCATGAGTTGCTGAGTTGGACTCAAACAAATCCTACAGAGACCCACAGAGACCCACAGAGACCCACATAGACCCAAAGAGACCCACAGATACCCATAGAGACCCATAGAGACCTGAAGAGACCCACAGAGACCCACAGAGACCCATAGAGACCCACAGATACCCATAGAGACCCATAGAGACCTGAAGAGACCCACAGAGACCCACAGAGACCCATAGAGAGCCACAGAGACCCATAGAGACCCACAGAGACCCACAGAGACCAATAGAAACCCACAGAGACCCATAGAGACCCACAGAGACCCACAGATACCCGCAGAGACCCACAGAGATCCACAGAGACCTACAGAGACCCACAGATACCCACAGAGACCCACAGAGACCCGAAGAGACCCACAGAGACCTACAGAGACCCACAGGTACCCACAGAGACCCACAGAGACCCACAAAGACCCGCAGAGACCCACAGAGACCCACAGATACCTACAGAGACCCACAGAGACCTACAGAGACCCACAGATATCCGCAGAGACCCACAGATACCTACAGAGACCCACAGATACCCACAGAGACCCACAGAGACCCACAGAGACCCACAGATATCCGCAGAGACCCACAGATACCTACAGAGACCCACAGAGACCTACAGAGACCCACAGATATCCGCAGAGACCCACAGATACCCACAGATACCCACAGAGACCCACAGAGACCCACAGAGACCTACAGAGACCCACAGATACCCACAGATATCCGCAGAGACCCACAGATACCCACAGATACCCACAGAGACCCACAGAGACCCACAGAGACCCACAGAGACCCACAGATACCCACAGAGATCCGCAGAGATCTGCAGATACCCACAGAGACCTACAGAGACCCACAGAGACCCACAGAGACCCACAGAGACCCACAGAGACCCACAGAGACCAACAGAGACCCACAGATACCCACAGATACCCACAGAGACCCACAGAGACCCACAGAGACCCACAGATACCCACAGAGACCCACAGATACCCACAGAGATCCGCAGAGATCTGCAGAGACCCACAGATACCTACAGAGACCCACAGATACCCACAGATACCCACAGAGACCCACAGAGACCCACAGAGACCCGGTTCTGGATCTGTGTTTGTGTCTGCTCGGCATGTTCTCAGCTTCTGTCTTCTCCCTGTTCCGTTTCAGATCCCGTCCACCTTCAACGCCAGCCAGGCGATGGCCTTCGACGGCTGTTTCCATGACAATGACATTGAGCTGACTCCGTTCTCCCGCATCGCGCCCACTCTGACCTCTGACCCCCTCACCACGCCGGCCCAGACCCCAGACGTCCGGCCCGCAGAGGGGACTCGCCTCCGCCGGCAGCGCTCTGTGCGGGAGAACGTGGACCTGCTGGTCAGCAACAGCTACATGATCGACTCGTACTCCCGGCTGGCCTTCCCGCTGTCCTACCTGCTCTTCAACACCATCTACTGGAGCCTGTACTCCTGATCCAGCACTGCGAGCTCCTCACGGTGTCCTTGAACGCGGTTCAGTCAGAGAGCATTCTGGGGGATTCCTCCACGGACACTTGATCACAGAGGAGCCCCTTCAGCTCCATCATTAATCATCTCCTCTACAACAGAGATAGAAGCACTCGAGTTCCTCAGATGAAGTCTCTCGCTGACGTTCGTCTCACAGGAGTGTGATGAATCCTGAGACTTCCTGGATAATGACTCTGCTTTCTGTGCTCCAGAAGAACTTTTCATTGTAATGACACATTTGTCTGTTTCCTTATAGCTGCAGGGAAATATCCTATTAGGATCAAACTTGTGTGATAATGTTCTTCTTACTTCCCCTTTTTGATGAATAACCAGCCTCCTGCTGTACGTTGGAAGTTAATTTCTTTTCTCATTAAATTTTTATCTTGTTCATGAGGATGTAAAAGTGAATTTGTGTTCTGCAGAGTTCTGCTGCACCCGTGCTGTGTCTGATTTTTGGGGTTGATCGCGACCTGCAGGTGGCTCTTTTAAAAGCTGGTCACTTTGTATATTTATGTTTTAATAAATATATTTTCATATTCTAAAAGTTGACGAGCAAAATAAGAAATTAAGTTTTCACTTTATGTTGGGAAACAAAATTCACGTCATTAACTGGATTAAAATGATATTATTAAAAAAATCGAAATAAATGATAGTCAGATTATAAAGATTATAAACACAATTCTAACACAGAGTGGACATTTTAAAAGCTAAATATCATAGTTTCATACTCATGTTTATCTAAATACCTTCAGAACAAATAATTGTTTTTTAAAAGCTCTTCATTAGGGGAAATATTATTTCATAGAAAACATAATTGAACAATCAGCTATGAGAACAAAAACCAACAAACAGAAAAACAAAATATGGAGAAAAGAAATCGAGAAACTTAATTTACCAAAAATCAGAAATTAACAAAGCGATATATCACTGGCTCAACAGATGAATGAATATCCCATTAAAAGCCTGTAAAACAAATAGATCTGAGCTTGTCTTATCAACTCATTAATATTTTAAGTATTAAAATTATGAGTTTGGATTTCTTCTCCAAACTCATTGCTTTTTTCAGCAGAAATATCAATTGATTTCACTTTTTGATGACTACATTAGTTTTAGTATTATTCTTGGTTCATTTATATATATATATCATTTATATATATCATATATATATCTATATCTATATCTATATATATATATATATATATATATATATATGTATATATGTATGTATATATGTATATATATGTATGTATATATATATGTATGTATGTATATATATATATATATATATATATATATATATATATATATATATATATATATATATATATATATATATATATATATATATATAAATTATGATTTTAGCTGTTTCAGTCAGACTTTTATTTTGTAGGACGTTGATCTAGGATGCATTTGAGGACCTCCGTATTTCTAAAATCCTGTGCTACAGCACGAATTTATACTCTAATTGGCTGATTTTAAGGGGAATTTCAAATTAAAAAATGGTGATGGGTATTACATGAGCTGATTCAATACAATTTTTTCACCTATTATGTTTCCATTAAATACTTTTAAGTAAACCTAACTCAAAAAGTGTTATTGAACGGTTGATTGACGGAGTAAATAAATCACGAAAAAAACTACTAATTAAAAAGAAAATCATTTACCTTTCCTGTCAAATGTCCAGTGGATATGGGATGTCCTGTGGGAGTCCAGCAGGTGTACTTTAAAATCATTTAAAATATGATAACACAATTTCCAGATTTCATTTAAACGCACAGTTCCCCTGGTAACTACCGACAGTCACGTTAAAGTGTGGTTTGGGGGAAAACCGCAGGGACAAAGTCACAGTCCCGCACACAAACCGCAAGAAATCGAGCCTGACTTTAACGCAGCAGGAGGACAGGTGACAGGTGAGTCAGCACCAATGTCAACAACTCGGACAGAAGCAGGTTTTTTACAGGATTGTGTTAAAATATGTTGGTTAAACGTTAGGGTTAGCTAGCGGTGACCGTTAGCTTCTTTTAACGTTGATGTTGTGGTTCGATTAATGGACGTTAGCTAGCTAACTTAACGGTAGATGGCTAATTACGAACTCCGCTGTGTTAGCTGCTGTTTTCACCAGGGGATCACAGCTCGGATAACTTGCAGTGACTTTCTGCATATTAGCACAACTGTTTATTGTTCTGGGGTTATTTTTAAAGGTTTTTCTCCCTCACTGAAGCTAACAGACACGCTTAATAATCCAGGTTGTCAGCGGGGAGGACTGCCTTCAAAACCGCAGCGCGCTGAGATCGATCAGAACACCAGACCTCATGTTGCCTGGAGATATTTATATACACGTCATTAAGCTACTTAGATTTAAAATTTACCCCAAAACCTAACTGCTAATGTCTACTTTAAGTCGTTTAGAATGTGCTAAAGCTAACTTAACGTAGCTTATAGCTCACAAAGTTTGCTAACAAGGTGCTTCATAAACGTTAGCCGTTAGCGCTAACGTCAGTTACGATGGTACCCACCAGAAATGAGTGAGAGATCAACTTTATTCCCACATTTTAACGTGTTTTCTTGACCTTTCTCAGTCTGGTTAGCTGAAACTGATGTGAACCAGTGAGCAGCATCTCATGAAGCTAATGTCAGCCTTTGACAGATGCCTTATTATAAAGGTTAAAGGAACAGTTCACCCCAAAATGAGAGTTCAGTCATTTTAGATGAGATGTACTTTTTATTGATCCTCTGTAGGAGAACATCAGTTTACTAAGAGGAATATAAAACAGAATGCAATAAAACTCCTGCTCAAATAAATTGATTGAACTACAAATGCCTGTTTTCAGTTGTTTTGAATGTGCTGAAGCTAATTTGACTTAGCTGATAGCTTCCAAATTATGCTAACATGATGATTTTAAACGTGAGCTGTTAACTTTAATGTCAGTCTGTGTCAGAAAAGTTGTATAAGAACCAAAGTGAACGAGAAACTAAACCTTCTCCCCCTCAACCACTAACTTTATGGCCCTGTCATTTGATTTAGCTATCTGGTGATTTCTCATTGTGATATAAACAGTTTAATGTTTAAATCCTACAGAGTTAAAGGTTAGCTAAATTCATCTGAACACGAGAAGAGAAGTTTAATTTGAGTTTCCTTGTTGTTAAAGACGTTTTCTGAACAGACTTAAATAACATCTTATATAAGATCAGATAGGACGTGTCTTTATTGATCCTCTGTAGGAGAAAATCAGTTTGGCTTTGACTAAGAGAAATAAAACAAAATGTGTAAGTATCAGAAACGTGTGTTTGTCCAAGAGATTATTTTCTGCAGTAATCCAAAATCCAGTTAAAAAATCCCACAGGTTTTTTATTGAGGGGACCACAGTGATGCTGACCTCAGAGTTCACTACAGCTCTAAGTAATCTAAGCAATCATTAGTGGAGCCTGAGGCGGACCCATTAGATGTACATCTGCTTATCACAGACAAATATGAAATTATGACCCTGTTGTTTACTTTGCAGCAGTTCAGTGTGCAGTGTTCACCAGGACTCCTCCACATTGAGTCCTCTTGCGGTTGCAGCGTTTTTCTCCAGGCCAGCTGCTGCTGTGACTCACTTCCTGTCTCCTCTGCTCCTCCAGCCGTCCCCCTGGTGACCATCGACAGCAGCAGCTCTTGTCCCATCGTGTTACCCACCAGCCCGAGTCACATGACTTCAGACCAGCATCCACTGTGTCCGGCTGATCTACAGGTGCAGTTCACGCTCGGAGCACTGAGTCCTGGATACTGCTACGTCTACCAGGTACTGTAACATTAACCCCTCGCTCCACAGACAATCATACTGAACTACTCAGAAATCTGGTCTGAACATGTTTGAAATCAACTTCATGGTCAGATTTCAGGCTGGAAAATAACTCTTGATTGAACAAGTCAAGTCTGCTTCATTTATATAACTTAAGATCACATTTTCACACCGTCTATCTTCAGACTCTGGTTCTGAGTAAGGAAAAACTTTCTAACGTCTACTGGGGGAAACAGTAAATGACCTTTTCAGGATTATGTTTGTAGTCAGAAATAGCAATATTATTAAGTTACTGTTATTTAAATTTACTTTGATTATGTCATCTCTAGCTTTCAGCCTGTTCACAACAGGCAGGCAGAATAGTCTGAGTGATTGTTGGGGCCCTGACAGCTCGTGGCCTTGTGAGGGGAGGCAGGGAGGAGGCTTAAACTAATGTAAGTCAGAGTGGAGGGAAAGAGAAGTGAACGGTCGGATGGGAGGAAGTGGGAGTTTCAGGGACAGAGAGGGAGGAGTGGACCCTGCTGCATTACCGCTCTGTGATTGGTGGCTGCTGGGCCATGTGCTGACCCCTTTCAAACTGTATCCTAACTAGGGCTCCCGCATACATTCTCACACACACACACACACACACACACACACACAAAGTGGTGTGCGGCCCACTGTTGAGTGGCAGGGACATGTGAGCTCCTTCACATTTGCTATTCTGGGCAGGGGAGGGGAAAAGGGGGAGGGAAGGGGAGGGGGTGAATCAGGGAGGAGTAGAGGGTCTTTTCTCTTTCTGCATGCGGCTGAGCCATCGTGAGGAGCTGCTCATGATATTGTCCCGTGTTGTGTAGGCTCTCAGTGCGTTCGGCCATAGAAGTCTTGTGTTTTGTTCCCACTCTAGGCCGGAGAAGATGGGGTGCTGCTTTAGTAAGGAGCTGAACCCCGGCCTGCAGAACGAGAGGAGCGGTCTGTTACAGCCCCCGCTCCACGATGGGCTGAACGAGGTGACAGAACAGGTCAGGCAACACGCTGCGGCTGTGGCTCAGCATGTGTGCTTGGACGAAGAGGGGACATGTGTGGCAGATGGAGGGGCCCACAGGAAGCCTTCAGAGGATGAAGAAAAAAATCCAGACGTGGAAAACAAAGTTTGTTCGGAGGCAGCCGTGGTCAGCAAGGACGGTGACACACAGAGCGAGAGGGATCCTAAAGCAGCTAGCACTCAAGAGGAGACCGGGGCTATTATTATCACAACCAGCACAAACATACATTCAAACACGGACGCAGAGGCAGGTGTGACACACACTGCCAGGCCCAGCTGTGGACCGGCTCCCTATAAGGAGGTGCCCACACAGAGTCCAGTCAGACAGAAGATTCTGGAGAACGCCACAATCAGAGCTTCGTGGTTCAGTTCACACCCAGATGGCCAGAAGCAGCACAAACAGTTAAGCAGTTGGTCAGCTCCCGCCAGGTTACTCTCCGGTGACTCTCAGGACCGTGTCACAGAGAGGGAGGTGTCGGGCGAGCCGCCGCTGGTCAGTGTGTGTCAGGGGCCTCAGGGGGTCCAACCCGGAGCCGAGCGCAACGATGAGGAAGGCGAGGAGGTCTGTGTGGTCACAACCACTCTGGGTCAAGGTTTCGAAACGAGGACCCGGAGCTTCTACAGCATATGTTCCATTGACGCTGATGACCTTGAACACGACCACGTTCACAGCCAATCCCAAACAGCTGGAGCAACACTGTCACTGCAAACAGCTGAAATAGAAACAGCTGCTCTGCCCTGCATAGTGGAGTCTCCAGCCTCCAGCCAGTCACACACAGATGCATCCGCATTCTGTGAGCATGTCACACAGTCTAAGATGACCCATCTGTCACATGATGAGGAACCAGCTCCAGCGCAATCAAACGCTGAACCGTCTTCCACCGTTTTGTCACAGAGACACTCCACCACCCCTCCTCCTGTTGAACCTCCACAGCTGGAGCCCCCAACCAGCAGTCAGACAAACAGAGAGGATCCTCAAACGTCCACACAAGACAGCCCTCAGCCTGGAGAGCTGACCGACCAGACAGCCCCAGAGGACGCAGAGGAGACCAAGGATGATGTGTCACACACAGAGGAAAGTGCATGTGTGGAGGGCTCAGAGGAGAAAAGCGTTACAGAGGAGTGTGTGTGCGTGGAGAGAGTGTGTTTAGTGGACCACAGAGCAGCAGAGGGACCCCTCAGGGCCGCAGAGGAAACAGCGGTCAAATTCCAGGAGGAAGATTTGGATCAGAGTGTTGATTCGGACTTTAACCCTCTGGATGATCATCTGCGGTGGTCTGACCTGTCAACACAGCAGCTCATCCAAAGTCCACAACCGGTAGCGGCTGAAACTCCTGAGCTGGACGCTTCCAGTAAGAGCGATCTCAGCCTCAAACTGCTGCACAAGGAGGAGGATGTGTTGCCTCTGTCTGAGGGACAGATAGAGCTGGATGAATCATCCCTGCAGAGCAGGCCCATCGCTGTGAGTGCATACAGCAGCCACACTGAGGAGGGTAATGTCAGCACAGCAGATACAACTCTCACTGAAGTCTCCTCCGTTTCCACCATCTCTGCTGTGTCATCAGTGCCCGCTGAACTGACCAGCTTCTCCTGCCACACAGATCTGACCGCTCTGTCAGATGTCAGGTCCACATCTCACCAGAGCGACTCCATCACATCTGACAAAGTTGATGTTAATTCAAACGATCCAACATTTGAGTTGAGCAGCATTAAGCCTCCTGGTGAAGAAGTCAACAGGTCTGAGGATGCGTTGGTGTCGCTGATGAGTGTTTCGCAGGAGCCTCTTCAGGATCTCCTCCTGAGTGGAGATGACAAAAAAACACGTGTTGAGAAAGGTGATGTCACTGTTGTTTTACCAGAAACAGCTGATAACCCGCTCTCTGTTACTACCTCCTCCACTCCACCTTCATCTTCCTTGTATCTGTGCACATCTTCAGAGAAAGGAGAGCATCGTTCCTGCCCAGAGATTGAAGCTGACAGTTCTGAGAGTGGATGCGGCCAAATCCACCAGAAGGTAAATCAACCAGAGAAAGTCTTCATGTGTATGTGTGAGGAAGAAGAGACAGCAGCTGCTCAGGCGACTCCCATCGATCAGCCCCTCCCTGTGTCAGTGAAGCATGAATCTGCAGATACACAACCCTCAGAATTATTAACCTCTGACTGTGACCCTGAAGTCCACATCGGCCTGCAGCATGACGCTGCTGACTGTGTGCCTCAAGCTGGAGATTCACCAGATGGAATTTGCTCAGAGGAAGTGAATGGGATGAAGAGGCACATGTCACAGGAGGAGCACGATGCACTTGACCTTGATTTTCCTCCAGAAACTCCTGACAATTCACTGTCAGGCGAGCAGACCACCACCCTTCATCCTGCTCCATCTCCACAGCTGGTTAACAGTCAGGAACCTCAGGACAGCTCTCAGCCTGAAGACCTGAGCAGTCAGACAGCTTCTGATGAGGAAATGAAAGAGAGAGAAACTCTCAGTATTTCAGCCACTGAGATGCCGTTCAAGGATCATGATGAAACCAGCAACTGTGACTTGTACATGATTCCTAACGGCTTCAGCTGTTCAGATGACAACACCTCGGTTTTGGACTGCCAGGACGACCCCGTCATGATCATTGTGGACCCAGGCCAGATTGATGTTTACGCCTCAACTCCGTCATATGAGATCCATCCCCTCTGTCACAATCCGTCAGCCACTGCTGAGGAGGGGGAGCACGAAGGAGGGATGAGGGAGATGGTGTCTGAGCTGCTGGGAGAGGACGGCGACGCTTCCGTCTGCCGCCTCTACCCCCACCCCTGGATCAAGCTGGGTCTGGAGGAGAGCTGTGGAGTGTGGGCCCAGGGTGTGTCTGAGGTCGAAGCCACCCAGGGCGACCGCAAGACTGGCACTGAATCAGAGCAGATCCCAGCCTTGGTGTCTGAGCTCCAGCCCTCTATGGCTCTGCTGGGAGCCTACCCATACAGCACTGTGATGCCTCAGGGACCCTGTGTGTGGGACTGGCACACAGATTGCACTCAGCCTGTAAGTGTTCACTCAACATGAGACAGTTGGGTTCAGTGAAAATATTCAATGTGAAGTCTTAACCCCTTAAGTAGAAGCAATGTTCAGTCAGACAAAGAAAGACTTGAGGTTGAGCCTTGAGGTTCAGAGTGATTTATTTGTGCATTCATGCACTAAACTAAACTAAACACACACACACACACACAAAGAATCCACGACTGGATTGGACGTCTTTAAATACTCTTTGTTTTGAAGATGTTACATAACGAGCGTTGGTTTTTCACACAGACGTCTTTGACGCATCACAGATTTGCAAGAATGAGCTGAGAAATAAAAACAGCTGAGCTGTGGGTTCACAGACGTACAGTATGTAAAGTAACACGGCCTCCATGTGTCAGTGCTGTGTTCACTCAGGTTCAGAGGGTTTGTTATCTGAAAAACAATGTTGGAGATAAAATTCAAACGGGTTGATGAAGTGTGTCTGAGCTTTAAAGGAACAGTCCACAAAACCTTTCTGGAGCTTCACAGCAAAACAGTGTTGCAGCATTCTGCTAAACAGCTGAAGTAGTTGGATGTAATCCTGAGGGTTTCGGGAGACTTCAAATTACTTGTTTAAATACTTTTTAAGTCGACATCGTCACTGTAGCTGCTAAACTAAAAGCTTGGGTGATTTTTATGTTTTAAAACAAGTCCTCAGCTACTTCAGCTGTTTATGAGAATGATGCAACACTGTTTTGCCAGAAATGGGTTGTGGATTACGAAACTTCACCTGACTGAATGACTGAATTTTCTAACACATTTAACCCAGAACATATTTTCCTCCACATCTCTGTTGTAGCATTGAGTAAGATCATATGGCATTCAGTTCTGTGCTTTTATTCAGGACTTTCAATTACACATTTGAACGTTGGATTTTAAATTAAAAGATTGATGAATGAAGACACCTGATTTATCTTTTCATACTGGATTAATGTTGTGAACACTTGTGGTTTTGTTTCAGGGACCTATCACTGCCCCCAGCCTTAACCCTGATGCTGAAGTCTGGACCAATCCCAACTTTAACTTGGACGTCTCCAGACCCGCCTACCTGCAGCCTGAGCAGCCATGGGTGCAGTTCCCCAACAATCTAACCAATCAGGAAGGTAGGCTGGAGTGACTTAGTCAATTTATCATGTTTACTAAATCACAGGAGTTAACTTGAATATTATTGTATGTGGCACATTTTGGCTCTGGTGTGGTGTTAAGATGCTTTGTGGTGGATTCTACAGGATACGTGCCAGAGTTCCAGCTGGAGAACGTGTGCCTGACTGAGGCTGTGGTTGAGGCAGATCCCAGCACACTGGAGTACCAGACACTGACTGCTGAAGCTCCCGTAGTTACTAGAGAGTCCAGTGAGCCACCTGTCACAGGTAAGAGTCCCAGTTAGTAGTTGGAGAGTACTACTCTGTGTGTCAAACAGTCGTATAAAGCCTTTTGTTGGCTCCAGAGGAAGCCGCATGTAATCTGATTGCCTCCAGTGATGTCACTCAGTGGTTGAATTGCACGGTGGGTAATGTAGGCATCAGGTGTTGAAAAGGAAGGGTGATATCTCTGGTTCTGCTGTTTTAATTTTGATCATTTGTTGGCCACAATGCGATGCAGATGAGACCAGTGGACTGCTTAAAGTGTGAAATTACCCTTTAACCACTTTAAAATGGCCTCAGTTGTTCATAGTTTGTTTTTTATTTTATTGACCATGTCTGTAATGACTTCTTTTGTTTTCAGATGAGATCAGACAACAGCTGAGGACAGTTCTGGAATCCTGCCTGACCAGGTAACAACTCCCAACTCGTCGTAGCTCTTAGTTCACTTGAAGAAGTCATGTCATCAGATTTTTAGATGACTGGTTATGAACGATGCAAATAGTGATTTAAGCATAAATACAAAGTTCCCATTACTCTGATAAAACAGTAAAACTATCACATGGGGTTTAGTGCTCTGTTTGCTATTCCAACTATCACTGATGACTATTATTTGACCTCCCTGTCACTGTATTTAAACAAGCCATTTCCATTGTCTTGTCAGGAAATTAATACCATCACCTGTGACACGTCATAACCTTTGTATCCTCCAAACGTTCCTCGATAGAGTCTGTCCTCTTCTGTCCGTCCACAGGGAGCACCTCGGCAACGACCTGTACCTCAATTCTCAGATGGACAGCGACCAGTATGTTCCCATCCAAACTCTGGCCAGCCTCGACAAGATCAAGAACATCAGCACGGACCTGGACCTCATCTCCGACATTTTGAAATGTCAGTGTCGGTATTCTGCTGTGATTAGTCATCTTGACAACCTCTTACAGTGAACCACAATTATTCTGGAGTTTTTATTTAGTCATTAGTAATGATCATGTATTTTTAATGCACATGTACAGGTGTGTTTTTATGTTTATTCTAAGATTTGAATCCCTGCAAATTTCAGGACTAACAGCATTAAAGAGAAACATATTTTTGAGTATTGCTCCAACATTTTTATCAAAGAATCCAAACAAACACAAGAAAGAGGTTTTCGTTGGACCGTAACGTGTGGTTTGTTTTTGTCCTGAGATATTCTCTTCTCTCATTGGCTGACAGCCCTGCCGGTGGTCCAGGTGGCTCCATGTGGACAGAAGGTCCGACCCAGTCAGAGTCGATGTGTCGTCATCCTGCGTGAGATCCCCGACAGCACACCTCAGGAGGCAAGAGACTGTTGACCACTTCATAACATCCTAACTCCTCTCCTCTCCTCCTCTCTCCTCTCCTCTCCTCTCTCCTCCTCTCCTCTCCTCCTCTCTCCTCTCCTCCTCTCTCCTCTCCTCTCCTCTCCTCTCCTCTCCTCTCCTCTCTCCTCTCCTCTCCTCTCCTCTCCTCTCCTCTCCTCTCCTCTCTCCTCCTCTCTCCTCTCCTCTCCTCTCCTCTCTCCTCCTCTCTCCTCTCCTCTCCTCTCCTCCTCTCCTCTCCTCTCCTCTCCTCTCCTCTCCTCTCCTCTCCTCTCCTCTCCTCTCCTCTCCCCTCCTCTCTCCTCTCCTCCTCTCTCCTCTCCTCTCCTCTCCTCTCCTCTCCTCTCCTCTCCTCTCCTCTCCTTTCTCCTCCTCTCCTCTCCTCTCCTCTCCTCTCCTCTCCTCTCCTCTCCTCTCCTCTCCTCTCCTTTCTCCTCCTCTCCTCTCCTCTCCTCTCCTCTCCTCTCCTCTCCTCTCCTCTCCTCTCCTCCTCTCTCCTCTCCTCTCCTCTCCTGGTGCTGTGACTGGAATCTTTTGTTCATAAACCTAAATGCTTGTCTTGTTGTCCTGTCACTGTCAGACGGTTCAACATTGATAAAGCTAATAAAATGCAGAGGTTTTAAATGTAAAGTCTGTTTGTGTTGGTTCTGGTTTGATTGAACGTTCCCTTTGTTGTGCAGGAGGTGGAGGCTCTCTTTGAGGGCGACGGCCTGCCCGAGTTCCTGAGCTGTGAGTTTGTGAAGAACGACAACTGGTTCATCACTTTCAAATCAGAAGCTGATGCCCAACAGGTAACATCCAGACATCTTTCTTGTCTCTGAATATTTGATGCTAGTTAAAATTTTTTGCCAGAGTACATTCGAACAGGACTACTGTTACACAGGTGGCACACTGTGTAGTTTGTATGATTTGACAGGCCTGTTACTGTGCATGTCGTGGTTAGGCCTACAGGTACCTGAGGGAAGAGGTCCGGGTGTTTAAGGGAAAACCCATCATGGTGAGGATAAAGGCCAAAACTATGGCAGTCACTTCCTACGCTCCAAAAAATGGATACAGACCGGCCCAGCTGGACCAGTACGGCTCCTACTACCCCCCAAGCACCTACCAGCCGCCCTGCCCCACCCACGTACCGGCACAACAGCTGTACGATTTCACCAATGAGGTGTGGGCGACTGGATACCAAGAATGTGCTGAGGTGAGTCCTTAAAACCAAACCAACCAAGAAGAGATCATTATAACAGGAACAGCTTTTATTACCACATCACCAGACAGAGTATCTTTTTTTTTATTTTTTATTTTTTTTTTTTTTACATTATGCGATCCTGTAGCTCATTAAATGTGTGAACAGTCTCTCTGAGGTCTCATCGTGTTTCAGCTCTTGTCAGGTCACGAGCAGTGTGATTTTGTTGTTGTTTTTGTCAGCAGCCTCCACCACTGATGGGTGACTTCATGAATGGATTCTCAGCAGCTTCCAACTTCAAACCTCACAACACACACAGGCCGAGGTAGTTAAGTGTCACTCTGTGTTGTGATTAAATAATAGATGTGCTCTTCAGTTACTGGTGAAAATATTTGTCATCATCCTACGTGTGATAGCTGTCAGGCTGTTTGAATCTCGGTTTGAATAATCACTGGCTGGCATTCATAAATGATTTCTTGCAGGAGAGGCTCGAGGTGGGCGAACTCTGGAGACCGTTGGCAGCCCAGTCAGAATGATTCCTCACACTCGTCAGAACAGGCGCCAGTGGAGCACTCCTTCCCTCCGGGCCGAGGGCGGTCCCGGGGCAACGCACGGCGTCAGAGCAGAGGTGGAAGGACGGAGCCCAACAAGCAAGTTCTGTCACCCACTGCTGATTGTGGAAGGTAACACAACTCAGAAGTTTGAGTGTAACTGATCGTGACTCACACAGATCATGAAGCTGAGAAGTCAGATGTTGAGTTAACTACCTGCTGTAAATGATCAGGATAAACATTGTTGCTGGATGGACTTTGGATTGGATTCACACCTGTAGTTTAGTTTATTGGTACTTTTATGTTCATGTTGACACATTAAAATTAAATCAAAAGATGTAATAATAAAGTCACATCTTGATCATGACAATCTTGATGATGTCATCCTGCAGTGCCACATGGGGACATCAGATTCTGATGACTGAGAGCAGCTCATGCAGCACTTTCTGTTTATCACAATCAGGCCTGTGCTCATATATCGAATATCCTGATAACAGCTGTGTGATTTTTCACCTACTACAGTGTCATTTCTCACCTGGCTGACTGTCCAGAGTTTAGGGAAGGAAACCACTGAAACACCTTCTATACCACAGAAGTGTTGTATGTGTTGCTACGAAGGGAGAAGAAGTGAACAGCATATCAGTCTGTCAGTCAGCAATGAAAATGTGAGCACACAAATAGGAAATAAAATAAGCAAGAATCACAACAACCGAATCAGCAAAATGTAAAAATACAAGGAGAAAAACAGGACAGCTGGTGATATTGGTGATTTATTTATAATTTATTATACTTAATCAAAAAGACGTTGCCGTAGTTACAGCTAGGAGTGCTGCACTGTAGGCAGAGATTTATAACTGTAAAGCCTCTACTCTTTGCTCTGAGAAGCAGCAGCTATGTATAATTACAATTCTGCACACATGCAGCCCTCTGTGCCTAAAACTAGAGACACATTTGAGTCACAGCAGGTGGGGTGATGCTTTAATGCTGAGATATAAATGTTCTCAGCGCTGCTCTGCTGTGTTTCTGAAGGAGAGGAAACTTCAGCCAGAGGAGGAGAGAGAACCCGAGGTCATGGGACAAGTCTGCTGGTAACAACCATGTAAGTATCCAGCGAGCATCATCGCCGTTTGTGCATTTCACCTTGACGAAACTGTGAACTGACTGTGTGCGTTTGTGTAGAATGCACAAAGTCATTCGCCTCCTCGTCAGCCGTCTCCTCCTCTTGAGCTCGGGCCCACAAGCTTCCCTCCCCTTCCCCTGGCAAACACTGCCATAGCAACGGTACCTGCAGCTAACGGCAGCGTCAAGGTAACCAGGTCTCGCTGTCTGACACCACACACACACACACACACACACCACACACACACACACACACACACACACACACACACACACACACACACACACAGTTCATCTGTGTCCCATGCTCGAGAAGCTAACAGAAGCTTATCTCATACTTAAAGCCCAGACTGTGTTAATGCTTATCATGTACACAGACACACATACGTACATACATACACAACACTGAACTGTCTTCTGTTCACCAGAGTCCAGTGAAAAGCAGCAGCCCATCAGTGCCCACACTGACACCAGAGCCTCAGCAGTAAGTATCCCAGACAGCAGCTGGATGATGATTTTCCTTTACATCAGCTGTTCTGATTAATTCTCTGTTTTGTCATGACTGCTGTCTGATGGCATGATAAGATCTGCAGCCGCAGCACGAGCTGCTCCAGTTATCCTTCTCCCGCCCGCCTCGCTCTCAGAATATTTCATATGTGGACTTTGACCACTTCTCCAGTTGTCATGGTGCCAGCTGTGGTCAGAGCTGTGTGTGGTGAGATTGGTTTGTTGATCTCTGCAGGAATGTGAAGGAGCACGCAGAGACGACCAGCGAGGCCAAACCAGCTCTGCTTACACAGGAACCGATCGCAGTAAGACCTGCTTAGCAACTGCTTCACTGATTTTATGGTGTTGAATTACGACTCCTTTTTTATTTCAGAGCTCCCAGTTTGGTGCTTGTTTCAGTCTGTCCTTTAATATCAGCAGTGCTTTCAAACACCTTGAAATTGAACTGAAATGTAATGAAATGAAGTCCTGTCATTTCAGTTTTCATCACTCAGGGCTCCAGACTAACTTTCTACACTTTAGGGTCACCAGCACATAATTTAGATGCACCCATGAACACATTTTAGTGGAATTTCTTAACACATTACGTAAATTATTTTAAACAGGAATACAGGTGATTAGACAGGATTTTATCGTTTAATCGCACACCAAAATAGTCACACTTGTTTTTAATATAAGTATTAAACAATTTTCATTTTTGTGTAAATGCCATAATTCAACTACAACAACAACCAGATTCATGTGCTACTGTTCTGCATATTCATAGTTATTTTATGGCCCCAAAAAAGACTAAAACGTGTTGCTTCTGTTGCACTGAACCATAGACAAACAATGGTTAATAGATTTATATGTAACATTTCTACAATTGTTCTCTGAGCCACAATGTTGAAGAGGTGATGATTTGATCTGAGAACAATATACAGGGGACAGATTGTATGAGTGTCACGATTTATGGATGGCATCTGTATGCTATAGTCTAACAATAGCATAGCCGTCAGCGAAAAGATAAAGTTTAAATCAAAAGCCAAATTGAATGGTGGACTGGAGGATCAGAACATTTGTAATAGTTGATTTTGACCCAACTCGTTGCTCTGATTGGCCAGGAGTCCAAGAAGCTGAGCTACGCTGCGATCTGCCAGAGAGCGTCGTCCAATGAAGCGGTGCCGCCAGCTAACCACGCCTCTTCAGACACTGAGCACACGCCAACCTATCCAGGCCAGGCACCCGAACCAGCTCTGTTGCCACTGTGATGATTCTGGGTTGAGAAAAAGACACTTAGGAACATTTTTTGTCCTATGGTGTCATATAAGCTAAAACTGTGTTACTCTACCGTCATAATTACACAAACCAGCTGCATAGTTACTGTGAGGGATGATGTGTGTGTGCAGGAAGATTACATTAAGTGCCAAACAGCCTTTAAATCAACTACATTTAGGTCTGGATCTTCATTGATTTCAATAACTAACCCTTCATAAACACTGTAGGCATTCACTGAAGTGTGCACTGGGTGGGGTGGGGGGTCTGACTGCTGGCTGGTTCAGAACTGGATGGGCTGGTGTGGGTCTGGGGGCGCTGACCACTCAGGATGTTTCAGCCAACTTCTCAGTTTTTACAAAGATGGAGGGAATGTGTAAATGTTGATCTGCTACCTTACATTGGCTTTATTTCTTGGTTTGTAGCTCAGATCAGTTCATTGAGGGCCAGGTTCCATTTTAATTTAGTTTCACCTCCTCTCCTGCTGTGTGTGTTGGGTGGTTTCTCTCTGTACTCGATGTTCCACCATGATTTTTCCCCCTTACATCCGTGTTATTCTTTAGTCTACAGGACTGCTGTGGGTACACACAGTGTTTTTCTTTAAATATTTGTCCCAGTCAACCATTTTGTTTCATTTTCAGATGTTGGTGAGATGTCCAGGCCTGTAATGAACCAAGGTCCAGTATGTTTAGTGATTATCGCCATGAAAAGCACTGAATAGAAATACTTTAGCTCTGCATGATTTTTTTATTTCATTTTAGAATTTAATTTATGTCATATTTTTATTTATGTTAGAAAGGAGTGCTTCTGTGTGTTAGAGCTTTCGTCTCAGCTGTGTAGAGAGAGGAGTTGAGTTGATGAACCTCGGTGTCATAAGGTCCAATATTCTGGACACAGGGAGGCTCATCTCCTGTTCTGGCTGGGTGGGGTAGTTACTCAGTGTCTGTAAACAACAACTGTTTCAGCACAAAGAACTTGAACTGTTTTTGACAACTTGAATTTGACTGCACTGAGTCGATCTACTGCTCGTTTGTTAAAAATGTAACATTTTTATTGTGGAACAGTTGTCATGGAGAAGGAGCAGGCATGGTTGTGGCACATGTTACTGTACAGATGTACATATTACTGAACAAATATTAAAGAAGTGCCTTTGAAGTTACAAATGTTGGTTTATGTGTTTATATATATTGACGCAAAGTCGGATTAATCACAGCTTCTGTTTCTTTGTATGACTGTCTGTATGTCTGTCCATTTTTATAAAAGGGTATTTATTTCTTTTTCATTCATATCTGTTAAAGCCTCGACATCCTGCAAGACATTCTCTGCCTTGAATTTCTGCTGCACCATCACCATGTAACAGATGATGTTCACGCCCTTGGGTGTGGTTCCTTCTTATTACCAGCAGATGGCAGATGGGTCACATTATAACAGCCATTACTGCATTATGAGGCCCCACCACTTGTTTACAATGAGGATGATTTGATTCCTGGACGGCTATAGGCCTAATGAATGAATGATGAATAATACTAATGAAATAGACTGTACCAGAAGGACAACTTGATGCTCTCATATGCATCCGTGCCTCATTAGCTTGTTCTATCATACTGGACTTAATTAAAGGCCACTTGACCTTTAATATTAATCACGTTATTCAGTTAAGGTTTAGTTTCTACATGCAGATTAAGAATGACCAAATTAAAAGACAATGGCCAGAGCAATGAAGATGAAGACGGGCAAAATTTAAAACGGAGAACATCACTGAACAAACCTTGATTCATAAAAAAAATATATTGTGCAGTAGTCAAAATGTGACATACAGTTTTGATCCTGTTTGAATAGTGCCATGAATTACACACGTTTGTGTATTTGAATGTAAATTTTGCAAGTCAAAGTCACGATTTGTCGTATATATTTGGTATCATATTAATGAGGAAAGACAGGGCTCCATCATATTCAAATCTAAATAAAGTCATCTATATTTATATATGGGAGTTGTGATATGATCAAGATGATTTCTAATAAAAGTATTAGTGCACATCCAGTCAATGGACAACATCAGTATACTTCATCAACATCCAAATGGCCGCCACCACGTTACCGAAACACTAAAGTAAAAAAATCACAACAAGTCTGACCATGTTGACAACTGCAGTACAGTGAAAGTCATTTATGTGAACTAACTACTACAGACCGGATATCAAGGTATAAGTTAGGGGAGATGACGTGACATACGTGACTTATACTAAGCCACGGCCTTTCCGGTTTGCTCAATGGGATGTTATTCCCGAAAAACTTATGTTAGTGAAGGAAGAGAGACAAGTAACTTATTGATCCTGTTTGAATTGTGTCATGAATCACACGTTTGTCAGTTTAACAGACAATTTCCTGAGTCAATAGAGTCTTGGTTTGTTATTAGGCTAATGAAATATAAGACTGAAAATACGTCATTTTAAAGACTACACAGCCAACAGCCTCATTAGTGACGCCATCTTGTTGAACGATCACCAAAAGACCTTATTTAATTATTGAATAATTGACAAACTACCATTTTATATAGCTGCAGTTGTTTTTAGGGACAGTTTTTTTTGTGATTTTCATATCTTAGAATCTTTTCTGTGTTGGCGGCCATGTTGGTGACGTGTGGACATGACGGGTTCACTGAGCGTCATGTTGTCGTATTTATTTACAACAAACTGCAACCATATAGATTCGAAACATTATCTTTAAATTGACAAAAACTATCTGTGTAGTTCATAGCTCAATTCATGCAGGATGAAAACATTGTTGTACAGAGTTTTTCGATATAAAAAAAAAAGTTCGACGTCCCACCTGTGAAAATAGCGGGCTTTCTGACCGGGCATGCTAACTTCCGGTTTAGCGCCCGGCTAACTAGAATCTGGATAAATTAATTGAATCGTGCGGCTCTTCTAGACTTTCCAAATGTTATTAGATCGAATGGCTAAAATTATGACAACGAAACGAGTCATTTCGCGGAGGTTGTAACGCTCAAAATAATTTATCCACCTTTATACGTTTTATTTCTCTTCGGTTACAACAGTTTCCGGCGCATTAGTGACGTGCACGTGACGTAAAACGTAAGGGAAGTGTGAATGGGCTCGATCGGGGCTTTTTAATCGGTTGACCTGCGTTTAAAACACCCGTGTAGACCAGCTAATGTTGGTGGAAAAGCGGTGTAAGGGTCCAGAGAAAGCCTCAGGTGTGGTTACACGCAGGAGGACTACACCTTCTGTGCTGTAGGTGTGGTTGCTCGCCGCGCCCCCTGCCGGTGATGGCCGCCTCAGCCTCCACCCTCCCTCCTCTGTGCAGTCACGTGACACCCGCGGCAAGAAGCTGCAAACGGCTCTGACTGTGGAGCTGCGCGAGCCTCATCATCACCACCCCAACCGCCGCAAAGGAGCGGAGCGAGCCGACCGAGCAACCGGGGACTGTAACGATTCGAGGAGCCGGGCGCCATGGCGGGCCTCCGTTAAAACGAGACCCAGATTTATCCTCTTTGTTCTCCCTCGACGCCTCGTAGCCTTTACGCGCCTCCGCCGAGGAGGGGCCGCCGAGGAGAAGCTCTCCCTTTCCGAGTGAAGGAGGAGGCAGGAGTAGCAGCAGCAGCGGCGGCGGCGGCGGCGGAGGCAGCAGTCGAACCGGGGAGGTGTTTTCAAAGGTACGAGCCGAATGGCGGACCGTGAGGCGTCGCCGATACCGTTGGAGATCCGAGCCCGGCTTGCGGAGCTGGAGCTGGAGCTGTCAGAGGGTAAGAAATTAATAAAATGGGGGCGAAAAAAGCGCAAGCTTCCTCCCCCCTCCTCCTCCTCCTCCTCTTTCCCCTCGTTATCCCGTTATCTCATCACCACCACCATCATCATCATCCCCATCCACACCGGGAGCCTTCCTACTAACGGAATCTAACCGTTCATTCCTGCGGCCCCCTCCTCCTCCTCCTCTCGTCCCCTCCCGCTCCTCCCATCCAGATGTTTGTCAGCCAGGGACCGGCCTGGCCAGCTCTCTGTAGCCGGGAGAGGATGAGGGCAGAGCGGGAACACACTGCGGGATCGGGCCGCTGCTCTTTGTCTCGTTTTAAAAAAAAAAAACCCTACACACACCAGACCGGCCCGTTCGCCCGGTTTGGGTCCGAAATCCACCTCGTTGTTTGACCTTGAGATGTTGACACAATCAGCCGAGCCTACCTGTGTGTGTGTGTGTGTGTGTGTGTGTGTGTGTGTGTGTGTGTGTGTGTGTGTGGTCGGGTTTAATAATAGCATTGCGATGCAACGCTGCGTGACAGAGCAGCACAGAGGGGCAGTTCGGTCCTGATGCCCGTGATCTCCTCAGCCTCCTGCCGCTGTGTTTTTGGGCCTGTAGAGCAGCCGAGGATGAGGAGGATGAGGAGGATGCTTGGGAGTATTTTTCTCCCCCTCCTCCCCTCCTCTTCCTCTTCCTCTTCCTCTCTCCCCATACACAGATACAACAAACACACTCTCTCTTATTTCTATGGGCCATTGAATCTCAATCACAGCGATCCACCCTGCTGTTCTTTCGACACAGCCCATCTCAGATAGGAACGAGGCATTTCTGCCTTTATATAATGGGGGTGGCATATTTTATTCATACCGGCTCGGAGAGGCCTACATTGTGAGGGAGGAAGCCTAGATACGTGCTGGATGTCAGCCACCCTGTTGCCTGAAATGTGTGTTTCTTGCGGATGGATGTGTGCTAGATTTATCGGCAAACGAGGGTTAATCATGTGGATGGATATTGTGCAGCTCGTCTGTCACTCGTGTCAGGTCTGCAGTGAAGCCTCCCTCACCTGCGGTGATGTGCAGCTGAAAATACAGACTCAGGGTCTCAGGATGACGTAGAAGAAATGTTTCAGGGTGTAAATGCAGAGAAAAATGAAGTGTCGGATAAACAGGAATCTGCAGCTTTAATCCGAGAGCGTCACCTTTGAAATCCCAGAGAGCAGCATCAAACTGCCCCTCTTCCCTCCGATCAGCCCCATCATTCATAAAAGCCTTTATTTCCTCTCGCTGCAGTGAAACACACGTACACACACACACACACACACACACTGAGGTAAGACTGTGGCAGCTGCAGGCCTATTGGATCTCCTAATCCAGCCGAGAGTGTTTATCAGAGCAGAACCTGCTGCTGGCAGATGTTATTAATGATGGAAACGGCGGGAGGAAGTGGAAACGTCACGCCCGAACGTCAGGCAGCATGAAACACTCCAAACATCTAGTGGTGTGTGTGTGTGTGTGTGTGTGTGTGTGTGTGTGTGTGTGTGTGTTGGCAGGGTTGTTGGTGGATCGCAGCGGGATGAAGCCTGACAGGCCTCCTGACAGCGTGATGGACGTGTCAGTGTGTGCGTCTGTCACTGGTGGTCATCGGAAAGAAAAACAGGCAGAGAGTGTGTTGATCAATTGTTGAGAGTGCACATCTGTGTATGTGTGTGTGGTCATTACAAAATAAAAGCACAGTGTGCAGTTGATGAAGCTGTGTGGATGGATTGCGTCTTTCTAAAGAGGATTAACATCAGGAGGGAAAGAGAAACACTCTAATTAATTTGTCTTTTTCACCTGTTTTGTTTTGTTATGGATCATTTGTATATGGCTGCTATGAGGGTCCCAGTATTTTGCTGTTTGTTGTTGTTTGCGGTGACAATATATCACAGTATTAAAACAATAAAAGGAACGCTCCACCCGAACATCGTCTTTTTGCCCTACTGGCAAGAATATCTTAAGATAAATCAAACCAAAAAGTGCTTGTTTATTTGCTTCAAATAGGAATAGAAATGAGGAGGAGCAGCCTGTAGTCTTGTGAGTTTGATATCACGATGTTGTCCTGCATAAATATCGCGATAGAAGACACTATCGTCGCTCGAACTGCGCTGGGTGATGGACTCCGAGGGGAGCAGTGCATGTTACTGCATATTAGCATAGCATTAGCATGTTTTAGCATATTTTTGATGTACTGAAAAATTTATGATGGCAAATTCCATGTTGTAGCAGAACGTGACACCAGCGACGGTGATGAAACTGGCGTACCGCTCAGCCCTGAAAGCTGCGTGATTGGATTGTTAAATGTTAGAGAAGCAGCAGGTTGATGGATGAGCAGGTTGACGGATTCTGAATCGGCCTTGCACATGTGGTTATTTACAGGATGGATCACATTGCAGTTTACTTTCTATACTATTTTCTGAGATTTTATCAACCTGTTTCGCAGAAAGAACTAAGAGTGATTCATCCTCTGCTCATCAGAAGTAGCATAAATTACCAAGCTTCATACTAACTGAAACACCGGCAGCACTTAATATATATAATAATAATGATGCTTAGTACTTAATAATAATCATTGTGTTGATATTCACTCAATGAAGTCGCCAAATCTAGATGTTGATGAATAAATGATTCGCTGTAGCGGCTGCTGTAAAAACACGAGGGTTTCACGTCCTGCTGCGACTTTGGAAAACTTTGGTTGTGGTTTAATTTTGTGCCTGAAGTCCAACCCATAGTTTGCACAAGGTATCGTTAGAGCTAGGAATAATGTGGAAACATGAAATGACTAATTCATTAAAGGAGTGAATCATTTGCAGATGAATCTGTAATTGAAATAATTGTAAATGACCGTTCAACAACAGGGAAGGCAGAAAATTCTCACAGTTGAGGCAGTTTTGCTCAGTGAATCTTCCCCTTGTTGCCCTGATGGTGATTTCTTTACATTAAATAAGATCTCATAAACATCCAAGATAAGAACTATCTTATTTCATGAGCATGGTGAAGGTCACAAACAGAGTTGAGAGTGAAACAGTTTGGAAACAGAAGCAAAATTGCCCATTTGAGAAGCGAGCTACACAAAGTTGACAGATTTGCTCAATAAATCATCACTTTAATGCCTCGTTCGGGATATTTTTGAATCAAATAACATCTTAAACTTGATTATTCCCCTGATGATCAACAAAAAATGCTCCTGTCTCTTAATGTGAAAGATCCTGGAGCCATCAGGATCCGTTTAATGCGGTCTACTCTGGGGCGAGACCCATCTTCAATCCAAGTTCGGTTGAAATCCGTTCAGTAGTTTTTGTGTAATCCTGCTGACAAACCGACAACCAACAAATCAAGATACTGTAAAAGCAGCAAATGGCACATTTAAGAAGCTGAAACCAGATCATCAAGATGTTGCGCTGGAATAATCAATTCATAAGAAAGAAGAAAAAGCTTCTTCACCAAAAGTCTTCTGAAGGATTAACTAAGTTTTCAATCCACAAAGACCTCTGCTTTAAACAGACGGAGTGTCTGAGGACACGGGCCATCACTGTTATTAAAATTCAAAGTAATGAACCCTCGGCAACAATTTCCTGTCAGATTTGATGGCTGGCGCAGCGGGATGAAACTTTTTATTCTTCGTCTTTGAGAAGACGAACCGGCGCTCCACCTGTTTATTAGATAAACTCAGCAATCAGCCCAGCTGTGGCAGATAAGCCTCTCTCCCGCTCCCTCGCTTAGTGTCGCCTAAATCACATCATCTCTGCCGTATTACTGTGACCTCTCAGCATTAAGGCGCTGTTCTGGAGCGTTTTAGAGCGTTTAGCTTCGGCTCTTATGTAGAGTGACTTGCAGATGGGGACGAACAGAGCTGTCGTTGGACTCGTTGGACATTAGCAGGAGGAAATCGGGGAGCTTTTGGCTACAGGACGTCGTCCTTCACTGCAAAACGGCCCCTGTGGTTCAGGAGCTGTCTGAGGAAACAAACGCAGACCATAAAGTAACCGTTACAGTCTTACATGATGAAGCTTGAGGTTCCTGTTGAAGCTTTTGGTGTGTCGAACGTCCAAAAAGAAGCTGAAGCAGGGTTTGTGTGCGCAGTCTTTGAGGTGCTGTTGAGTCTGTTGACTGTGTTAAATCTTAAAGTGTCTGACCAGGAGAAACACAGAGAAACTGCTGTGAGTTGAGGGATTGTCCACACATTCATATTTAATCAACAAAGTGCTGCTCAGGTGTGAAACTGACGGCACATTTCTCTCATCTGCTAAATATTTCACATCCGATCAAAGCTTGTTTTTTCGGTATCGAATATTTATTAAGAGTCACTGAAGGTGATGGCGATGGCTCTCTCCTAAATTCCTGCAGATTTAGTAAAATACAGTATTGCAGTGTATGTATTTCCCAGCGTTTGCGTGTCAACAACAACGTGCATCTGTGGCCTGCAGCGGTGCATTTCAGGTCAGTGTGGCCTTGTTTTTCTGTGTCTGCAGAGCTGCACACTGCATCTTTGCTGGTGATGTTCATGAATAATCCATGATTAATTATTCCGTGTTGTGTAGTGAAGTTGATTAAGCTCAATGAATGAATCAAACTGGGTTTAAAGCGGCGGTGGAATGTAGCCTCAGTGAGAGTTGTTGGGGAGAATCTCATAAAACGGAGGAGGATGATTTCTCAGTAATATTGAATGGAAATGTGACGACATCAACAGCAAATTGGCTGTTTTTGAGGTTCACTGTCAGCATCTATTCTAGCAGGGTGGTTTCAACCTGTTCAACTCTGTCTGTAAACACTGTTGTCAGCCACATGACCACATGACCAACAAACACACAGCAAAAAAGAGCACATTAACTCAGTATGTATGTGTGTAAACACCAACACTCCACCCAGTTAGCTGCACTGCTAGCCGAGCTAACTGGCAGCAACAGTAAGCAGCAGTTAGGGACTTCTCGTTCATATTGCAGCTGCCCCGTAATACTTTTTGATTTATGCTGCTGTGTCAGAAAATGCTACTGTAGCACAGATCGATAGGACTAAGAAAAGATAAGATAATATTTAATTAATCCCACAACAGGGACATTTGTATTGTTCCAGCAGCAAAATATAGATGAGCATCGATAAAAAACAAAAAATAACGAATTAGTGTCAAAGCAAATTATGTACAAGAGGATAATAAGACAGTAAGAATAGTGTAAACATTATGTTGTACATAAATATATGTGTGTACATCCATAATTACTAGCGCAAATCAAAACTGTAGGGAAACATGCGACTAAAGGACCAGTGAAACACGTGTCCTGCTCATAATCTTCTTATTGACTCATGTTGAGTATTAAGAGCAGCCCGAGATCTGACTTCACTGGTTGTGCACCTGCAAGTCGGACCAATCAGTGATTTTTGGGGAGTGGCACAAACAACACAACCTTTAATTAAACTGAGGTTTGTAATTCAGCATGAAGCTGCTGCTGGTCTTTAGCGTAGAGCCGTTGAATACTTTAATACTCGTGCTGATGTCTTCTCTGATGCCTTAATCTGACAAATATAAATATTTTTCTCTATTTAAAAAGCGTTTTTTTTCATTTACCGAAAGAAGACAGATATACATCAGATGTTGGATTCTGTCTTTGCTTGAATAATTTGCTTTATATCTGATCCGAACAGGACTGTGAATACGAAGCCTACATTTGGTACATGACAGCTTTTGTTTTTCTCCGTGCTGCGGACACATTTCAGTCGGCACCAGACGAGCATGAAGGTCTGATAGCCGCCCTAATGGTCAATAATACAGGCTAAATTTGACAGAACAAAAGCCATGTGTTTCCTGTTAAAAATCGGAAGCAAACCAGTGACAGCTCAGTGAGGGGTGCGTTGGTGGGTTATCAAAATAGAGCAGTTGTCAGTCATTTGTTGGAAATGACGTCTGTCTCCATCAGAAGCCTGTTGAGCTTCATCACAGCACAATGAGCAGAAGTGTGGGCTGGGTCCGTGGGTGTGTTGTGTAATGCGACTGTTAATGTAAGAAAGCTCAAAGACTTTCTGATCGACTGAAAATCAATATCAGGAGTTTACATACTTGATGATTATTATTCAGGGCTCCTGAACAACTCCAACTCTTGCTTGAGAACACGTGTGTTAGAATATCAAGCGGTTGTTGTTCGACATGTGATGCAAGTGAAGCTGAGTAGAAGTGGCTCAGATTTCTAATGTGATGACAGCACAGTTGTGACAATATGATGGTGACAGAATCTGTCCACACACAGACAGACAGACATATAAACACCTGACAGAAGCCTCAAAACCGCTTCTGTGTTAGTTCAAGTTAGAGTAGGATGACATTTATGCCACGATGACACACACACAGACTCACAGAGTGAAACCATAAGATCATCACGTCATCAGAAACATCCAGAGGACATTAATACTGCCCTTGTTTTAGCCTCAATCAATAATATTCCTCATTAGACACATCATGCTGCTTTCTCGTCTCTGTTGAGAGTTGCACATGTGCAGGACTGATCAGGTACTGAATATTGAACAATATTGAGCAACATTGAACATCGAACAGCTATTATGGCATCATGAGGCTTTTATTTTGAAAAGACAATGCCTGCCGTGCTGTCGCGGCATCTATATTTGGTGGTTAATTGGCCTGATGTAGCACTTTTACGCTGCAGTTTAACAAACAGACATGAAGGACTGAGTTTCTAAGAATGCCAGCTCGCCAATTTGACAGTATTTTGGGTTTAAAGCGGGAGAAACTGGCGAGCCAAGAGATGTAAATGCAGCTGCATGTCGCCTTTGCCGTAAGAAATGGTGAACTAGACAGAGCAACTCCACAAAGACGCAGTATCACCTTGTCTATCACGATATCTGGGCCTCATGTCTAATAAAAATGCAAACACTTAATCTGATGGTTTCAGGATGGAATAAATGTATTCTTTCTTTGCATGTTTGCATCATGTGGAGCTAAAATTAGGTGTCGTTGCTTCTGGGATTGACAGAAAACTACGTGCTTAATGATGGTGTTGGAGAGCAACAGCAGCTAACATTGGTTAAGAAATAGAGTCCGCTAACAGAGAGCAACAGCAGCTAACATTTGATTAGACAAACTAATAACCGTCTTTGTACACAACGTAGAAGTTTCACAGAGCTCCTTTAGAAGACAGTTTCAGGCTGTAATAACCAGATAGACATGTTTATCAATATTTTTAGCTTATTGTTGATGGATTAGTTGATATGCAGCAATTTTGACAGTCGATGAATCAGTTTCTTAAGCCAAAATGCCAAATATTTGCTGTTTTTGGTCTTATCTGTACATATTCTTTCATGTATACTTTCAGCTCTGCTCAACATGATTGTAAGTGATGTAGGATGGCTGGGCTCTACTGACAATGATGAATGTAATCATCAGTTGCAGCCTTAATTAATATATTGGTAGAAGAAGTAAGAGTCCCGGATGTCGTGAGGTGTTTCCACTGGTGGTATTTTGACCCAGTGATCCACCAGGACGCCCCGGTTTTCAGTTTTTCAGCCACTGTGGACGTGACACTTGGCTGCCACTGCAACTGTGTATTATTCTGTGTGTGTGTGTGTGTGTGTGTGTGTGTGTGTGTGTGTGTGTGTGTGTGTGTGTGTGTGTGTGTGTGTGTGTGTGGCCCGTGGCTCTGCTGTGGACACATACGTTGTTGAGCCAGCGGACGCTCCGCGGTCCACACGGGTCCCTGCATGTGAGTGTGTACAGCCCAAGGTCCCAACACATGACGCATACTTCAGTCGTGTGTGTGTGTTGGTGTGTGTCTGTCTGTGTGTGTGTGGTTTGGTTACCATGGTAGCTTTATGGGAGGACTGTCTGTTTGAGATGATGTGATAAGGATTAGAGACGGAGAGATCACATAAAAGCTGGATGTTGAGGAATAAGACAGCAGGAACAAACGATGGATGGATGCTACCGTCAATTTAGAAAAATAACCGTCGAGTTATTGACTTAAAAACTAATAATTGATAGTTACTGTTAGTGTTCCATCAGTTCAGTCGTCCACACATTTATATGGCTGCAAATAACAGAAGATTTTGAACAAATGCTGAATCGATGAATTTGTGTAACAGAACGCTGCATTTTTTGATGCCTCACTCTGAGAAACATAAACACGTTTTATTCAACAATAAAAGCTGAAGCTACTGATACCGATCATTACAAATCAATCAGACTGATAACTGACATATGAAATCGAAAGTGGAGTACAGTTTAATAGTTATTTGGAAGTACTTTACTCAAGTATTTCATTTCTGTCCACTGCTAGCATGTTACAAATCAGATGGCGTTGTAGGCGGGACATTGTGTGAGAGGAAGTTGTATCAGAGCACATTTTTAATTAGTTTATTTTATCAGCAATCTGAAAGAAAAATCACAGATAGTAATAATCAGAAAAATGCTGAATACCGGTCCTGATAATCAGCCATACCAACAATCAGTCCACCCCTGGTCTTTCAGAAAATTAGCCTGAAATTGGTCAGATTTTGATTTGAATACAATCAGAGAATAAGAAGACAACACTGCCAATCAGAACAGCCATTTGATGTCAGTTTATAGATTAGTTGTTTGGTGTCAGAAAAGAGTTCGGTCAGACCCAAGATGACGTCCTCAAATGTCTTGTTTTGTCCACAACCCAAAAATATTCAGTTTTCCAGAAAATATTCACATTTAAGAAGTTTAGTTTCTATTTAAAAAATGACACAAACTAATCAGTCAATCATGAAAATAGTTGGCAATTAATTTAAGAGTTGATAACTAATCGTTGCAGCTTTACGGTTGATAGCGATAAAGTAGTGATGCAACTGTTGATTCTACCAACACCAGAGGAGTTAGAGGCACAAACATGTCGTGGAAATGAACTGTAAATGTTAAATAGACCAGAATTCAAATCAGCCTAACAAGACAGACTGGGGAGATTTGGGGAAATGAAGTAAACAAGGCAGGAATGTGTTCACATCCAGTGAAAACATTTGATCACAGAATCACTCCGTCATCATCAGATCGGATACTTGTGCCTCAGCATCAAAGCAGTCGTGTCTCTACATTTCCGTGTTTTTTCCATTTGACAAAAGACCCAAAAATTAGGCAAAGTTATGATTTAAATCAGAAACCATCTGATCAAAGAAAGTAAACAAGACTGAGAGCAGCTTTAATAACTCACAGATTAATAATACATAATGATCAAAGACTCCGTCCGGTCTGCAGTGTCTGTCTCCTCCGAACACTTTATAGAACGTCACCGTATTATAAATATCAGTGAACAGTTTCCTGTTGAAGTGGGAAACAGAACAACTCTTCCAAGTTTGGAGTAACTAATAATCCTCGTGATCGGTCTCAAGGATGTCACAAACCAAAAGACAGAAAACATCAGCGGGAGACTGATAATCGGTCTGGCAGACTGTCAGGCCTCATATTCAGTTTTGTGTCTGATTGCTGATAAAATAAAATAAAATGTAAAAAAAAAATGCAGTACTTTGTCTGTGATGCAGCAACCTTTCTCTGTTAGTGGTCCACAGCAATATCTGATGTCACAATTAACAGCCGATCAGCACTGAATAATCTGAATGCGCTTGCTAAATTAAATGTGTTGACATTTATTGCTATCAAATGAATAAAGTGTCAGAAAGACGAAAGTACCTCCAAAGCACAGCGCTTGAGTGAATTATAGTTTGTTTTTTAGACAAAATGTCAGAAAAGATTCACAGGTTTCAGCTTCGTTGAGATGTCACATTTTCTTGTTCTCTCGAGCGTCTGTGATGAATCTTTGCGGTCTTTGGACTGTTGCACATATGACGACATTAACTCGTAGGAGAATGCAAGTTTTTCCAGATCAGAGTTTCTCTTGAATTGTTCTTCAAGGCAAAGCAGACAGAGGAGCAAAAAAGCAATTTTTTTTTTTTAAGCGGCGCTGAAGGTTCAGACCTTTCAGCTGCACGATCTCAGCGGGCGGAAAAACTCCAATCTGCAGTCGGCCGCTATCGATTCTCTCTCAGCTGCGTGCCGTTAAAACAGCCGAGTGTCAGCGAGCAGCGAGGAGACGGAGGAAAGTAATTAGGCTGCCGATACAGACTGCCGTAACACACACACACTCACCGCAGACACAAACATATGCACTCACCCAGGCAGGTATCATTAGCCCACTTCTCACATCTGACGCTCCAAATCCAAGATGGCCGTCTCGGGCCTTCTCCGGGAGAACGGTTGCTAGGCAACTCCCTCCCTGCACTGCTGCGCTGCAAGTGGAAGATGGCGTCTCCCCGTGGACCGTGTGTGTGTGTGTGTGTGTGTGTGTGTGTGTGTTTGAGAGACGGAGAGAGAGAGAGAAGAAGAAGCAGGAATGTTGTTATGCTGCGGTTGATCTGAGAAAAGGCCTCACACACACACACACACACACACACACACACACACACACACACGGAGCGGCACAGATGAGCAGATTGGACCCAGATGTTCTGGCCGTACTCCATGGTCAGATTGTGAAATGTAGACTCTTGTCGTTCTCCGTCTATAGTTCCATTTTTAAAAATCTATCTATCTATCTATCTATCTATCTATCTATCTATCTATCTATCTATCTATCTATCTATCTATCTATCTATCTATCTATCTATCTATCTATCTATCTATCTATCTCGTGCTTCACAAACATCTCAGCTCTGCAGCAGACCTGCCTGCACTGTTCTGTCCGTTCTGGTATCGAGCTGCAGAAAACTGAATCTGTACCAGAACTTGATTTGGAGTCCAGAGACCTCTCAGGCTACACTGTGTTCATGAATCTCTCCCGTCTTCAGAAACTGGATCTTGAATGTTGCAGCAGCCAGTTGTCAATATTTGTTTGCAGCCATAATTTGTTTGTTCGCATAGATCGCACGGCTGCAACTGTGTCCTCGAGCTACGCAACCCAAAAACACAATCTGTGTGCAAACAGCTCAGTTCACACTTTTGCATATGAAGTAACAGAGTCACCGCTCAGGTGTGATAATTTCACTTATCTCAGATGAAACAACAGCTGGAAATAAAGCAGAACAAACAGTTACAACTGGTGAGTCAAGATTTCTGAGGAAAGCTGGTAGATATTTGGTAAAAGTTAGCTTTTATTTCCTCAACTTACGGCCTCAAACAAAACAAAAGACGTGATGTAGTGTCGTTGAAAAGATACCTGACGTGACTCAAGAATAAATATCCTCACCTGAGATAATGTTTGGAAGTTTTCTTCACGTTATGTTTTGTCTCATTTACCAACGTCGCTCCTCAGTCTCTGACGCTCTCCTGGATGTTACAGTGACAGGCGACCAAAAGAAACGCATCGTTACCGCGAGGAAACTTGTAGATTCCTCCGGTTTGAACATTTGGGTTCATTTAAGTGCGCAACCCAAGAAAAAAAAATGGCCTAGTCGTTAAACTAACATTTTAAAGCAGAAATATTACATATTATGTCTCTAAAATAAAATTGCTGCCATGATTTACATCTTGATGTTTCCCGTAGGCTGCAACTCCTATTCCAAAAAGTGCCGTATTTAACTTTGAAGTTAATGTAAATGTTCAGGGTTTACTGAAGGGTCGAAACCTTTGGGACTCAGTTACGTGACACTTGATTACTGTTCTGACTGCCACCAGACAATTCATCTCAGCTCGAGTCATGTCCAACTGAAGTGGGTTGTAACACATCAGGTATGGAGTTAATCTGGAGACTTTCCACTGACAGATGAGTTTCAGGTTGAAACACTTAAATCTTTCTAAAACAAGTAGATTTTATTTGATATTAGTTCCACTTGTTTGAGAATGACTGTTAGTATGTTTGGTGTATGAAGCCCATGTGTCAGCTGTCTCATCACACCAGCAGCTGTATTTGATTTGGCTCCCTGTTGTTGGCGAGTTAAACATCACTGTAGCAATCAAATAAGAATCAATAATCAGAGTTTAACAGCAGTTTAATGGGGACAAACGAGGAGGTATTAGCTCACATTAGCCCTGCTGCGAGGGCCCTGGGGTGCTGTGATTGACAGGTGCTGGTGCTGGTTGTGAGGGAGGTGTCAGTAGTTGCCTAGGCAGCGAAAACCGCCCCAAGGGATTGTAACGAGCTTTTCCATGGCCGTCCCTCCACACTGACCTCTGTCTGCCTGTCCACCGAGCTCTGATGTTGTCACTTTATTAGTCTTACAAATCTTTATATGAAACATGTGCTGAGGCTGTAACTCCACCTCGTTATCAGGCAGTTTATGAAGAGACACGAAGGAAATATTATGTATTTTTATGATTGTTGACTTCTGGTATCTGGTTGGTCTTTTCCCGGGAAGGTCGTCGGGGATCAGAGGAAGAAAGGTTTGTTTGGAGGGCACTGAGGAATTAGCATTAGCAACAATGGTAGCTGCGGTACCACAAAACACAAATGATTGAACAAAGAGAACTTAACACCAAACTGGCCATCAAGATTGTTACAAATAAACCAATAGTTTACTTCTAAAATGTATTACATAGCAGCAGAAACAGACCTGACTGGCTGCAGCAGAGAAACGCAGCCCGACGTCACGTTACGGTGACCAATCACGATGCTGACGATCACTGCAGGACTGGCTCGCTTAACCTGCTGTTACTGGAGTGACAGAACCACAGAGCAGTTTCTGATTTTGTCACACTGGTTGGTGGGGGTTCAGGTTCAGGTTCGGTCTGCATGCAGCCTTAACGTGATATCCTCCTCTTCATCCGCCTACTAGAAGTCTGTCTGCAGCCGCGCCCAATCAGCACAAACTGTTATGAATCTCAACTGTGCGCTCGGGTTAGTGCACCAATACGACTGGCTGACATGTTTTCCTGGTCTGGCTGTGATAAAGCAGACGATTGGTTCTGGTCTGTCTCTGGTCTACGGTTTCTGGTGTCCTGAAATAAGAAATCAGACAAAGCTTAGACGCGTTGTGGACTGGAGTGCTTGTTTCAGCTCATGTTGCTCATAGTTTCTGTTGAGTCTAAAACGAGTTGAAGAGCAAAATAAACGATCGTATGACCTGGAGAGGCTCTACACACGAGAGAGTCTGCTGGTGGACGTTGACTGTTGAACTGAACGATCTGTGCAACATGATTCTTTTATCTTTCTATCCTCATTTCCATCATTACTCATCACACCATTTTTTTATGTTGTTTCAGTTGTGTTTTACACTTCTTATCTTTAACAGTCCAGACAGAGACCTTAAAAGACTGGGAGAGACAGAAGAGGTTGGGTGACACCTGATTGGAAACTGAGGGCGACGTGCTGACACCAGCACTGAGCTTTAAGCAACAAGAAAAGATGTTTCTCTAAACAATTGAATGGCTAAATTAATAAAAGCAGCCCACACCGCCGTCACTGGCTCTCTCACTCTCTATCTATCTCTTATTTGTTTGCAGGGGACATCACTCAGAAGGGTTATGAGAAGAAGAGGCACAAGCTGATCAGGGCATATGTTCCACATGCTGGAGGTAATTTAGCGACCTCTGACCTCCTCACACACAGCCCCGCCCCTCTCCTCCACCCTCAGCTAAACTATTCCCTCACCACCGCTGCGGTATCGATCCGGTTTCATGACAAATACAGTTGCGATGATACTCTACTCCATCGATTCAGTCTTCAGCCGCCGCCATTAGTGAATGTAGGTTAAGACTCCCCAGAGCTCAGCTTGGGCCTGCTCCTCTGGATCTGAACAGCCGCTCGCTGCCTCCACACACACACTCTGACACACACACACACACACTCTGACACACACACAAGCCCCCATAGGCCTCAGTGCGACTAAAACACACAAACATCCGTCACACAACCTGGGCTCCTCTATATCGTGTACCGCAGGGATGTAGTTTTATGGGTCACAAGATACTGAGGGATCTTCTGTCCGAGAGCAACAACACAACTACCACATTATTATGATTTTATTTCTTGCTTTTGTTTGTTTTGTTTTTTTCAATTATTTTGTTTTATGAAGTCAGAAAAATATGATTTTTCTGCCGAATCAAATCATCTCCATGTTTGTTTTTTCCTTTTTTTGGCGCTGTATTTATTGCTTTTGTGAAACGTGTGTGCATATGTGTGTTTGTGTGTGTGTGTGTGTGTGTGTCTGTGGATATATGTGTGTGTCCGTCCGCCTGCTTGCCTCTGTAGGTATGGAAGGGCCCATGTCTCACCGGGCCCCACTCGGCCCTCCCTCCGCTGCCCGTTTCCACCGGCGGCGGACCTCCGGCACCAGAGACGAACGTTACCGATCAGGTACAGAAGCTACACCTGCAGCTACACCTGCAGCTACACCTGCAGCTACACCTGCACAGCAGCCAGAGGCAGCTGCATCACTGCTGAAAGAATCCTCATTTATCAATTATGTGAAGCTGTTAATTACGCTAGTTATTCTGTTACTTAATTACTGTGGCTGACAGGATGTGTTCATCATTTTAAGGAGTCCTTAAACGAATAAGTCTCGGATTCATAAACACTGGATCCATAAAGTCAAAGAATGCAGTCTATTTATTTTGGCTTTTTCAAACTTCATTTATAGTTTGTAAAAAAAACTGTGCTAATACACATCAGGATTATTGTCTCCTTCAGAGTCACTGAAGTGTTTTCACAGCCGGAGAAGTGTTTCTGTTGACGGATGTTAGTTAAAGGTGCAAGATGTGAGAGTTAACCACCTGTCAAAGTCAGAACAATTAGGAGCAGCATGTCGCTAACTACTGCTAACCGTAGCTGCTATCTAAGGAGTTTATAGAACCAATTGGTGTTGTAGTAGCTGGTTAGCATGCTAGCTTCTGTATTTATCTTCGCAACACAGTACATAGCCCTCAGAATAGTTGGTATCTAATTTTCCTTCAGTCGACCAATCATTGCAGCTCTCACTCAGTCAGGTACAGTTCCTCTTCTGCCTTTGTGTGAATGAATCTCTCTCTGTTGGTCAGACGTCCACACCGAGGCGGTGCAGGCTGTGTTGGCGCGACATGTGGAGAGGAAGGTGGCCGTGCCGATGCCTTCCAAGAGGCGCTCACTGGTGGTGCAGACCTCCATGGATGCGTACACGCCACCAGGTGACGAGACGCACACCAAAACACACACCTGCACTCCTCCGCAACACACCGCAAACATACAACCATGTTCTTTGAAATCAGCTAGTCTGGTTTTTATGTGATTAACGTTTTGAGGCTCTTGTCCTTTTGAAAAGTTAATTTATCTTTAACTCTGTACGTTAAAGAAAGTAGGCTTTAAAACTAGTTGTTTACAAATGCAGTAGTATACCTGAGGACCTGTAAACACACTTCATGTGTAAAATTGATAGAGTTACCCAGGGGCGCCGCCAGGGGGGCCCTTTGAGGGGCTAATAATATTATTTTAATAATGTTGCCCTGTTTAGGCTTTTGAAATAAAATGTCTAATTTCGTGTGTTAAAGTAAGCAAATTGAACATGGTTGTCGTTTTCTATAACATTTTTCTCGAATTCTTGATCATGTTGTCACATACACTTTATACTCTGTATAAAAAAAATAGTGGAGGCTGTCCGAGGCCCCTCTCACCCCTCACAATACATAATGGTTCAGTCCACCCCTGCAGCTGCAGGAGGGAAGATGCATCTCTAAACAGCTTAACAAGCGGAGTGGCTGCTGCTCATCAACATGTCTTTATCCAAGGAAGCCAAGTCAGGGAGCCTTAAACGAAAGAAAAAGGCAGAAAGGGAAAGAAAGCAAGGAGAGGGAAGACAACTCCTCACACATTTCTTTCACAAGAAAGGGGACCACAGTTCACAGCTAGCACAGTTTAAGAACAGTTAAAGCTAATGTCAGCAGTTGTAAAGATTGAAGGCAGTCAGACAGCCATGAATCTAGTTTCTCAGTTTGAGCAGCAGCAGGTTCCTCATCCTCATCTCATCGCTCATCAAGTGCTGACTGAAAGTTATTATTACAAGTCATCATTTCACATTGAGGTGAAAACAGGTCAAATGTGGAGCGATATTTAGCTCCTTTCCCAGTAAGCTAGCATGACACGTTGGGTATCCTGTGAGTCTACAGCTGTGGAGATAAATTAGACCTGCATGCAGGACTACGAGGGAGACAGTGAGCAGTAACCACGTAACTGTCATGTTGTTCTTTTCACAAATATGGGAGTGATAGTCAAAAATATCATTAAAACGCATATTAGTTTAAATAAAACAGCATCAAACTTTTTTGCCAACCTATACAAGGGCCCAACTAGATTTCCCTGGTGGCGCCCCTGGAGTTACCCTTTAATGTGTAGCCCTGGTTCAAGATTCATGTCTGGAGGAAAATATGATGTGCAGTGCACTTAAAGGAAACCAAGAGTTTCATTCATTCATTGTCTTTTGAATTTGAATTTTGTGATCTTATCACAGTATACACACACACACACGCACACACTGGTTATCTGAGCTGAGCCGGGTTGGACAGTACTAAGCCTAAAATGTGACCCGAGTGAAGCTGCCCAGTGCCCAGACGGGATTATCTTGTAATGCTCCGTCTCTACTTCTCAGGCGCTTTTTCATTCTGACAGAGAAACACACTCATTTCACCAAAAAACTGCAAACAGGCACATTTCCAGAGGTATGGCAGACTTACAGGAACAACAAACCTCAGACAGCTGTAATGTTGGAGTCAGTCATCTACTGTAAATGTAGCCTGTCATGAAAAATAGGAAAAACACTGATTATTAGCTCCTTTTTAAAATGTTTTTGTTCGCTCTGTAACCACAGGAAGTTGGCTGGAATGGGATGGGGAAGTTGACCTTTACCTCCAATATGAGCTCATTAGATTGAACATAATCAGAGTTGAAAACATAATTTGGGTGCTGATTGAATTTCAATGAAGGAAATGTAATAACTTTGTTCACCCGTGATTTGCTTTTTAACCTTTGAGAATATTCTTGAGTGGATGTGACGTCTCGCCAAAGCGTCACGTTCCTCACGAACGCACGATTTCACACCATTCTGACAACGCAAAAATCTGCCTTCTGCCCTCTGTGTTGGTTAAATTTAAGATTTCTGTTCACATGTATGTTTCCTGGTCCCCCCTGTGCCTGCTCCTCTGTGTTCAGATGATGCACTCTAATTTAAAGAATTGAATTTAGTCTCAGTGGTTCTTTTCTGAAGTGCAGCCTGAAGCCAGTTTTAACTAAATTGGTTCTTGCGGCCGCTCGACATGCGCTGACTAATTATTGACATTTCGGGTCTTTGAGCCTGAGAGTCGGCAGTCTGCTCTGCTGCTGAGACGTCATGAAACTTGAGTGGTGAAAAGTGTTGAATCATGGTCTGCTGCCTGACTTTGAACCATTGTTTTGCTGAACAAAGACATCTTTAAAAACCCCGGCTCAGATCTGTTCATCATTTAAGGGCTCACATGTCGAAGCTCGAGCCATGTTGGCTGAGTGGATATTATCTTAAATCTCTGTTGGGAACATCGTCCTTTATGACCCCGACCTGCGCCACACTTACTGACACCACATGGCACCAAAAGTATGCGGACACCTAAATATGACACCTATATGTGGTACTTTAAGATATCCATCATTAACCATTTGTATTAAAGGAACAGTCACCTACAAAATAAAACTCAGTCACCATCTTCCCTCCCCCCATGCAAACAAAACATTTCTGGAGCTTCACAGCAAAACAGAGTTGCAGCATTCTCCTAAATAACTGAAGTAGCTGGAGACTTGATTTAAAACGGAAAAAGGAACATGAAAAGGCTCCATACAGCTCGTCCAGTTCTGAGATCACAAATGGGTTTGAAAAGACATTTTTTACACAGTTTTTTTTAAGTCGAAATCTCAAACCTGCATAAAACCAGACCCCGTCTGAAGTGGGTGTTTTGTTGTGATGCTCTAGAAATGTTTTAGGGATCCTATTTTCTTTGCTAAGACTCTTTCAAAACACAGTACACTTTTTTATTCTATGTCGCTGACAACAAAGTGCCAAAACCACTTTTCACATAAACTTTTACTACAGCTCTGTTTTTGAGTTGTTGCTACAGCATTTGGTTTCTCAGGTGAAGAGTAAGACTGACTATGCTCATGTTGTGTTAATGTTGTCTATTTTCTGCTGACCAATAACGGTGGTTACTGACTCTCACTAGGCCTGTCCCCCCTGTGCTCAGACTCGTCGTCGGGCTCAGAGGATGAGGCGGGGCCAGGTGACGACATGTCGGGCATGGAGCACTGGATGAGCCGCCCTTCCCAGCTTGGCCCCGCCCACCTGGGATCCACCTCCTCCTCGTCCTCGTCCACTCAGAGCGGAGGCAGCGGCAACGCTGGGCGGCTGGCCGACTCACTGGCGCACACGCACATCTCGCACCTGGCGCACACGCACCTGGCGCACACGCACCTGGGCCAGTCGCACCACCAGCAGAGCCACCTGTCACAGTCCCACCACGGTGAGACTTTACTGGTTCCTACTGGGGAAGAGTGTTTGTTTATTCAGAAGATAAAAGCAAACATTTTACATTGTTTTAATAAATATGGTTAAAAGGTCCAGTGTGTTGGATTTAGAGGCATCTAGCAGTGTTGGACACCTCTCCTCAGCAAACCTTCGTATAATACACCTGTGCTGTATGTCCGCGTGCAGGAATCGGCCACCTGTCTCTGAAGAGGAAGGGAGTTCTGAGTGTTGCAGAGAACGGAGGATCTCTGCGACGATCCTGCGAGTTTGGATCTGACATGTTGTGGCCACCACCGCTGGAGTCAGACGGTAGGTCCAACACAAAGATACTTACCGGAATGTTTTAATCAGATTTGAAGGAGCGATTTGTAAGATATGGCCAGAATTCTCAAAGGATGTGACGAAACAACAGTGCTGACGTTATGGCAGAAGACATTTATGTACTGTGTTACAGAGATGTCTTCTGAAGTTAGCATGTTAACCAGCTAACTCTGGCCTGTCCTGTCTAGTGATACCTCTTTGTGATAGTCTGACTGCCCCTTTAGTTTCAGTCGAAAGAAACTCGAAGAAAATGTCAAGAAAAAACGCAGTCGGGAGCTTTACTGCCTTGTTAACTCATCCTAAAGCACACAGGCACACAGTGTTGGTTTGTCTCCACAATCACCTCTGTTTTGGTCCAAAGAAATCCTGATGTGAAAATATTCTGGCTTTACAAGCTGTTTTCAGCTGCAGCTGATGTCCAACTCTCTCTTTTCTGTCCCCTGCCGAGTTCTTCTCATCCCTGCAGTCATAGTCCCGGTCAGAGTTGCTGTAAATCGCCTCCTTACTGTAATCCCCTGTCTTCAAACCGACCTCCTGTGTTCACTCTCACTGTGTCCAGTTGACTGCGATGTCTCCTCTGTGATCTGAGGTTTTGGTCCAGGTAGACTCACATCAGTTAACAGAGCCACTTTAGCTCCACGGCTAACTGATCTACTTGCCAACAGCTGGTTGTCGCTACAGGAGAGAGTATAGTGAGCAGCAGTTAGCAGTTATGCTACCCCCTATAGTTTTGGAGCTACCTTCAAATTCTGCCAATTTCTTCCAAATGAAACCTTAAATATCAGCTTTAGTAAATAGATACGACCTCTAACTGTTGGAATGAGTGTCAGACATTTCCAGGAAAACAGACAAAAGCTCTGAACACTCAGCTCCCAGTAAAATGTGATTTATTAGAGGATCATTCTGATCACAGATGAAAAACATTACACAGAGATCTGATGAGTGATCCAGCGTCAGTTAGTGCATCTGTTAAAACCCTTTGAATGTGCTCCACACTCTCTCAGCGTTTGATTTTAGGACATTCACAAGCTTCTTATAAAAAATAATTTGCTTTGTTTATTTCCGGATATTTGTGTCTCCAAAATCATCTGATTAAAAGCAATTTTTGTGCAGAAATCGTACACTTTGTATCATAAAATGTGCTTTATTTTGATCATGAGTAAACAAAGGAAGTATTGTTTTGGAACAGGTATTGTACTGAATAGATCTCCTGCCACGCCAGACCTCATTCACTTGCGTGTTTGCCAGGGATGTGACCCACATTCACAAAGAAAAGGACCATCGTATTGTTGTTTAATTGTCCAGGAGAGCAATTAAACAAATCACTTGACAAAGACCACAGTGATAAATATGAACAATGAGTCAACACTGGCTGTTTGTTGAGTTTCCGTCTACCTCTCTCACTGCTCTTAATCCATCTGTCTGCTCCAGAGAACCACTCGGCCCCCCCGGATGTGACGGGCTACTCATCGGACTCGTCCCACTCCCACACCGAGCGTCACCACATGGCCAATATGGGAACCATCGCCAGGAACACGCAGAAGTACGGCAATGCAGAGCGCATGGAGACGGGCGATGGTAAGAGTCATTTCCTGCGCTGTGTCAAACACCGTCACACCTTTAGCCTGCTCCCGACTGGAGCCTCTGAGTTACGATGCAGACAAAAATAGAACCTCCTCAAATTGGACCACCGCCTTAGAGAACTGACCAATTACACCATCTCCGTTCATGTCACTCCCTTGGATGAACAGATTGGACTTTTTTTTTATTTTTAAACACACATTGTTTTTGAAGCGATGCTGTTCTTTTTCAGCATGCTTCACAATCATGCAGTCACAGTTAGAAAACTGAGAGCTGTTCAGAACAAACACAGTCTGGTCCATTCCAGCTGGAAGGACTATTTTCAGTTCCTCTCCGTGAAGCCTTCGAGACATTTGAACTTCTATCTTAGCGTAACACCTGCGTTTTTTTTATTGCTCAGATGATGAGGACTGTCCTGCAAACAAACCACAGCTTTCTTTTCCACTGTGCAGAATTAGCTCAAGTCATCCTCCTCACTCGGTGTGTGTGTGTGCGTGTGTGTGTGTGTTTGTGTGTCTGGGGTTTTCACAGGTGTTCCAGTCAGCAGTCGCGTGTCAGCTAAAATCCAGCAGCTCGTGAACACGCTGAAGCAGCCTCGCAGACCTCCACTACGAGAGTTCTTTGTCGATGACTTTGACGAACTTCTGGAGGGTTAGAAACCGCCTTTGATTCTGCACCACGCATGATTTAAGTTACACTGTGTCATCCAATCTGTCTTCATACTCGGGAGTCATGGAGGATTTCCTTTCATAAAATGATTAATTGTGTGCTCAGGTGTTCAGCTTCAGTTCACCTCATTCCATCAAGATGTAAAACAAGCTTTTGTGAGAGGGGACGCAACTCTATGCAGGTGTTTCACTGCATGAGTGCAAAAGCTCAGAAGTAAAGGAGGGAAGTTTGTGGCAGTGGTGGAATGTAACTAAGTACATTTACTCAAGTAGAAGCACCTTCTTTGAGTCGTTTCATATCACTTCTGCTCTATTTCATTTAAAAGGATGTATAATTTATCTTTCCCATATGGTTAACTGACAGCTTTAGTTTATCAAACAAGTGACTAATTTAAAAATATGATTTTTGCGCTCTCCATCGAGGGAATGTCCGTGCGTTCACTCATGTTTTACCTCGGTTTCTATCGCTCTCCCTCTTCGCCTTCTCTGCCTCCTTCATCAGTGGGGATCTTCTCCACAGTTTCCACAGTTATTCCAGTTGTTCCACTGTTACATGGAGAAACTGACCGGGGAAAACAATGCCTCTGTTTTCCAGAGCCGTTATTCAGCCTTCACTTTTCTGAAACAGATTGTGCTTGGTGTCAGACTGAGCAACATAGTAAAAGTGAAGCCCTAAAATGACGTCCTCAAATATCTCGTTTTGTCCACAACCTGAAGATACTCAGTTTACTGTCATAGAGGAGGAAAGAAACCAGAATACATTCACATTTAAGGAGCTGGAATCAGAGAAATTAGACTTTTTTCCTAAGAAAATATGCAAAACGATGAATCAGTTATCTAAATAGCTGGTTATTTATTTCATATTTGACAATTAATCCATCGATTGTTGCAGCTGTAGTGCTGCTAATGAAGTAACTAACTGACTGGATCTGTAAGTAAGTAATTCAGGACTGCAGTATTAGTACTTTTACTTTAGTAAAGCATCAGAGTACTTCCTCCACAACAAACATTGCTGTACGGCAGCTTAACGCAAAGAGAGAGAGTGAGCAGAAAATCACAACAGATTTAGTTCAGATACGTGCAGTTAAATAGAGTTCAGTCAGTCAGTCAGCTGACATTGAAACGTTTATTTACATGTTATTACAGCGCTGTAGTACAGTCACTGCATGTTCGCCCTCTCGGCTCACCGCCTCATCACTCCCTGCAGTGCTCATTTGTGCATGGAGAGAACGATTGAGGAGTGATGATAGCAGTCCTCCCGGGACTGAAGTCAGAGCCTGCGGCTGGATGCTGAGGTGGTTGGTGAGGCTTAATAAAGCTAAGCATCAGCATCAGTGAAGGTCGGAGTGATACTTTTAGAGCAGCGAAGCAGAGCAGAGGTGGAGCTGGACAGCTTAGATAGAGTGCAAAACAGAGAGGATGTATTGGATAGATGAAGCAGAGAGTGAGGAATGGGCGGAAGCACTGCAGCCGGTCTGAACCGGCTCGCTCTGCTACATTTTTATTATATTCGGCATTAAATGTCTTAAATGATTCGTCCTTTTTTCATATGTTTTGTTTAGTTGTGTGCTTTCAGTTTCCAACAAAGTTCAAAACCAGAGAAATCCACGAGTTTACTTAAAGCTTTTGGGTTGTTTTGCAACCCAAACATCGAGCCTTTCATAAGTTCTGACTGCAAAGAGATCTGTCACACGCCCTTGTGTCAGTGTAAAGAATGATTTCTATCTGAAGAGACATATGGAGTAGATAACAGGAACCAGATGATGATCAGCCTGTCTCATATAGAACACAAAGTTCTTCACCAACTACGTACGGACGTATATTTCAGGAATCTGGAGCCCACAGATCTCCGCGGCTGCTCTGCTGTTTGCTTTCAGCGTCTGGCTGCTGTTTCTATGTTTGTCTCCTCAGCTCAGACAGAAATCTTTCTCTTTACATACCTCGTTTTTTAGTTATTGAGTTATTTTTGTGGGTTTCCTGAACAGTTGTTGTAAATAACTGGGTTCATGTGGTGGTTAATTCACTCTGGATCCACATTTTATGACAGAGGCTTTATGTTGAATCCTTCCTCTCTGCTGCCTCCTCTCAGCCGTCTCAAACTAAATCACTTGTCGAGTCACACATTTTACACATCCACACACCGCATCTGTGTTCACCTTATTAATTATCAGTGTGTCTGAGTGTGATTACAGCTTCTTTACAGCTGTCTCACTGCCACTGACCTCGGCTAAATCTTTCCATGTGGTGTTTTCACTAACAGCAAACGAACTGTGAGTAGTAAAGGTTTGTGAGCCGTGCACTCATGACATTATCCGTCCTCTCATCTCCAGTCCAGCAGCCGGACCCGAACCAGCCCCGGCCCGAGGGGGCGGAGATGATGCCAGTGCGGGGCGAGGCGCTGGGGGTGGTCACCAACTGGCCCCCGTCACTGGAGGCTGCGCTCCAACGCTGGGGAACCATCTCCCCCAAAGCGCCCTGCCTCACCAGCCTGGACACGGCAGGGAAGCCCCTCTACGTCCTCACATACGGTAACCTGACGCTCCTCCAGTCAGTCATTCACAGTATTTAATTGTGGCAGCAGTGAAATGAGATAATTACATGATTTTATTCTACTGTTAGCATACAAAATGAACCTTCTGGGACAGATCCTGTTTAACTGTGTTGAAACAACGCAATTCATGTTTTTTCTCTGTGTTATTAGGTTGTTCTGTTTCCAAATGTTTGGGGAAAAAATACTCCTTTTAAATCTGAAAGGCTCATGTATGCTCACAATGAACAGATATGGACGGAGCTTTCTGTCTGTACTTTGTATTTCTGCACATTTTCTGAAAGCTTACGGATCGATGGAGCAGCACCTCTGGTAGTTGCAGGGTGCGGTGTAGCAGTGTTCAAGCGAGACACAACCACAGGACAAGATGAAGAAGTTTTAAAAGTTGGCTGGAAGTCTTAGACATCACGGTCTGCTTTTCTGTGTTTTTCCCGATAACCTGAAGCCAGAGTAGGTGTTGATGGCAGACAGGTGTGCAGCACTGTCAGCAGGGAGTTTCTCTCTTTTTTTAACATCATGCATTAGACATCACTTAAAGCGAAAGAGTAATCCACCATAAAACTAAACTGATTCTCTAGAGACCTGCTGAAAACTCTATGATGTCGTCACTTGAGGGAGTTTTTTTTTCTTTTATCGACTGGCCTGAAAATAGAAGTCCAAGAACACACACTCATATCCTGTGAACTCTCTCACACACACACACACACACACACTTATGTATCCTGTGTCCTGCTCCCTGCAGGAAAGCTGTGGTCTCGCAGCATCAAGCTCGCCTACAACATCCTCCACAAACTGGGCAGCAAGCAGGAGCCCATGGTGCGACCGGGTGATCGGGTGAGTCACACTCCTCCACCGCCTCACACAGGCTCTGGTTTCTGGTCTTTGTGCTCGTCTCACTGCAGCAGCGTTGTTAGACCTTCGTTTATAAAACCTCATTATTATTATGTGTTGAATTATATGTTGCGTGGGTTTTTAAGTTGTTGAAGGCAAGCTGTTTTTATTTGGCTGTGAAAGAATCAAAATATAATATTGCAAAGCGAAATATCCAAATCACAGAAGCTGCAGTAAAACCAAATGTAAAACATCTTTGTTTGCTACAAACTCCAACAAATGACGCCACTCTCATGAAGCTGCAGCCACAAGTCTTTTAGCCAATCTCAGGATAAAGACTGGAAACTGGCTCACTGATTAACACTTTACGTCTCACTTGATTAATCTGTTCATGAAAGAGTGATTCCTCCGGTTTCCAGTCTTGAAGCTAGGCTAAGCTAATTGTCTTCTAGCCTTTTTTTAACCAATTTTCTGACATTTTAAACACACCACTGATTGTCTTCCCTCTCCTCTCTCAGGTGGCGTTGGTGTTTCCTAACAACGACCCTGTGGCCTTCATGGTGGCCTTCTATGGTTGTCTGCTGGCTGAGGTGGTCCCCGTTCCTATAGAGGTCCCCCTGAGTCGCAAGGTACTTCCTGCAATCCGCCTCAACGTTTTTCAAATTGTAAAAGTCACACCTCGTCACCCGGCTGTCTGTAGCTTATCTGCAGCCATCGCCGCTGCTCTCCGATCCTTTTCCTTTAGTTTTCAGTTTGACGGTGTTCCACAGGATTAGTTTCTCGATGGGACGTCAGGTGATTTGATTTTGTAATGTTAATCCTCTCGGCTCGGCCCACGTCTGTCCTTCACCTCCAAACTCCAAACTGTGCATGCACCTGATTCTGTTTTATGAATCTCAGTCATTGTGGAAATGGTTGAATGTGCATGAGCTTCAGTTTTACTCCCAAAATTATTCCCCAACTGAATTTGGAAACGTCAGAAATACTTTAATCATCAGAAATGAATCAGAAAATGAACTTGGAACAGCGTTTATGCATCTCTGTGTTGTTTCAGTTGTTTTTATATGGACATCTCGGTGTCTCTGCACACTGTGGAGACGATGCTTTATCTTCGGTCTCAGCTGTTTGACATCAACAAGTACATCTGTGGAAATGATCCTGTCTGTAGAAAAACATGTCAGAAACTTAACAAGTCTGACAGGAAAGAAACAAGCCCTCCTGCTGCCCTGCCATCAGTCAGAGACATACTGTCATCAGTTAGGTTTCAGCTGTTGATCTCGGTGCCAACACCTCCTGGGACCCAACATGTCAGCGGGAACATTCCCACTTTGACAGAAAGCTTTCTGCAGGAGCCTGTGACAGAAAAACAAAGTGCTTTAATTAAAGGACTTTATATTCTGTAGCCTCTCTCTGAGACATGGCTGCTTCTCTCTGCATTGGGTCAGCATGGTAACACGCTCATTGGCTGCCTCTCATGGACCCCTTCCCCCATTCTGCATTTGTGCTGCAGGATTTTCCATAAAACGTGTGTTTTGGCTGCAGAAACAGTGCAGCAGCGACCAGCACCTGTGTTGTGCTGTGTGTGTGCACATGTGATGTCTTTGTAGAAGTGGATGAAACACCGCAGCACTCAGCGGAATACGGAGTCCACTTAGTCCAGTGTTTAAATTAATTTATTGAAAGTGAGAACGTGAAGAAGAGTATAATCATATTTTCTGGTGACCAAGTGAACACAGAGTTCTGCTCTCCCCCACCCCGTATCGTCCAATAGGATGCCGGCAGCCAGCAGATTGGATTCCTATTGGGCAGCTGTGGCGTTACCGTGGCGCTGACCAGCGATGCCTGCCACAAGGGTCTGCCCAAGAGTGCAACAGGAGAGATCCCTCAGTTCAAAGGTGAGAGTGAGAATCATCAATCATCAGCGGATTGTAAAGGCCTGATGTTTGTGTGTGGGGGAGGGGAGTCTGCGTCACAGCACACGGTGAGAAGACGAGTAGAGAAAGAGAACGAGTGTTGATTTAAACTCCAAAACATGAACAACGAGCTTCAACACATTTATCTGTTGTTGTGTTTTGAAATGTCGACTGTGAAACGACAAGTGTAAAAATAATCTTGTGCTTTGTTATTTATAATTTGGGAAGTGAATTAGAGTTTGTTTCTCCCAGATTGATGTCTGAGATTAACTAAAGATGTGTTGTGCATTTGTGAATGGAAGAGTCTGTTTACATCTGTCCTGAGTGATAGAAGAAGAAGAAAGGACTTTATCGATGTCTTTGACAGATTTTTTATTATTTGTGCCTTCTTGTTAATTCGGTGAACATTTTACAATAAGTTTCTTCTTTCTTTTTGTATGAACATCGTGTCTGTTTGTTCCATTAGAGCAGGAGGTTGTCATTCAAGACCAACCTTCCTTATTTTACTTTCAGTACTTTGTTAAGATTGTCAGCTGTTCTTTTTTCAGTTTTGATTATTCACATATATATAAACTTCTCTCTGTGTCTCTGTGTCTCACGGTCGCTGCAGGTTGGCCCAAGCTGCTGTGGTTTGTGACAGAGTCGAAGCACCTTTCCAAACCTCCCAGAGACTGGTTCCCTCACATCAAAGATGCAAACAACGACACTGCTTACATCGAGGTGAGCCAGCAGGGGAACCAGCACACGATCATGATGAAGCTTTGACCTCAAACTGTCTGTTGATTTAAACTGACATTCTTCTGGTCGCCTCACCAACCGCTGGGCTGCTGCTTGACATGATCATGTCAGAAATCTGATCCGTCTGTTGTTTCTCTCTCAGTATAAAACCTGTAAGGACGGCAGCGTTCTGGGCGTCACGGTGACCAGGATCGCTCTGCTCACACACTGCCAGGCTCTCACCCAGTCCTGCAGCTACACCGAGGGTACGCACACACACACACATACACACTGACACACACCAGGTTCAGTCTCCAGGTCATCAATCAATCTGTTCTTTCTCCTTCTCTGTCTGCAGCCGAAACCATAGTGAACGTCCTGGACTTCAAGAAGGATGTGGGCTTGTGGCACGGCATCCTGACGGTAAGACGACTAGAGTTCAGAGGTCGAGACGTTCATTCTCCGTTTGCTTTTCACAGTCAACTCTGACATCGGGTGAAATCAATGAAGGCAGGAAAATCACAAGATCAGTATAAATCTAAAACCAATGATGTGTCTTTCAAAGTGTTGTAGCTTGTAGCATTAGCACCGTTACAGATTGAATCCTGTATTTGAGTATTTAGATGATATTAAAAACTTGCAAAAGAGACACAAATAATAACAGAAATGTGCGAAATTCAAAATCTGAAAGGGATTCAGGGCGCTGGGGGGTGATGTAGATTTAAAAAGAAAAACAGCAGCCCTGTAGTGACATGTTGCTTTATATAGTATTCCTGTGGGATTGTCAATATAAATAAAAATTATTATTTTAATTCTCAGTTTTTCACAGTAGAGACGCATCAGATCTTTGGTTCCAAAAGAATTTTTAAATAATGTGTGATTTGATCCAGTGTTAATGGGATCACAGGAGTGTTACACTTAACTTTTGTGATTTATTTTAATCAACTTTGTCTGCCAATAAAGGTGGGATAGATATGTGAAATCAAAAATGTAGATTTTGTCACGTGTAGCCACACAAATTCTGTGTTAGTCATTAAGCATGTTCTTTTATGTTTCCCCAATAAGAGTTAACTTGAGTTTGATTTATTTAAGCCTGTCAAGCATTTCAAATATCAGCACTTTATTGTTGAGGGTGCTGAGATTCAAATGAAACTTTATTCCTTCTAATAAACATTTACAACCTGGGTGAAGAAATGAAGCTAACATGTAGGCGGCTGCACCTCAATTAAAAATATAGACACACTTGTGCAGCCGGTGTAGAAGTTGGTCTGGAGCTCTGTAGTTGCCTGACTTTTAAAGGTAAAAGAATGAATAAAACCCGTCTACCATTTAATTTTACAACGTCATTGTGTGTGTGTGTGTGTGTGTGCGCGCCCTGCAGAGTGTGATGAACATGATGCACGTGATCAGCGTCCCCTACTCGCTGATGAAGGTCAACCCTCTGTCATGGATCCAGAAAGTCTGCCAGTACAAAGGTCAGACTCACACTCCACCTGCCACTCAGCTCAGTCGACTCTCTCCATTCACCTGCCTGTCAAATAGATTAAATGCTAATTTTCTCCGTGTCTGCCTCCTTGTGTGTGTGTGTGTGTGTGTGCGTGCGTCTCCCCCTCCAGCCAAGGTGGCGTGTGTGAAGTCCAGAGACATGCACTGGGCTCTGGTGGCCCACAAAGACCAGAAGGACATCAACCTGAGCTCACTGCGCATGCTGCTGGTGGCCGACGGATCAAACCCCTGTAAGGTCACACTCGGCCTCGCAGCAGAGCTCTTTCACTAACGGGGAGTTTAGAGAGGTGTATCTGAGATAGAGAATGTCAGAGAAATGGATAAACTCTCTTGGGAAGTCGGGAAACTGGGTCACTTTACAGGAATAGAGCAGGATGTGTCCGACTATGCACATTTGGTACAATAAATGGTTTTCAAGCTCAGCTGGAGTGGAAACGAGGCTGAAATACAGCCAAGAGAAACCAGGGAAAGATAAAACTTTCTGTTCCATAATGAGAGCTTTGAATGTTTTTGCCCATTAAAGGTGAAGTTCACCCAAAAATGAAAATTCAGTCATTGACCAGTCTTCGGTTTGAACCAGTGGACTAAACTAGTTAACTGGGGATGTTTTTCTGCAGAAGTATTTTTATTTTTAATAATATTTTGCTGTATTTTTTACAAAGTGTTATTATGCAGGAGTTTTACTTGTGATTAAGTATTTTTGACACTGATGTGTTTCATTTTTGCTGAAGTAAAGAATCTGAGCACTTTGACCAGATTTCTACAGAGCAAAAAAAACAAGCAAAAGGTTATCAGTAATGAAGTTATTGAGGATGAAACATTGACAACCATCAGTGTTTCCTGACGTCTTCCAGAGAGACATAATGTTCAATCTTCAGCTGACGTCTGAGGTTAGCTGAACCCGTTGTGACAGTTTGTGGCTGTTTGTGTCCGTCAGGGTCCATCTCCTCCTGCGACGCCTTCCTCAACGTCTTTCAGACTAAAGGCCTGCGAGCCGACGTCATCTGTCCCTGCGCCAGCTCCCCCGAGGCCCTGACTGTGGCCATCAGGAGGTACACACACACACACACACTCACACACACACACACACAACCTGGCTTTACCTACACAGAGGCACAAATATGCAAACAGTCTCAGACTCTCTCACGTATGCAAACGCTGTGAACACATAATCAGAAATATACAAATTCACACAGAGAATCCAGATTGTTTCTCTCTGCAGCCCACAGACTCATCACAGAATGAGCCTGTCTGCACACACGTTAACTGTTGAACCAATCACAGATCAATAAACAGATCCAATAAACTGCCTCCAGTGATGTCACTCAGTGGCTTGGTTGCATTGTGGGTAATGTAGGCACCAGAGTTTAAAAAAGGAAGAATGTGTGGGATATAAAGGTGATATTTCTCTGCTGTATCGATTCTGATCATTTTGTTTTTAAGCTGTCTACAATGAGTCCAACAATGTTACAGGAGTGAACTGACTGCTTTTAAAACCTGGAGCCTACATTACCCACATCACACTGTGTGACATCACTGGAGGCAGTTCATCAGACGACATGCAGCTTCCTCTGGAGCCGCAAAAGGCTTTATACGAAGGTGAACAGTGTTCCACTTCTGTGTTGTGTTCAGGCCCGTGGAGGACAGCAGTCAGCCTCCAGGTCGAGGCGTCCTGTCCATGCAGGGTCTGACCTACGGCGTCGTCAGGGTCGACACGGAGGAGCGTCTGTCAGTGCTCACCGTGCAGGACGTCGGGACTGTCGCACCAGGAGGTGAGAAACTCACTGCAACACGTGGCCAGTTGTATAGTTGACTTCCCTCTGAATCGACACTTTGTATGCAAAATATCAAACTCATTACTGTCTTGGTGACAACTAGAATGTGTTGTCAAGCATCAGAAACAAAAAAAAAAAGGCAAGAACAGGAAACTTGCTTCAAATATCTGATCAGATGGTTCCTGACTTGAATCTAAATGATGTCTTTTTATAGTACACACTTCTTATTTCATTTAATTGAAGATGTTGTGAATGACATTCAATGTAACATCAACAAATTAGGGTTCATAAAACAGATTAAAGTAGTTATGATTATGATAAACATGTATGTGCAGTGATGGTCCTGGTTCTTATGTGTGTGTTCTTGTACGTAGACTTATAGGCTCGTGACCAGCCGTCCGCTCTGTTCCTCTGAGCAGTTAAACTGTCGGCCTTCATTGTCGTCACGCACTGAATGGCAAAAAATCCATTAAGTCCATTAAATCGTAAAATTAGTTTGGAGGGTGTGTCGATGTGCGGCCTCTCCTTTTCATCAATGTCCAATTTTAGGAGCGCTCTCTCTCCTCATGACTGAGAGAGCCGGCGCCTGAAAAAAGCAACGAAGACGTGAGAGTTTCCAATATGACTTCAAGTTGGTCATTTCAGGGACATTCTGACTTCTAACTTTGACCCTGAATGCAGCGTTGACTCGGTGCTGGTTCTGGTGTGACCTTGTGATGATGAAGGTGTTAACTCTCGCTCCCTCTTTGCGTCTGTGTCTCTCGCCCCGTCAGGCCTGGCATGTGTGGTGAAACCAGAAGGCGTCCCTCAGCTCTGTCAGACCGATGAGATCGGTGAGCTCTGTGTCTGCTCCATCGCCACCGGCACCTCCTACTACGGCCTCACCGGCATGACCAAGAACACCTTTGAGGTGTGTGTACATGATTGTTGGTGTCTTTGTGGTCAACGTTAGTACCAAAATACTTAAATGTAACCAGCAGTGAAATGTAGCTGAGTACATTTACTCAAGTACTGTACTGTCTGTGTGTGTGTTTGCAGGTTTACCCGGTGAGCGCCAGCGGTGGGCTGGTCAGCGAGTACGCCTTCGTGCGGACCGGCCTGCTCGGCTTCATCGGCCCCGGCGGCCTCGTCTTCATCACCGGCAAGATGGACGGACTCATCATGGTGAGCGGGCGGAGGCACAACGCCGACGACATCGTCGCCACGGCGCTGGCGGTGGAGCCAATGAAATTCGTCTACAGGGGCAGGTGAGAGCGAGCCGGAGGAGGGATGTGAACGCCTCTCAGTGTTTTTACGTCAGGAACATTATTTAGTTTGTTCACGTTTATGGTTCGTTTCCTCTGAGATATTTAAAGAGAGTTTAATCATTTGTTTCTGTTCTGAGCTTAGTCATTTTTAAAATATTAAGTTTTATTAAAAGTAATTAATTTCATAATATTAAAAAGCTGATAAAGAGTATCAGTATGAGAAGTATAAAGAAACCTATCGATCAGGGCGGGACTGCGAGCAGAGCAGAAGAGAGACTGTCAAGTTCTTCACATCATTTCTATCGACAGCAGTTGAAAACCAGCCAGATGTCCGACACTGGAGCGTTCACTGTCACCCTGATAAATGAGCGTTCTCTCTGCACGTAATGAATCTAATAAAGTAGAGCGATAGTGGATGAATCCAGAAACAGTAACAGAGCGAGGCTTAATTGTGTCCACGGCCACCGAGGAGGAAATTCATCTTTTAGCTGACAGCTTTCAAGAGTTATTTAAGGTCCGAGCTCACAGTGAAGTGCTGCACTTAAGTACATGTTTGGTGTACTTGTACTTTACTTTGGTATTTCCATTTTCTTCTACTTCGGTGCTTCATGCTGCATTGTGGTTTTTATACACAGCACTGCAGCGTGTATGAGATAGTTGGCTGGTCTTCTTTGTATTCTGCATGAGCTGCCTCCTCGCTCGTGTCCTCTGACTCCTAAAACTATGAGCAGCTGCAGTTTTTGCACCTCGATCCTGTTGTGAGTTACAGAGACGCCTTAAACTTGACAATTTGAAAATAATACACACTTTTTTACATCTGCCTTTCCATCACCCTGATTAAAACTTCTTCCTCAAAGCTACAGAGTGCATCGCGAAATAAAAAAAGATAAAACAGAGATTCCAAAATTGCAGTATGAATATTTTTCAGCTGTCACACAGAGGAAGAATATTTTACAGTTTCACAATAAACTTTATAGTCGTATCGTCCCAGCCGTGATCGTCAGCGAGGACGAGACGATAACAAACTGTTAAATTCATCTCTGAGACAATAAAAATCATGTCAGGGTGTCGAGCTGAGTTACTGCCGGTCTGATGCTGTTAAATAAGTCTTCTCACTCCACATATGAAGGAGCCTCAGAGCTCCAGATGAGGCTGACTGATCAGTATCTGTCTCTGATTTGTCAGTCCGGCACATGAGCCGGTTTTATGGTACTTTGAAGATGAGGTGAAGCTGAGGGCAGCTCTCTGACGGATGCTTTCCTGCTCCGTCCCTGCAGGATAGCCGTGTTCTCTGTGACGGTGCTGAGGGACGAGAGGATCGTGGTGGTGGCCGAGCAGCGACCCGACTCCACCGAGGAGGACAGCTTCCAGTGGATGAGCCGCGTGCTGCAGGTCGGTTCACGTCTCTGCGTGTCAAACGCCCAACCTCACCTGATTACTTCATGAGCAGCAGAATCTAAACCGACTGTCAGAACAAACTCTTTCCTAATCAAAGGGTTTCCATGGTAACAATCCGTCATCTGCTGTTACATTTTGTTTCACTTGAAGCCTCAACACGAACGAGGAGAGCCGCGGACGTTTGAGACGAACAGCTGTGTTCGTCTGCTCACACTAGCATTCTCTACTTTAAATCACCCAGGACTGAAACATGAAATTAATTCAGCAACACTGGCAGAGTGTAAGATCGATTATTGATCATAAATCACATGATTAAAGTGTGATGGAGCTGCATATAATTTATTTACAAGCATTTAAGTGCCAACGTTGCTGTAGGCTCTTTGATTTATGTTTGAATGCCGAATGAAGCAGAATAAAAAAAGAAATAGAAAATACATTTAATATACTATGTAAACTTCAAACACACTACAAGAGACTCTTGACTGGCATAAAACAAGTAAAACATGAAATGTATTGTCTTTAAACTGTTTTCTGTCAAGTGAACATCAGAATATTTCACAATAAAACCCAAATGTCACAATAACTCCTGATCTCTGGATGTTCCCTCTGTCCTCTCCCTCTCAGGCCATCGACAGTATCCACGGTGTGGGTGTGTTCTGCCTGGCTCTGGTCCCGGCCAACACTCTGCCCAAGACTCCCCTGGGCGGCATTCACCTGTCAGAGATCAAGCAGCTGTACCTGGAGGGGGGGCTGCACCCCTGCAACGTGCTCATGTGCCCCCACACCTGCGTCACCAACCTGCCCAAACCCCGGCAGAAACAACCAGGTGGGAACAAACACAAGTCCAAATCCACCTGTCAGTGGGTCTGTGACTGGTACCGGTACGTGGTGTGTTATAGCTGTTGATGTGCTGATCGTGTGTGTGTGTGTGTGTGTGTGTGCTGCAGAGATCGGACCTGCCTCTGTGATGGTGGGGAATCTGGTGTCAGGGAAGAGGATCGCTCAGGCCAGCGGCAGAGACCTGGGACAGACTGACGACAACGACCAGGTGAACATACCATCAGCATTTAAATAGTATTTTTTTCCCTTTTATTTATTGATAAATATGGAGTATAAGCATGTTTTAAAATCTAATCTACAGATGTTTAAAAAGCTAAAGTCAAGTTCAGAGTTTAGTCGCTGATGACATTGTAGAGAAGCTCTGCAGCTAACAGACTGAGATATATCAGCTGTTCCAACTGAGTTTAATCAGAAACAACTTTCTAAACAGGCCGATCACTTTTTGAATTGCGTCATGTAGAAAAGGTTTCAGTTTCTTCATCAGTGAACTGGTCATAAAGTTCATGAAGTTGTTCCTCAGAGGCAGTTTGACAGCTCGTTTTTTATCACCTCACTTTTCTTCTGTAACATTGATTAAAATATACTGACAGTAGAAACTCAGCAGAAACGCTGAATATCATGTTTAAAACTAAAGATTTCTTCACTCATGGATGAAGCAGACTTTTAATTGTCTTTATAAAACTTTTAAGACTTTGTGTCCTGTGTGCAGTTTTACGTGATGTGCTGATGTCAGTAGAAATTCATCATTTTACAGCCTTGCAAACATGTTTGATGCACATTTACTGTTCATCATAAAGGTTTCTTTTAACCTGGAGTCAAGTTTCACTCCTTAAAAAGTTCCTTGTTTCTGTTTAATTGGGTTTGTTTTTATCCATCTTCTCAAACACAACAAAGTGTGTGTAAATGCCGTTAAAGAAAACTAAATCATCTGGGAGCGATAGAACCCCGGCAGTGTGATGACCGCAGCTCTGATTGTGTGCTTCAGTTCCTGTTCCTGTCGGAGGTTTTGCAGTGGCGAGCTCAGACCACACCAGACCACGTCCTCTACACCCTGCTCAGCTCCCGGGTAACAACACACACACCTCGCCAAATTACAGGAGATCAGTCTCTCAACTGTGCCGCTGCTAATCCCTGCTTATATAAGCTGCAGCACGCTGATGAAAAACTGTATTAAACCTGAATATATAAAATGTTGAATTGTAACAAGACCATCCTCCCTCTCCTCCCTCTCCTCCCTCTCCTCCCTCTCCTCCTCCAGGGGGCGGTGTCCAGCTCCCTCACCTGCCTGCAGCTCCATAAAAGGGCGGAGCGAGTGGCGGCCCTGCTGATGGAGAGAGGAGGTCTGCAGGAAGGAGACCACGTGGCTCTGGTCTACCCACCAGGTCAGAGACAGTAACTGTCAACAGAATAACATTCAGATGTTGATGTGAATCTGAAGCGAGCGCTCACACCTCTCTCCCTCTGTGTGTCGTGCAGGTATTGACCTGATCGCAGCGTTCTACGGCAGCCTGTACGCCGGCTGCGTTCCCATCACGGTGCGACCGCCTCACCCTCAGAACATCTCCACCACGCTGCCCACCGTCAAGATGATCGTCGAGGTCAGAGAGTTCACCGCTCTTTCTTTTTTCCTTGAACTTTTATTAGTTCTTTCTTCCATTTTACTCACATATATCGGCACAAGTGCCTGTTTGAAACGCAAAAAAACAGCAGTAAAGAGCACAAAATTGAGTTATTATTAATCTGATGTAACTCTAACCTGGAGACACGCCCCGTCCCTCTCTGCAGGTCAGTCACTCGGCCTGTGTGATGACCACGGCCGTCATCTGTAAGCTGCTGCGCTCTAAGGAGGCCACGGCCACGGTGGACATCCGGAACTGGCCTCCTGTCCTCGACACGGGTACAGCAGCTTCTCCAACACACACAAACGCTGAAACCCCGTCTCCTTAGTCCTGAATCTTAACTTTCACTCTGATCCTACCCTCAACCTTAAAGTGACCCCGAGAAGCAGATTTTCCTTCAAGTTTACTCCCTGGCTTTTCTTCTTCTTCCCACATTTTACTGGCAGATTGCAAAGTTACTAAGTCCAGCTGTGAGGTGAAACGAAACCAGCTTCCTCATGAGCCACAGCAGACATTATACCACCTTGTTCACAAATTAGTAGAACTCCTGAAGACACACTTCTGTCTGCTGTGTGTTGCACCCCTAATATACTGATATACATGTGTTTTTAGACGGATGTCAATGGAAGGAGTCTCTATAATGTCTTGGTAATCTCTGTGCTGAATGTTTATTAACTGCAAACATTCACTCAGCAAGAGAATAAAAATGTTTAACTTTTTTGCGAACCAGAGGCCGAGACTAAACAGTCTGGTTCTGACCTTTAGGTGTAAAAAAAAAAGTACATCCAACAGTGTTTGACAAAAACAAGTAAGTTCTGGACTCGTGTACTCGTGTGTAACAAAACATCTGCCACAAGAGGACTTTTTAAAATCTCTCTCAACAAGTGCTTACAAGCTGCTGTGTTGCATCGTGAGTTCAGCCTGAGGTCAGTGTCTCTGAGAGGAATCTAACTCAACAGACTGTCCTCTTGAGTGCAATAAAGCAAAAATCTGTGTGTGTGTGTGTGTGTGTGTGTGTGTGTGTACTACAGATGACCTGCCAAAGAAGAAGCCTCCAGCTCTCTATAAGCCCACCAACCCTGACGGTCTGGCCTATCTGGACTTCAGTGTGTCGACGACCGGCATGCTGGCTGGAGTTCAGGTCAGCTCAGCGTTAATCTTCGTCGTCTGGTCGTATTCCTTATTCCATTTATTCAGTGCTTTTTTTTCTCATTCCGGAGGGAAATTCAGCCGTCAGAGCAGCAACAGTCAACAGAGTTCAGTTCAGTCCGGAGCTGCGAGAGCAGAACGAAAGCCTGGAGGCTCGCAGACAAACCCCAGAGCTTCTCTTTAGATATCAGCGTCTTAAATAAACTCCAGCAGCAGATACAGAAAGATGTATTTATTCAAGTATGGAGCAAAACTCTGAGCACATCCAGGTTTTGTTGTGTTAGTGTAAAGAAAGCCGACTCTAATAAAGAGTAAGAGTGAAAAACACAAACAGAACTTTGACCTTTGAAGATTAACCGTCCACCTCTCCACCCTGTTCTCTGTTCGTCTGTTTGTGTGCGTCTCGTTGTGTCTTTCTGTCTTTCCCTCCCTCCCTCCAGATGTCCCATAATGCAGTTGGGGCCTTCTGCCGGTCGGTGAAGCTGCAGTGTGAGCTGTACCCGTCCAGAGAAGTGGCCATCTGTCTGGATCCCTACTGCGGCCTCGGCTTCGTCCTCTGGTGTCTCTGCAGGTCCGCGTCTCCATCAGCTGTAGTTATTTATCTTTAAAATGGAAAAAATCTGTATTTTTAGAAGGACAAAGTGTCATTATTATAATTATGGGTCATTTGATGCCAACTCGCCTACAATTCAGAGAGTCTTTGCCAGTTCTTGTCATGGATTTTCTCGAGAACATTAAATTCAGTGGTCCTTAAAAAATCCTCCAGCTTTGATGAACTTTTTGGTCATCTGAGCTGAATGATGTGTATTCTCCTCCAGCTCCTTGTCCTGTATCAGACTGGGTATAAATTTGAAAATTTGTCCCAACATCCATTATGTTTTGACCGCACACAGGGAACAAGATGACCTGCAACAAAGACATCACTGAAACAAGTTATTCTCCTGCTTCTTTGTGTGATTCCTGTTGAGCCGGTGCAGTTGCAGCTTGTAATGGCTGTTTTTTTTAGCCTCTATGTATTCTGTGGGCTCAGACACACTGATCACATTCACACCTGGAAGCTGCCCAGTACAACCACAGTCTGGTCTGTTGGCCACTGAGCAGCTGGGAGCAGTCAGAGTTAAGGGCCTTGCTCAAGGGCACCTCAGTGGTGTTAATGAGGGTGGAGCAAGCTTTCCCTATCCCAGATTTATCCTGCTGGTCCGGGGATTTGAACATGTGACCCGGGCGCCTCATTAGCTCAGTCGTAGAGCGTGCGTCATGTTCAGAGGCTGCAGGTCTCAGGGTTTAAAATGGTGGATGTTTGACTCGTTAGCACAGGAAGCATTACCACCGAAGACCAGAAGGACATCTTCTCTGTGTCGCGTTGCAGTCATCTTTTTTTTTTTTATTATTGTTATAAACTGTCTGGTACATGTTATTCTCAAATTATCATTTATATCAGAAAGTCGCCTGGCGTCCTTTAATAACAGGAATCACTGTCGGGTTTATGTGATGTTTATCGGTGAAACTCGAACGACTTTAAATCTTTTCTCTCAGGTCTGTTTAGTTTGAAATCCTCGGCTCATAAATTGTGAACTTGGCGAGAGCAGATTTCTGCTGCTGAATGTCTTATAAATACAGCAGACTGTAATTCACCTTCGGTATGAGAATATCTCGTCCTCCTCGATGACATTAAAGCAACAATAACTCACATTTACACCTGATTGTTCTGATAAACGACTTTCATTTTTGGCTCCCGGGCTGCTCAAGAAAATACATCTCGCCCTGAACGAGACCAACTGGTTATGTCACGGATAAATAGTCATTTTATCAGGTGCAACCATAAAAAAGGTTGTTGAAGAGTGTGTGTGTGTGTTGTGTTTCCTGCAGTGTGTACTCAGGCCACCAGTCCATCCTGATTCCCCCGGTGGAGCTGGAGTCCAACCCGGCGCTGTGGCTGCTGGCCGTCAGCCAGCTGAGGGTGCGAGACACCTTCTGCTCCTACAGCGTCATGGAGCTGTGCACCAAAGGACTCGGGCTGCAGACCGAGGCGCTCAAGGTCAGCGAGCCACTGATACAACACGTCACTTCTCATGTCGCTTATTTAAAGCATTTTCAACCACAGGAAGTTTGTTGGATGTTTATTGACCTTCATCTTCACTGCAGGAACAAAGCCCCGTTTTTTTTTTTTTTGGCCCCTTTGTTGGATAGACAGCTGATCTTCTTGGTCAGGTTACTTCTAATAAACTGTGAAACCAGCCCTGACCTCGCTTACAGTCAGACATAGATTTGTCTCATTTATCCCAGAATGCATCAGTGCATTTGGACTCGGCCTGTAGCTGAGTGTGAGCTGTCAGATAAATGCTCAGACTCTGAGCGTCTCTGACTGACTTCAGCGCTCGTCTGTCTCTGGCTCAGCGGTAATAAAGTCACACTCCGTCTCCGTCTGCTCAGCCTGAGGCCACGTCTGAGAGCTGAAGTCACCGGCGCCTCTGATTGGTCACTGATGGAAGCTGCACAGTTAATTTTAGTGATTATCTTTCTTTAAGTCACCATGGAGACTGAAGGCTGAACGCAGACTGAAAAGTACGAATGTTCCACCAAACACAGACACACCTTGATGTTCCTCGATTCGTCACTGACATAAATCAGCGATCAGCCGCGAGAATAAAACGTTGACCTGTCGCTGCTCCTCAGTCCTCCGTGTGATCACATCTTCTCTCCCCGTCGTCCAGGCTCGGGGTCTGGACCTGTCCCGGGTTCGGGCCTGCGTCGTGGTGGCGGAGGAGAGGCCCAGGATGTCGCTCACGCACTCCTTCTCCAAGCTCTTCAAAGACCTCGGCCTTCATCCACGATCTGTCAGCACGGCCTTCGGCTGCAGGGTCAACCTGGCCATCTGCCTGCAGGTAAAAACACCACATTACTTTTAGTTTACAGCATCCTTTTGTCAAAATCATCAGCAGGCATCAGCAGTAAACTTCTCTGCTCTAAACACTTGAAACTTTAATGAAGGTGATGTCGTTTGGAACAAAGATGAAGTGCTGATTCCGAGTTCTCATCAATTATTAATATAAAATAGAACTTCACAAGATATCAAGATGTGTCTGAAGGACCAAGAGCTGTCAAACACTGAAACTACTGTCTATGTTCAGATTAGTAATCAAGTTTGCTCATTATTAGATCAACTAGTTCCAGATCCAAACTATGTTTCATCAATTTCACATATTTAATCAAGTTTTGTTTCTGGTATTATGACATTTCCATCAACATATTTCATAGTTTCCTGACAGAACGAGCTGGTAGCAGGAACGGATACCGAAGAATAGACCAAATACTTCCTCGCAACTTCTTCTTCTTCTTCTCCTCCTTCTTCTTCTTTTTCATCTTCTCTTCCTTGTTCTTCGTTCGAACTACTTTCATCTTCTTCCCTATTCTTCTCTCTTCTTCATTCGTGTTCCTTTTTCCAACATTTTCTTCTTCCATTTCCTCGTCTTTCTTTACTTCTCATCCTTTTTGTTGCTTTCAAATCACTTGTTAGTTAGAAGAAAACACGTTGACCGAAAAACCCTCCAGTGCTTTTAAAGAACTGAAGTGACCGCCGTGTCTCCCTGATACGACTCTGATGATCACATGCTCACTCTGTCTGTGTTGTGATTGGCTGCAGGGCACTTCAGGACCGGATCCCACGACGGTGTACGTGGACATGAGAGCGCTGCGACATGACAGGTACCTGCAGTCCGTCCCGTCCGCCGTCACTGTGTCGCTGTCCTTCTCCTCGCTGTTCAGAAAGTCTGACCGTTTGTGTGTTTCAGGGTTCGGCTGGTGGAGAGAGGTTCTCCTCACAGTCTGCCGCTGATGGAGTCTGGCAAGGTGAGTGTGATTCAGTCGTACACTGAGACCGATCTGTAGCAGGTGGTTATGTGTTTGCAGCGTTGGTTTAATTAAAAAGTAAGTAAACGCCGTTTTAATCTGTTTGTTGGAAGATATGAGTCACGTCTTCATATATGGAGGACGGAGATCAAAATAACAAACGGTCACACACACAATGAAGAAGCTGCTCAGAGGCAGCAAACTGAACGACAGAAGATCCGACTATTTCTGCACCGTCCTCCCACATTCAGTGAGTCAAAGCAGACAGCAGGTTTGAGTCCATGACGAGCTCTGAAACATCCTCCCTCCCTCCCCGTCTGTCTGTCTGTCTGACTCTTTTGTTGGTGAAAAGACACATTCTTTAGATCCTGAAAACACCCCACAGCGAGGTCGCATCGCACCCTGAAGTACACCGTGAATCACTGCAGCAAAAAACACATCAGCCGCTCTTTAAGTGTGTCGTAATGTCAGAGCGACAAAGCTCCAGATGTCACCAGACGATCGACTTGTTTCCCCCGAAAATAACAACCTGACTCCCGATCTGGAGAGAACTGGAGAGATGGCTGAAGATCCACTGCAGCCGCTCGTCACGTCCTGGCAGATGGTGAAGGAAGAAAATCTGATCAGCTGCAGTATACGACTCGCCCACGCTCACTGCTTATAGTCAAGTCGGTTTATTTTAAGAGCGCTTTTCAAAACAACAACTGTTTGAGCGAGCGCCATGTGATCCGGACCTGAACATTTTGTTTCTGTTCGTTCCCGTCGTCATCCATCGCTGGCAGGACTGCAGTCATGGAAACAGGTGCATTTATTTAATGTAAGGGCTCATAATGAAACCAATGATGTCGACTGTCCTGATAATGTTGAGGATAAGTTCAGAACACAGTAAAGGCGAAAAAATGTTGATTTAAAATTTGAATGTCAACGTTTTGAATGAAGCTTTGAGGCTCAAACTATTCGGTTGCTCACATTAAACGGATTAGATTCGTAATTATGAGCTGAAATCTCATTATCCAAACAAACAGTGTTTGCTATCAAAGGAACAGAATGAAAACGAGATGCCGAAGAGTCACTGAGGGAGCGTCGCAGGTGGTTTGACAAAATGAATTCCCGGTTATTTGTCCCGTGTCGTCCTTCCTCCTTCAGCTTCATCTGTCTGATGAAGATGAAGAAAAGCTTTTCAAATCTTTTTTTCGCACCGAAGGAGAAAATCTTGCTTCGCTAAATACCGAGTCCTCCTGAAGCACTTTAATCCAGGAGCGAATCACATTGTGCTCATCTGCTGGCTGAGCGGCACTTATTTCAGTTTCATTACGGATCTCTTAGCAACTAACCGAACTCCATCAGCGAGGTCAGCGGGGGAGCTGACGGCGCCGCACGATGTCTTAATATATAACAGTCGACCTGAGAGAAGAGAGAAGGAAGTTAAATGATTCAACAACTTTGTCAGAGAGAGAGAACAGAACATCAGTCACAAGAACCTGAACCAGGACTCTTACGTTCTGTTGAGGTTGTGTTTTTAAAGGTCCAGTCTGTGATTTCTGCCGCTCAATCCAAAATGAAAACAAAAGTTCAGCGATGTGAAGCAGCGAGGGATCATGGGAATTGTCCACATGTACTGGGAGAAAATACTAGAATACTTTTAAATGCTTTAGTGCTCAGAAAACTCGTCAGTTTTCTTATTGTCCAGTGCTGCAGCTCTGTATTCCCCCTCTGTCCGCAACACGCTGTTTCAGCTCCTGTCTCTTTAAGGCCCGCCCCTCTCAAATACCTGGTCTGCTCTGATTGGTCAGCTCACGCACGCCTGAGCCCGCACCACGCAACGTCCCTCTGGTCGGCTCTGTCGTGTTTGCAGCTCCCAGTTAGCTTTACTCCTACTCGCATTGAAGATCAATGTGAGTGTGTCACATGGTGACGTAGCGTGATGTCACAAGGTCACGGTGGGACGACTGACGAGGCGTTCAGGAGCAGTGTTTTCTGTGGGAGAGAGGAGCGTTGGTGCAGACTTTGAAGATATTTTACATGCAGAAGAAGATTTATAAAACACTGAAGGGGAAGAAAAACACAAATTGAAGAAGCCAATGCATCAGTAATTAAAATAGTCATCTCATAATATCATATGTAGATCGTGGAAACGCAGGTTAAACACATTAAATCGACAGTTTTGTGACTGGAGTTTGGTGGTGAAACCGTCGTGAAGCAACATGAGAGCGACAGATGTTTTTCCTGGAGCCCGATGAGACGTTCGTGTCTCCTCGTCCTCCACACTGACACACAAAGAGAAGACGTCATGTTTCAGGGCCGGTCATCGATGATCAGCTCGCTGTTTGTTTTGACTCACTGCATGTGGGGGCGGAGAGAAGAAGAAGAAGAAAGAGCTGTTTACCGGTCCGTCCGTCTCTTTGCGGCGCTGCTTGAACGGAGCATTTACGTCTGTTTTTTTGTCACCCCGTCCATTAAACTGCGCTCTGCGTTTCCTGTCTCATCTGAGACGACACTTGAATTTAAAGTGTAACCTTGTGTTAAATGGGGTTTTTTAGAGTCGTGTTCATGCAGGAAGCAAAGAGTGAAGATGTAACCATGGCAACTGATTATTCTTTACTTTTTCCTGTCTCTGTTTCACAGATCTTACCCGGAGTTCGTATCATCATCGCCAACCCGGAGACCAAAGGACCGCTGGGAGACTCGCATCTCGGAGAGGTCGTCAGAAATGAACTCATCTTTACTTTTTCCTGTTTGTCGTCCTTTTTTTCCCTTTTTATTTTGTATTTTCATCACTCGTTTTCTTCTCCTTTTGTCTCTTTCTCTTCTTGTTCTCTTAACCGATCATTTTTCCTTTTCAGATCTTTTCCGTTGCCTTTTCTTTTTTTTGCTTTATTCCTTTCTTGTCGGGTCTTAATTGTCTTTTCTGTCTTTTTCTTCTCCCGTCGTCTTTTCTTTTCTCTCCTCTGTCCCTCTTTGTCCTTCGCTCTCTGTTCCTTTGTTCCCTCCTTCCGTCCATTACACAACATTTATGTCGCTGACAATAAGTGCAGTCAGCCATGTAGATACAATCACACACCAGCCTCATCAAACATCGCCACTGTTTTTCTTCTGCTCAAGTCTTCTGGACGCACAACAAAGAGTTTTCAGCTTCATTTAGCTGCTCTGACAATCAATGTTTTTTTTACTAATTCATAGTTTCACATCATTTATTTTATTCTTTGTGTGAACTCAAGAGATTTTATTGGATCTTTTTTAACAGCAAAAACAAGGTGGATTTATACAGAAATCCTATTTTAAGCAGGTATATGGAAGAGTAAAGTTGTGTTAGGTGTTATTTTGTAACACTGGCTGGATATTTGGATTGTAAATAAACTATTTATTCGATTGGGTGAATAATAAACCGATGATAGTTTGTGTATTGGTTGTTAATACATTTGAGGATTTGTCGAAGGAGTTAAAGGGAGAAAAGCAAAAGTTTTACTTCTACCTTTTTGAACACAGTTAGTTTTGTTCAGGTCGGTCCAACCAGGTGGGAACATGTGGTTCTGTATTCTGTGTTCAGGAGATCCAGGGATCATAATCAGTCCAGATTACAGACACTTTGAGTAATGAGGACGAGGAGTGAAGAGCTGCCAGCCACGTTCTTTATTTCAACAAATCATCGATCCATTTTTTCCCGTCGTCTTTCAGTCTTAATAGAAAAGTCCGTCTTTCCATCTCCTGGATCTCTTTGATGATTTCGTGCCAATTACCGGCTGTAGGCGGGTCAGTCTGCAACCGTCAAACAGTAATTGCTTTTTTTTTTTTTTTTTTGCTGTGTTATCAGGACGTATCCATCTTGTCCCGATCGCCCAAATGAAGCGATATGAATGTCACCTCCTGCAAATGGCTTCCTGAAATAGTTGTGTCTTTGGGCAGCTCCTAAATATGACGCGTGAGAGGTTTTGCCTCCAACGATTTATATCCACACTGTCAGAAATAAGACTGCAGCAGGAGGCAGCTTCTGTCCCCTGAGGGACGATCCACACTAACGTGTCCGCTCAGACTAAATATTGGAGCTCAAGGTAACGATGTGGAGCTTTTAAAGAGCCAATGTTTTGTACAAGGTCAGTTTCTGTCCTCTTAGATTAAAGGTACAAATCACAAGCACCAGATGTCGATGTACAGCAGCTGCCTTCTGACAGTGTAGGAGTGGTGAAAAAGACTCACAGCAGAAGAACAGAAGAAGAAGTAGATGAATAGTTTGACACACTGTCGACTGTCCCGTCTCTCCTCCATGTCAGTCGCAGTAGTTCCCTTTCTGTTGGTGTGTGACTTCATCATCTGAGTTTGATAAAAGTTTGTCATGCAGCAGCTGAAGGACGTCTCCTCTGTCCCTCCTGCAGATCTGGGTGCACAGCGCTCATAACGGCAGCGGTTACTACAGCGGTTACGGCGAGGAGGTCCTCCAGTCCGATCACTTCAACTCCAGGCTCAGTTTTGGAGACACTCAGACGGTCTGGGCCAGGACGGGCTACCTGGGCTTCCTCCGCCGCACCGAGCTCACCGACGCCAACGGAGGTCAGTTTCCTCTCCGACCACATTCACTCAGCCGACCCACTCCGCCTGCTGCATCAACTTGTTTCTGTGTTTCTTCCCGAACAGAGAGACACGACGCTCTGTTCGTGGTGGGAGCTCTGGAGGAGGCCATGGAGCTGAGGGGGATGAGGTACCATCCCATCGACATCGAGACCTCCGTCATCCGAGCACACAAGAGCATCATGGAGTGGTACGTCTGCTCCAGGTTTCGTTCCTTCAACAATTAAAGTTTGTTCCCAATAATATGTTAAATGATAAGAAGATGAACTTTATTCATACACAATAGCTCAAACTTAACACAAGAAGCTTTCCAGACTGTGTTGTGTGCTCGGTGTGTTGTGCTGCCACCTGCTGGAGCTCCGGCAGTAACAACATGAGCTGTGTGTCGTCCTCAGCGCGGTCTTCCCCTGGACCAACCTGCTGGTGGTGGTGGTGGAGCTGGAGGGCTCCGAGCAGGAGGCCCTGGACCTGGTTCCCATGGTGACCAAGGCGGTGCTGGAGGAGCACTACCTGATCGTGGGCGTCGTCGTGGTGACGGACATCGGCGTCATCCCCATCAACTCCCGCGGCGAGAAACAGCGCATGCACCTCCGCGACGGCTTCTTACAAGACCAGCTAGACCCCATCTACGTGGCCTACAACATGTAGCCTGAGTGTGTGTGTGTGTGTGCGTGTGCGTGTGTGTGTGCGTGTGTGTGTGTGTGTGTAAGAGAGAGAGAGAGAGAGCTAGCATGCGTTTGTATGCCGTGCATATCGCCGTTGTTGTTCATTTATTTCCCCCAAAATCAAGATGTACTGTATTTTTGAACCTGCATATGTTGTGGTCTTAAATCGTCCGTTTTCTTTCAAGTCGTGTTGTGCCGGTTGGTTGATTGATTGATTGACTGATTGATTGATTGATTGATTGATTGATTGATATGCTCTGTGGTGGTACGATCATTTTTACACCCCCGTTCAATCTCGTGACCGTGACCCGGAGCTCGTCACTGTAGAAAGCCTTAGGGGAACACTGTGTCCGGGGCGCCGCGCCGCCTGTCGATATTCCGAGGTCGAAGTAGAGAGAGAGAGAGAAAATACTAGAGACTGTATCTGTCATCATGTTTCACTGGTGGAATCAAAAGAAATCCCAGATTTGTGGTATTATTATAATTTCAATTAGAGCAGGGGCAGCCAGATTCATGTAAAAATATAAATATTGTACATAGACATAATAATCTATATGGAGAGGTACCTAAAACACAATGAGGTGTAGTAGCCCCTATATGCAGCTCTCTCCACCTGCACCCTGTGTGTGTGTGTGTGTGTGTGTGCGCAGAGTGTGTGTCTCTGTCTGTGTGTGTGTGTGTGTGAGTGTGTGTGTGTGAGTGTGTGTGTCCATCCGTCCGTGTTGGTGTGCGACAGGGACGTCTTGCGTAGTTTTAATGTGATTCACGCAGCAGATATTTTGTCTCCAGACGAGCGAGTAAGAACACGCCGAGAAAAAAACAAACTTTATGTGTTTTCAGCGGCTCCGAAAAAAACAAACGTTCATCTTTTTGTTTAGTTTTCCAAGATTGAGGAGGAGATCTCAAGGCATAAAACACCACAGCTTCAAGAACAACGTGGTTGATTTGATGCTCAGTAATTAGTCAGTTTTCATCGCACCAGTCAAACGATCCTGCAGTTACATTCATGACGAACGACTCGCAGTTTATTCAGTCTCAAAGCAAAGTGCACTGTGTGAATATAGAAGAGGGAATATTGCTGTTATTTAAAGGGAACTGAGACTCAACAGCCATTTATTTATTCTAGATTATTTATTGTAATCAGAGAGTGAAAGGAAGGCCATATCTGACACTGTCAGTCTGTCACATTCTGAATCCAGATCAGTCTGGAGGCTGTCGGGACGAAAAGGGAGCTGTCGATAAAGTTTACAGGAAAAAGCTCATATTGTAGCAATAATGCCAAAAAAGGATGTTCTTCGCTGCAGGGAAACAAGTTCCTACCAGACTTTAAACCAACATGTTCGTTCGAGTTTAACTTTTCGGCTCCACAACAGGTTTAATATCACTAATACTGTTAAATAATCTCCATCTTTAACATGTTTTTTGGAGGAATTTTCACCTTCACTGTGCAGTACGACGGTGAAGATGCAGACAGGAAATGTCTTAGAAAAGGAATCCTGTGACCGCTCCCTGCTCTCTATATAAATAAACATGGACATCACTGGGACAAATGATGTTTATTACACACACAAAGAAAGAACTTCATGTAGAACATTTGCCGAATTTACAAGAAGGCCCAAATAATTAAGAATTTGTCAGCGGCAGCATTTCACAGAGTTAATAAAGTTCCTCTTAACTTAACAACTTACTAAATTGACTGATTTTTAAAGGGAGTCTGGTGACCTATCCTTGAAGTAGCCGACATTGGTTACCGTTTCCTGTATTTGTAAAAATCTGACATGTTCAGCGTCAATAAAGTCTTCTCTTCTTACATTAATTGAGTATAAATGATGAAATGAGTGTAAACAGTGTGTTCTAACAGCTGCTAAATGTTGGCAGGTGAGACGCACAAGACGCACTTTTTACAAGGAAACAAAAAACTTCATGTTTTAAATGTAATGCCAAATTTACAAGAAGGCACCAATGATTCAGAATTTGTCAATTGTGCCAGTTCACAAAGTTTTTCAGGTGTCTCCTCACGCAACAACTCTCAAACTTGAGTGATTTGTTAAGGGAGTCTGGGGGCAAACTGCAATATGAGATCGGCTGAAACACACATTGAGTTTTGGTTGTTTTTTAAACCGAAAGAAGAAGAATTCAGCTGAAAGCTGACAGATACAACGTCTCCAAGGTCTCACAATCAAAAGTAGTCCATTTATTAAGACCATCTAAAAACAGGAGATGACATTTAAGCGCATTACAAATCTGTCCGTGCAACAAAATCTGCTTCATCTCTGCAGCCGGCCAGACAAACATTAGATATTTATCTAGAGATTTACACCTGAACAGCCGCCTTTATATGGAAATCTGAGTCACTGTGGGAGAATAAAAATGATGAAAGCAACCATTTGGCAGCAAGAATGTTTTTAGAAGTTGTGATTGAGTTGACTCCATCTGTTCGGCACCAAACCCCAGTTAAAAAAATGCTTATTTTATTGTTTTTATTGTTCTTCCTCAGTGAAGAACGTCCTCTGAGCTTCGGTACATTAGTTACCACCTCATGTGCACTGACTCGAGCGATTCAGCAGATTTATTAAGGAGATACGTAATTACAGATGATTATTTAACTTTTTAAAAAAAGGGTCAGTCTTTCCCGAAAGCAGGTGTGACGTATGTGACGTATGGAAGTAAAGGTTCACCTGTGAGCCTGCAGGTGACACAGAAACTTTAACTCAGAGTGTCGACGTTATTTAGAATAATTCAGCATCATGTGTTTACATCCCTGTGGATATGTGATGACATCATCTCATCGTTTCTTCTTCTTCTCCTTTGTTTGTTTGTTTGTTCGTCTCTTATCCTGTTTTTTACCAGAAGAAAAGAAAAACTTTATGCATATCAGAAGTTGCTTAGCGCTTGTTTGGCTAACATAGCAGTTTGGGTTTGTGGGTAGCAGCGTAGCGGTCATGTTTCAGTCCCTGTGTGTGTGTGTGTGTGTGTGTGTGTGTGCGTGTGCGTGTGTGTATGTGTATGTGCGTGTGAGGTGTGGAGGATGTTCGATAAGAAGGAAAATCCCATCAGAAACCCGGAGAACTCGTCTGTGTGTTCAGGTCCGGATGGGAGAGAGACTGCATGGTGTGTGTGTGTGTGTGTGTGTGTGTGTGTGTGTGTGTGTGTGTGTGTGTGTGTGTGTGTTAGGTGTGTGTGTATGTGTGTGTGTATATTGTATGTAAATAGTGTTGATTTTGTACGGTACAAGTGTGTGTGACTTGTTTTGTACACATGATAAAAAGATTAAATGACACTTTTATAAGAGCCTGCTATTGGCTCACCGTCACACTATACAGTGCAATAAAGTGCTTTGATTGGCTAAAACTCAGACTGGTTCATTATTTATTATCATTTATTGCTTTTATTCTTAAGTTTAAAGTCAGAATTCCATGTTTTAGTCAGAATATGGAGTTTAAATCAGAATTCCATATTTAAGTCAGAATACCGAGTTTAAGTCAGAATTCCGAGTTTAAGTCAGAATTCCATGTTTAAGTCAGAATTCGATGTTTAAGTCGGAATTCCATGTTTAAAGTCGGAATTCCATGTTTAAATCAGAATTCCATGTTTAAATCAGAATTCCATGTTTAAGTCAGAATTTGGAGTTTAAATCAGAATTCCGAGTTTAAGTCAGAATTCCATGTTTCAGTCAGAATTCTGAGTTTAAGTCAGAATTCCATGTTTAAGTCAGAATTCGGAGTTTGATTCAGAATTTTGTCTTTAGGGCAGAATTGAGAGTTTAAGTCAGAATTCCATGTTTAAGTCAGAATTCCATGTTTAAGTCAGAATTCCGGGTTTAAAGTCAGAATTCCATGTTTAAGTCAGAATTCGGAGTTTGATTCAGAATTTTGTCTTTAGGGCAGAATTGAGAGTTTAAAGTCAGAATTCCATGTATAAGTCAGAATTTGGAGCTTAAATCAGAATTCCATGTTTAAGTCAGAATTCTTAGTTTAAGTCAGAATTCTGAGTTTAAGTCAGAATTCCGGGTTTAAAGTCAGAATTCCATGTTTAAGTCAAAATTACGGGTTTAAAGTCAGAATTCCAGGTTTAAGTCAGAATTTGGAGTTTAAATCAGAATTCCGAGTTTAAGTCAAAATTCCATGTTTCAGTCAGAATTCTGAGTTTAAGTCAGAATTCCGAGTTTATGTGATGAAGTTGTGTTTTTAAGCACATTTCTGCGCAGCTCTCCATAAGACGACCGTGGAAAACAAAATGGAGCTCACCTTCTCTGTCAGACAGACGACTCACAGGACAAACCCTCCTTTGATCTTCAGGTTCAAACAGAAGTGGGAATCTTCCGGATCTCAGCTGAGCACATGAACGTCTCTGCAGGAGTTAAAATATATAAAATGAATTAAAATGTCATCATCCTACGAGATAACAGAACTCTTGTCTGCTCGCATCTCGGCCCAGTTTCATGTTTAATCAGATCAATATATGAATATAATATATATTATATAAATATAAATATCTTCCTCGTCGCCTGTTTTCTTCCAGATCACGTCTCCTCCTCCGAAGCTGCTCGTATCTTCCCAACCAGCTCCATGAAATAAATCTGACATCCATCATCATCATTTGAAGACAAACATCTCAGTGTTTAAATGTTCCTCCTCTCTCAGGATTAAAGCTCCCAGTTTTCCCAGAGTATCAGCAGTTTTATTGGCCTCGTGTGCAGCATCCTGCATCAAATCTGTAAACAGGAAACGTGCAGAAGTTAAAGCTCAGAGTTCAGACGTGTGAACGACGTCCAGAGAAGCTCCTCACCTGCTCACCGGTCGCTGCTGCAGGTCCGATCGCTCTGTGACGACACCGAGAGCTTTTCTCTCTGACTGATGTGTTTATCTGAGGATTCAGCCTCCGACCCGTCGTTAAAACGGACCGGATGTTCCTGGTTTATTTATCTCGGTCTGTAAGAAATTACACAAACAGACAGAAATAAAAAAGACATTTAGTGCCAACAGAACAGAACACACGAAGAAGAACTCGTGACAGAGGAGGAAGAATCAGATCCTGAACTTTAGACGTAAATGTGACGATTTGTTGCTTTTCTCTTGATTTATGTAAAAATGTGGACAAAACAAACGATCAGCAGACGAATCCAGAGTGAAAATCATTTTCAGTTGCAGTAAAATCCTGTTTTTACACGAACGACTGAGTCAGAATGACCCAAAGATGATGAAGTGTAACTGAGTACAATTACTCAAGTTCTGACCCGGAGCTCAGTTTTTGAAATACTGGTGCTTTAATTTGCATTTTCTGTGACTCAGAGGAAAAAATGGTTCAAGAAATCTGAAGTTTAAAGTCAGATTTCTGAGAAAACAAGTTAGAATTTCAAGTTTTCATTCAGATTTCTGAGGTAAAAGTCACGATGGCAAGACAAAAAATGGTTTATAGTCTGAATTCTTAGTTTGTTGACGGTAAACAACAAACAAACAAACAGATTTTGTGTCCATCTGTTCTCAGACAAAATAAATGTAACATTGGGACAAATATTGTGTAACAGAGTCAGAATGCTTTGAACTAAAGGTCAGATGTTGATAAAAGCTCAGATGGACGTACATATTTTTAGAAAAATAAAACTAAAGTTCCTGAGGTTCAGTCTGAGTTCATGTAAACAAACAAACAAACAAACAAACAAACTTTGAGCTTTAATAAAAACATTCTCAGACTGAACAAATGCGACATTAGGAAGAAAAAAAGAGTCAGCTGACCGGAAGTTGTTCCAGCAGGAGGAAGCAGATGAAGGTTCCTTGCAGAACGTGTTCAGCACCAGAACCTCTCCGGTCCCGTCTGATCACCCGCTGCGGTTCTGAGTGGATCCACACGGTGTCGCTGCTGCTGCACGAGCGCGGGGTGTCCAGAGGCGCGCGTGTGACGGGGACGCGCACATGTTAGAGAGAGAGAGAGCAGACCGGAGAGTCCACACAGCGTCTGTCCTGGACCGGGACCACATGCTAGACCGGGACTACAGACAGTCTCAGGTGTTTGGAGGACTTGTGCGCACTTTTTAAAGGACGCACATCTGGATGAGGCCGCGCGTAAAGCTGCTGGACACCAAACACTCCTGCTCGTCTTCTTAGCGCTTTGGAAACACAAACTGGACCGCAGGTTCGGAACCTCGGAGCGGTTCTGGTGCTTCCCGCCGTCAGATGAGCGCTGAGCTGCGGTTCAGGTGGCTGCGACGCGCCGCTGGATGAGATGAGACGATGGCCTTTACGCAGCGGCTCGCTCTGCTGCTGCTCGGCTTCAGCTCCGTCCTCACGGTCAGTGCCGCGCTCATCATCACCGAGAACACACTTAAAATCACATTTTCACTGAAAATAACATTTTATTCATCAGAACCAGGAGTGAAAACGTGTCACACCTTCAGAAAAGTGTTGTTATTTAAGTTTACAGTAACTTAAAATCATTTCTGGGACGTTTCTCAACATCCAAATCCTCCTGTGACAGTAAATATTTAACTTGAACAACATAATGAGGAGATAAAACTGTTAATATAACCACACAGTGAGTTCACAGAGACCTCGTTCTGCTTCATGTGGTGTTATTTCCTCTCATCTTCATCTCAGGATCATTTTAAAACAGATTCTTTGTCTCCTTAATAATCAGATTTTCGGTAAACCTGCACCGTGTGTTTGATTTGACAATGATCATTCTGCAGCTCGTCGTCTATAAACACCAGAGAGAAACTTCCTGCAGCTCTTCACACGTCGTGTGTGTGAAAACATCCATTTTTCTGCTGCTGCTGCTTCATTTTTAATGCTCAGGAGTTTTCACACTGCGGTCTGGCTTTATATTTAGAGCGTGAAGCTGCTTTGGAGAAGTTTCACCTCAGCTGACGGTGGAGAGAGGAACAGCTTCACTCACAGATGTCTCAGTTAAACCTCTCTGCGGTTCAGTTTTCACACATTTCAGTGGTTTAAAATGTTGTGAGATCAGCGTGTGTTTTGATTGTTTAGGCACAAACATCACCTGTTTCGGATACGAAGGCTGACACGGTTCTTTCCACAAAAACGTCTGGAAATTGTTCGTACGTTCAGTCAAAGATATTGTGTTTTATTGCCACAAACTCAGCTGGAGCAAGTCCAAACTTTGAGTCAAGTTATCTGACTCTGTTTCCACAATCACGGCTTGTAAATGTCCCGACATCGAGAGAAAACTGCTGCTGTTATCGCCACAAACTTCACTGAGAAATGTCCTGACTTTGAGTCAAAGGTTCCGGGTTTGTTGCCACAAATATGGCTTAAAAAATGCTCCAAAGTTGAGTCAGAAATATCTGATTAAGTTGCCACAAACTCTGCTGGGAGGTGTCTTGACTTTGAGTGAAAACATTTGGTTTCGTTGCCACAAAAACAGCAAGAAATTGTTCCGATAACTCTTTAAATTTCTGGTTTTACTGCCGGAAAAACAGCTTGAAAGTGTCGCGATGTCTCGTTAAAATATCCAGTTTTGTTTCCACTAACACGGCTGGAAAAATGTCCTGACATCTCCGTTTCTGGCTCAGTTAAAACCCAGAATCTGAGGAAACTGTAAAGATATATATCGTAACATTTCACACTTTGAGACGACAAACGGAGCTCAGGTCGGCCTGCAGACCGCCGACTGTTCCTCCGGCGCTCCAGGACACCTGGATGATTAACTTGTCTGTAGAAATGTTGTGAACGTGACGTCAGGACTTTCAAATTCCACCCGAGTCGAAGTTAAAGTGACTCATTTGAGATTTTCCTGATGAACAGACGTTTCACAGCTGTTCAGGAGGAGAGAGAGGCGCCTGCGTCTCTTCACCGCACGTCTGACACAACGTCGCCAAAACGCCGGATCAGCTCGATGAGAAGCAGCTTCGTCACAGACAAGAAGAAGACGTGTGTGTTGTCGTGTGTCCGAGGACGAGCTGCAGTTTATAATCCACCTCTGAGGACGCAAACAAGGACAAACACTCGAGTCGGGCCAAGAAATACCAGAATTTCACAGACGAGGGCTGAAAAAAGTCTTTACATGGCGAATTATGTAACTATTTCTGATGATTTCCAGGTTTATGTGACTTTATCAGAGGTCTTCAGTGTGGTCGGAAGTTTCTGAGTTTCGAGGTTTGTGCAAAGCAAACAGTGAAAAGTGAAGAAACTGTGTTCAGGATGAAAAATCTCTCCGATCACGACGTCACGCTGCATTTGTGTAGAGAGAGTCGTCCTCCGTTTGTGCTGAAGCTGAAAGACTTCTGCTTCCTACGCTGAGCGACAGCAGAGCAGAAATATGTTTGTGAGAGGAAAAGGACAAAAAGGAAATGAAGATAAAACGGCTGGAAAAAGTTTAATATCAAGTCAAAAAGTCTGGAAAATAATAACTGGAAAATGTCTCGATGTCGAGTCAGAAGTGTCTTGACTTGTTGCCGTAAACGTGGATGAAAAATGTCTCGGAGTTTATTTATATTGCCACAAAAAAAGCTAAAAAAAAGTTTGAAGTCAGAAATCGCTTAAAATCGTCCCGACGTGGCCTCAAAAATCTGTTTGTGTTGCCACAGAAACGGCTGGAAAACCTCCACAAGCATGACGGGAAAACATCAACACATGTCGTCAAAAACAGCTAAAAATAAAGTTTGCCATGAGTCAAAAATTGGCTGAAAAAATGTCAAAAATATTGAGTTTAGTTGCTGGAAATCGTCCCGACGCCTCGTGAGAAATCTGCGGTTATGTTTCTACGAACAGAGCTGAGAAATGTCCCGACGTTCAGCCGAAATATGCAGTTTAGTTGCCACAAATAAAGCTAGAAGTTGTTCAAATGTCTTGTGAAAAACTTGTGATAATTTTTCAAACACAGCTGGAAAACGTCCCGACGTTCAGCTGAAATAGAGTTTAGTTGCCGCAAACCAAGCTGGAAATCTTCCAAGCGTCTCGTGAGAAACCTGCAGTTATGTCGCCACATATTAGGCTGGAAAGTTTCCCGACATCGCATCAAACAATTCCAGAACCCGGTTGGAAATTTGGGGAAAATGTGCACGAACGGAGTGTTTAAGAGTTCAGATGACGAGAGATTTGATCACAGATTGTTCTTTTTGTTCCGGATTGTTCAGGATTACAAACGTTCTTCGGTTTCATTTAATCCAGTTTTACTCTGTAACGGATCTGTGTGTGTGTGTGTGTGTGTGTGTGTGTGTGTGTGTGTGTGTCTGACAGAGATTATGTTTGTGTGTTTGTTTGATGGCCGTGGATTAAAGAAGGTCGGGCGGCTCTGACCTCTGACCTGTGATGCGTTCTATTTATAGTTTCTGTTTTGAGAAGCAGAAAATGAAAAACGAGGAACGACGTGGAACCAAATCAGAGAACTTGTGACGGGTCGGCGAGGCGTTCGGTGTCCACAGGAAGAAATCAGAAAGGTGACTTCTGTCCTCACCTGCCCGATCAACGTCACCGTGGTGACGTTGATCGGGCAGGTGAGGACAGAAGTGACGTCTGATTGGTCGATGTTTGGCTGCAAATGACGACGCGATGGACCAGCGGGATGTCACGAGTGTGTGTGTGTGTGGTATAAACACACTGACAGCTCTGACATGCTGCTGAGAGCACGGGGGGGTAAACAGACCTCACACACACACACACACACACACACACACACACACACACACACACACACACACACACACTCGCAGCACATCAGAGGTCCGGTTGACGACGTGGACTCTGAGTGTGTGTTCCTCTTTGTGCGCATTGTTCACGCTGCTGTTTTGTTTACACTCTGAGTGTGTGTCCATGGTGACCGTCACACACACACACACCACACACACGCCGGGCTCCTGGTGTTGGCGGTGGCAAAGCGTTATCATTTATCAGCAGCACAAGAAAAGTTTGGTAAGTTTGTCACGCAGGAGCTGCTAACGAGGCGAGGCGGTCCGCGATAACGAGCCGGGTGAAGATCAGCTGATTAAACGCGCCAGCAGCTCGTTTCCTTCCTTTTGTTTTTCTCTTCCCTGTCTTTCGGCTCCGGTCCAAACCTGCCCGCCGAATGTACCGTCAATCTGCTGCCGTGAGTTCTGGACCGAGACCTTTGATGTAGGACAGTTTCAGGAACAGGTCGACCAGAATCATCATCGTCTCCTCCATCCTTCTTCTTCTTCTTCTTCTTCTTCTTCTTCTTCTTCTTCTTCTTTCACACAAACCTCAGTTGAGTTGGCGGTCCTGCACGTGTGTGAACACCAGAAGTGCCGACAGTCCACATGTTGTTTCCTCCAGTAGAAGTTCAGATACTTGTGTAAAAGTTCTGATCCAGCTTGTTTCCTCCAGTAAAGTAATAGATTACAGGCTCTGACATGTACTCAGAGTCTCAGAGTAAAAAGTCTCCCTCTGAAGGACATTTGTGCTCAAAGCTAACTGAAGCTCACATCATATTAATAGAACTCCAAAGACTATTAAAGTTAAAGGTAGAATCAGTAGGATTTGTCCCAGCTGTTCCTGAACGCACCACAAAGACAGCTGATTGTTGAGTCTCATTCCCAGGACGTCAAACAGACACATGTTGGGTTGGTAAAGCGTCCCGAGCAGCAACAAAGAGAGAAAATCAGAAACTCTCTGCAGATACGAGACACTAACACGCCTTTTCTCCACATTCCAGCCTCCCTCTCTGTCTGTTTACGGCTTCTTACGGCTGACATCAGTCTTGTGATGTTTTGTTAATTCGCCTCAAATGCATCAAACTGAAGTAACGAGCCTGTTCTGAAGCTGTGAGGAAGAGAAAGTTCAGATACCTGAAACACATCCTGAAGTGTTTGTACCTTCCAAAGTGGTCTGAACACTGTTGAGGATGTTCACGCGTGTCCTCGTGTGATCTGATCACTGAGGACGGATGTTAACAGCGAACGTAAACAGAGTCGGAGAGAATCTGGCTTCATGTCGCACTTTATTTATTGGAAGAGAAACAGTGGCACGAAATACTGAAATGAAGAAATGAAACAAGGAGCTCGAGTGCAGCGAGTCCTCCTGGAGGAAGCTGGAGCACGTTGGCCAAACACCAGCGTTCAGCTGGAGACGCGTCGCGGCAGCGCAGAGCGAGCTGATGACCGACGCAGGACGTCGTGTGTTCACCTGTTCATCTGCTGTCGTCCCCACAGGTGAACGGAAAGTTTCCTCTCTGTCAGTTCCAGTGGGAGATGCAGCGAGCCAGGACAGAGTGTCAGACACAACTACAGCTGAGGACGCCCGCCAACACAGGTACACACACACACACACACACACACACACACACACACACACACACACACACACACACACACACACACACACACTCTGTTTGGAAATCCCCAGCAGCTCTCAAGTGAAATATATTGTAGTTTTACAGTGACGAGAGTTTAAGTATGTGCAGGAAACAAGTATAAAAGTTGTAAAAAACACGCACAGACACATGCATGTGTGTGTCTGTCTGTCTCTCTCTCTCTGTGTGTGTGTGTGTGTGTGTGTACACTGAGTGTGTGTGTGCGCTGTGACTGAGGTCAGCTGTGTGTGAGGAGGTGTGTCTGGACGTCATTTCGACACAGTTCCCTATTAATGATTTATTTCCCTCTCAGAGTGCAGAGGACCACAGGAAGCACTGAAACACACACACACACAGTGCACACACACACACACACACACAGTGCACACACACACACAGTGCACACACACACACAGATACAGCACAGAGCTTCTGAAAAGGTCGTTGTGTGTTCGAGTGTTTCACCATCCTGATAATAAAAGGTGTTTATCTGTGTGGTCTGCAGCCTGTGGACTGTCGCGGTCTTCTCACGCCTGTGTGTGTGTGTGTGTGTGTGTGTGTGTGTGTGTGTGTGTGTGTGTACGCTCAGGTAAATTGTATATTTAAAGGACAAACCTCCCTCAGACTCTCCTGTTAGACAGCAGCAGCTCAGGCCCGTCTGCTGTTCTAAAGTACTTTATTTTTACTTCTACTTCATATTTTTACTCCACGACAAATACTTAAAATACTTCACCTTTTCAGCTTCCTGCTCGGTGTTTATTGCACTTGACTGCAGCATAAAAACACAAATATATACGAGAGCAAACATGTAATAAGTGAGCGACTCGATTCAAATTCAAGATGTTTGTTGACACTCGTGTGAGATTCTCACGCTGAGAGAAAAGTTAAACAGTAAATCAGTTAATAAAATGTGTATATAATATATATATTTCTTTGTAAGAAGTAATAATAATACAATAATAAATAACGAGTATGCAGAATAAAGGTATGGACGGCTGAATAAGGTGTGTGTGTGTGTTTATAACTATCTGTGTGTTCATGAGACACAACTATAATTTCAGGATGTTTAAGACAAACATCTGTTGTCGTCCGTCCACGGCAGCATCATCAGATAAATATTGTTGTTTTACCTGTTTTACAATAATGTGACTCTGTGAGAAAATACTGTGAGTAAAGTGTTAAATAATGTTTCTGTTCCGTCCTGACGAAGGATTAGTGGAGAGCTTTTATGTTGATGTATTTCCCTCCTGGTCGTTCAGCAGCGGGCACGCGATCAACGAGCAGCCGAGCCAAACAGGAAGTGGTGAGCGGTCTGATTTATACCTCTAATGTGTGTGTGTGTGTGTGTGTGTGTGTGTGTGTGTGTGTGTGTGTGTGTGTGTGTTCAGGATGTCACGGCGAGTGGGACAATTGGTCTTGTTGGCAGAGCGCGACGGTGGGCGAGGTGATGACGCTGCCCTGCCCCTCCGCCCTGCTGCACCTGTTTGGAAAACACGGTGAGTCTTTGGAGGAAACGTTCGTGTGTTTGGACGAGTTGTGGACAATCGGAGACGATGTAAACGTGTAACTGTGACATGGAAGGTGAGGTAAAGAAATGTAGACATGAGGACGTTCAGGGAATGTTGAGGATAAAGTTTGAAAAAGGAAAGTTATGGAGACGAGCTGCTGTTCGTATCCGAAACACGAATTCTTGGAATTAAACGTTCTGCAAAATCTGTGAACACGTACAAAGATTCAGATGTGGCAGCTGACATGATTCCAGGAACTTCCGACAGTAAACCGTCCGATAGCCGACTTATATCGCCCGAACAACGCGGCTGACAAGTCTAGTTTCATTTTTAAAGACCAGGCGAATTTTAACTTCTTTGTTTTGATTGTAACCACTTTATAAAGACGCAGATTATAATCATGTTAACACGACAATGAAAAGCACACAGATGGAGAGCTGCAGTGTCTCTGGGCTCGCAGGCAGAGCGAACAGGCCTGGTGGTGCAGCGGAGCCGCCTGACGAGGCCCAGAGACACTCGGATGGCCAAGACCGGGACGAAGGCCGAAGGAGTCGACATAAAGACCGCAAGAACAGACACAGAAGACGTTTCTGCTGCGTGGGTGGTAGTTTTGCAGTGCAGGCAGAAATGACGTCGCTCAGCATCAAAACAGTTCAACAAGTCCTGATGAATTCCTCCTGGTTCTGGTCCAGTGTCTGATAACAATCAGCAGCTGTTCTGTCCTGAACCAGCTGAGTCCGTATCAGCTGTCGTGACCTCGGCCGGTCGTTTCCTTCCTCCTCTCACGGATGATCTCACAACCTCTTGGTCGCTCGTTCGGCTTCATCCATCATCCTGATCGCCTCTTTGATCCGCTCCGTCCTCCCGTCACGTTTCAGGACGGCGGCTCTTTCATCCCTCCAACTCTTTCTTTTCTCTGCTTCCCTTTCCTCTCCCGTCAGCTCTTTCCTCTCCTCGTCAGCTCTGATTTAGTCTCTCTTTCTTCTAAAATAAAATATTATCTTATGAAGCAGAAACGTACTCAGAAGCAGGTTTTTCTCAGCTGGCTCGTTTCACTCATTTCAAGGAGCTCAACAGCTGAAAAGTTTCTTTGGGGAAGTTTTGTTTGTAAATGATCTTCATGAATAATCTGCCTGGTGGTTGTTGAATCACTTCTTGTGGTTTTCCTGCCATTAAATTGTGTTTTGGCAGATAGAATTGTTGTTTTTAGGGAATGTAAGTTTACTGAGTGAAGTTATCACGTTGCAGAAAACAATAAATTTGACCAGAACTTTCTCGACAGAGAACAACTGTATCCAACAACACTTTGTTGAATACATTTTTGTTGAAAACACAACTGCTGCCTGAACTTTTTGAATATTTAAACAGATACACAACATTACAGTTACATTTTAAATCCTGCTTTGGTTTCGAGGAGCGGATGATGTGGAGGAACAGTCTGACAGTTTGCAGACGTGTTCAATATTAATGTTTCCTCTTTGTGTCCAACACTCATACGACCAAGTGACGGGAAAACTGGACCTCAGCTTCAGGAAAACATTGTGGTTTAACTTGAAATAAGTCACGTACGTAGGTGTGTTATGTACAGAACCCGACACTCCGACACGGCTGCAGCTCGTAAGCAGCCGTATCAAACCGCGAGAAAAGCAAACATTAGAGTGAAACTCTCGCCAGAATGCAACCGAGGCTTTTTTTGTGAATGTGTGACAGTCAAACCTTCGTGTGAAAGCATAATTATGACAAAAGAGGCACTTTTAAGATTGACCTTATTTTCGCTTTCGTGCTACGGGCACTTTTACGATAGCATCAAAATCTCTATTTTTAAAACACTAAGAAGACTCGACACAACATGAAACTTTGCTCGTAGTATCACCAGGGTCTCTACACATGAACACGAGCATTGAGAACACTGTTTGTGTACACAGAGTTACTAAAAAGAAGGTTTTTGAACAACTCACGTTAGCAGTAGCTTGTTCCGCTCGCCGCCGTCCTGCCAGTGGAGAAGCGTCGATCTCAGAATGTGACGTAACCTGGAGGACAGTTAAGGTGGAACTTCTGTCTTCCAGCAACAACTATCCACGCCAGATCTCACGTGACTTTATTATTTATTGTTTTTCGCTAACGACAACACAACAAATTATCCTGCGTTTATATGGAACTCAGCTTCAGGAGCGTTCCACCTTAACTGTCCTCCAGGTCACATTCTGAGATCGACACTTTAAAATAACTTCAGTTAGAATACGTCACCACTGACTTCAGCAGCCTCCTGAATAAAAGTCCGGTCCTTGTTTGACCCAAACGTCCATCCCGACCTCTCGCGGTCACTGCAGGTCGCCGCCAACAGGAAGTCGAGGTTGTGATGAGCTCCGCCCACCGTCGACCTCTGAGGTTGTTGTTCTGGTCGGCTGATGCAGCTGAACACTTCTGTAACACACAAACTGTTTACATTCACTGACTGTGTTTCCTTGAAATCTCGTAAAAGTGTTGAAGGAATTTCCTCCCTCGTAAAGCATTTCGATAAAAAAGAATACAAATGTGTTGAAACCCGCCTGGTTTACAGCCGTGTTTATAAACCGGCAGTGTTTCTTTCTTTCTGCCTGGAGATCAGAATGTGTGAAACATTTGGCGGGAGAATGACAAACAACTAAATGTTTTTATGAGAGAGAATGTGCAAGAATAATTAAAAATGACCAGCACGAGCTGACTGAAGACAAACAAGCTGCTGTTGTGCTCCTGAACTCCACACCTCCACCTCCACCTCCACCTCCTCCCTTCATCCTGCCGCTCGGGCTCTTTCAGTTAATGAGTCTAATTATTCGCGGGGCAGCTGTCAACATCTGGGCTGGCCGACCTTTTTCCTTCAGCAGCATCTGTCAGCGGCCCGTTAATCCACCTCTCCGGTTTCCCCCTGAAGAGACGGGAAGGCCGGATGAAGGATGAGGCGTGTAAATCAGGACGGCAAGAGAAAGATGAAATATTCTCACTGTCAACACGACAGAAACCGACGATTAGAATAGAGACGGATGGAGAAACAAAGAGGAAGAGGAGGAAGGAAAGGAAAGTGTAGGAGCAGCAGAGGAAGAAGGAACTCTTTCTCAAGAGATCTGACTTTTTGTTTGATTAATCAGTTGATTATTTTCTCCTAATTGATGAATCACTGCCTGTTAAACTGAGCCAACAGGTCAAGTTCAGCTATTTAAAGACACAACATGTAACATTTCTGGATCAAAATGTCTAAAAACGACAGAACCTTTGTTTTATATGTTGTTGAGTTGTGCACTGACGCTGTCCTGACGTGTGTGTGTGATCCAGGTAACCTCAGCAGGAACTGCACAGAGAACGGCTGGTCCGACGTCCAGCCCGTCATCGCCGTCGCCTGCTTGTCCAACAACACGGACGGACCGAGCGAGGTGAGTCGCTGTCAGTGTGTTTGTGACCAGACGTCCAGATTTTACGGTCGTTGTCAGAGCTGAAAGAGATTAGGGGAAATTCTAAAAACCGCGACGCTTTCCTTCTGCATTGTCAATCAGAGCGAGTGTCACGTCCCACTCGGCTGAGGAGGAAGTGCTCGCTGCAGACTTCATATTCGCACTGTGGTCGAGACGCTCGAGAGGATCTGCAGCAAACCGACCGCAGACCGAGTTTAGACGCATTTGTAGCTGATCAGACTCTTTTGTGTTTATTTGTAAAGAGAGAAAAACGTTTTTTGTTCCAGTGCATCCTTTGGTTTCGCTTCCTGCAGAGTTACTTAAAGGACTTTCAGACTGCTGAGTCCTCAAATGAACTCCAGACTGGATCTTGCACAGTAGAAACAGATTATTAAAGGATCTTTACGTGGCCAGTATGAGCAGGAGGAATGATTGTGGCGTGCAAAAACCTTTTTTTCAGCATACAAATGAGCTCCAGATGATTGTTTTAAGATGAAAAAATAGTCGCCTGACCTTTTAAAGGTGTAATTTTCAAAGGTAGCTCCAAAGCTGCATATCGCGAGCCGCTGCTCACTATGCTCCTTGTGTGTAGCGATTAGCTGACATTAGCTTAGTTAGCCTTGAAGCTGAGTGGTCCTGTTTGCCTCTGAGATCGATGGAGGTCAGTTTGAAGACGGGATACAGCAAGTAAGGAGGCGATTTACAGCACCAGGTAGAATACTAAGGGAACAAGAAGCAGCATCAGCAGCTGTAATATTTTCCTCTTGACTCCTCGGATTGTGGATTTACTTCTATTTCTATCTGTGGAAAGACAAAGTGAGTGAAAAGTGTGTTTTACGATGAGTCAAAAAGACGATAAAGCTCGTCTTAGTTCAGTAAAAGACGGTGGACGGTTGTATTTTTCTGTTTAGTAAAGAAAATAGGTGTAAAAATATTTCCTTTATTTACATTTTGTTTAATCGTTGGACTTGGAGGCAAACTTTGGGGCTAGCTGGTTAGCACCCTGACTTCAGGACCTCAGAAGTCTCTGTGACGCGACGTACCGACGTCTTTGACATAACGTCACGTTTTCGTTCCTTCACAATCTGTTGGAAACATTTTAAACTAAAATGCCGGCCGCGTCTCACAAATGGCTCCTTTTAAAAGTGTTTATTGTAGATGTGAAAATGTGACAACGGACGAAGACACAATCACACAATCACTCCCACGGCTTCAGTGCGACTTGAACACTGCTGACAAAATACACAAATAACCACCGATCAGCTGTGAGAGGAAGCTCAGACACTCACCAGATTGATGATGTGCAGTCAGCGAGCTCAGTTTGTCACTTTGATGATCAGATTAAAGTCGGTTTCTGTAGCGCGGCTCAGACGCTGCGGTGAAGTTAAAAAAAGGCTGTTTTCTCATCACGATGGCGTGTCAGCACCTCAGCGCTGTTTATCTGTTCACTCTCAGACGGAGATTAACGGAGAGGAAGGTCAGAGTTGACTCAGCAGATCAGACGTGAGGACAGAGAGGAGAGACAGTTTCTCCTCTTTGTCTCTGCAGAGTCTCTTTCATCGCATCTCCGGTGTGTTTGTGTGTGTTTCTGCAGAGATTTAATGTTTAACAATCCTGCGTTAAAATGTCTTAGAATGAAGAGGACCTACTTAAACTATCCCAAATGTTTTTCAGAAACGTTTACTCAAAGTGCTGGAGTGTTTCGTTTGGTCGCTGTAACTTCCAGGAGAGAGTCAGAGAGCGAGGAAGGAAGTCAGCAGAGAGGAAATGTAGTAAAACTTTAAAACATCGACCTGAACAGTTTGTCTGCGTCGCATCTGATAGAATTTTATCAGCAGCGTCGTGTTTGAACTCAGGTCGGCCTCTGACTGAAGTCAGCACTCAGCAGAGACTCTGGTTCTGGTTCTGGTTCTGTGTCTCCTCTCTGTAACGTTACGTTCATGAAGTGAAGTACGTTTCCCTCCGTGTCACTGCTGCAGTCAGGCTGATCAACAGGAGGATAAATCTAGTTTTTAATCCCACCAGTCTCTGAGCTCTCCTCCCGTCGGATCAGAGCAGAACTCCCGGTGTTTATTCCTCCAGGAGGTTCTGGATCTGTAAGACTCTCGCCACATTCATAGTTTGGCCTGACTTCCCTTTAAGTTTTCCTAAAGACAGCTTATTCCTTTATGTGATATCTGAACACAAACAATCTGGAATATTAAAACAGAAAACTGGAGGTGATTGAGGGAAATGTGTTTGTTTTGGGGATTATTGAACCCTTTAACCGAGAGTTCATGTGCTGCTCAAAGAGATTCCTTTAAAAAATTCATAAACATCCGGCTCCTGAACTCCAGGAACAACCCGAAGATCTTCCACTGGACCGGGTTTGAGGTTTGAGGACTGAGATTTTGAAAACAGCTGAGTCTTGTGTCTGTTGTGGCGAGACGCTGGATTATCCTCTCAGCTCCTGCAGCCGAGTCGTTGGGGTTCAGGTTCTGGTCTCGGCTCTCTAATCCGCCCTCTGTCATGTGAGCCGAGGAGCTGCAGCCGACTACAGCGGTGGTTGTAGAAATAAATAAACCTGTAGAAGTTTTCCTCCCAGTCTTTCTGAGGAGTGACCCCAGTGTGTGAATGTGAGTTTATCTGTTGTAGCTCGGCCCGCGGCGTCCCGCGTGACGCCACGCAGCTTATTTCTGACCTCCGCCGTTATTGCTTACAGTCACGGCTGCATTCCTCGACCCTTCGCTTTACAACGAGCAGGTAGCATCCGGGTTTAGGAGAATATCCGGAGCCATTATTGTCTCCACGCTGTAATTAATGCCACACACTCGTCTTCTTCTCTGACTTTCTTCAGGTCGTTTCTGTGCCACCGCCATCTTTCCTCTCACGGTTAAACGTGGAGCTCTTCTTCTCTGAACGCCGGCTGCAGGTTTCAAACAGGATGTTTTGCAAACTGTAATCTGGTCTCTGAAATCTTCCACGTGTAGATAACAGATCTCATATCTGGGTTTTAGGTAATTAAATACTGAGGTGAAGCTCTGTGAGGTCGACCTGCATCGTTTCTGTGAATCTGCTGATCCTGCTGATACTTCCTGTGTAGAAAGATGTAGAAGAAGAAACAAGTGAAGTCAAAACAAAATCAACGGTTCTGTTCAATTATATTATTAATCCTTCTTCTTCTTCTTTATAGTCATCTTCCCCATTTTCTTCTTCGTCTCCTTCTTTTGTTATTCATCTTTATCCTCTTCTTCATCTTCCTCATAGTCATCCTCGACATCTTCTTCTTCTTCGTCTCCTTCTTTTCTTCCTCATCTTCTTCTTCTTCTTTTTCCTCGTAGTCACCTCTCCATCTTCTTCTTCTCCTTCTTCGTCTTCCTCATAGTCATCCTCGACATCGTCTTCTTTTCTTCATCTTCTTCTTCATAGTCATCCTCCCCGTTTTCTTCTTCGTCTCCTTCTTCTTCCTCTCCATAGTCATCCTCTCGTCCTCTTCATCTTCTTCTTCTACTTCTTTTCTTATTCATCTTCATCTTCTTCTCCTTCTTCTTCTTCTTCTTCTCTTCCTCGTAGTCATCCTCCCCGTCTCCTTCCTTCCTTCTTCTTCAGACCGAACAATAGATGTCAGGACGCTTCCCAGCGGTACTGGTCCGGCAGCACCGGATATTTTAAGCACTGATCCGAACAGTGTGATCATGAAAGTGTGACCGTGTCGAGAGGAAGATTCAGACTCACACTTTAATGTTTCTGTCCAGCTTATAAACAAAAAGAGACCAGGAGGATATTTTGTTCTTGGAGATCTTTAAACTCACTGGAGCTCCAAGAATCAAACACACTTTTAAGGTTTAAAGTCTTAATAATTGATAAAGAAGCTGCAGCGGACATCGGCTCGCTTTAAGAAGTGCGGACGTCGTGTTGAGTCACGGAGGATTGTTGTTTCCAGCCTGTGAGACCGATTTAGACGACTCGTGTTTCTGATCTGACAAACGAAGCGGCCGACTGATAAAAGTGGAGAAAAATAACACCAACCTGAGGAGGAGCTTTCTGTCACACACCTAGCTGTGTGACGGAAACAGCACACACACACACACACACACACACACACACACACACACACACACACACACACACAGCTGGCTTGTGATCCTCTCCAGAGCCCTCAGGTGTGGGATTGCCGCTCTTTGACTCTCAGCGAAGCTTCTATTTGTTTCCTGTTGGAGAGACGGAGGTTTTCCATCTGGAAAACATTCAGCTGAGACCAGACGTCACCGCTGGCACACACACACACACACACACACACACACACACACACACACACACACACACACACACACACAGCTGATCGTCCTCATCGTATCGCCTGATCACTGTCAGACGCTGCAGACTTGAATGAACCTTAAAATACCTTTTAACTGGAAATATTTGAAGTTAGCATGCTAACCAGCTAGCCCCGTCCTGTCTGCTGAGGTGATCCAGAGGACGCTACGTAGTCGAACAAGTCAACAAAATAAACTAAAAATGTCAAGAAAGGGAAGAATTTTACACATGACTTCTTTACCCAACAGAAAAATCCACCGTGCATCGTCTGAATTAGAGTTTCTCTCTTCAGCTGAACTAAAACGAGCTCATTCGTCTCGTTAACTCATCATACTTAATTCAAACTGGACGTAAACAAAGTAAAACTCCTCCTTGAGTATTCGTTACCATCCCCCCCTGCAGTTTTGGAGCTACTTACTAATTACACCATTAAAGGGGAAATTTAAAGTGTTGTATTTTTATCTCACCTGTAGAGAGATTTTATCCACCTGGACTGTTTTGGTGTCAGTTGCAGGATTCTGGAGATACTGAAGTGATGTTTGCCTGACAGGACTTACGGTTTAGCGCCCGGCTAACTTGAATGAGGATGATTTAATGTAATCGTGCTCTTCTAGACTTTCCAAATGTTATCTGGACCGGTTCGGCCTCTAACGAACCCCCGAAGAGTTTGAGAGTTTGATGTTGGAGCTATTTTCTCTCTGCATCGCTGCCCAGAACGAAACGTAGAGATGCTAAAACTGAGCTGAGTTAGTACGAGACGCACGCTTCCTTGAAACAAACTACTTCCTGTGGATGACGGAAACGGAAGTGACAACCATCCAATTTATTGTGATTCCCTGCATGAAAAAGAACCGACGTATTTCTTCTGATTAAACTATAAAGATGGACCGACTCGAATCATTCGACCTGTGTGTGGAAACACGTCATTCAGGAAGTCGTCTGAGGAGCCGAAAATGTAAATGTTGTTCAGGCTTCAGTCCTGCGGGAGACAAGAGAGTCCCTGAACACATCGTCCGTCTCCTCTTCTTTACACAACACATCTGCTCACCGAACAAACCTGTCGCATGTCGGAGACGCCTCCGAGAATCCACCTGTTTTGTTTGACAGAGAAAAACTTCTCAGGTAGCCAGCAGGACTCTCTGCCAGACGTCCACTGACGTTTGTTTGGTTCCTCCTGTTTGAAGTCGCTCTATAGGCTGAATTATTTCAGGGGAACTCGCTGTAATTCACACAGTTTGAGCACAGACTGCTTTCAGGGCGTCTCTCGCCGTTTAAGAGGCCGACGTTGAAACCACGTCTGTTTCTTCTCACTCCGTCTTTTCCTCCCCGCGTCAACATCGGCTGAAACTTTATCTCTCATATACTTTTGTTATATGATCCTCAGTAGATGTCCGTCTGCACGGTGAGCAAAGTTTGTTTACGTCCTGCTTTTACTCACGTTTGACGAGCTCGCTGCGACGTTAACGAGTTTTATAAGTTCATTATTTGTTTTATATGTAAAATGTTCTTCTGCAAAGTGACTAAACTCGTCAGATGATTCTTAGTTGTGACGGTTTAATATAATCTGTGCACGTTCAGATTACACACGTTGTATTTAAAACAAACGGAGAGAATCTTAAACTTCAGAGACACACGAGGAAAACATCTGTCAGTTTAAATTCAGAAGCAGACGAAGTTAAGATAATAAACTGAAGCTGATTTATGTGTCGTCTTCGTTCTTCTGTCCTTTGCTGCTTTTATTTGTTTATTTCTGATCGGTTTATTGTCCTTTATTCTTTTTACGGCTCTTAATCTGTCCGTCTGGTTTCTCTTCTGACGTGATGTCGTCTTCCTATCGTCCTTTATTGATTTTATCCTTTTATTCATCTTCTGTTTTATGGCTTTTATTACTTTTATTTGTCATGACTCGTATTGTTTTATTGTGTTTTGACTTCGCTTTGGACTCGCCGTCTTTTCTGGAATATCGTCCTCTGAGTTTCCTGCTTTTGCTCGTTTGTCAAAACACTTTGTAAACTCTGTTTTTAAAGGTGATATAGAAGTAAAGTTTATTATTATTATTATTATTATTAATGTTATGAAGCTGATTTTCAGCCTGGATCTCTGTGGTAAAACAAAACTGAGCCTCTTCAATCATTGTTGGGCAAGTTACTTTCAAAATTCAATTTTAAAGTAATATATTAAGTTACAACATTTCTTTTTGCGTGGAGTAATATATTAGCGATTAAAGTACTTTTTACAATACTAGTAACTAAACGTGAACGTGGAAATACTCGAGTACAAGTAAATCTCAAAAATGAACTCAAACACGCTGCTCGTGTCTCAGACGGAGAACGAGCAGCTGGTCTTCGTGTTCCTGCGAGTCGCTCGTGATTGAATCCACTTCGCGGCTCACGGGAGCAGAAGATAAAGATTCAGACTTCCATCACTGCCAGAAAGCTGCTCGGCCTGAAGTTCAGCGTGTTTTATATCCGCGGTGTCGGGGAGGAAGACGGAGAGGGCGAGCGAGCCGGAGTTTACGGATGAAGTGGTGTTTGGACATAGAAGGCAGCGGACCAGAGCCAGCAGGTCATCAGCCTCCAGCAGACGGCCTGAGAATCAGTAGAGGAATGAGGCGCTGATGCCAGGCTGCGACCGTCTGTGCAGACTCACATATTTGTCCATAAGTGTGTATTCACAAAGAGCATTTAAGTCAAAGTGCTGTGATTCAATGGAAAATACTTCCAGAGTCAGAAGTCCGTCCTGGAGTTTCTTTATCAAACGTTTAAATTCTTAATGTTACACAGAAATATCTGATTTAAAACACGGGATCGTTCAGCAAAGTGCAGAAAATATGATTGTTCATCAGAACGTGATCACTGCAGAGACTCGTTATCTTTAAGTGTTAATGAACGAGTTAAAATATCAGTAATGAGAGGAGGAAGGAAAGAGGGATAGATGGATGAAAGGAAAGAAGGAAAGGAAAGATGTGTGAAGGTAGGAAGGAAATGAAAGAAGGGTGAAGGTAGGAAGGAAAGGAAATATGGGTGAAGGTAAGAAGGAAATGAGGAAAGAAGGATGAAAGGAAGGAAGGAAAAGAAAGAAGGATGAAAATAGGAAGGAAAGGAAAGAACGATGAAAATAGAAAGGAAAGGAAAGAAGGATGAAAATAGGAAGGAAAGGAAAGAAGGATGAAAATAGGAAGGAAAGGAAAGAAGGATGAAAATAGAAAGGAAAGGAAAGAAGGATGAAAGGTAGAAAGGAAAGGAAAGAAGGATGAAAATAGGAAGGAAAGGAAAGAAGGATGAAATGTAGGAAGGAAAGGAAAGAAGGATGAAAATAGGAAGGAAAGGAAAGAAGGATGAAATGTAGGAAGGAAAGGAAAGAAGGATGAAATGTAGGAAGGAAAGGAAAGAAGGATGAAAATAGGAAGGAAAGGAAAGAAGGATGAAAGGTAGGAAGGAAAGGAAAGAAGGATGAAAATAGGAAGGAAAGGAAAGAAGGGTGAAGGTAGGAAGGAAAGGAGGAAAGAAGAATGAACAGTTCAGTGAAAAGAAGAAGAACAAAGAATGAAAAAGGAGATGAGGAGGATGAAAACAGGAAAAGAGGGACGAGAAGTCGGAAGAAAGAGTGAGAAGACGGACGATGAGCAGGACGAAAGAGAAGAAGAAGAGAAAGCAGGAAATGTGAGATGGCTGATCACAACAGAGGAGGAATGGAGAGAACGTAGAAGAGAAGAAGAAGAACGAAACATGAAGAGAGGAGAAAATGTCCAGAAATGTAAATCTGTGAATATGAAGCTGCATCAGTGAACATTCGTGTGATTGTATGCAAATCAGCCCAGTGTGTGTTTTTTAATGTGTGTGTTTGACAGTGTGTGTCTGAATGTACATACAGTGTGTGTGTGTGTGTGTGTGTGTGTGTGTGTGTGTGTGTGTGTGAACGTCCAGTTAATCACCAGATGGTGTGTCAGACGTCGGGAATGTTGTTTATAGATGAGGAGAGCGATGAACGCCAGGCACCGACACACACACACACACACACACACACACACACACACACACACACACACACACACACACACACACTCAGCCCAGATCCATCTCTGTGTGTCAGGCCTGAAGAGTTTGTTCTGTTTTGAAACGGACCAGATTCTCCTCCTGATCCCGCTCTTATTGTGAAAGAGCCTCTCCGCTCTGTGAGGAGAGCCTCGCTCATCCTTCAGCCTGAGGATCACTCGACTCAGTCAAACCAGAATAGACCAAACCCCATTCAAAAAAGTCACGATTTAATCAAACCAGAATAGACCAAACCTCATTCAAAAAACTCACGATTTAACCAAACACGTCAAGAAACAGAAAAATCTTTGGCAAGGCGTTTTTTAAAATCCCTGTTTTATGCTTTTTGAAAGACACACGGAGGCTTTGGGCACACTGAGAATACTTGTTTCTGATTGGCTGCCTTCAGTTTATTGTCATCTGTCCTCGTCAGCCCGGTGATGCCCACACAGACTCTTTATTTACTGTGTTTTGACAACCCGGTAGGAGGAGAATCTCAAACCTACAGACGATTCTATTTCCTGTTGAGTTAATCACAACTTCCTGTTTCAGAGCAGCTGTCACATTAATTGATTCTGACGTTAATCTGTTAATAAGTGTGTTTTCTGTGTGTGTGCAGCTGGTCTTCTACAGGGTGGTGAGGATCCTGTCCACTCTGGGCCACAGCCTGTCGCTCATCACTCTGCTCACCAGCACCGTCATCATCTGTTCGTTCAGGTAAACACACACTCGTCCGTCCACCGCTCACACACGCACACCAGTCAAACCAGTGAGGCGGCAGACGTGTCCACACACTCTCTGAAGGTGCTGAATCATCACGTTTTATCACCTGGAAAACGTGTTTTTAGATTCACGCATGTGATTCAACTTTGGCCTTCGCACCTGAGTGATTCTCCGTGTTTTAAATCAACGTCCGACTTCAATATAAACGTGCTTTCGGTCAAGCAAAATACATATTTTGACGAAGAATCAATAAAATAAAAGTGTCTTTAATACCGACAGTTATTGTCTGGACGCCTGAATCTGCAGAATCAGATGTTTACTGCAAATATCTGCATAACAAATGGCTGATTGTTGGATTTATTCTTATATTTTTGTAAAATGTATTAAAAAAAAAACGTTACAAATCTGATCTTTCAACATTTTCTGACACATGAAACATCAAAAACAACTGGAAGGATTATTATTAACTTTACTGTGAATCATCTCGCAGCAGCAGCGTCTCCGCTCCGTTCTTTAAGTCTTTTTTAGGTGATGAAATGCAGAAAATTAAGATTATTCTAAACATTTAGGATCAACAGTTTAGTGTCAAGCGTCCAGGCAGAGATCCAACACTTCCAGAGAAAAATGGGTCGCCTCTATGTGGAACAATAACTTCTTTTAACTCCGTGTATGTGAAGGATTACGCAGAATAGACAATATAAACCTACATATACACTCTTCTACATGTTTCCCCGACACACCGAGCTCTCACGGTGGATCGAGGGCGTGCGGAGGAGTCTGGATCGGCTCCAGCTGTTCACTCGGCTGCTATCAGCGTGTTTAGATAGCACATCCTTCACTGGCTTCACACCCCGACACGCTCTGTAAACACACTTCTCAGCGCTCTCCCATGTTCACGCAGGAGGCTCCACTGCACGAGGAACTACATCCATCTGAACTTGTTCGTGTCGTTCATGCTGCGAGCCGTCGCCGTGATGACCAAAGACGCGCTGCTGTTCTCGGACGAGGAAGCCACCGACTGCAGCACGCAGCCGTCGCTGGTGAGACGCAAAGCTCGATCTCCACCTCTAACGTGATCATACGCAGTCAAACATGAGTGATGCGGCTGTTACAGAGACAGATGTTGTTGTTGTTGCTGTAGGTGGGCTGCAAGGCCAGCCTGGTGTTCTTCCACTACTCCATCATGGCTAACTTCTTCTGGCTGCTGGTGGAGGGTCTCTACCTGCACACGCTGCTGCTCGTCATCCACAACTCCTCCATCCGCCTCTCCATCTACATGCTCATCGGCTGGGGTAGGCTGCAACCACGACAGGAGACACGGATATTCTCTTTTCTTTCAGAGCATATTGTCTTTCCCGTATTTCAAAAACCGAGATGCTGCAAAACATCTTGAAAGAAGTTAGAAACTATATATTTCTGATGCTGCTGCCCACAAAAGATGTCGGCTGTCACTCACAGTTTTGTGATTTGCTGAAGAAAAGTGGAGGAAGGAGACATTTTCTTACTGTCTTAGCCTTTTTTAGTGCTAAAGGACTCTCAGTATTTGTAGGAAAGGAAAGAAGGATGAAAGGTAGGAAGGAAAGGAAAGAAGGATGAGAGGTAGGAAGGAAAGGAAAGAAGGATGAAATGTAGGAAGGAAAGGAAAGAAGAGAAGAAAGAGAAAGAAAGAAGAAGAAGAAGAGAAGAAGAGAGAAAGAAGAAGAGAGAAGAGAAGAAAGAAAGAAGGAAGAAGAGAAGAAGGAAAGAAAGAAGAAGAAGAGAGAAGAAGAAAGAAGAGAAGAAGAGAAGAGAAAGAAAGAAGAGAAGAGGAAGAAGAAAGAGAAAGAAGAAGAGAAGGAAGAAAGAAAGAAGAGAAAGAAGAAGAGAAGAAGAGAAGAAGAAAGAGAGAAGAAAGAAGAAGAAGAAGAAGAGAAAGGAAAGAAGAAGAGAGAGAAGAAGAAAGAGAAAGAAGAAGAAGAGAAGAGAAGAAGAGAAAGAAGAGAAGAAGAAGAAGAGAAGGAAAGAAGAAGAAGAGAAAGAGAAGAGAAGAAAGAAGAGAGAAGAGAAGAAGAAAGAAGAGAAAGAAGGAAGAAAGAAAGAAGAGAGAAAGAGAAGAAAGAAAGAAGAGAAAGAGAGAAGAAAGAGAAAGAAGAAGAAGAAAAGAAAGAAAGGAAAGAAGAAGAAAGAGAAGAGAAAGAAAGAAGAAGAAAAAGAGAAGAGAAGGAAAGAAGAGAAGAAGAAAGAAAGAAAGAAAGAAGAGAGAAAAGAAGAAGAAAGAAAGAAGAAGAAAGAAGAAGAAAGGAAAGAAGAAGAAGAAGAAGAAAGAAGAAGAGAAAGAAGAAGAAGAAAGAAGAAGAAAGAAAGGAAGAAGAAAGAAAGAAGAAAGAAGAAGAAAGAAGAAGAAGAGAAGGAAAGAAAGAAGAAGAAGAAAGAAGAAGAAAGAGAAAGAAGAAGAAAGAGAGAAGAAAGAAAGAAGGAGAAAGAGAAGAAGAAAGAGAAAGAAGAAGAAGAAAGAGAAGAGAAAGGAAAGAAGAGAAAGAGAAGAAAGAAAGAAGAAGAAGAAGAAAGGAAGAAAGAAGAGAAAGAGAAGAAAGGAAAGAAGAGAAGAAAGAGAAGAGAAAGGAAAGAAGGATGAAGATAGAAAGGAAAGGAAAGAAGGGTGAAATGTTGGAAGGAAAGGAAAGAAGGATGAAAATAGAAAGGAAAGGAAAGAAGGATGAAAGGTAGGAAGGAAAGGAAAGAAGGATGAAATGTACGAAGGAAAGGAAAGAAGGAAGAAAATAGGAAGGAAAGGAAAGAAGGATGAAAGGTAGGAAGGAAAGGAAAGAAGGATGAAAGTAGAAGGAAATGAAAGAAGGATGAAAGGTAGGAAGGAAAGGAAAGAAGGGTGAAAATAGAAAGGAAAGGAAAGAAGGAAGAAAATAGGAAGGAAAGGAAAGAAGGAAGAAAATAGGAAGGAAAGGAAAGAAGGATGAAATGTAGGAAGGAAATGAAAGAAGGATGAAAGGTAGGACGAAAGGAAAGAAGGATGAAAATAGGAAGGAAAGGAAAGAAGGATGAAAATAAGAAGGAAAGGAAAGAAGGATGAAAATAGGAAGGAAAGGAAAGAAGTGAAAATAGGAAGGAAAGGAAAGAAGATGAAAGTAGAAGGAAAGGAAAGAAGGATGAAAGGTGAGAAGGAAAGAAAGGAGAAGAAAATAGAAGGAAAGGAAAGAAGGATGAAAGTAGGAAGAAAGGAAAGAAGATGAAAATAGAAGAAAGGAAAGAAGGAAGAAAATAGGAAGGAAAGGAAAGAAGGATGAAAATAGTAAGGAAAGGAAAGAAGGAAGAAAATAGGAAGGAAAGGAAAGAAGGAAGAAAATAGAAAGGAAAGGAAAGAAGGATGAAAGGTGGGAAGGAAAGGAAAGGAGGAAGAAAATAGGAAGGAAAGGAAAGAAGGATGAAATGTAGGAAGGAAAGGAAAGAAGGATGAAAATAGTAAGGAAAGGAAAGAAGGAAGAAAATAGGAAGGAAAGGAAAGAAGGATGAAAATAGAAAGGAAAGGAAAGAAGGATGAAAGGTAGGAAGGAAATGAAAGAAGGATGAAATGTAGGAAGGAAAGGAAAGAAGGATGAAAATAGAAAGGAAAGGAAAGAAGGATGAAATGTAGGAAGGAGCTGTCACAGCATGTATCTCCTGAGTCTTCCTCTGGGCGCCGGCAGCTCCGTTGGTAGATCCTCGGTCCCGCGTATTAAGACCCTTTGCTGCGTGTCATCCACCCCGACCTGCTTCCTGTCCCATCTCCAAACGCCTAAAAGATCCTGATACTGTCCAAGTTTCCCACCTGTTTCTGAGGTGGTTGGAGCAGTTCAAGTCGGTCAGAGCGCCATGCTGTGTTACACTGAAGGCCGGGCAGTAAACAGTCTCCTGGCCTCTGTGTTCGCTCAGTTCCGTTCGGTCTTAGCCGCTGCCATGTGACACCTCCTTCCACCATCCATCACCACTTTGCCAACACTTCCTCCCTAATGCATTAGCTCCAGCTGGTTCATGTACATGAGTGTGTGTGTGTGTGTAGATGTCATATTTCCTGCGTGGCACCTCGTGAGGATGTTCTGTGTCTGGCAGACGGTCGAATCTAAACACACTTTCTCTCTTCGCTCTCTGTCCCCTCAGGAATCCCTTTTGTTTTCGTGGTTGCGTGGATCATATGTAGGATCCACCTGGAGGACACGAGGTGAGTCTGCGGAGCGTTTTGACGAACAGTGTCGGCCTGTAGCGGCCGTTATCGGCGCTGCAGCCAGGAGACGCTCGACAAAAACCTGAGAGATTTGTTGTGTTGTTTCCAGGTGTTGGGAGACGAATGACACCGTCGCCATCAGAGTCATCAACTGGCCCATCATGGCGTCCGTCATTGTGAGTGCTGCATCTTTGCAGTGACAGAGTTATAAGTTATCTCTCCTTTATCAGCGTTTCGTGTGTTTTCACTTACTCCTGTTTATTTTACTACTAGAATCTGACTTTATCACTCCGGCTCTCCCGTTTTCCAGCTGCATAAACTCAGAAGTTATGTCTGGGAGCATTTTTTCTTTTTTAAAACTTAATATGATATCTCAGTGCCATCCATCTATAAACAGTCTCAGTGCTGCTCAGTCAGTGAGATAACATCTTAAAACAAAGTTAAGTTTCAGATAAGATAAACATGTTGTGATGAAACGGAACATGTTGCCTCGATTTCTCTTTTTTCAGTAACACAACGCTGCACAAAAATGTTCAGCTGAGAGCGACTCAGACTATTTATTGTGTCGCAGTAATTTGTCACGTTGTATCTGATAAAGAGCCAGTTCAGGCTCGACACATTATACTGTGAAACTCTCGCCAAAATGCAACGACGAAAGAGGCACTTTTAAGATTTACTGTATTTTAGTTTTCGGGTCAGACTCATTTTCAATGGGAGTGCTACGGGCACTTTTACGATAGCATCAAAATCTCTATTTTTAAAACACTAAGAAGACTCGACACAACATGAAACTTTGCTCGTAGTATCACCAGGGTCTCTACACATGAACACGAGCACTGAGAACATTGTTTGTGTACACAGAGTTACTAAAAAGAAGGTTTTTGAACAACTCACGTTAGCAGTAGCTTGTTCCGCTCGGCGCCGTCCTGCCAGTGGAGAAGTGTCGCTCTCAGAATGTGACGTAACCTGGAGGAGAGTAATTTCATTGTTAGACATATTTTTTGATTTTGTCTTTGTGTTTCTCTACAAGGTCAACTTCGTCCTGTTCATCAGCATCATCCGCATCCTGGTGCAGAAACTTCGCTGCACTGACGTCGGAGGGAACGAGCAATCGCAGTACAGGTGAAGTCCCAAAACATCTGATCGGATCTCATTTCCCCCACTGTATATACAGATACACGTGCAAATGAACTTGATGTTGAACATTTAGTGATTTTGCAGGAAGAATTTGTCAGCACAGAGTTCATAAAGTTTCTCCTAACTCAACAACTGTGTGTGTTCTTCGTCTAGACGTCTGGCGAAGTCCACCCTCCTGCTGATCCCTCTGTTCGGGATCAACTACGTGGTGTTCGTCTACCTGATGGAGCCGACCGACAAAAACATGGAGCACATCAAGATCTTCTTCGAACTGGGCCTCGGATCCTTCCAGGTAACATGTGACGGGCCTCACTTCTCACCTGTGAAGGTTCATGAAGCACATTTCCCCTCCAGCTCCAGTCAGCAGTCGACGTTGCAGAACAGAACCACCAGACAGTCGCTGCTGCAGTCGGGCAGATCAACAGGAGACAGGACAGCTCGTGTCATTATTCAAGATGATGCGTGATCATTAACGGTTGTATCTGTGTGTGTTTCAGGGTCTAATTGTCGCCGTCCTTTACTGTTTCCTCAACAGCGAGGTGAGTCTGCACGCACGTTTCCAAGCACGACTCTGAGAATTAAATCCTCGACTTCACAGATACTAAACTTTACTTCGTCTGTGTGTGAGCAGGTCCAGAGCGAGCTGCGGAGGACGTGGAGGGGTTTATCTCTCAAGCGTTACGTGGGGCGGGATTACAAGCTGCACGCCATGTCGGTCAGCCGGAACGGCACCGAAAACTCGGCTCAGTTCCCCCGAAACTCCAGAGCTCAGTCCATCCTGCAGACTGAGACCACCATGCTCTGACCGGGGACGGACACTCAGAACCGAGGCTCATGTTTTACAGCAGAGGGTCAAAGTCTTACTCAAGGACACTTTCATAGACATATCATTTGCTCCTGCAGCGACTGAAGCTGTGAGCTGCAGGAGTTTCTGAGGTGAAGGACATCTGGTCGGACTGTGTGCTTCACTTTCTTCACTTTCATGAACCAGTGCCTCCTGAAATCATGCAGACTGACTGACTGAACTCCAGTTCTTCCTTTCATTTAACATAAAACTATCAAATAAACATCACACTTCCACACTCTTTATCTCTGTGACGCAGCTGTGAGCACATCTGCAGTGCTGCTGTTTGGTTACGCTGAAGGCCAATATTAACCGCCTGCATCATATAAGTTTATCTTTTGTCAATATCTTGTTCTGGAAGCGGAGCCACCTTCAACAGAGAGAATATTTACCCGAGCCCAAAAGAACTTGTATGTATCAGAAATACGTTGTTTGGTTTGTGTTAAAAATCAAATTTAAAATGTAAACGATCATGAATTTATTATTATTATTATCGTTGTTTTAATTAGAAATGAGGCAGAACGTTGACTTCATGTTGAATAATAACAACTGCTGACTGCTTTTAATTACTTAAAATGAAGCAGCGACTGCCTGGTTTCATATGTCGGGAGAAAATATCCAGTCGTACACAGAATTTTACTCTTCAAGATCTGAAACCTGTATTGGACCAAAATAATGCTCCAAAAATAAAAATAATATTCCCACAAGAGTTTCTGTACTTTCAGCAGGGAAGATCGTCTATATCTGGATCCAGAAATGAAATATAGGAAGTTATGCAATATTCACTGTTCTGGATGCTGAATATGTGTATTTATTCACAGTAACACAAGCAGGGTTTCAGTTCTTCTTATAAAACCGTACTTGCCTGGATTATTTTGTATTTTATGTCTTGTGTTTTTTTACAGTCGAGTGTTTTATGTCGATGTATCGATGACGTCGAGGGACATTTGTAAGCTTTTCAGCACAACTGTAACCCTGTGACTGTATGTTTTATGTATAAAAGCTTTAATCATGGACACGAGTTGCGTTTGTTCTCGTTCTTATTTGATAATCTGTCCGTTACGTATGCAATAATTCTACCGTAACTGTTTACCAACACATAACACCTTTCTGAAATCCCTGAGATGTTTTCTAACCACATCAGAGGAAATAATGTAGATATCACACCCAGAGGAGACATACGTACTTATTAGTGATCATTTTAAACATTTTAAAATCTGGTACAGGTCACTTTGTGATTCGGGACACTTATTGAATGCACCCTGTCGTCACTTTATCATGGTATACACAGCGGCGTACGCTATATGTTTTCAACCCTGACCTCAAACTGGTTTAAACTCTGTCCTGTCCTTCTGCAGCGTTTATGTTCCCTCTGACCTCAAATAAACTCAGAACTGCTGTGTGTGTTTATCTGCACTTGACAGCTCAAACTGACCTTTGCTGTCAGAGGTCAGAGGTCAACGAGGAAGCGAGCGCGTTTCTCCACTGGTTAAACAGAAGAAAAACACGAGCGTGAAACTGGTTTATTGTTGCGAGACTTCATATTTACGTTGGATTGTGAAGCCTTTCAGTAGGTTTGGAGTTGTGCAAGCACGTCTGAGAGGTGTTATCTTGTTGGTAAAGGTGAGACTCAGTCAGCAGACCCGAAGACAAGCAAGACTGACACAAAAGCAAACTTTACGAACAAAGAAGAAGTCTGGAGAATGTAGATTAAAATGGCAAGGTGCACTGACGACTGGCAGAACAGGACGTGGTGCGTTTATCTAATCAACTGCAGGAGAGTTCGTCCTCAGGGAGGAAACATGTTGTACGTCCTAATTTAAATGATTTATCCGTCTCGTTAAAAGGTCACATTTTTATACAAGACAGGTGACGATTTTGGGCTGGATCTGTCGGGCCGAGCTTCCTCCTCTTCACGCCTCGACCTTTCAGCGCTTTCCAAACTAAACTTTTCTTTGGCTCTGTGTTTAAAGGTTATAAATCATAAATTCACTCCAGAGCAGCTTTGCCTCTTCAGAAATATTTGTATATAAACGTCTCATTCCTTTTGAAGAATGTAGTTCATGCAGCCTGTGCTCACAGCTTAGAATACGAACAGTGTTTGGGATCTGTTATAATATTATTTATATAGAAAGAAATCATATTCACGAGTAAATGTTTGTGTAACTGTATGTTCTGATTTGCCATAGTAGAAATAATACCATCCCATTGTCCAAGGTACAGTTAACATTTAGATAAATAAAACACATAAATATGGATTAACTTTTATTGAAGTTCTGTATAGTTTTAGGATTTCTTTTCTTGTAAATTGCATTGTCAAACAGCTGAAAAAAGTCTGTTTTTTATTATTCTCTCCGAATCTGATGCATTCTGGTAGATTAACCAAACCAACGGTGTATAAAAATAGTTGAAATTAGCGAAACTTTAAATATCTACAGCAGTAAAATAGCACAGACGTGTTAATGCAGCAGTGATATTGATCCAATAACATCAGATCTAATAGGAAAACACCTTTTAACTGCAAAATGATGGTTTTTACTTTTCATTATTTGAATTAAGCAACTGTCATTTTCTCTTTTCCTGATTGCTTCTCCACTGGATCTGCTGTAACATAAGTGTGTGTATGATTGATCTTGACCTACATTTATCTAATTTTTGTATTGTAAGGGCCCGATCACTATCAGTATATATTAATACTCAAAGTTCAGAGAGAATATTTAGGCTTAGATTGAATTAGCTGAAACTAAACAGGTGAAGTGAGAGTGGAAAAATAAGCATTCAGGGAAAAATCTGACAATGACCGGTATAAGCTGAGGAGGCTGTAAACTATCCTGACTAAAATACCTTTTGGATTTATTTCAGGTCCCGTTTTCTATTTTCTATTAATAAGTACTCTGTTTAAAACGAGGTTTAGAGTTCTAAAAACCTTCAGTCAAATAAAACCTCACTCACAGGTTTATTTATATAGAACTCAATCCATTCAGAGACATAGAAATTAATCAAAACTAAAACATTTAGACAAAGCTAATATCATGAGCTACAGATAAAAAAAAATGCATTAAATTGATTTACTTATTTGAAAGCCACGGTGATCAATTATGTTTTATTCTCTGATTTAGATAAATGGACAATTTTACCATAAGAATACAATGAGGCTGATAATGAGCATATAAACTACTTTAGCTGCTCAAAATGACCTTTTATCCATCTGCTTGGTGATATCACAGGCAGCACTGCAGGTATATTTCATATCAGCTGCTGTTAAACATTACAAACCTCTCACTGAGCTGCTGCTAGCTTCATTAATGTGAGAAGAGATGGAGAGACATCAATAAACAACACATGGACCCTGTTTCTAAATCAGTCATTCCCAAAATAGGAATAGATAATGAAGGTAAAGGAAGCCCTGGTCTCCACTGCAGAAATATCAAATATCGTTAAAGCTTTGACAATGCCACTGAGAGGAGACATTGGACTCCATCAACACACTCAACACGTTCTTTAAAAATCAAGGATTAAAACCACAACAGAGTGTAATTTTAAAAAAAGGTTTATTGTGTAAATAGCCAGTTAAGACAACAGTGCTCACAAGCCAACAAACAACTACGCGACCTGAAAGAGTTTCATCAGAAGATGGACACTCAGATCCTCAGATTTCCTGCTTCAGGCTCCTGTTGTGGTTCATCTTGTTCGTCCTGACTGCTCGTCCGTCACCTGCAGGAAGAGAAAGAGGAGCAGTGGTAGTTTGACGTCTCTTTGTGGAGGTTTTGTTTTTGAAAAGGTTTTGTTTTTGTTTTTAGAGTTTTTTTTTAATGTTTTTAGAGGTTTTGTGTCTTTAGATGGTTGTTTGTTTTTAGAGGTTTTGTGTGTTTGTGGAGATTTTTTGTGTTTGTGGATGTTTTTATTGTATTAGAGTTTTTGTTTGTTTGTGGAGGTTTTTTGTGTTTGTGGAGGTTTTGTGTGTTTGTGGAGATTTTTGTTTGTTTGTGGAGGTTTTTTGTGTTTGTGGAGGTTTTGTGTGTTTGTGGAGATTTTTGTGTGTTTGTGGAGGTTTTGTGTGTTTGTGGAGATTTTGTGTGTTTGTGGAGGTTTTTGTATGTTTGTGCAGGTTTTTGTGTGTTTGTGGAGATTTTGTGTGTTTTTTGAAGGTTTTGTGTGTGTTTTGGGAGGTTTTTATTGTATTAGAGTTTTTGATTGATTGTGGAGGTTTTTTGTGTTTGTGGAGGTTTTGTGTGTTTTGTGGAGACTTTGTGTGTTTGTGGAGGTTTTTGTGTGTTTGTGGATATTTTGTGTGTTTGTGGAGGTTTTTTGTGTTTGTGGATGGTTTTATTGTATTAGAGTTTTTGATTGATTGATTGTGGAGGTTTTTTGTGTTTTTGGAGGTTTTGTGTGTTTGTGGAGGTTTTTTGTATTTGTGGAGGTTTTGTGTGTTTTTGGAGGTTTTGTGTGTTTTTGGAGGTTTTTTTGTATTTGTGGAGGTTTTTTGTGTTTGTGGAGGTTTTGTGTGTTTTTGGGTTTTTTTGTTGTATTAGAGTTTTTGTTTGTTTGTTGAGGTGTTGTTTGTCCTCCACAAAGAGACCTGGGTCTATTTTTGATTTTGAGTTTTGAGTCTCCTTGTGGAGGTTTGAGTCCCTACCTCAGTTGTATTTAACCTAAAATCAAAATTTGTTTAAATGTTTTAATTTAATGGGAAGTAAATTTGAACATTTACATTGGTGTAAAGTTACTCTGTACGTTCATTTAAGTAGATCTCATCTATAAAATATTTAACGTGTACATACAACGATCCACCACAAGATTAAAACCAATGACAGGTGAATTGAATAACATTGATGATTATGTGACAATGCCACATTTTGCTGGGAAACCTTGAGTCTTAGCCTTCACATGGACGCCTGTTTGACAAGAACTCACCCAAACACCGTTGCAGACCAAGTGCGGACACTCATGGCAAAGACACTCCTCAATGGCAATGGCCGCCCAGCAGGACAACGCAGCTGCATCACTGCAAAAAGTGCTCAGGAACGACCCAAAGAACATGACAGAGAGCTCAAAGTGTCAACCTGGCCTCTGAATTCCAAAGACCTCAATCCAACTGAGCGTCCATTGGATGTACCATGAGCTGAGAGCGATCCATGAGGGCCCCAACATGGATGGGACTTGGCTCTGGTGCATCCCACAGATGCTCAACTGGATTGGGATCTGAGGAATTCAAAGGCCAGTTCAACGCCTTGAGTCAGGCTCATCGGACCATTTCTGAGCCGTTTCTGCGGTGTTGCAGGTACACTGTCCTGCAGGGGGGGCACCGCCACCAAGGAGTGCTGTTGCCATGAGGGGGCGTCCACATAAATGCCAAGAGTCAAGATTTTCCAGCAGAACATTTGATTGTAACAAGATGATCTATGCTCCCTTCACCTATTAGTGTTTCAATGTTTTGGTTGATGGTGTATATGCATGCTAAATACTTTGTATAAAGAGATAAATAATATGCTGTTAGGTGTTGTTAACTGCCTTATTGTTTATATTTTCATCTCAGTAAAACACCACATTTAAAATATTACTCCTACTTCTTTTATATTTTATATCCTTCTGTATTTATCCTGAAATCAATTTTCATTATTTGTTAAAATGGAGTTTTAATTTAATTTAATGGGAAGTTGAACATTTACATTGGTGTAAAGTTACTGTACGTACTGTACTTACTTTAAATTTTGAGGTACTGTTCTTGAGTATTTCTATTTTCATAACTTTGAACTGATTTGCAAATAATGTTTTCACTGCACATTAGTCAACAGCTTACATTTTACAACATTATTTTCCCCACTTGTGGGACTAATAAAAGAAATTTCTGATTCCGAACTAAACACACACACACTTTGTGTTCGCTTCTACAAACTACAGGTACCTATTTAACATGTGTATACTCTGAGAGCCACAACATTAGAACCAATGACAGGTGAAATAAATAACATGGATCATTGTGTTCCAATGCCATGTTCGGCTGTGAAACCATGAGTCGTAGCATTCATGTGGACGTCTCTTTGACAAACAGCAGTCACCCAAACACAGCTGCAGACCGAGTACACCCCCTCATGGCAGCAGCACTCCTTGGTGGCAGTGCCCCCCCAGCAGGACAACGCGCCTGCAACGCTGCAACAACTGCTCAGGAACGACCCGAGGAACGTGGGAAAGAGCTCAAGGTGTCAACCTGGCCTCCAGATTCCCCAGATCTCAATCCAGCTGAACTTCCACTGGATGCAGTCTGAGTCAAGAACGATCCATGGGGGCCCCACATGGATGGGAGTTGGTTCTGGCGCATCCCGCAGATGCTCAACTGGATTGGGATCTGGAGAATGAGGAGGCCAGTTTGACACCTTGAGCTCTTTGCCATGGGGGGGTGCAGTTGGTCTGAACAGTGTTTGGGTGGGTGGTGTTTGTCAAAGAGGCTCCACAGAAATGACAGAACTCAAAGTTCCCCAGCAGAACATTTTATTGTAACAAGATGATCAATGCTCACTTCACTTGTCAGTTGTTTTAATATTGTGGCTGAACAATGTCGATATACATGTTAAATACTTTTCATATTTTGCATAAATTGAGTTTTTAACTATATTATTCATACTTTCACTGCACTTTGCCTGACAGCTTTAGTTACTAGTTACTTTGTATATTCATACAATCAATATTAAATATTCGCTGATTAAACATGATGTATTTTTATAGGTCAAGTTAATCAGCATTAAAAGCAGAAAGTTGAGACCTTAGAGAGGAAATGTGAGACAGGCCAATGTCCTGCATTATGGAGGACAATTATTAATCAATCGATTAATTGCGTAATGTTGGCATACTCATAACAGAATTCTGTAGAAAGACAGCTGATTTTTGAGTCTCATTCTCAGGTTGTCAAAAAACGCACTTTGTGGGCCATTAACAGGACTCATAGAGAGTCGAGTTGTTAACAGTGAGAAGACTTGTATTTTCATACACATTTTATTTCAAGATATATATTTATATATATATATTTTTTGTGTTTATCCACTAGCTGTAAAAACACACCTTGAATCCTGTGGGTTTTGAGGTAGGGCCTAAGCCTGCTCTGGTTGGTCGGTTCACACAAGCCTGATGCCTGGCAGACCACTAACATCTGGATTTCTGTTACTGAAATTTTGTGCCTAGAACTCTACAGTGGTGAACTAGTTGTCGTAGCTTACTGTGCTGAACATTGTTCAGCTAACATTGTTAGCCTGACAAGCTTTACACCACAATGTTTCTCCAGCAAAACAACAACTTCCAAGGCTTCATAAAGCTTATCAAGCACTCTCTGAGCACACAGTTGCGCGCTCGAGTGATGGACCTGAACTGAAAACAAACCTTCAATACACTCAGAAGGACGCTGACAAACTAACATCTGCTCAAGCTGTTTGTAGCTATCAGTTCGCAAAACAACAACCTCAAAGGCTTCATAAAGCTTATCAAGCACTCTCTGAGCACACAGTTGCGCGCTCGAGTGATGGACCTGAACTGAAAACAAACCTTCAATACACTCAGAAGGACGCAGACAAACTAACAACCGATTAAGCTGTTTGTAGCTAACAGTTCGCAAAACAACAACCTCAAAGGCTTCATAAAGCTTATCAAGCACTCTCTGAGCACACAGTTGCGCGCTCGAGTGATGGACCTGAACTGAAAACAAACCTTCAATACACTCAGAAGGACGCTGACAAACTAACATCCGCTCAAGCTGTTTGTAGCTATCAGTTCGCAAAACAACAACCTCAAAGGCTTCATAAAGCTTATCAAGCACTCTCTGAGCACACAGTTGCGCGCTCGAGTGATGGACCTGAACTGAAAACAAACCTTCAATACACTCAGAAGGACGCTGACAAACTAACATCCGCTCAAGCTGTTTGTAGCTATCAGTTCGCAAAACAACAACCTCAAAGGCTTCATAAAGCTGATCAAGCACTCTCTGAGCACACAGTTGCGCGCTCGAGTGATGGACCTGAACTGAAAACAAACCTTCAATACACTCAGAAGGACGCTGACAAACTAACAACCGACTAAGCTGTTTGTAGCTAACAGTTCGCAAAACAACAACCTCAAAGGCTTCATAAAGCTGATCAAGCACTCTCTGAGCACACAGTTGCGCGCTCGAGTGATGGACCTGAACTGAAAACAAACCTTCAATACACTCAGAAGGACGCAGACAAACTAACAACCGATTAAGCTGTTTGTAGCTAACAGTTCGCAAAACAACAACCTCAAAGGCTTCATAAAGCTTATCAAGCACTCTCTGAGCACACAGTTGCGCGCTCGAGTGATGGACCTGAACTGAAAACAAACCTTCAATACACTCAGAAGGACGCTGACAAACTAACAACCGCTCAAGCTGTTTGTAGCTATCAGTTCGCAAAACAACAACCTCAAAGGCTTCATAAAGCTGATCAAGCACTCTCTGAGCACACAGTTGCGCGCTCGAGTGATGGACCTGAACTGAAAACAAACCTTCAATACACTCAGAAGGACGCTGACAAACTAACATCCGCTCAAGCTGTTTGTAGCTAACAGTTCGCAAAACAACAACCTCAAAGGCTTCATAAAGCTGATCAAGCACTCTCTGAGCACACAGTTGCGCGCTTCGAGTGATGTATCTGAACTGAAAACAAATACTTCAATACACTCAGAACAACGCAGACAAACTACCACTCAAGCTGTTTGTAGCTCTCAGTTTGCTGCACTTCTACCATGAACATGTACCACAACAACTGCTTCCAAATGAAAAATGTCACCACAGCAAAATCGGATCGTTATTAGTGGTCTGCTGGGCATTGAGGCCGAGGGCCCTTTAACAGCATTGTAATGATCTCTGCATGGTGTTATCATGCAGGATGCTGTTGCACACAGTTGCAAAGAAAATGAATTTCTGCAATTGTTTTCATTTAGTTTTACCACAGAGGTTCAACATTATCGTCAAGCAAAGGCATCGCGTCCATGCGCAATGAACTCGCGAGTGTAATCGTCATGGACAGGTGAGGGCAGAGATGAACCACTTTGTTGGCGTAAGGCTAGCTTCTGCTGTGGCCCTGAGCATGTCCCTAGCCAGGCCGAGGCCCAAGCTAAACACGACCACTATGTGCTCGCTTCTACCAACCATAGGTTTGTATCATCAGACAGAGACCCGCTATTAGGTATGAATACTCGTACAGGGACCTGTAAGTCGGCGGGATCGCACAAGGGCTCAGAGCAAAAGCTATTACCAATACCAGCGGTTGATCAATGGCCTGACTACTGCCATTCATGGAAAACAAACCTTACAGCTCTGATGGACAGCAGTCCGGTCAAGTTAACCTTTAACTTAAAATGATAACACCAGGTTTGCCTGGCAGACCACTAACAACGAGATTGCTGTTACTGAACTTTTGTCCCGAGAAAGCTCTATACCACGAGGCCTACAAAAAAACCCATCTCCGCTCAGTTATGCTGGTATTGTAGCTCTCAATTCGCTGCACTTCTACCGTGAATAAGAACGCCCATGTTAACACCAGGCCCTGCTCAACATAGTTTATACACTCAGAAGGACGTAGACAAACTAACAACCGCTTAAAAGAAACCTTACACAGGCCACCAGAAATGAACATGTCTCCTGTCATTCTGCTGGTGTTTGTGGCTCTGTTTGCTTTACCTCTACCATGAATGAGACGAAAAGAACCACTTCTAAACCAAAAACTGAGTCACCGCACAGCTGCACATCAGAAACTGAATATGATCCTTATTAGTGGCCTGGTGGGCGAATAGCCTGAGGCTAATGAAAATTGAATCTACACAAATGAAGCTGTCTTTTTCAAATGTATAAGTCCCAGCTCAAAACCCACAGGGTTCAAAGGAAGTAGAAGTATTTTAAACAGGATTTGTTTTACTGAGAGGAGATGTAAACAAGTTTGGTTACAGTGCCTAAATGCATTAATTTGATCTAATTCATAAAGTATTTAACATATGTATACACTGAGAGCCACAACATTAAAACCAATGACAGGTGAAATAAATAACATGGATTATTGTGTTCCAATGCCATGTTTCGGCTGTGAAACCATGAGTCCTAGCATTCATGTGGATGTCTCTTTGACAAACACCAGTCACCCAAACACAGCTGCAGACCGAGTACACCCCCTCATGGCAGCAGCACTCCTTGGTGGCAGTGCCCCCCCAGCAGGACAACGTGCCTGCTACACTGCAAAAACTGCTCAGGAACGACCTGAGGAATGTGGGAAAGTGCTCAAGGTGTCAACCTGGCCTCCAGATTCCCCAGATCTCAATCCAACTGAGCTTCCACTGGATGCAGTCTGAGCCAAGAACAATCCATGGGGGCCCCAACATGGATGGGAGTTGGTTCTGGCGCATCCCGCAGATGCTCAACTGGATTGGGATCTGGAGAATGAGGAGGCCAGCTTGACACCTTGGGTTCTTTGCCATGAGGGAGTGCAGTTGGTCTGAACGGTGTTTGGGTGGGTGGTGTTTGTCAAAGAGGCTCCACAGAAATGACACAACTCAAAGTTTCCCAGCAGAATATTTGACTGAAACAAGATGATCAATGCTCACTTCACTTGTCAGTTGTTTTAATGTTGTGGCTGAACAGTGTAGATATACATGTTAAATAAAATATAATTATATTATTTATATAACATATAAATGAGATCAAATAAATGCAGGCATTCTGAAGAGACATAATGTTTATATTTCCTCTCAGTAAATAAAACTCATTTAACATGTTGAACTGAAACAAAGCCAGTTTCCTCCAATATAGCACTTTGTGAAACCCTTTTAAAATACTACTTTTACTTCCTTCTTTTATTTTCCATTGAAGTAACTTTGCAAATGTGTTTGCCTTTTATTATTAGTTTATTAAAAGACAAACAGAAAAAGAGGGAGAGCGACTAGTGTCCCAACAGTGACACTGAAGTGGCTTCTGCCAACCCAAACTGTCGGTATTCAACGACCTGTGAATGAGACTCAACTATCCTCTAGAATCATTTACTGATCCCAGAGTATTAATGAACAGCAACTGACAAATCTCACTCTTTCTGCCTTTAATTTTTGCACCTGTTTTAGCACTGACCTTGTTGGACCAGGTGTCTCTCCTCTCCAGGTCTGATCACCATACAGGTCAGAGCTGTTCCACCTGAAGCTGAAGACAAGTCCCACTGTTCACCTGGAGAGAGGAGGAAGAACTTTAATATAACATAATGACTACATGCATTATGTGTGTGTGTGTGTGTGTGTGTGTATATATATATATATATATATATATACACACACACACACACACACACACACACACACACACACACACACATCTGGCAAAAAGGGGATTTCTTACTGGATTGTAAATTTTATAATAAAGAATAATATAGCAGTCTGTAACCATGTGCATGATATCACTTCAGGAGTCTCACATCACTCTGCACTGTAAAATCTGCTATAATCTGATTCAATAAATGTGTTTCTTCAAGATAAACCAAACGTAAACCAAATGTATTCAGTCCTGGGAACAATTAGTGGTTTAAACACCAGTAATATGATTTTAAAGTCTATCTTTTGACACACAGAGAGTCAGCGCAGTGATTTAAATAACACATTAAACCAGAACTTAGACAAACACACTGAATACATTCTGTGCAGCTACAATGAGGCTGCATATTGTGTGTTAAACTACTTTAGCTGCTCAAAATGACCTTCTAGATGCTGACATGCTAACATACTAACACATCATTAAACACAGCACTGGAACCTGTTAGCTAACTGTGCTGTACTCTGATATTCAGCTGCAACGATGCTAGTAACAAGCTAACATTACACAGCACGTGGCGTCATGCTAACACTCTTCAACAGACACAGGTGTTAGCTAACATGCAAACCTGTTTGTAAAAACAGGACGATTTAATGACCCAGACATCTTTAAAAGCTGATTACAGTGTCAATATCCACTTCATGTGTCCTTACCAGTCAATAAAGGCAGCTGAGCCGCTGGTAATATGTTTCCCAAACCGTGCAGTGCATCTGCAACAACTTTAAAGTCAGCTAGCTAACAAAACATAACATTAGCTAACCGGCTTTCATAGCGCTCTGAAGAGTACATGAATTAAAAAAGTTTCATGCCGATTTTACCGAAACCATTCACTTGTTTAGAGATAGCGACCTACATTTAATTAACTGTGCATTATTCATGAATTAAACACGGCAGAGAAAAAACGACCTAAATCACAATGGAGTTTGGTGCACCGAGCAAAACGTCCATCACGCATTTAATTGGATGTAGTTAGAGCCGAATTTACCTCAACACAGTTAAATGAGAAGTCTTCAGCTTCCTGTTCAGAGTTAGTTCAGAAACATCTGAGGCTGAAACAAATCTCAACATCACCTGGGCTTTTTACCTGAGATCTGCAGGTAATAAATGATCTGTACAGCTCCCACACAGACATGAATACACCTGTACTGAGCAGCTAAACTGTACACATAAAGCAGAATCATACAGAGCAGTTTACTCACCGTGTTCGTGTCCTCAGACAAAAGAGTCACTGACCAGAGTGACGAGCTTAAGTAGGAATTTTAAGTTTTGGAGGGAAATGCCCTAACTTCGCGCGGGAAACGAGAAAGACCGTCCCCTTTTGACGTACACCACCCGGATTCGTCAGAAAATCTGTGGGCGGGACTTATTTGACGTGGTTTACGTAGACCCAAGCTCCGTTGGTAGTGCAGGCGTCCCATGAGTGGAGACTCTGCCTTCACCTGGGGTTCGAATCCAGGCCGGGGATACTTTGTCTGTATATGGCGCCCACATTAATATATATATATATATATTATATATATATATATATATATATAATATATATATATATATATATATATATATATATATATATATATACACACACACCACTCAACAGTGTAGTATATATATATGCTCTATCCTATTTCCTGTGAAACAGTCTAAATTAAAGCAGTTATAAATAGAACCACAGATAAATAGTTGTTCATAGCACAAAAAGTGTAACTTTTTTCTTACTGATATTTCATTTTTCTGGTCTTTATTTGTTATTATTCCAATACTAACTGAATGTAATCAAGATACATTAATATTGTAATCGGGTGAATTCAGGTAATTTGGATACCTCAAGTGTTATTGATTTCTGTTCTGTACTGTTACCATAAAATTAATTAATTTAAATGTGAACGATGATTTCATGGGGGTGATGTCACAGAAAGGGGCGGGGCACGTGTTTATATTATATAGATATAAGAATCTATTTATTACCTTTTTATTATATTGTTTATTTTGTACTCTTATTATTGTTTATTGTTAAATTGAACTGTCCTTAGGCCGCTGTGACACACAAATATCCTCATTTGCAGGATCAATAAAGGAATTCTGACATCACAATCCCTGGGAATTGCATGAGGAGGTCAGTGACGTAATATTCTGATCAGTCATAAATAAGAATAGTTTCTAATAATTTATCACTCTATGTTTGTGTTGGAACCATCACATGGTTCTGACATCAGAGCGGCCTAAATTGCACTAACAGAGAAAAATGCATCGACCTTATATGTCCAGTAGGTGGCACAGTCCCCTCAGGTTTGACAGCTCCCATCTCCCATCGTCTGAGAGCGCACCTGAATGCATCGTCACTTCCAGATGAACGGAGAAAATAAGAGTAATATTCAGTAATCATTATTTTTTACTACTTTTGTAAAGTACGTTTTTTATTCCACATCAAAGTTGGGCGAAATATACTTCGTTGTAGTTATGAAGTACTAAGTTCAGCAGTATGTGAATCTTGGACTACTTATGGAAACAATGTTTTTTTGTTTGACGTCGTCCTTTACTTTGAAATCCGGAAGATACCCAACTACGGCTAGCTTGAAATGTTCGCGGTAAGAAATATCGTTATTGTACATTTATGATTTTGATAATATGAATGTTGCGCCCACATTAATCTCGAATTACTTTGACCATGTGTCCGAAAATCATACTGTAAAAAACGCGGGTGTTAAAAAATGTTGGCTAGCGTTTATGCTAACGCGGCTAAGAAACGTTTGCTATCACTAGCTAAAACTGCTAGCTAGTTTGAATATTCCTGTCGCCATTTTGAAATGTTTGTATTTTTGCCATGACAGAAATATTTCTAATGTATAATCTTATATAACCCTGATTGTTTTCTGCTTTTAGGTGGTTCCCCAGATATTTTAAAATTATATTTAAATTATTCTGCTTTCTTACTTTCTTGCTATAAGCTAAATTAACTCATAAAATGACTATTATCTCAACGTTTTAATGCTTTTCTTTCACATATGTTTAATTTGTTGGTGATTGTTTGAGTACAACAGAAGTTCTTTATACATTTATGGGATTTATTCCTTCAATAAGAGCCTCTTACCACCACTGAATATCTACTGGATATACTGGTTTGACATCTGTCATGCCTTTAAAAGTTTACTGCATAAAGAGACATGGTTAACAATAAATAACATACACAGAGAGAAGTTTGTATGTTTTCTACAAGTCAAAGATACACAAGCAGTTAAAAATATACTTGGCTAACACTTCACCTTCTCTATGTGCTCAAAATCTATTTTAAATTCTAATTGTTTTCTTCCTTTTTGCTCTCAGGTCATCGAACCCACACCAAAATGTAAAGCTGGTCAACCACTCTTCATGTCAGAGGTCACAATGGATTCCAGTAAGTCAGACTTGTACTATGTTCACATCAAAAACAGTGTGTATACCCAGTTTTTTTTTAATTTCAGGTAAACTTGTTCATGATAGCTAATAACTCCGTTCAAAGGTGTTGAAGAGTGAGACATCTCGTTTTTTCTGATCTCTGTTGAGAGAGTTTTTGGTGGTTCATTTTGAATTTATCAAGAATGTAATTTAAAAGTTGTTCTGTCATTCAGCAAAGCCTCATAAAGGGATGGACAAACTGCCAGAAGAACACCTGTAAGAAATAGAAGTTCAATATAAATTGACAAACAAAACAAAACAACATAATGAACAATAACTTAACAGCGATGTACACAAATTGGAGGATGCATGGCAGGACTTTTGTGTAAGATTGAATTAGTCTTAACTAGGTGAGCCTAATAAACTTGCAGGTGTGTACACACAGGGAATGTTTGAGTATTGTCTCACACACTTACTTCCACCAGATGGAGCTGAAGTCAAGTTGAAGTATCTAGTGTGATTTACTCAGCATTTTACAATTTCCTCTCCACTTGGGCAGCCCAAATTTAAAAGCACAAAACAAATATAAATACTGGTTCTGTTAAAGTTTTAAGGTGGACAAACAGTTTTCCTTAAAACTTTAATATTTTCAGTTTCAGTTATGTACACTTTAAGATCAAAGAACCCTTGAAGGCCCCATTGTGGCCCACAGGGCTGATGTCAGGGGAGCTGTTTCACCCACAACATTTTATTTTTATGTCTTGCTGGTTGATGCTCACAGTCAAAATGATGCCTCATCTTCAGAACAACTTGATGCTTTCACAAGGTTGCACAAACTGAGATAGAAAATCGTCACTATCTGTTCTGTTTTCTTTGAATTTTTGCTATTTTTGTGTCAGTACGTGACTTCTATTTCTGCTGAGAAATACCCAGAGGAGCAAAAGATGACATATCTTTCAGTTAACATCCTCTTTTCATGAACCTGATTAAGTCCTCCAACTATAAAGAAACTTACAAACGCCAATCAAATGTAATTTTTTTTCACATTTGTAGCTTTTATTGAGGTTTTCGAATGAAGCTTTGAATGTCTATCGTTATATTTTATGACATCATGACCAAAACTAAACAAATCAATAGAAGAGTCTGTGAAGAAAATCCTTAATTTGAATACAGTGATTCATCCTCAGCAATCTTAAGATCTAAACTTGTGATTTCACCTCGTGACACCTTCTTACAGTAGTTGTTCATATGAAGGTGATGACAGACAGTTGTAATTCCTCTGCGCCGGACATGGTTGTGGGTGGAAGGCATTAAGTTTTTCGGGTTGTCTTTACGTACGTGCATCAGTCCTGTTCTTGTAAACACGATGAGTAAAAAACGCTTTGAGGGAATTTCTACTAATTTGGCACAAATGTTCATTTTGACTCGGATGAACCGATAATTACTGTGACCTCATGGCTTCCCATTCCCGTAAACACCATATCTCAGGAATGCTTTCAGGGAATTTCCTCAACTCTGGCGCAAACGTCACTTAATCTGAAGGATGAACTGATTAGAACTGGTGATTAAATGTCACGTCAACTCATTAAAACCCATTCTTGGCCATTACTCAACGATTCACATGGTAACTATGACAAGGTTTTACAGAAATAGAGCAAAAAAATCATAATATTCTGCAGAAAAATGTTGTGGTCATAATTGAACACCATAGCTGAGAAACAGCAACTTGACGGGTGCGTTGAGATAAACATCCGTGACGAGGCGGTGATTTTAGCAGAGAGAATGTTGTTTTTTAAAATCTAAATGTGAACAGATGTGGATTAAAGCTGAATATTTAGAGGGTTTAAATTATGTTGTAAACTTTGGAAGTTATTATTCTCTTTTATTACGTTTAAGACTTATTGGAAATGTTTCGATACACAAGTCTGAAACAATCGTACTGCGCCGCCACTAGAATCTAATTCTATAAAAAGATTAATACAAACATTGTTAATGAGGTCAGATGTTGCCTGCTGTACTGGGTTTAAACAAAATGAATAGTCATGCAAAAAAATAAATAAAACAATGCACAGCGTTTTAATGTTGACGTAGAAGTTTAATGTGTTTGTAATGAATGAAGCTTCAAACTTTTGGAGCACTACTTTACTGTTTGGTATACAAAATATATATATTTATTGCTTCAAACTACTTGTTAATATAAATGGTTAAGCTCAGTTGCAAGCGTCGAGGTGTACACATATACATGTATCAGTGCGTATTTGTATCAGCAGCAGGAAAATGTCTCGCTCAGACAGGCGGCCGTGCTTCACACCTTCGTCATATTGGCAATGACTAGAGAGAAAGACAAACAAAATAACATCAGTGTTTGTGTGTTTATGGTGTTATACTGTGTGTGTCGGTGTGTGTGTGTTGGTACAACTTACGGTTCTTGACCCATTCACTCTTGGGATCAACGCAGACTTCTCCTTGGTGTGTCTTCAAACTGTAAATGGATAAATAAGTATACAGTGTGCATTCAAACAGCATTTGAACACGTAGACGCTATGATCCGCTGGTGCAGAACATTTTATCTGTTCCTTCCACCTTCCACAATATTAGTTTATTTAATATGGCTTTGATTATTTCATTAATTTGGCTGATATGTTTATCTGCGGGACAATTACACGCGCCTAATGCAAACACTGGTTGGACGATATGTGTAAACTTACAGTATAGCATGCACACACGTGCTTCCAGGTCTGGCGGGCATTTGACGATATGTGTTCCCAGTCACCCTATCACTGATGTTACCAGTGGTGACGTTGGTACAACATGGACGTGCAAATGTGCGAGAAGGGAAGCGCCCTGAGGAGGACAGAGAAACCAGACGGAAGTTAATAATGCAGAAAAAAGATGCTTGGGATATTTTCTAATTATTAAATTCCCAGTGAAGTTTACTATTTCTGTGCACTGGCGTCGTTTCAGGCGACCGAATATCGACTAAGTAATATCCTGCCTTCCATTTCATCTCATTGTCACGTGTTTAACAACCATAACGTGTCGATTTCGGCATCAGCCCCAAAACTGAGTATCAGTAAGACTCTAACTGATCTACTGTAAGAAGAAAAAACAAAAACCATTGGATTTTAACTAGAGTCTTGTTTGGTATCCATGTATATATGAAAAACAGATTTATCTCAATGGAAAGTCAGGTGACGTTTCACAGTCATACAAGTATTTTTGGAGCTTCACAGTTAAACGCCGTTGCCGCATTCTCCTTAACAAATGAAGCCGCTGGGGAACATAACAACAACCAAAAAAAGAAAACATTAAATTGCTCCATACTGTGAAATCAAAGTCTCTGGAGGCCCTGAGAGCCCAAATTGATTTAAAAATATGTGTACACCCTTTTAAAGCCTTCACTATAGCTGCTACGCTAAAAAAACGTTAGCACATAAACGTCTAAATTGGTTGCACGAGCTCGACTGTGCATTGAGAGTTTAAATAGCGTCCCCGTCATTGATGACAAATAACAACACTGGTTCAGAATAATGTGTTTTAGTGATTATTGGTCACTTACCGTTACGTGAATATGCGGAGCACACAAAGAGCAGGAGGAGGGCGATGGACAGGATCCTCGTAGACATTTTGATCAACGTAGCGACTGTTGGACTGGTTGACTGGTTGACTGGTCGGCTGCAACTATACCACCTGACGGATGTTTGGGTATTTATGGCTAAGTGCAGAGCCGGGGAGGGGAGGGGGGCAGATGACGTTTTTCTAGATGTATTTGTGTACGTGTTGTATATGAGTGTATGTGTCTTGTGGTCTTGTTGATATCACACCTCCGCCCCTCATCAGACTCGTTCTGAGCCCTCTGTTCAACTTCAAACCACCAGCATCTTTCTGAGAAACATCCTGACACACACACACACACACTCACAGTTCTGACAAGATGCACGGTGTGGTGGGTGATGCTTCATGTTTTGCATCGTCATGAGAAAAACATTTACATATCAAATTACTTTTAATTTCCATTTTGCTTTCTGACATCATTGATTAAACTCACACACACTGTTCTTATTCACTACTTCACTGGAAGTATTTCTAACCAGTGTGATGGAAAAGTTGATTGAAAAACTATATTTTTACGTGTGTCATAGTTTCTCTTAAATGATCAGGGTTATCGGGAACAAAGGAGACGCCAAAACCCTTAATTTGGTTCTTAGCGGACAGAAAAAGTTTGAGCAACCAATCAACTTTCAACGTAATGACAATGAAGGCGTGAAACTAAATGATCCTGAGTTTAGATTTCTTTCTGCAGACAATCATAATGTAAGTTTCTCAAACACTGTGGAGGAAATTGATTGAGACACGCATACATGCATAAAAAAAGACTCTTTAAATTTAATTTTAGCACATTCACTGCTTCTGTTCTGTGCACTCTTACTCTCTCAGCGGAGGTTTTAATCATGCTTATCTCAAAACATTGGCAAACCAAAGTTAACGCATGAGTATACCACAAGAAGAAGTGGCAAAATAAGTTCTGCTTCTTTAATAATTTGGACCAACTTGGTTGAACCTGAATGAGGGACGGGACATAACTGGTGGTGGACTCTTTTGAGTTGTAGTAAGCATTCTTGAATTAGCTATTTAGATGAGTACACAACTTTTACAACCTTTAACATTACATACAAATATATGATATGTGAAATAATGACGAGAGATAGCTTATAAAAGCAGAATGTGTAGAGAAGGGACAAGATTTTGGTTTGGGTCCTTGGTTCTAGTTGTAGTTAATTTATTGTCTGTTTGGAGAGCAAAGGAGGTGGAATGCATTAACAGAATTGTAATGTTGGAGCCTATCGACAGTCGTCTGATGGTGATTTAACTTTTTTTTAGAAATATCCTCCAGATGCTTCTTCAGTGATGTTACCAGGGGTCATCAGGAACTCATATAAAAACCTCTCTGGACTTGGTTGAGATAGTTCCAGCCACGTGAACGAAAAAGGAATAAATTCATTGAGACTGACTAGAAACTGAAACCAAAAAAACTGAGACAACCAGAGACTAGCTATGAATATGGACTTTCAGTTCTTCAGCTTCTTCTGTCGAAGTAAACAAGCGTGAGGGAGATTACTGGTAGTGTGAGTTTGGCTCTGAATGACTGACATAAACCTAAAATGCCACAAGACTGTAGTGGGAGTGAAGCCCTGTAGAGACCACCAAGGCTAACACTGATCCTGCAACACGGCGAAAGTATGACATAGTTTTTATTTAGTGGCATAAAAGAGGAACCCTGAAAGTTTACCACCAAGCCGTCACTCAGAGGCAGCAAGTTGGCACCTCCTGCTTTGAGAGGGCCTCATGAATCGTGTGATTTAATGCACAGCGAAAAGAAAATGTTTTGACTGTGACTCAGCAAACAGATGTCAGCATTTATTCAAAAGAAACTATGAAGCACTCACCACCAGACAACAAGTCAGAGAATGTGTGTCAGATGATGTGATGCAATGATAAAACAGAGGTGGAGACAAACAGAGAGCGGCGTGTCTCGATATTCTCTGTGATCTCACCAGATACGGTATCTGGAAGGTTTGAACGTCAAAATGAAGCTGGACTTGTTTTTATAACTTAAGATAAGAAAATATGAGACTTCAGTGAGATAAATTCAGTTGTTCAGAAATCTAAATGATAGTTATCAGGAAATAAAACCAGCGATCTGTGGATCTTCATAAATCAGATGTGATACCCCAAGTTTCAGTTTATAGATATCAAGGTTCAAATTTTGAAATTTGCATTATAGGTGAAACTTTCTTAAGTTTGTCTCAGTTGCAACATATCGTGACCTACTTCAGCTTCTTCTACTATAATTAAAACTTTGCTAATCTGGACATCTTGACCTCCATTGGGGTTCACTGTTCTTTTATCTTTAAGTGCTTTGTGAATTTTACAGCCATGTAAGTCCCTCGTCATGTCGACACTGACACACATACGCCTGAAAATGTCATTGGATTGTCAAACAGGGTTTCGACACCCACAGTGACACACCAAAGCAAGAGGAAAATGGAAAAATAATTGCTTCTTCCTCTTCCTCTTTTGTTTGACATGCAACACAACAGTGCACTTCTGTGCAGATACTGTCAGGGTGGACAAAGGGAGAAACAGGTGGCTTTTTTGATATTTCCCTCTTCATTTATTTTTTGCCGGTGGAAACATAATAATCGGTTCTGTGGGCCATTACATGCTGTCGACAATCTGACAAGCATGCAGCTTTTATCACCCGCAGTAAAATGACTAGTTTAAAGTATTTTTGTGCAGTTGTTTGTCACAAAGAGCCGACATGTCAGTGACAGCTTATAGAATACGAGTTCATTAACAGTCAGAAGTGACAGATGTTGTGTGTGTGTGTGTGTGTGTGTGTGTGTGTGTGTGTGTGCTGCTTCGTGTGAAGGAAAAAACCAAAATGGAAGAGATTGTGTGATGATAAAAATCAACTATGCTTTTCCCCCTGTGCATCGACATGTTTGAATATTACATTAAATTCAACAACTCTTGCGGTTTATCAGATATTTCTACCTCTAACCACAGCTGCCACACGGTGTGCTTCATGATCCGTATCTGGATGAAACCGTGCAGCACTTACAGCTTCGTGCTTTGGCACAACAGAAGGAAGTCAGATTAGATTAAGATAAACAGGATGCAGGGTTGCATGGCAACATTTATTTCTGACCAATGTTTTCACATTTGCACAAAATCTCTTTAAATAAACAGTTATCACATTTATTACGTTAAATAAATAAATATCCAAAACGTTTTCTCAGGACAATTTCATAAATGTAAGTCTGCTTTTAAATGCATATGAACATAACACTGATCATAAAACATTTTTAAATACACTTGGTAATAAATATATATTGGAATTGGTCATTTAAATTAAACTAATAAATAATTTGACTCTAAAGGATTTGAAAGAAACTAAATATTTAACTAATGCTTCTTGACAAAGTCATTCTTCGTTTCATTGGCCGGAGGTAGAGAAGACTCAGGTTTACTCGTTGTCGCTTGAAAAGGTTTCATCAGCAGGCGTCTCGGATGTGGAGGGGAGGGAAGGAGGAGAAGAGGAGGGAAGAGGAGTGGAGGATGAAGGAGTGGAGGATGAAGGAGTGGAGGATGAAGGAGGTGGAGGATGAAGGAGTGGAGGCCGTGGATGTGATGATGGAGAGGAGGGAGGCTGTAGACGAGGGGACCACAGGTGAAGCACTGGCCTGAGCTTTTGCTCTCCTGTGAGAAAAATAATAGACATAAATATATGAGACCATACATTTGGGATTAAATGATTACATTTATGTAGAAAAAGCAAAGTGAGCGTGTGAGTGAATCTACAGTCATAATAAACTCACATGTATTCCATAATCTTGCGGTGAACCCAGGGAGCACCAAACTGCTTGCAGAAAAGTCCGTCTTTTGTCTGGAAACTGCAGGAATGACAAACAAATTCAACACAAGTACTTTAAAGACACTTGTAATAGTACAACAAATGAATACATAATGTTGCAGTTCATTAAAAAGGAGCAAATGTCAGTTGCAAAAGCATTTTTTAGTATTTGATAATCTGTTTTAGAGGTGCCAAATTATAAACTTCAGTTTTACTTACATGACGGCTCTGACACACGGGAGGTTTCGTTCCTGGACCATGAATCCTGTGATCGGTCCTTTTATCTCCACTTTGTCCACTTTCTTGCAGCACGATGCCAATTTCTCATCTACTGAGAGAGCGAAACAGACAATTTTCAGTGGCTGACAGGTGCAAAAGCAATACGGAAGATCCTCTCAATCCTCGTTTCTTTAAATCTTACCTGCCAGTCCCGAGTGTATGACGGCCACCAGGACAACGGCGACCAGCGCGCTCTTCAACAGGCTTCCACAGTTTGCCATTTTCAGAAGATGATGATAGATATTAGTTTAAGTAGATGAAAACTGAATTAGGCGCTGCTGTTCTTTGGTCTTACTTCCTCTCCAGAGAGCGTGTTGAACTGACCGCCGTCTGAAGACATTCGGATGTTTAAGGCCTGAGAAAGCAGAAGTGGTATGTCCGGCCTCCTCTCTCTGCTTCTGAATAAAATGACCGGGTGATTTACGGGGGTTTCCATGATGAGACCAACATGAAGCACTTTCATCATAGTGTTTAATTTTAGAACTGAAGTCATGAGTCTTTCTGATTATCTGATTGTGGGGGTGTTAGGAATCCCTCGCTGGACGGAAGTCGTCCTCAAGTCAACAGCATCTTTTATCAGGACAATTAAAGGTTCAGCTTTAATGATTTCCTTTCAGTTGCTAATTTGGGAAAGTGGGTAAAGTAAACACCAAGTTACACACAAAATAACAACCTACTTTTAACCCAACTGAGGCTAACAAATGGCTGAAAAAGATTTAAATTAGCTTGTATACAAAGTATTTGATTTGTAATTTGTAATAAGACTTTTTGATGTACTCCTTCCTGTCTCTGCCTGTTGGTTAATACATCTTTGAACGGCTAAATTCTTAATAAATGATAAATGATTATCATTGACATCCCTAGTTGGTTTCACTCAAATGGATTTCCACCAAACTCAGAAGGAGGATCTGCATTTAGAGACAGATCCAGAAATGTTTTCTCACTTTCTTTATTATTTTTTCTTTTTTAACAGTTTTAAAACATTAATAAGTGGATCTGGATGAAAAGCATCAGGTGTATTTAGGTGGCTGGTATTCATAAGTGAGGGATCTAACTGATTTAAATGTGTTTTTATGTCATGATCCTGCTAATATCATTTATTAGTCGTCATGTTCACATATGTAACTGTATTAACTTTGATGACTGATTCTTGACTTTCGTCTTAGGTAATGTTAATAGGCAAGAATCAGTCATCAAATGTGATAATAATGGGTCACTGATTGTAACTCTGCGTCATTTCATGACAATGAAACACTGAAGCTACTCACAGTGGCTACATTTGATCAATAATGATGAATAAAAGCTATATTAGATTTTGAGGAAGTTGCTTTCGTGGGAATTATGACACGAGGAGTTTCAACATGTCGTGATGATCGACTTTATTCATAAGGACATGGACACCTTGGTGTCGATTGACCCTCTGAATCAGTGCTGAGTGGGATCTGCCGTCATGTAAGCGCCTCATTGTTTCCACAGTCATGTGGGAGTATCGTGCCGTGTCCTCACCAGAACCGATAAGCTTGAGACGTCATTTCAGGTTCTGACAGGCTCACCGCACCCTGAAACACGAAGGCAACAGGAAAGTGGCAAAATCTCCTTTCCTGTTCCTCTTTGTCTTCTCAAAATGAGTGTAACGTTTGTATCACAACCGTATTTACTTGTTATTTATTTCCTACTACTTCAATGATGCAAAATATAGTATAGTCAATAAATAAATGAATATGTTACATTCTATTTATTGGTGAACATTAATTCACCAATAAGTGTTGTCAGATAACATTTTATGTATTATTCTGCTTAACAAATACTTTTGGTACTTTTGATATATTTCGATGCTGATATTTTAGAATTTATGTAGAATTATGTAGAAATTGGCATGTTTGTGTTAGTTGGGACTGTCATGAAAACAGATCCCAGCACCGTAACAATTTGTCAAATGTAATTTAGGTGCTAACTACAAACAAAACTCAGTTCGTCCACACGAGACATCCGTGTGGCTGGCTCCTCAAGGTGTGTGCAGATTAAGTGATGGATGCCTCACCGACACTTCAGTCTGTGGTCTCTACATGTTTAATAAAGACCACTATGGTCCCTGTGATCGAAATGACCAAAACCCACAACCAGCAGCTCTCACATCCACAATCATGTGGTCGTGCTTTGAGCGGTTTGTCAAGAGCTTCATCGCCTCCTACCGTCCTGACAGAACGATTTACATACATGCTAAACAGAGCGATGACGGCATCGCCCCCAACAGTAGGCGATTTGTTCCTCCTAAACTCCCCCGTGGTAGAGAATAGTACTGCTCCAATACAACTGAAATAGGTACGGCTAGGAAACTTCCATCATCGGTCTATATTTTCCTGTACCCTCAGTTTGGTCGGTGGTTTCCATGAAGTGACCGACAGGAAGCACTTTCATCAAAGCGCTACGTTTAGAAACTTAAGTCTTTTTTTTTCTCCTTACAATTCAAAAAAGAGAACCGGTTAGTAAAATATCACCAAGCAAAGGTCCAGAACATCATCATTTCTATCTTGGGTTATGATTCAGTTCAGTGCCATGTAAGAATATTTTATTTGTTGTACCCTCAGTTTGGATTAGAGTTGTATGTTTGCTCAAAACACTTTGTTTAGTTTTGGCGCTTCACACTGCAGCTTTTAATAATCTACACCACAGATTCAGATGAGTCATATTTAACTGTCTGTGGGAAGAGTGAACATGTACAGGCCTAATCTTGAGTTTTTTGCTTTCTATCTGACTCAGATCGCAGTGTTTAGCACCGTGCACAGATGTTATCGCCAGAGTAGCATCACATCTTGGATTATAAAACATTTTAATAACCCAAAGACCTCAGAAAGGATGAAGATAAACAGATAAACTCAGGATGCAGGATCGCATGTGCAACATTTATTTCTGACAGTTCAACAACTTTTTGCTTTGGATACAAATTTAACACAAGATTTTAAATAAATACACATCTTAAAACATTTTCTCAGGAGGATTTTCTGAATTTAAGTGTTAACTTTAAAATGCAAGATAACAACAAAAACATACACTCGTAAACATAAATACACTTGGTAATAAATACATGAATACTTCTATCAGAACGGGTCAATTAAATTAAACTAATAAATAATTTCACTCTGAGGTGATTTAAAGAAACTAAATATTCAACAGTAAATAATAATCTAACAATTCTGTTGTTCAAGGGTTATTTCAGCTATTAGTTTGAGGCCGTGGATGTGATGATGGAGAGGAGGGAGACTGTGGACGAGGGCACTACAGGCGAAGGACTGGCCTGAGCTCTGGCTTTCCTGTTGGAAAAATTATAAGAGACATAAATATATGAGACCACACGTTTAGGACTGAAGGATTAAATGAATGTAGAAAAAGCAAAGTCATAATAAACTCACTCGAATGCTTCGATCTTGCGGCCGACCCACGGAGCACCGAACCTACTGCAGAAAAGTCCTGTTTTTGTCTGAAAGCTGCAGGAACGACAAACAAATGCAACATTAGTACTTAAAAAACACTTCATAGTATTAACAGTCCAATAAATTGATAAACAGTGTGGTTTAATCTTTGACAGTCACTTTTACAGACTGTGTTTCTGCTTCAGAGGCACCAAATTATCACCATCAGGTTCTGATGTTCTGATACAAACATACAACATTCATCATCTTCTGACTTACATGACGGCTCGGACACACGGAGCGTTCGCTCGCTGCAACATGTATCCTGTGATTGGCTCGGTTATCTCCTGGCTGCTGACTGTTTTACAACAGGACGCCAGCTTCTCATCTAAAACAAACAGATGTGAGAAAGAGATTAGTTTAAAAAAATGACTTCTATAAGATCTTGCAACGCTTCGATCCAGATCGTAATCTTACCTGGTCCGGACTCGACCGCAGCCACCACGAGCATGACGACCAGCACACTCTTCAACAGGCTTCCACAGCTGATCATTTTTACAGAAGGATTGAGGTTAAATATGAGATGAAGAGAATAAATACTGAATGAAATGATCTCTGTTGGTCTTCTCGTCCTTTCAGATCCAGAGAGCTCGGTGAACTGACAGCCGACTGGAGACTTCGGATACTTAAGGCCTGAAAAAGCAGAAGCGATACCTCCGGTAGGTCATCTTCCTATTTCTTGTTTTTTCCTTTCCCTCCTCTCTCTTCATCTGAATGAATGACCCGCTGACTGACGGTGGTTTCCATGAAGTGACTGACAGGAAGAACTTTCCTCAAAGCGTTACGTTTAGAAACTTAAGTCAGTTTTTTCCTTACGTTTCAAAAAAAGAGGTACGATTAGGAAAATACCATCAGGCAACATCATCATTTCTATCTTGGGTTATGATTCAGATTCTTTGCCATATAGAATATTTATTCGTTGTACCCTCAGTTTGGATTAGAGTTGTATGTTTGCTCCACACCACAGATTCAGATGAGTCATTTTTAACTGTCCGTCAGAAGAGTGAACATGTCAGGGCCTGTTCTCCAATTCTGTCTTTGTGCTTTCTATCTAACTCAGATCACAACGATTAGCACGATACACAGATTTAATTGACCATGAGAGTTAAATCTGATGGTGTCTCCTCTCAAATCCCCTGCTCGACCCTCCACGCTGCCTCCTCCTCAACTTTGACCAGAGGAACAGATTTTAGAATGCTGTTTACTGACTATAGTTCAGCATTCAATACCAACATGCCCTCCAACCTCATTATCAAGCTCAGAGACGTCACCGCTCTGTGGAAGACTTAAACCCAGGCTGGTATCGTTGATACCAAAACAAATCCTGACGATTAAACATCATCACGCAAGCTGTAACCTTTACAGAGGTGAATCATTTTCAATGGTCAGTAGCCACTTTTAGACAGACAAGGCGGCACATTTGCCGCCTTGTCTGTCTAAAATGGATGTGTAATATTCCTTCTTTTCCAAAAAGCCGACACTTGGCTGCCACTGGGGTAGGCGTAAACATGAAGTGATGTGAAGCATGCTTTTAATTTGAAAGTAGCGACTGTTAGTAGCTCGCCGCTACAACAACAAGCATCCAACGAATACAGCTACAGAGACTGAGGAGACGCTGCATCTCCTGGATCTCAGCTGCTGTCCAGTTGCTCATCTTGACGTCCGTGGATGAAGTGATGGACTGACTGCTGTGATCAGCTGTTTCCTGGTTTTAAAACTCCTCAGCTGTGGGTCGCACAACAGCGCACGTCATCGAAACCTCCGCCCATCTCACGCAATGGCCGGCACATCGACGTCTCGGATTTACAGCAATGGAGGTGGAACAAAGTGTTCCCTCTGAGGAGTCAAATTGGCGGACCAGAACAGACCTCCAATTTGCCACCTTCTGTCTAAATCTGCGGACCGAGCCGCAAAAAGGACGGCCACATTGGCGGCTTGCTTCCCAGAATAAAAACGGTTAGTGACAGCGATCAACATCGCCAATAATTGAACCTTCTCCCTCTCTGTACCTGGATAACACCTGCCACTGCCAAAGGACTTCTCCTCTTCAGACCGCTGCTGCATGGCCGTCATCTTCTGAGTTGTAATTAAATCTCAGCTGCTTCACAAGTTTTTCGGTGTCACAGATCACCACAGTCCACTCTCACACATCATCCTGCTGTTCCGATCTGAAAAGCTCCACACATGAGCCGTCACAGATATCTGCTCCCTGTCAGTGACATGTCCACATAATGTTTTATTCATTATTTTATTTTGGGCAGAAAAGCCCTCGGAGATGAAGCGCTGCACGTTGGTTTTCATTTAATGACTTTTCTGTCGCTGTTATGAAAGTTTCCATCTGATAAAGCTCAGGATAGGAACACACAGCCAAAACTAACTAATCCCTCATTTTCTGGACCAGCATGGCGACAGGTAACGAGTCCCGACCGATCCAACATACGATTATTTAAAGTGGCGTTGAAAACTTGAGAGATTTTAAACCAGAACTGCTCAGAGCGGCCACGCAGAAAAGGTGCAGCGCTTTTTCTCCAGGTGGTCTAAAATAGCCGCAGACTCAAACTCCTCCTTAGAAACAATCATAAAAAGATGCTGGTGCTCACACATTTATAGAACCTTAGTTTGCGTATGATTCTGACAGAAGGAAGGAAAAGAAGTCCCTATCGACAGTGTATTATTTAGATCTGGTGATAGTGCAGTTATTGTCTACAGTGTCCTTGTTGATGATAAAACGCACATTTACCCCAAATTACTGAGTTTAGATATCTAATTTTTATTCTGTAAATAGATTCTAGAACAGAAACTATCGATCTGTAAGCAGCTCCATCGTGGCTGGACCCTGAACAGAACCAGCAGAACCTGTTGAGGCTGTTTGAGACACTCAGCAGCTGATGTGGAGTTTATTTTGTTGATGCGTCTTCATGTTGTCTCGATTGGTTTGGTTTTATTCTGCAGCTGATTCTCTAACAAATGTCAGTTCTATTTTATTAATCTGGATTACATCTCCTATTGAAAGATATTGTGTAGTGATGTTTACCTTGAGTACATTTCAACTGATCTTCATTTACTTCAATATAAGTGCAATTTTAGGCAAGATAGCACTTTTATTTTTACTTTAGAATGATATTCTACAACTCTGTCTTTACCTGCCAACCACGAACCAGCTGACATGTTTCATAAGATGAAGATAAACCAACAGATGAACTCAGGATGCAGGATCGAATGTGCAACTTTTATTTCTGACAGTTGAACAACTTTTGCTTTGGATAAAAAAGTTCTAACAAGATTTAAAATAAATACACATCTTAAAACATTTTCTCAGGATGATTTTGTGAATTTAAGTTTTAACTTGACAACAAAAAGACTCACTGACCGTAAACTTGTATTCCGTAAACATAAATATACTTAGTAATAAATACACGAATACTTCTATCAGAACTGGTCAATTAAATTAAACTAATAAATAATTTCACTCTGAAGTAATTTAAAGAAACTAAATATTGAACATAACTCTGTTCTTCAAGTGCTATTTCAAACATTGTTCTTGACAAATTCTGGCTTCGTTCTCATTGGCCGGAGGGTTAGGAGATGATTCAGGTCTACTCGTTGCCACTTCCTGAAAACGTTTCATCAGCAATCATCTCGGATGTAGAGGGGAGGGAAGGAGGAGATGAGGAGGATGAAGGAGGGGAAGCCGTGGATGTGATGATGGAGAGGAGGGAGACTGTGGACGAGGGCACTACAGGCGAAGGACTGGCCTGAGCTCTGGCTTTCCTGTTGGAAAAATGATGAGAAACAAACATATATGAGACCACACGTTTAGGACTGAAGGATTAATGAATGTAGAAAAGGCAAAGTGAGCGTGTGAATGAATCTACAGTCATAATAAACTCACTCGAATGCTTCGATCTTGCCGCCGACCCACGGAGCACCGAACCTACTGCAGAAAAGTCCTGATTTTGTCTGAAAGCTGCAGGAACGACAAACAAATGCAACATTAGTACTTAAAAAACACTTTATAGTATTAACAGTCCAATAAATTGATTAATAGTGTGGTTTAATCTTTAACAGTCACTTTTACAGACTGTGTTTCTGCTTCAGAGGTACCAAATTATCACCATCAGGTTCTGATGTTCTGACACAAACATACAACATTCATCATCTTCTGACTTACATGACGGCTCGGACACACGGAGCGTTCGCTCGCTGCAACATGTATCCTGTGATTGGCTCGGTTATCTCCTGGCCGCTGACTGTTTGACAACAGGACGCCAGCTTCTCACCTAAAACAGATGTGAGAAAGAGGTGAGTTTTAAAAAATGACATTTTAAATGACTTCTATAAGATCTTGCAACGCTTCGATCTAGATCGTAATCTTACCTGGTCCAGACTCGACCGCAGCCACCACGAGCATGACGACCAACACACTCTTCAACAGGCTTCCACAGCTGATCATTTTTACAGAAGGATTGAGGTTAAATATGAGATGAAGAGAATAAATACTGAATGAAATGATCTCTGTTGGTCTTCTTGTCCCTTCAGATCCAGAGAGCTCGGTGAACTGACAGCCGACTGGAGACTTCGGATACTTAAGGCCTGAAAAAGCAGAAGCGATGAATCCGGTTAGTCATCTTCTTTTTTTTCTTTCCCTCCTCTCTCATCGTCTGAATGAATGACCCGCTGAGTGACGGTGGTTTCCATGAAGTGACCAACGGGAAGCACTTTCATCATGGCATAACGTTTAGAAACTTAAATCACGTTTCTTCCTGATTATCAGGAATCCCTCGCAGGTCGGAGGTCATCATTAACACGACACTTATTAAACGAATTACCACAAAAGTCACGAATCAATCAGCAAACTTAACATTAAATTGTTACGTGTTGTCGTTGTAGGACAATGAAAAGTTAAGTCCATCAACAAAAGCCACATTTTCTTTGTTTTAAGAAAATATGATAAATAAAAGATTATGGTGAGACTATTCTCATTATGAGGAAGTTGCTTTTGTGGCGTATATGTCATAAAGACTTAAGAAATCGTTTTTTCGGCAGGACCGGCCACAGAGCTCCAACCCAGTGACACACAGACATGTCACAACATGAACCTCTGAACATCCACCCGTATGTAATATACTATCCAACACAACACAGGTGTCGCCTGCATACCAGATCATTCACTATCTACCCAATAGTCCATTAAATAGTGTGATTTAGAGTATGAGAGGAATTAAAGATAATAGAAATAAACAAGTTAAGCAACGTCCCCTGCTGTTTTAAAGCAGACAGGCTCAAAGACAATTAAGAAAGTTATCAGCATTGACATTTTTTACAGGGTTTCTTAAAAAGTCTAAAATCTCAATTTTAGGCCTTAAAAAGTCTTAAATACGTCCATATTTTGCATATAGGTCTTAAATTACATTTAGTTAGGTCTTAAATATGTACGTTCCTTTACCGCTTCCATCGTCACCTTTTTTTTGTTTTGATTTGGGGAAATGTGTTGGTGAGATTCACAGTTAGTTCCGTGTGTTGTTCTTCTATGTGAAGTAACCAGGAACGTAAGTGGCATTTTGCCAACAACCTGGTCGGAATTTATCACCGCACACTTCGACAGCGGACTCTAATACATCTGCCTCACTAAGGGAAAGTGAAAATTTAACAAGTTTTGGCTTTAACAACCAGAATTCAGTTGGTTAAAAGCCGTACCTAATAATGAATTTAGGGGCGCAGTGTACGCTATGCAAGAGGAGACTCAACTTGGGCACACTGGGTGTGAAAGCGCTGAAAAACGGAAAAACACCAGTTGGCTAAAAGTCTCCAGCGAAGTCACACGATCGCACACTTTTGTACGACTTTGTCACCAAAAATATGTTTTATGTGAGAGTTTATGTTGACACAAAGGTTAAATCAGGGTGTAAATCATTAGGACCCGTGTCCACGTTATCGCACAAGGCCAGAAAAAAAGAAATAAGAGCCACGGTGATGTCATCAGCACCTTATTGAAAAGGTGAGAGATTTTCTGAAGAAAGGTGGAGCGATCAGAAAAAAAGACGCTGTGCCTTTTTCTCTGCAGGCGCAGAGAACATCGGAAAAATGTTGAAAAAAGATGCTGCCACTCAAAAAAACGCAGGCCGTAACTGTCGACTGTGGCTTTATAATAAATTACAGACATAATCTCCTTTATAACCTATAGTTGTTTATTTGTTATGGTCTTTATTTGATAACCTTTCCTTTGTTTTATTGTCTTTTTAAATGACATAAGCAAACTGTGACGCCTGTATTGAAGCAGGTACTGAAATGAGACTTCAGGTTCAGGGTTGGACTACTTTTCTTTTTTATGGTCCATGTGATGTGTTGGACATGTGCTGCACGCGGTGATCCCGACTCATTGTCGTGTGTTTCACATCAGCTTTTTACTGTAACCTCCAGAGATCAATGGGACAACAAGCGGAAACTAGCTGATGTTCCTTTGCTAGATGAGCATGTACATATATGACAGCGGTGAATGCAAACAGCCCGACTACACACCTCTCCTCACACAACTGTCACCCACGTATACTGAAACACGTGTGCACCCAAAACTGAACAAGGAAACATGCAGCTCATTCAGCCAAAGTGAAAGACTTGTAGAGAGGACGGAGGATGTTACTCCGTATTGCATCAGAGTAAAAGCAGAACCTTCCTCTCTCTGCAGACTTTCAGTTTATTGTGTTTTTGTAAAACGTAAAAAGTAAAAGCATCTTTGTGTACACTTGTTGTTTTGTTTTTGTTTTCTTTTACTAGAGAACCTTGCTAACAGCTCGTAGCCTTTCAGATGCCTTAACCCAGTCTGAGCTGAGTGGTTTGAGCCGAGCGGCTCCCTAACTGACTCACTGATTTCCTTTAAATTGCTTTAATGCTCCGTTGTCTTTGGTGTGGAGGAGGAGGAACTGGACAGTCAGTATGAGCAGCTACCATGGCGCCTAAACCCTCTGGGTCACCCTGCTGACCTTCCTCTTCCTGGGTGTGATGTCTGTCAGTGGGTGACGAATGTGCTGCCAACAGCATTAGTTTGCTCTCATGGCATTCAAGCGAAACATTCATCGTCATCATCTCTGTAGAAGGTGTTAGGACCACGTTTGATTCTGATGACACGACATTCTGAGAAATTAGTGTCGGTGGGTAGAAAGTGGGCGGAGTTGCACTTACTGAAGGTGACATTCGTGTGGTGAGACTATTTCACACATTGTGCTACTGTGGAAAAAGATAATAGGTGTTGTTGGAACAACTTTTTATTTTATTATTCAGAGTAAACGTCTCATAAATTGATTTAAAGAAAAGATTGTATGAAGAATAAAAAGAAGTCGGGGTCAAGGTCAAACTAAAACCAAAACAAAACCCAGAAGGAGACTCGCAAATCAGGCCTGAAGCTGCTTTCAGGCGCCGCTTTTTAAAATCAGTTCACTCTCAGTAGGAAATTGCAGCGCAGCCAGTATAAAGGTTGTGACTGTTTCGAGTATTTAACTTCTGAGAATATCAACCCTGAAAGGCGTTTTACATTTTCAGTACAGAACATGCAGTGAGTCGTCATTTGTCCCACTGTGCACGCACAGTTTGTTGGACTGAACGGTTCAATTTGCAGCTGAGCAGACGGAGAGAAAAGTTGTTCAGACACGTCTCTTGAGCTGGAATTGCCCAGTAGCTATTACTTAGGTTTGTGTCGCTGGTAAACACGATTGAAATAAACCAAAACTTCCTTCCTGCTTTTCTTTCGCCTCACTTCTCTGTTGCCGTTGCAACACACAGGGTGCTTTTCTCAAGGCTTTAAATGTAGACCGGATTATTTCTTTCTTTCGAAAAGTTTCCCTCTTCAAAAAAAAAAATCTCTTGAGGAAGGAAAATGTCGTCTGAGGCTCATTTCTCAATCCATGTCCCAGACAAATGTATCTCAAAACGTTTGGTGTTGTGTAAGCAAAGAGCTGATAACAGTGGAGGAGTTGCATTTTTCAAATAGTGTCCTTGCATCAATATTAGGTATGACTTAAACTAGTTGAACTTTATCCTCGAGACAGTTCATGACATATTTGACATGAGCAGCATGGAAGGAATGTGACACCTTTGTTTGGCACTATTTCAAAAGCATGTGGACACGAAGAATACCTACATCACTCAATATGAGTTTATAGGCTGATCTAATTAAGACACAAGTTTTAACACAATCACCAGAAATGTGTTGTATGTTTCTGCAAACTCTGGATATATTTCATTTGCACGTTTCTGCAAAATGTTCAAACCAGAGATATTCACAAGTTCCCTCAAGGTAACGCTGCGTTTCTTTTTGGTCGCCTGTTGCTAAAACTTCCAGGAGACAGTCAGAGAATGAGGAAGGAAGTCATAGAACGAGACTAAAGAGTTCGAGTCACACCAGATAGATTTTCATCATCAATAGGTGTTTAATGCTGTGTTCACCGCCAGCAAAGACAATTTCACAGCTGGATCATTTGTGTTTATCGTGTTTATTTGCCCCAAGCAGCAAGTAAAAAAACCTGTCTGCTAGTTTGACGTGGTATTACTCAGTTCACTTCAGTATAAACGTACATATTTATCACAACTGTGGTTTGCAGAAACGTACAATGGCGACATTTTATCCTGGCGACTTGGTTGTGAACTTGAAAAGAAGCATTAAAAACACCTTGAGAAAGTCAAAATGTTGCAACAAGGTGAGAGCATTTCTTTTTCTGCTTTGATACCGCCTCAGCAGCAGACTTCTCAGGCTCGTCTTTCCTCTTTTCAGCAGCATACATCCTCAGCGTGAAGTCAAGAAACCACTTCCCCTTCTGATCTAATCAGTGCAGAGTGAATGTCTGGTTGCACTTTGACGGACACTGACTGTATGGATGTGATACGATTGCTATCGTTGTTGTATGGCCTGGCTCAGGGAAAACCTTGCAGAGGATGATCTGTGCCATACAACATTCTTATATCGTCAGATATGTCAGTCAGAACCGAAAAAGAACAAATAAAGAAATCAATAAATACAAAATCCTTTAAAAACTGTTTGAAGTGCAGCCACTTTTTAAATAGAACAGTAACTTAATCAAATCTAGGAATAAATAATTCCCTTAAATCTTGTTTGCTTGCAGCACAACACTTTGTTGACAGCTAACAGAGCTAACTGGGAAGAAAGAAAAGGTCCCATTTCTAAATTACATGGTGTCAGATCGGTGCATAGATTCACTGATATGATACCAGAACCTGCAATTTCAGCAGTATCAGTGGCATTTTTCTTATTAGTTTATGTGGCTGAAAGAGGAAGCGTTATCAGCAGGTTACTTTATGTATTTACACCCACAAAAGCATTATTTCCTTTCCCATCATATTCACACATTAAGCAGCTCTGCATGGTCTTGTGGTTTACCAGGTGTGGAGTTGATGCAAGCAGGGTGTGATATGTGTGAATGGGTCAGGGATGAGTTCACTGCTTTTCCCACATGCTTTTTACTAGATTCAGAAATGATTAATGTCATTGTCATCTGCATCCATCTGTGAACTGTTGAGCTAATCTGATGTCAATGATGAGAAAACAACCAATTTTGATGTAGAGCGAGGTGAAAGTGAGACCTGACCCGACCTGTTGGACACGTATTTCATAGATTAGTAGTCGTAGTCAGACATGGATGTCGGAGGTATGCTGAGGGAGCTGCAACAGATCTAAAACAAGGATTTTTAAAAGCCTCTAATTGATCAAAAAGTGTGATTCGGAAAGGGGGAGCGCTCATAAAGAAGAGCAAGAAACAGGCAGCGTGAGAATATGAACAAAAATGTCCACAGGATTTAAAAACTTCCATTGATCATGAAGCCTAAACCTGCTCACCTTCCCAATCTAAATGCAAATAAACACATACATCACTGCAGATGGACACAAAAAAGAAAGAACTTCATGTTTAACATATGCTGAATTTACAAGAAGGTTCAAATGATTAAGAATGTGTGTAGCCATTTTTATATATATATTTTTATACTTGGCAGCAAGCCGCCAATATGGCCGTCCTTTTTGCAGCTAGGTCTGCGGATTTAGACAGAAGGCGGTAAATCGGGGGTCTGTTCTGGTCCGCCAATTTGCCTCCTCGGAGGGAACACTTTGTTCCACCTCCATTGCTGTAAATCCGAGCTGTTGATGTGCCGGCAATTGTGTGAGCTGGGCGGAGGTGTCGATGATGTGCACTGTTGTGCGCCCCACAGCCGGGGAGTTTTAAAACCAGGAAACAGCTGATCACAGCAGTCAGTCCATCACTTCATCCACGGACGTCAAGATGAGCAACTGGACAGCAGCTGAGATCCAGGAGATGCAGCGTCTCCTCGGTCTCTGTAGCTGTCTTCGCTGTCTGCTTGTTGTTGTAGCGGCAAACTACTAACGGTCGCTACTTTCAAATTAAAAGCCCCCTGCTACGAACCCAGTTCTAAAGTCCAGTGGGGTGCGATGTAAAGCTCTTATTTTAAAGACAAATTCGACCTGCTTCCTGTTAGCTGTCTTGAGGCAGCTAACGGAGGGGGCGAGGCGCTCCGCCGTACACTTCCTTTAATAGCGGGGGTTTAACATCGGTGTGTGTTCGACTGAGGAGGCGAGAATATGGGCCACGTTTAATAATCACCGCATTTAATACCACGGCGGGGGGGAAGCACCCATGACGAGGCGGCGCCCATTCATGATTACGCTGCATCCCGCCGGCCTTGAGCGAGCAGCTGCGTAGCAATTATGCCTGACACTGGTATCACGGGGCTAAATATTGTTCCGACGCATGTGTTGTACGTCACTGTTCACGCCCAGCTTCGTGCTTCACGTCACATCGCATGTTTACGGTACATCAGTGGTGGCTTTTTGGAAAGGAAGGAATATTACACCTCCCTTTCAGAGAGACAAGGCAGCAGATTGCAGCCTTTACCTTGCTGCAAATGTGGCACATTTTCTATCTAAAAGGGGCTTGTGATGTCATAAAGTTTATGAAGTTTCTTCCGACTCAACAACTCACTAAATTGAGTGATTTTAGTCTGGGAAATTTCTCTCCCTCTTCATCTCCTTGTTGATTTGGCCTATATTGGTGTTCAAGTTTGCGATCTGCTGTAGTGCAGATTGATAAGTATAGATTGGTTTTAAATGGAAGGACTTTTATAAAATGTAGTCACAGCGGAAAATTTGTGGCTTCATGGTTTCCACATTTCCAAATATCAGGAAGGACGATATTTCCTTCTAACTGCTCGATTGCTTCCTGCTCTCCTCTAATATCTGCTTGAAGTGGTAAAATAAACGCCAAAAAGCAGAAGTAATTATGCCAAGTAAGACGGAGTTTCGGAAGGATGTCTGGGTCATGTGCCCTACTAATCATCCCCGTTTCACAGAAGTTGGTGTTCATTTCTGCATTCATGTCTTACTAACACTTTGAGTATGAAAGCCATCATCGTTCAGCAGAGCAGGTGCTGTGTCACTCATCATACCTCCGTTTTAACAGGATGTGTTGAAATGATGGTCAGTTTCTCGCCTGCAACACGTCAGAGAATTACTTTCAACAACTAACTGCTCGGACAAACTGTGAAAGTCGCTTCTGGATGTGGTCAAATTGGCTGATAGATACATTTCCTACTGAGCAGACAGCCGTGTACACATCAGCATGTGTCACATTTTGACTGTGCTGCTGCTGAATCACGCTTATTTCACAGAATATAACAAAATACATGAGAATTAGTCTTTATAATCTATATGGCTTTTATTACAGCACAGAAAAGGACTCAATGCTGACTGCGAAAGTTTATATTAAATAAATTTGACAACACAGTCTCAAATCAAGACCCTCTTGCCAGCTTTTGTCTGAGGTTTCAGCCGTATCACATGATCTGTATCAGCAGATCTTGATGATTTGTTGTCATGGAGATGGATGTGTTGATGTACAAGCTTGCATGTGTCAACCGAGCACGTCATGTGATATGACTGACCTGAACTTTCAGACCTGAATCCCCTTTTTTACGTTTCCTCAGGCAAGGCCCAGCAGTCCCTTTATCCGCTTCTGATTGTACTGACCCAGATCTGTGGGTCGACCCGATCGATATGACCGATACTGATTCGATTTTTATAAATCAAGGCGACTGAAAACCGGTATAGGGGCCTGTTATTCATTTTGCAACTGAAACTCTTTATTCCAGTGATGGAATAAGGCGAGATACAGTTTAAGTACTGTTCAGTACAATTTCAGGTACTTTTATTTGATACATATAGTTACTAGTTACCTTTCAGATTATTCAGTGTTCATAGATTGTTAGTAGTGACGTGTTACCAATCAGAAAGTGTTGTGGGCACCCTAAGATTTTCGCTGGCCCCATCTGGCCCCCCCTATGAAAATGTTCTGGGGGCGCCACTGGTTGTGGGCTCAACATTGTGTGAGTAGCACTTTATTAGATTAGTTTATTTATACCGATAATCAGAAAGATGCTTAATACTGATAATCGGACTTTGACTACTCAGATCCATACATCATTCCTGAAACGCTAAGTGGCAAAGTTTTGTTTTCTGTTTGGAAGTGTTTGTGTAATCCTGCTGACTTCCAACCAGCAACAAACAGAGATAAGTGACAACAGCCTCCTCAGCAGAGGCAACAACATGGTGGGTTTGAGCTGAAGTAGCTGTATTATTCACACATTCACACCTAGACCACGAGAGCAGCTGCCTTCTCAGCAATGATGCTATTGCTGTTAGCAACTTTAGATAAAGATCTCAGGCTCCTATGGTGGCGTTGTTGGTTTATTGATCAGCCGGTCCTGAGTTCCGAGAAGGTCGGTCACTTGGCGTCAGCGGAAAAAAGTATTGTCAACGTATGATTGCTTATTAACAGATCCAGCAGTCATAGAACAACATTAAGATTCATTTGGCGTCCAGCTGATGAATATGAGTCTTTTTGCCCTGTTTTTCCGTCTCCAATAACCCCTGGAAACGAAATATCTGTCTGCTAAATGCTCCACTACGTTCACCAGCGAGTCTCTAAATGTGTCCGCTGTGTGTTACTGAGCAGGTCGTGTACACTGGGTTATTGGAGCCTTTTCTCAGAAAACATCCGTCTGCTCCGGCCGAAAACGGCACTCTGAAAGTGTTGAGAGTGTCCCAGAACAGTAAAGCTGGCTGGTTGTTAAGCTGAAGGGAGCTGCAGTCATGATTCTCTGGAGGTTTTGTTGTTACTATTAGAATCACTAATGATTGATTGGTTTTCCTTCAATTACATTTTCTTCACAAAGACATTTGACAAACAAAACAAGAGCAGAAAGACAGTTTATGACAATGTAAATATTTCACAGATGCACCCGCATGTACTTTGTCACCAGCCTTTAGTAAGACTTCAGAAAATGTCCCTTTTGTGTTTTCCATTTGAGCCAATAAGTATTATCAAGAGGCCGCGTCTGTCATTAGTCTAATCCAATCAGTTAATTCTTCTTAAAGACAGCTCTTGCTGCAGTGGTGGAACCATTTACCAACACGTCAAAGTGAGCTTTACTGACATCCGGTGGCAAAAATATTTAATCCCCAAGAAGACGTAACTGAGGGAAGTGTGGCTGTTTGACCCCTGAACCCAGTTTCACCAGTGCCTCTCTCCACAGGGGAATAACCGCAGGGCATTCCCACATATGATGCAAGAATGTGCCCACTGCATGCTGCAGCTTTGATGGGGTGTAATAGTTTCTATGTATACTTTTGTATTGTGTAAATTAACTTCTCATGTATCTTGTGGCCCAGCCAGCACTGGGTATTATATCTGCCATGTCCCCTCTCCAATATCGTGACCAAATTATGGATTATTATAAATTTCCCTCGGGATAAATAAAGTACCTACCTACCTTACTTAACTATCTATCTACCTACCTACCTTCCTACCTGCCATGTCAGCGGCTGTAATAATGGGTAACTCGTCAGTCTCTGGTGTGCTGCCGTGCACGAACTGACCACACATTTCATGAGTTTTCCCCCTTTGACTCATTATGCCATCGGAACTGGAAGTAGTGCTGAAACTGAGAGTCGTGTTATCTTCGTGTTTGGTAAGTTTTACATTCAGATATGTTATTTTAGCTCAAGCGTGACGTTATGATGGAATGAGCACATGAATTGAATCCACGTCATTATCAAACAAAGGACAGTTTTTCTGAGAGCAGCGACAGAGTGCAGCATTGCATGTCGGTTCGAACCCTCAGTTTTACTCACTAATACATATAACGTAGAGGAGTTAAGGTGCATAAAGTCATGACTGATACCAGTCCTTTCGGTTTGGGCCTGTAGTGTGTTAATGTGTGAGCTACTTGGCTCTTGGACGCCGTCTGCTGGTGGAAATAAAGACCTGCTGACATTTATTTAAGGTGGGTTACAAAATCAGTCTGCAGCTTTATCCACTTTATTTCAAAGCAGCAATCAACAAGAAGGACAAACCTTTATTTAGTTAAATGTGTCACAGTCCTACACACGAATGACACATACCTCTTCATATCGAACTGTAGTTGGGTTTTTTATAGATTATGATTCTCGGCCGACAACACATGCATGCAAACAAACGTTCTCGTGAAGCAACGCCTTTCTGATTACCGCAGTTTGGGTTCGGCCGACGACAATCTTCCTCTTTCTTGTTGATCATTACTGTAGATAAACAGACTGGAATGATATGTGATGTTATATTTCTGCTTTGTGTTGCTTAACATTCTGTTGAATTTTATCTTATCTTCGCCGCACCCCAATGAGTCTGAGAGAGCCTTGTCATTCGATGTAGAAATGCTCCAACGGTCATTCAGACTAATTTGCATGAAACGTTCCTTTTTTGGCGTTGCGTTACTGTAATCTGCTGTTTTTGGAGACAGATAAAAGATATAGGGTCTTTTCTACTGGAAGTCTCAAAATCACAGCCAGTCTGCAATAACAGCAAACTTTCTTTAACTCTCTTTCTTCTTACACATTTTGAATCCAAATAAATACACTTTATATGAACCTACACCTTTTACCAGTGTTATGGATTACTATCTCAAGTAAGATGGTGATTCAACGAAGCCACTTTACATCTGAAAAAGTCTTCTTTTGTCACGACCAGCAGTCCAAAACCAGAATAAATTCAGTATCTTTCATAGAACTGTTTGACAGTCAGGTCAGTGTTTATTACAGCGTTGTCGCCCTCAAGTGGAGGAAAGAAAACCTGCAGCCAAATTGTCCAAATTTAGAAAAGAAAAAAGGTATGGAAATGTTTCAGTAAGCTAACCAGTTGTCTCTGCTTTACACCAAAAGTATTTGGGAGCTTCCAATTAAAGCCCAAGATCATCCGAGATGATTTCTGCTGTATTTATGCAGTCGCTTCCCTCCAGAAACTGTCAAAATAAACACAAACTAGTTGACACACAGACAGACTGTTAGTGCTGGTTCAGTGTAATGATTGCGAGTGACAGAGTATATACACATTGTCAAACAGACTGACATGACGTGTGATTTTATATTTCTGCTTCGTCTTGCTTCACATTGCATTATATCTTATCTTTTCTCCCCTAAAGAGCCTCATCAATCTGTGTACGGTCATTCAAACTACTTTGTAATAAGATTATTTTATCGCCGTTGCGGTCCTGGAGATGATGAAACAAAAGTTAATTACATTAATGACAAATTTTGCAGCCTGCGCTATATTGCTTCTTGTACATTTTTAATCCGAATAACTCAAGTTAATATGTACTTACACCTTTTACCAGAGTTAAGGATTGAAATGCCTGTTTCTGGAAGTCAACAACTTTCTGAGAGACGTACTTTTTCTTTGATTCCAACTTTATTTTCTTCCAGCTGAGAAAATATGTAGAAAGTTTCCCTCACAGCCCATTTTAACACTTATAAGGGCTGCATCTAAGAATTCTTCTTGACCTTTTGATCAATCATTTGGTCTGTGGAATGCCAAAACATAACAAAAATAGTCCACGGCCCATCTTAGAAGGTCTTTGAATATCAACAATCTCAAATTATTGGTCTTTTTATTCAAGCAGTAAAGAAGGGACTCTCCAAAGCTTCAGCAAATCACATTTTGACACCAATAATAAAACATGTGTATACGTAAATGCACACCCATACATCATTCAAAGTGGAAGTGGTCACTGTGGTCCAGACAGCTAACATTAAACGCTCACTGACGGATTATTCATCGTCTCCATTCATGTTTCCATTATTACCGCTCATACTCAGCACAGGAAAATCCCCATTCATGTGTTCATACTGTAGCAAGTCGACTCAAAACATGAAAGAAATCACAATGCAGTCGCATTTAAAAGCTGTTCAGTAGTTTTTATTTTGCTCAAATTGAAAACTTTTCAAAGTAACTTATGTAAAAAAAATTGCTTCAATTTTAATAAATGCAGTAATCAGCAGTAAATCAGCCGAAATGGTTCCCAGTAGCTGCTTTGCCTCATCTTTTGTTTACCATTCCACATCGTCCTCGTCATCCAGGACTTTGAATCTTCCTGAAGTAGAGAATTGTGGTTGACAGGTGAGTTTTTTCTGAGGTGGAGAAAGTGAGAGAGAAAAAAGGGGAATGTGAAGTTAGACGTGAAATTCATTCTTTCCTTGTGAATTTGTTTTAGTTATCAGTTGCACTGCTTCAGCAGGTTCAATCTAGTGTCAGTTTATTTGGACATGAAGAGCTCTGCAGTCAAGTTAGCAGTAACACGTATGCCCCCTCCGGTAGACTTTCAAAATAAAGCTTGCTGACTTTTTGACTTGTAGACTGTGTCTCGGTTTAGGCTCCAAAACTTACGTTTCATAATTTACTTTAAAGGAGCAGTATGTAAGAATCGGCCATGTCTCAAGTTGATACTCCAAAACCATAGTTATCAGCATATTACCAGAGTAACCGCTAACTGCTGCTAACTGCTGCTCACTGTAGCTGTCATTAGCTAGTTAGGAGCACAAGCTGCACTGCTAGCTGAGCTATCAGCTGACTCTGTGAGCTCGGAGCATCGGGGGAGTGTTATTCACTATTCTCTGCAATGTAATACATGGACATCTTTTATACATGGTTACTTATTAAATGTTTTAAACTAAGTTGTTCCGATGCCGATGCCAGTATCGGAAATGCTAACAATGCTGCTGAAAATGCAGGTAATGTTATCGGAGACAATGTGAGTCTATGCACCAATCCGATACCACTTAATTTAGAAACGATACTCTGCTTCTTCCCAGTTAGCTGTTTCTTTATCTCCTTCTGTGAATGTGAACCAAACCTGAGCACCAAAATCTGCGCTGTCCGCTTGTAAAGCAGCTTTGGAAAGTCAGAATTTGCCTACCTGGATACATTTTGGAAGCCTGTCATCCTGCAAAGTTAGAGACTTTAGTTGAGTCGAGCCACACTGAGTGACTGAGCAGAGATTTAATTACTCATTCTTACCGCGTCGACAAGTTTTTGGAGCCATTCAGCATCTTGTTGGACACAAATAGGCTTGCTTCTGCTGCTGGATACAATCCTACAAATAGGAAGCAAGGAAATGACACAACAAATGATGTTTATTTCTGCAACACTTCTCATTCAACATTGGTCCCCACTACAATTGATTAGACCTGAATGATCTTTTACCATTTTAGGGTAAAAGTCTATCACTGCATGTTGTTACGAGATACGTCTCAGTCGGCTTTTCAACACATCACAGTGACATTAGAGGGAGATGAATGCAGACTTAAGTTGTTTAAAGACATTTTCAAAGCATGCTGTACTTACAGAAAGGCTTTGTAAGGGCAGCGTGGTCTGGATTCCTGTTTATAACACATCTTGATGTTCTTGACCTTTCTAGTTTGGCCCCCGTGACAGCAGTCATGAGCAGAAGATGCAAATGAATCAGCTGTCCAAGACAATTACAGAAAGAGACAGAGAAAGAGAAATACTGTCAGAATTCGGCCATTAACCAGGTCTTTACTCATCAAGATAACAAGCATGACACACTGTTAGTTTCAAAATAAAATGATAAAATGCATTTCAGCTTATTTTCATAGTATTAATAGTGATGTGGATATTTAATGTTTACTGCAGTCGTTCTGTTTTTCTCTGTCGCACCATGTTGTCATTTCATAGCCTTGTTAGATTTATCTTTGTATGTTGAATATACTGTAGATACTTTTCTAGGTATTATATTGAAGTGGAATCGAATTGGAAGACAAAAGAACAAAAGATAAAATTGACCTCAAAGGTTCGGCTTAATCTTTAGCTTATTAAACGTACCAAACATGTTTTATTTAACATATTCCAACAGGCGACAAAGAAAGAACAGAAACGTTTCCTGCACAACGAGTTGAAAGCTTGTCAATGTGTCATTCATCCTTTTAGTTTGGTATATTTGTAAGAATAGAGTTTTTAAAATAATAGCGCAACAATGTAATATATAAATATATTAGGGCTGTCAAAGTTAACGCAACATCCTCCTAACGCCGTTAATTTTTTTAACGCGCGATTAACGCTCAGTATAAAAAAAAACAAAAAAAACGCGCATTGTATGATTTACGGCCGTCGGCGGCACCCGTAGTCTTGATACAGAGGGTGGCAGAAGAATAAGAAAGGGACTCAGAAGAAGAAGAAGCAGGGCTGGCGGTTCGTTCGTCTAGCGGCTGCTTCTCCCGAGTTTTCCTCTGAATATATCACGACAGAAGGTTTGAATTTCAAGTCGTACTCTTTATTGTTTTGCTGCACCGGAGCCATGGCGATCATCAGTGTGATACTGACTGACAGAAAGCAGCACACTGCGTGAAAAAGGCGAAGAAGAAAAACGTGCAGTCTCAGTGGACACCACTTGCAAGCCAAACAGACGGCAGATGCAGAGAGCCCGTCGCCCCCCCTCGCCAAAAGCAGACAACCCTGGATTTATTTTCCTGCATGATTTGAAGTGTTGAATAAACATTTTCATAATGCAAGCATATTTGACCTTTCTTATGTTGTTAAAAGTATTAAGAACATGAAAAAAATACATTAAGGTACATTTAGAACAGAAAAAAAAGTGCCAAAAAAATTGAGATTAATTTGCAATTAATCGCGAGTTAACTATGGACAAAATGCGATTAATCGCGATTTAAAAAATCAATCGTTTGACAGCCCTAAAATATATATATCATATTATATATTATAATAAATAATAATAAATAATATTATATCTTCACTGCACATAGCACTAAAATCAAAACAAACATTTTGTGTTTTGATGAGCTGGAAACACTCTACTGGTAAATGCTGTGAAATGTGCTCATCAGTTTAGTGGTTGGAACAAAAAACCTTTCGTATATTACTTAATAGCGATGAAATGTTTTTCCACATACTTTTCTGCAGTAAGTTCAGACCCGTAATTACATTAAATGTAAGTATTCAGTACCTTGTGATGCAGAGACGAGCATCACCACGGCCAAGGTGAGCAGACAAATCCAGTGGCTGGCAGAGAAACTCGTCCACATCTTCAGACGCTGCTCGGCTCCAAAACTGATTCTGGATCTCAGCTCCGTTACTCAGTTACTGACTCTTCAACTCCCCGGAGTCTAACAATGATGAGCCAGAGAGATATGAGCTTAAATAGTGCAGCTTCATGCAAAAAGAGGAACTGTTTTTGTCTTGAATAACGTTTATGGAGAAACGCACATAGACGGTTTGTCGATTATGTCCATATATGTTCATGTTTGTTGTTTATCTCAGATCAGGGTTCTTCTTCTTTAGTGTTGATTGCCTTGACTGGCCTGCACAGAACCCCCCGACCTCGACCCCACCCAGCAGAGTTGGGTGAACACTGACTCTAAACCAGACCTGATCACCAACATCAGTGGTGGACTGATGCTGAATGGGATCAATGGGTCTGTGTTTGTAAGTGTGATGGAGACCATGGGACAATTTTCAGTCGTGTTAGTGGAAAACATGATCTCTTCTGAACCCGACCCATTAGGGGTGTTTGTACCTCAACCTAACCAGACCATAAACACAGTGGTGTCACAGAACAAAGATTGATTGAAAAGTTTCAACAAATCCAGTGTTTGAAGACACTTCCAACACTTCAGGAAATGTCCACACGTACCAAAACGGTCCTTTTTTCCCCCGTCTTCTTCGGCATCGTTTCAAGAATATTTGCGCCCAAATGGATCCATTGTAAACAACTCAACACCAAAAATGGAGAAGAAGAAGAGACGGAGCATGCACATGAAGCTTGCACGCTGTATACAAATAGACAGTATAAGGAAAAACTGAACACAACAAGAAGAAGACGAAAATGGCTAGTGCAGGGAAACTTGCCATAGTAAAACTGATAGGCTCAATATCTTCTGCAGCATGAACACAAGCATGTAGTCCGCCATTGTCGTCGTTGTTGTTATGAGACGTCGCGGGGTTCGGAGGTCGAAGGCTAGAGGTCGAGGGGAGTGGCGATGGGGTCATCAATACTCAAAGTATGCAGATTCACTGTCCAAACGAGAACACAAGGGCGTGTTTTCCAATTTTTTCACCCTTAGACTGGGTTTTCATAAAGTGTGTTGACAAGATCCATTTGGACGATCGGCCAAAACGATGCAAAACATGTTTTTTTACACAAAAAAGCGTTTCCATGTGGATGGCCCCTCAGTCTAGCTGTTGTCTAGAGGTCATTTCTAGTTGTGGTTCCATTAAAATAGATTTGATATTATTTTTGGGCCCATATCCCAAACTTCAGAATCAGTACAGAAGACCCCCACAGAACTGCATGTCTAAACCAGACTGATACAATCACACAAACAAGAGTCAGTCACATTGTAAATTCATTCAACATGATTTATTTTTGGTTCCAGGTTCAAAACGATCAACTCTGCCATCACTGTTTGTGACAACTTTACAAAATAATGCCACAGAATTCTGTCATCTTTATAAAATTTAATACAAAAATAACTTAAATTTTAAATAGATATGTGTGTAAAAGGAATAAATAGTAAATCAGCAGAAAACGTTCTGAGCAGCTGCTTCGCTGGGATGTTTTGTTTTTTTGTTATCACGCCGCATCGACTCCACTCAGCGGCGTCAAATCAGGAGGACAGCTCAGTTTTCCCTGCAGGATGGAGAAGGAGAGAGAGCAGGAAATGTACAATTAGTCAACTAAAATCAGGAGATACTGAGGAACTGAAACTCTTCTTTAATTAAAACTCAGAAGAGCAGATTTATGATGAGTACTTCTCCACCGCTGTACTCCTCATCATGCTTGTATTTGAGTAACTACCAGGTATAGTTAGAAGAGTAACATGGAGTAGAAGAAGTACTGACATCATTTCACTGTAACTCAACCAATTTCCCACATAAAAGTGCGTTTACAGGTGTCGGCTACAAGGCTTCTTCTCTGGAAGAAGCTGCGTGTAATCTGATAATTTGCCTCCATTGCTGTCACTCAGCGGCTGAGTTGCATTGTGGGTAGTGGAGGCTCCAGATGATGAGCCTGTGATTCACCTGCTCTGTTTTAAACGCATGAATCTATACGTAATCTGTTTCCTCTGTTGTCTGACAGATTGGGAAGATGTCTGATTCTCACCTTCTCTATCTTGTCTTTGAGCCACGCAGCATCCGGGTTGACGCACCACTGCTTATTCTTCCTGGTCACGATCCTGAAACAGACACAGAACAATTAGACATTTTGTTCTCGGGTTACTTTGAGAGAGAGTACAACCTTGCGCAACCTAACTGAAGCTCAGGAATGTTGAAATACGCCATTTTTTTAAAAAAAAGGATAACATCAGAGAAAGTGTTTAAAGTGCTTACAGGAAGGCATGGCGGTGGCAGCCCTCTCGTGGTTTCTGCTCGTAACACGCTTTGATTCGCTGTACCTTCTTGGAGCTGACGTTGAGACAGCAGGGTAAACGTATGATCGGACTGGAGGAATCCACTGCAACAGCACACACCACACAGAGAGAAAACACTGTTATTACTCAGCACCACATCACTAGTTGTTTATTCATCAGTGTAGTAAGAATGACCTGTTAAACACATGGAGATACCTGTGAAATGTGATTACTCCACTTCTGCTGTAGCCATAGTTACACTTCCCTGAAGAACTGCTGGTACTGCTTTTTAAGGACTTTAGCTAATTATGATTTAGCTGATAATACCAATTGTATTAAATCAAAGGAAGGGAACTCCTCTTGTACAGCAGTTTATTGACTTAAGCATAAAACATTCATGCAATAGTTACCATTTTTTAAAATTGTGATGTGTTTTTTGGAAGAGCTCTTTATTATGTATTTGCATTCTATAATTACCTTTTTGTTATGGCTGCAGCTGATTTCGTTATAATTTCTGAGGGTTCATAGCCCAAAGCCTGCTGACTTATTAACACGACCAAGCGTTTTACACTTTCAGAAAACTAGGATCAGGATTTCTGGGTCAGATTTGGATTCTTACAGTTTGTCTTTAGACGGTAGCCATGTTGCTAACGCTGTCTTTGCAACAGCAGCGCCAACAGTAACACAACAGGGGAAGGCTAGCTAAGCTGCTCAAATTTAATCCCATCTATGAGGGATTCAAACCCCAGAAGACAGGTTTCACAAAATACAGAGGATGATATTCAGCAGCATGAGTTCAGTTTTACCTTGTGATGCAGAGACGAGCATCACCACAGCCAGAGCGAGCAGACAAATCCAGCGGCTGGCAGAGAGAGTCGTCCACATCTTCAAACACTGCATGGCTCCAAAAACCGAATCTGGATCTCAGATGTAAACTGCTTCGTTATTAAGCTACTAACAGCTGAACTCCTGGAAGGCTAATGATGAATGAACCACAGAGGTTTGAGTTTATATACTGCAGCGCCAGACAAAAAGAGGAACCATTGGTGTCATGAGGAATGTTGCTAGTATGGAAATAATCATGGTGCAGAGATGACCGGACAGAGACTGACACACTCGGAGGGTTGTGCAGTTTGACCATCATGTCCATATATGTTGAGGTTCCGCACGTTATTGTAGCAGGACTCATGTTCGTCGGTCGTGATGTTGCTGTTTCAGGTCTCCAACCTGTCGTTCACATTTCAGCAACGTACAGTGACTCAACAGTGGCACTGTTTTGCCCCTTGGTTCCAAAGAGTGAAAACAAAATCGGCTGCAAACAAAATTACAAGCAACCTGTAGCATGAAATGTGACCACATTGCTGCAAAGTCAGTAAATACATTTTTGGTGAAAACACAGTAAAGACCAGACTTTTTGACATCTGCTATAAATATCCATTAATTCAAATTCCTATCAAAACAAGAATTGGTACTTAGTGGAGCTCCTACCTCCGCCAAGGCCCAACAGTCCCCTTTAACTCAATCAAGCCTAGGATATAATGTTAGCAGTTAACATTTCTGCAAACTACAGATACGTCAGCAGTTGATATTTGTAACAAATTTGGCTTATCCCATTAACATTACGTGCTTATTAGCGAACTTTCACAGCAGGAGGTCGGGATGATGGTGGCGTTATACAATATTTCAAGCAGCCGACCACAATTTGACTCTGGGGAGATATTCAGGCGTTTTTTTGGAGAACAAAGCCGGCTATTTTTCATAGGAAGGTTTCACCATCTCTAGCTACGTTTTTGGCATGTTTTCTTTTTTGTTTAAAATAGCAACATAAAGAGAAATGAGGTTTTAACTTATCAGTGGCTTTGCAGAAACGTACTTAGCTCACATTTATTCTGGAGTTCAGGTCGGTTTGACTCGATAAGACCTTGTTCAGGGACGCCATTAAGCTTTTTCTGGTACTGGCAGGTTAGTGGAAACAGATCAAGCATGATTATAAGCTGCTTGTCCGTATATATAAATAAAATACACTTCCAAGCTATAGCGATTATATTAGCAACACGTGATGCACATTTACACACAGTGGGGAACAGATCTGAAAAGCCAACATTGTTTTTCCCCATGATTCCCTCCAACAATAATAAAGTATTTCACTTGTCTGATTCCTGGACAAGTTAATTGTTAAGCTCTGCATGTTTCACTCACAAGCTTTGAAGCTAGCGAGCTGATGTGAGTTAGCGCAAAGCCAGTTTGACACTTGACCCACTTGTCACAGCTGGAAAATGATTTTCATTAGATTTTTTTAAGGAGTTGACAGGTGGATCTTTCTTTTCCACAACTACAGAGCATCATACAGCTTTCCAAGTTTAACCTGTTGGCTGTGGGCAGCAGTAACCTCCACCTGCTGTCCGAGCTAATTGGCATTGCTGCTTAAATGAATTGTGTCAGAGGTCAGACCACCAGAGGAGCTTAAATGTCCTTGGTGTTTTATGTGAGCAAGAAAAGAGGAATCACCCTAACACAGAGACACACTATGAATAATACTCACAGACTCACAGACCAGCTATTCTTAGCATCCACCGTTGCCATAATAACCTCAAAAAACAGTCATATTGTCGTGAGAAGCTGCTGAAAACTTTAAAATAGGAACTAGTCACATACAAGGAATGCAGCCGATGAAGTCTCAACACAAGTGATTAGACTTACAAGCTTTTTCCACATCTCATGGTCGTCCTATACAAACGGAATTTGCCGTTACAGTTGATTAACAACCTGAGCACGTTTTTCTGTATTATTCGCAGCTATATGAAAGAAAAAGAGAAACTAAAATAAATAAAAACACTTAAAACTGGTTTTTGATGGTAGTTTTAATTCTGTATCCTGTCACAGATTTTGATTGAGATTTAATCACTTTGGTGTTCTACTATGAGATCAGTAAAACCTTCCACAGATTTTTATTTATTAGTCAACTACTTATGTTTTAAACTTGCATAACTTCATTTAAAACGAGATCCCATTTATGTCCAAATTATAAGAAAAGTGGCTGCAAGAAAAGTGACAACGACGACTGAAGGTACCGCTGCTGTGACTTTTGGTTTTTACTGCAGAATACATCAGATTAATTAATGCTGATTAAATAAAACAACATTTTTGGTATATACATTTGATAAAGTGCACGTTTATTGCTTGGAGGGCTGTGACAATTCTTTGTAGTATTTTTGAACCTGATGATTATTTGCTAAATAATTCAGTTAATCATATACAATTGTTCATGATTCAAGTTGACTTTTCTCCAAACAACAGTCTAAAACCAAAATATATTTGATTTACTGTCACATAGGACAGAATAATGCAGCAAATCCTCAAGTTTTGAAAGTTGTATCCAGAGAATATTTTAAATTTTTTAGTCTGACTGACAAAAAAACAAATTTTTTGCACGGACCACTCAGATGTTGTTATGAAGCACTTGTGACAAAGATGAAAGAGGAATTTAATAATCAACTTCATTGTCTGAAGTGCACTGAACTTACCTTCCTGTGGACCATGATGTGACCTTATTTCAGAAGAAAATACATATGGTAGTTAAAGAAGAGAGACAAATAATTATTTGATGATGAAACTAACCAAGAATAAAACTGTGACAGTGCGTAATTATGAAGACTACACACACACAAAAGCAGCGTAAGCGATGTCGTCTCGTCTGACGTTCATCATAACCGTAACTGAAACCTTGCAGAGCTGGTGCTGTATACGAGCAGCTCACAGAACTTCACTTACTCTCTTAATTTACTGTGTTTTTCACTTTTTTCGTACTTTGTCTGTGCTGAGCTGACGACAGTGTAGTTCATTGAGCAGTTTCACACAAAACTAACTGGTATTTTGTTTTCCTTTATGACAAACTGTGATTTTCTTGACTTGAAAAATCATCTTTTAAGTCGACAAAAGTCCTGTGGGGCACACTGAAAGCGGTGGGACTATACACCGATATAAATATATCTGTGATGGACCAATATCAAGTATAATTTTTGCTTGAACAGTGCCTGAAACTGGGGCGCTCACATAGTAAAGCTGTCGTCAGTAGCAGCATGTGTTCATGTCCTTCACACTTCAGGCTGTCCTGTCAAAATAAAGGCTAAAACCCCTTGGAAATAATCTTTAAAACATTTCCGCAACCAGTAATCAGTTATTAAAATAGATGCCGATTAATCATCTGTCAATCGAGTAATTTATTAACAGCTGCTGTACTTGAATGCAAAAGCAACATGTGGTTGAATACGTGTACTATTTTTATCCCTCAGCTACAAACCTCAGAGTGGAAAGTCCCTGCTGGTCAGCAGCCTCAAGTCTCCATGTGTGTGACCACAATGATTGTATGATTAATGAGAGAACAAAAAAAGAGGAAGAAAAGGGAGATAAGGGCCGAGCCGGTGCATTGATATTGTTAGTATCGAATGTTTGAATCATGTAAGGGTGTAACCTAACCTCTAAGTATGTCTGTGTGGGTGTTTATCTGTTCTGTTTTTACACAAACTTAACTTAAAGACTGTATTTTCCCCTTCTCACCACTTCTTTTTTTTAACCCAGATCAGATAGCCCTTAACAGCATCACCGCACTTATCATCACACTTTCAAATAAACAGGAATAAACAAGAGTGCACCAGTAAAAACATCAAGATCATTTCATCTAATATCAATTAATTAGAGTCAACTACACCATCATGTGGAGAGGTAAAACTTAGAGAAAACATAATCAGACAGATAAAAGAATAGATTGGATGTATAATATAATAATTTCAAACTGAAGATGTATTGATACATGTGGGGTTATGCATGCTATTATTAACTTCTATGTTAAGCTGTTAGTATCCAGCAAAATCATAACTTTGAGTAACACATACGCAACATCTGACCGTAGTAAGGCCTGTGAGTTATCCTTCCTGAATGCTGTCAGCTCGAAGAGGCGTGAAACTGTTTTCACTGAAATGTTACTCTAACAGTTGTGACGCTCACTTTATGGTGTAATCTTAAATTGCAAAAATTGTAAACAGTGACTGAGGAATTTGTCACGTTGTAATCATAAATGAGTGGGAGCTAGTGTAGCGTAATGGAGGTTTTTGTCCGGGGACTCACGAACAATGACTTACAATAATTTCAACATTATTCATAAACACAAACAAGGTAATTCATGGAATCAAGATAATTAATCTGTCTTTATTAGCAGAATGAAAGTTTGTAGCTCCTTCATTCAACACAAACATAGAACACGTACAGTGATTTATATAAATATATTGCACATAAACATGTTTACGCTCAAGAAGTAATTCTATAGTGTGTGTTTTTTTTGTTCAAGGTATTTTTATTAGTTTTTCAGGTTATAAAAATCTGAAATATCAGATTGATCACACCACACTGGTAGCCCTATCCTATTACACCATTACAATAATCAATTTATAAGCACACAAAAATACAAATAATGATAAGTACTGAGCAGTATATGAATTAAATGTATTGTTTTAGTTATTAGATGTACAAGATGTCAGACTTAAAGGGTCAATATGTAAGAATTGGCCACCTTTTAATTCGTACTCCACGCTACTGTTAGCCTGTTAGCTCAGCTAGCTGTGCAGTTAGCCAAACTACCAGTGGAATGTTGTTTAAATGTTCTATGGAAGTTTTGGGGGCATTTTGTTGGATGTAACTAAAAAAAAAAATAGTGTGATGTAAGTAATATATTCCTCTATGCAGACTGTAATATTGTGGAGTAATATATTACTTTAAAATAAAGGTAACTAGTTACATGTAAAAACACTGTGGCTCCAACTGACATGTAGATGTGGCGTCCATTGTTTTTTTTAAATTAACCGCGCTGTGTGTTCTCGCGAGATCTGAGCAACAGCGCCCCCTTGTTTGTGTGTGTAAAACCGACGGGAGGTAGAGGAATACTCCGCGGCTAACGATAGCAAGGTACACAAATAGGGATTTAATTCACTTTGGGTCTTCGCTGACACTCTAGGGGCCCACCAACAGGTGCAGGAGGACATAATTTCACCTAAACCCTCCGTTTTCCTGCTACATTCCCGCCGAGGCGAGAACGCGAGAGTCCCGCTAATCCCGAGAAGAGGGACGCGGCCTGCTTCTGTAGCCGGCTTCCCGGTGCAGCTCAGCCGGCTAGCACTGTCACCAGAGCCCGGTGCTTCCGCTGGTTTATTTTTCTCCGCACCAACAGACGCGTCGAAATATTTTTTTGGTTTTTATAACCACTGCCTCTTTATCACATATCCCCCTTGCTATCGGCGGGCAGCTGTCGGCGTTTTTCCCCCGAGGAGGACCTCCTGGAGCCGGGGCGGCCTGTTTTGTTTTCGAGCCGCCTTGAATCTCCGCGAACAATAACACAACCATAACGAGCCTGCCGGGGCTGCACCGCCACGGAAGCCTCGGCGCCAGATAATAAATGCATTGTGTGCCACCAGCTCTGGTATGGACGTGAAACCCCGGGACGAGCATGCATGTTGTGGACTATGGATTTATCGGAGGAAACCATTGCAAACCGGAGCACTTTGTCACGAAAGCCCATGTTTGAATTTGGGAGCTGCTGCTAGCTAACCAGCTGCAAGTTAACGTTTAAAAAAAAAAGGCCAGGGGGGGACGGAGGAGAAGAACGCCACACGATGCTTTGTCTAATCATAACTCACGGATTGTACGGAAACGAACCGAACCGACTTGGATGAACCGACGTTTATATGCACTTATAATCTCCCCTGATCGAACGAGCTGGGACGGATGGATTGGATGTGACTGGGGATGAGTAACCTCGACTGCTCCCTGCGCAGACTGCTCTATATGTGGGGTTCACCGACGGGGAACTGACCGCCTTCACATCCCATCTATGCTCTCTTCAAAGCCACCAGACTCCGTTGACAAAAGCAGCGATTTAAGCTCGCGGAACACGGGAGTCGCCCGGTGCCCCGCTCGGTTTGTTTGTGTTAACTGTGTGTGACTTTGGTGTTTTAACGTATTAATACATCTTCACGGACCGGACCGGACTGGAGCCCCGGGACAGGCAGCTGAGATGAACCCGGTGAATGCGACCTCTCTCTACGTGTCCGCGAGTCGTTCGGTGCTGCAGTGCGACCCCAGAGACCCCCGGGCCCTCGCGGAGCTCTGCAAGCTGCTGCCGTTTTTCCGCCAGTCCCTGTCCTGCCTGGTCTGCGGTAAGTGTGTGTGTGTGTGTGTGTGTGTGTGTGTGTGTGTGTGTGTGTGTGTGTGTGTGCACTTAATTCTTATATAATCTGATTTTAATGTGATAATAGCGCTGTGCAAAGGCAGTGTGTATTGGGGGGATGTTTTCGGGAACGTGCGTTGTTGTCAGCTGTGCTCGCAGACGGAGCGAACCTTTAAAAAATGCTGCTTTCAGGTACAGTCGGAAATCTGTGAATCGACACTAGTGATGGAAAGTAAACAAGTATATTTACTGAAGTGCTGGAGGAGATACTTCTCAGCTGTATTGTTCACAATTTATTTTGCAGCTCCATAATATATTAGCTTTGCACAATTAATCGACATTTGCCTTTCAAATATGTCCAAATAAAATTTAAAATACTATTTAATAAGGCTATTAATAGACTTCACATGCAAACTGATATTACATTTTAGCCATTTAGTATCCTAAGTACAGGCAGTAAAATGTCATTATTTCTTTTAAGATCAAGTCAGTGGTTAAAACAATTTTCTAATGAAAGAACATTCATAGACGCGTAAATTACATGCAAAACCTTTGATTATTATGTAAATTAATATTTAGAATAGTAAGAAGTTATTCTTATAAACTGTCCCCTTTTTTTTAATTGGGAAAAATTAAGTACGGAGAATGCGTTAGAATAAGATACCAAATAGTAAAATGTTATGAAATGGTGAAATTAAGAAATGAAACAGATTAGAGCTGCTAAAATAAAACTTCAGGCCAACACTTGATAATGGCAGTCACTGATAAATAAGAAATGTATAATTAATTATACTTTAGTTAATGGGTCTTTCACTGTTAGCACACAATTAAATGGCTCATAAATTATTTATTAAGCAGGTGTTTGTGGCCAAGTTGCAACTGATGTTTATGAACCTTTGCTTAATAAATTGCTCATAAAGTATTTCACAGTCCATTAAAGTTATTTATGAGGGTCCTTGGCATGCAAAAGATCCCTAGCTGCTAAATTTCAGAGGTTGTACCTTCAGAGTAAAATTGAACCCCCCCAGTTGAGGTAATGAAATGTGAAGCTGCAGTTTCCGAAGCGCAGTGAAGGCATCGTAACTCAGAGCTACTCCCATCATGACACACCCCCCTCTGTGTGCTGTTTGGCAGCATCGGGGCGTTTCTCTGTTTATCATGTTGAATAACAGCCTTCCACATACTGGATATTATGCATCTAATCTCTCTCTCACACTCCTCGCCTCTAAATACACAACGCTGTCAGATATATAGGCCAAAAAATTAGGAGGTGGAGGAAAAAGAGGGAGTGCATTTCTGTTTATACACAACTTTAAATACCATTGGCTGTAAATCTACAAGATGAAATGGGCTGTAATTCAAACAGGAGCACTCTGTGTTGTTTCTCTGCAAATAAACGTCATGTATGATTTATTTCGTTGGTATTTTTAATGCACGGTTTTCACTGCTCATGCATAATGCATTAACTCTCCCTCGGCCGTAGCGGGCAGATATACGGTTCACTGTGAGGGAAATACCTCCCGAGGTAAAGGGGATAGTTGTGTTGCCGTGATTGGAAAGAAGAGCAGCTTCATTACACTCAAGATATTGATTGCTCCTTCACCTCCACTGTATAAATAACAGATCGATACAGGAGCAGTCCATACATCGTGGTAAATATAGACTTTCTGTCGTTACGTGGGATTCATCAGACAGGCGAGGCACAGTGTGTAGGTTGGTTGTGTGTCATGAATGCACCTTCATCCTTTTTTCCCCATCTGCAGCTGCACTCCCTAGCAACCAGCGTTGCTAAGGAAGCCCCTCTCAAAGAGCGGTTGTCATTCAGTGTGGCGGGTTGCCAGGCACCGCTCAGGTTTACAAATACTTGTCAGTCGAGGAAGCTACGGCAAAGGAGGAGGCAGTCATTTAAATCCTAAATATTCTAAACACTCCTGAACTTATTTATTAAATTATCAGGTCGTTGGTTTGCTTGGATTCTTGTGTGGTATTTTGTTTTTTCTATATTTGCTCTTTCTCCTCTTATCTACAGGTAACCTGCTGCAGGACCCCATCGCTCCCACCGACTCATCATGCCAGCATTACGTCTGTCGAGGCTGTAAAGGTCAGAGGATGCAGCTGAAGCCGTCCTGTAGTTGGTGTAAGGACTATTCCCGCTTTGAGGAGAACAGGCAGCTCTCCTTGCTTGTCCACTGTTACAGGAAGCTCTGTCTCTACATCACCCAGTCGCCGCTCGCCCCGCACATAGCCAGCGCCGCCAGTGACTCGCCGGACCTCCAGGCCATCCTCAATGAGGGCCTCACGTTGGCTGAGAGCGAGCCCGAGGTGGAGGACATTTCAGATACAGTCGGGCCTGTCGCAAACAGCCTCCACCTCCGAGCTTGTCCTGCCTGATGACACGCCGCCTACGAAGGAGCTCAAGGTGGAGGAGCCGAGCCCCATCAGTGTGAATGGGTTGCATGATTGTAACGGCCTGGTCAGTTCGGACACTCTGCAGCCCATCACCATCGAAACAGGTGGAGGTGTTGCAAAGCAAGAGAGCTTCTCGGAGGAGATCCCGGTGTGTGTGAGCGTCACAGGGAGCGGGGAGGCGGGGCTTTGTGACATCAGCACCTTTGGGGATGACCTGAAACATGGAGGTGGACAGTTGTTGTTGAGTGTTGAGGAGGTGCTCAGGACTCTGGAGACGGACACTGACCCTGAGCCCAACCCCCAGGACTGCCCCCCCTCTGTACATCAGTGCAGTCTTAATGGGCCTCACTGCCCATCTGGTCCTGACTCCTCCCGCCTCATCCCCTCGCTCCCCCCAGAGAAAAGCCCTCGCCCCCTCCAACCTCACCCACAACCCTCACTGCAGCCTCCCCCTCAGCCCTCCACAGTCGTACCCCACGTTCCCCCTCGGTACCACCGCAAGCGCTCCCACTCAGAGAGCGACAGTGAGAAGGTGCAGCCCCTCCCCATCTCCAGCCTCTTACAGGGGCAGCCCCTCGGTGCCAACAGCTCCCCCCATCACCCCAACCCCGGTGCCACCACCAAACAGGAGCCTAAGTTCCCTGCGGCCACGCCCCACCCACACCTGGCCCCAGTGCCTAACGGTGGTCCCCCCAAGGTGGGCAAGACTGTGCTCGTCTCCAACAAGGCGCTGAAAAAGACTGTTGAGCATCACGGGGGTCCCAAGAAGGCTTACACCAAGGCCAGGCAAGGGACCCCTAAGCCACGAGCACAACCCCGTGACAGAGTGCCCCCACACCCCCATGCACACCCCCTGACTCACCCACCAAGCCCCTCGAAGCCACTGTATAAGAAGCCCGTGGAGAAGAAGGGCTGCAAGTGCGGCCGAGCCACACAGAACCCCTCGGTGTTGACCTGTAGGGGGCAGCGCTGCCCCTGCTACTCCAACCGCAAGGTGAGAGCAACAGGTTTTCATGGTTTCTTATATAAAACTACAGTGAATGATGAGGTGGTTTATATATGTGTCTTGGTCAAACACACACATCTCCTCACCCTCATGTTGATGTTAGGTCAGGAGAGGTTCTGTAGTCAAGTTCAAGAAATGTTTTGTGGCTGATGAAACTTGACTCGACTTTCCATCTGAATGAGACGAGTAGACAGCTGCTCTTTAACCTTTCTTCGGCAAAATGATCTAAACTGACTCTCTTGTCCTGGAGCTTTTGACTGGGTGACGCATGAGGACCATCAGCAGATGCGGTTTACATTTTTAATGTTGGACTGTAGATCTTCAACCTTCACATCTGAACAGCTTCAGGAATTCTGTTTCATTTTGGCTTAAGGAATGTTGACAGGTCATTTCTTTGAACCGTCTATTTAACCTTTCAGCTCTGTCTGGGACGTTTCTTTGAGCGATCTGTTGTGATGTTTTCATTGTTTACTGGTTCGTGTCGCATTAATTATGCTCGTTTCTCTCAGGCGTGTCTGGACTGTATCTGCCGTGGCTGCCAGAACTCCTACATGGCCAACGGGGAGAAGAAGCTGGAGGCCTTCGCCGTGCCGGAGAAAGCTCTGGAACAGACTCGCCTCACGCTCGGCATCAACCTCACCAGTATCACCGCGGCCGCCCTCCGTAGCCCGGCCACCAGCTCCCCCGGCAACACCCTTCTCAACGTCACCACGGCGACGGGGGCACCCGTCACGGCCACCTTCTTGTCGGGGGCGGGACACGACAACAGGGGCTTCGATGATTCACTGGAGATGCGGTTTGACTGCTGAGGTCAGTCGTCACGCACATTCCCCGTCCCCGCCAGCCGGGCGTTATCCATCAGGGCGAGCCAGGGAGCTGCGGGGGGCGAAGCCAGAACAAGGCAGCTACAGTGACGGGCGATAGTGAGGGTCACCAGCTGAGGCTGAGGAGTCGCCCTCCGTCCATCGCCCGAAACTGCACCATGCTTGTGGTCTTGCATACAGATGCAGTGAGGAGGAGGAGGAGGAGGAGGAGGAGGAGGAACGAGGAGATGTAGCGTTACTGTATGTGCAGAGATTTCAGTTCAGTGGGGATAGAGTTGCTTTTTTTTGTTTTCTTCTCTACTATGGGTAATGTGTAGAGCATGTTGTGTAGCTACGTCGGGAGTGTCGACCGCGGTCGCACACGCCTCTCCGTGTGTGTGTGTATGTGTGTGTGCGTGCATGTGAGTGTGTATGTATGAGGGAAGGGTTTGGTTTGGAGATGAACCTTATTAGCAGGAACGGAGACATCATCATCATCATCATCATCATCATCAGAGACTGGTGTAATTTATATAAAAGAGAGAACTTTTTGTACATGGAATCATCGGTTTCCATTTGAGAAGACATTTTATGATATATTTTATAAGTTACATGTAAAAAAAACAACAAACAAACAATGGAAGCCGGTGCAGGAGCGCGCCTGCATTCAACCAGAATATTTTCACACGTGTAACAGATTGTATTTTGTAAAACTCTGCTCGACCAACAGAAATAAAACATCGGATTTGGTAGGTGACTATCAAAGAGGCTCCTGAAGATTTAAAGCATTTGGAGTCGTGCGGTTTTTAAGATCTTTTTCGGAGCAAGAAACCGGGATGTGAATTTAACACCACCAGCCAAACGGACGTTTCACTTTAGTGTGTTGAATGTTTATACTGTGTGAGCCGCCAGAACTTTACTCTGAGATGTTATTGTGTACTACATAACATAAAAACTGATACAATCTTGGAGTCAACCAAGACAAAACGTCAGTCCCTGTTTTGTTTGATATGTCCAGGATGTCAGTTACCCGTCTAATCATTTTGTGTTCCTGCATTAAGCACTTTCCCACTTTTTCCCACTGGCCACACAGCGTAAACCCACCGTCATTTCTTCTTTTCTTACGTGTGTTTAAATACTCTGGTTGACTGCAGGCGGTTGCACGTTGTTATTCACAAGTTGTTGTTTTTTTTTTTTGGTTTCTGGAAGCGACACACATGCTGCTAAATACCACAAAGGACTCAAGAAGGAGAGCACACCCGTTTTCCTCGTCTTCTTTTGTTTTGTTTTTGTTTTTAATATGTTGCGTTAACAACATTTGCAGTATTTATTGGACGTCTCCTAACAATAGGTTACGTGTCGGGCGTCAGCTCCGCCCACTCTTCTGCCTGTCGAGTCTGTCGAACCCAGTCTGGACTTTTTCTGTCTCAGTTACGTTGCTGTCTCCTTCTTAGTGTTAGTTTCTGGTGTCTCCAAACGTTTTCTGTTCTCCCTCGGGGCATTTAAATACCTGTAATATAACTGTAACATATTTCCACAAAAAAGAAAGAAAATCAAAAACTTACAAAGCGTTGTGTCATTATTTGTGTCCCTCCTGAGGCTTTACCTTTTTTGTCTCAAGACCTTAACATCTGTCCCGTGTGATCGGATCTCACTTCTCTGCTCGATATGCAAATAAAAAGATAAAAAGAATTTCACACAAAGAAAGAGACATCTTCAGGTTTAACGTCGGCCACAAAACGGCAAACATTTTTATTCTTTTTAGCATTTCACAAAGTTCATAACGTTTCTAATAACTCTACAATTCATAAAATTGAGCGTTTTTCAAAGGAAGTCTGGGGACTTACTCCATGGGTGTCAAAGCCGGTGTTTGTATTAGTTATTGTTAAAATGTATTTGTAAAATTTGGCATGACGCACAAACTGGCACGTTTCACAAGGAAAGAAACAACTAAATGTTTAGCATTCAATGCCGATTTACAAGAAGTTCACCAATGATTTAAAATTAGTTTTAACTTTGACAAAGTTTCTTAAGCTTCTTCTCACTCAGCAACTCTTAAAATCACATGATTTGTTAAGTGAGTCTGGTGAAACAGTGTGAACAGCCTCTTTCTGTGCTGTTTGTTGTTGCTGCACTGCTGATGATGGACACTAGAGTGCAGCATGGAGCTTCACTGCAGTATTTAATAAGAGGCAGCAGTGCATCACTGCAAAATGTCCAGAAATCAAAGGTTTATCTTCAGCTGAACATCCTCCACTGCTCCATCTGGCCTCTTGCAATGACATTGTTTTATTTTCAGTGGCTTGATTAAATTTAATTAATAAACAGAACATCCGCAATTACACGCACAAACTAGAAATGCGATTCGATTTAAAGTCCGAGCTTTGCAAGACCCAGAATGAAATGAAAGAATGATCCATCTAATTTTGCGCTTCTATTTCAAATAAGCCAGACGGTTACAGATGGGACTCCCGCTCTGCTCCAGTACACCAGGCTCCTTTAACCAAATGCCTCCAGGTTAGTTTTGCTTACTTGAAAAGTATCTGTAAAGAAATATATGTTTGAAAACACGGGTTCAAGTCCAGCCTGTAGTTTTTGCTGAATGGTGTGAAGTGTGGCCGTCATAAAAATGTTAATTTTTAACCACAAGACGTTCTTTAGACGTCTATGACTGAAATTACGCTGTAAAACTCTCAATTTGAACCCTGCAAGTTCAGCAGTGAGCGTTGAAAAGACGTCTTTTGGAGATGTTTTTTGCTCAGTGGGGAGTGACCTTCAGCCGCCGCCCAGCAGAGATCAAATCCCTGTGTTTCGTATTTTGACGCCTTTTATAAGTCGTCACCTTTTCCAACAGCCTGAGAGAAGTTTACAAACCCAGATTCGTCCTCACTTTCCATCTCACAGCAGAAATGAAAGTGCGTTTTGTTGTTGTTGTTTTCAGAGCGTTTGAAGTCGTCCTGCCATTTTGAAACACGGCAGTACAAAGAGCTTCTCCTCTTCACTCATCCACACTGAGGACATTTGAAGTCAACGCTTTGATCTGTTCTGTTTGGATTTGTTTGATTGATGTGGCAGTCTCAGACAAACTGCCAACTTTCAGATGTTCCCCGTTGTTGGAGAGCTTTTGATCTGTGGGCTACGTGGCTCGAGAAGATGCTCCTCCTTCTCGTGCAACATGGACGACGTGTCCACCTGTTGGATTTATACTCGGCAAACAGGTGGCGGCACATCGTCAGCAGCTCGATTATCCAGACATCGAAACACAGTATGCAGATGTCGTCCACACTGCAAACACACGGTGACGTTATAGAATAAGATGCATCGCTGTAGGTAAAATTAGCATTAAATTAAGTATATAAAGTCATTCTCAGTGCTGTATCGTAGGCAACTCGATGTGTTTCAGCTTCTTGAAGATGTCTCACCTCTCACCAAAGAGGCTTCTTCAGTTCTGACTAACTGGAGGAGAGTTGCAGGCTTTTAAAACACGTGTGGGAGAATCCTTACAGGACACACAGACTTTTAAACCATTCCTACACCGGCTTTTAAACCATGTGTGGGAGTGTCCTTACAGGATGGTTAAGGACACTCCCACACCAGCATTTAAAACACTCCCACACAGGGTTTAAAAGCCTGTGTGGGAGTGTCCTTACAGGATGTTTTTAGGACACTCCTACACATACTTTCAAACCACTCCTACACGGGGTTTAAAAGCCTGTATGGGAGTGTCCTTAACCACACTGTAAGGACACTTCCATACAGGCTTTTAAACCATGTGTGGGAGTAGCCTTACAGGATGGTTAAGGACACTCCCACACTGGCATTTAAACCATGTGTGGAGGTGTCCTTAACCACACTGTAAGGACATTCCTACACAGATTTTTAAACCATCTGTGGGAGTGTCCTTACAGTATGGTTAAGGACACTTCCACACAGGCATTTAAACCACTCCTACACGGGGTTTAAAAGCATGTGTGGGAGTGTCCTTAACCATCCTATAAGGACACTCCCATACATATTTTTAAACCATGTGTGGGAGTTTCCTTACAGGGTGGTTGAAGACAGTCCCACACATGAGGTGAAACATTGTCAGCGATACAGCACGTAGAATCCAAATGACCTGGATGATTGAGAACCATCATCAACAGTATAAAATAGGTAAAACATCAGATATAAAAACACAGACAGGGAATATTTTCCTGCTGAAATGAGGATTTGAATGCAGGATTTTTAGTTGATGACTTCTTCCACCGCTGGCAACTGAATCCAGAATCCAAACGTCCAGACCATTTCCCAGTTCATGTCATGGATTGTTTAAACTTCTTTTAAATATCTACACCTGAACTCCACATACGTTTTAAGTTATACATTTTCACTAATTTGGCCGTCCAAGCTAAATTTCAGCACTTCTCTGATTTCTTGCGTGTGTTTAAAACCTCACTAGTCGCTTATTTTTCACTTGATTTGATATAAATTTCTCGTGAACGTCAAAGAAGGAAACCGGTTTTAATAGTTGTTGCTGAAGAGTGGAGACCTCAGATACCTTGATGGATGCAGGATGTTTGGTTAAACCTCTGTATTTAACGACCTGAGAGCGAGACTAAACAATCAATTATCCTCCTCCAGAGTTTCCTTCCCTACTTTTTAATAAAGTGATCAAACTGCACTGTGAACAAACATGACAAAGTTCCTTCTACATCGTCTTTATTCCACATATTTACAGACAGAAGCTCCCCGGGTTATTTACATTCACATTTTGTTCAAATTGTGTTTTAATTGTCTTGAAGCTGATTTGTGTACAGGTGTGTACTCTCGTGAGGACTGACTGCAGGTGGAGGTGTTCCAGTTATTCCACATGGACGCAGAGCAGGAAGGTACTGAATGTTTCCATTTTTACAACCACGTTTGCTCCTGGATTACAGCGATCTTTGTGGATACCAACGCAGAAAAAAATGTTTATACATTCGTAGAAAAACCAAAAGAATCGAGGAGAAAAATGGGAAAATGTTGTGATATTTACAGAAGTGCTACAGTGAATGCTGATAAAACTGGATGAATCTGAGTTTTACAGAGGCGAGGATGTTATTTTGACTCTAAGGAGATCTCTGCCGGAGCTTTCAGCCACTTCTCATGGCCTTCAGCAAGCATTCAAGTGTAAAGTCTCAGGTAAAATTAAGCTAAGTTAAAGGAACAGTCCACCCAAAAAAGAATTTCAGTCGTTATTTCCTCCCCTGTCACGTCGATGGAAAGTCAGACGGAGTTTTGTAGTCCACAAAACATTTCTGACACCTAAAAAAAAACTGTTTTAAAAGTTGACACCCTTTTTTATGCTTGAATCTTCACTGTAGCTGCTAAGCTAACAGCGTTAGCAAGCACCCCGTCTGACATCTTTCCAACTCAGTTTGGGATCTCGGGGCTTCCGGAGACTTGAATGACTCTGGACGAGCTGTATGGAGCATTTTATGTTTTACTTTTCAGTTGTTTTGGAGAACGCTGCAACACCGTTTTGCTGTGAAGCTCCAGAAATGTTACTTCACATCAGCATGAGAGGAGGAGATGATGTCTGTGTTGTCCTTTTCGGGTGGTTAACTGTTCCTTTAAGAATCATTATGTCAAACTACGACTTCCTAAATCAAGTATGAACCTTGAAGCTCAATCTGTTATGATCACTTATTCATCCAGATTTCCGTTCGGTCAGACACAACTGATCATTTTGGTTTACGTGTCCTTGAGCGTTTGCTGCACGATCACATGGAAGACAGACGAGCTACAGGGAGGGAAAAAAAAAAAAAAACAATCCCACATTTCAGCTGTTTGGATGCCGATGTGAATAGTTATCTCCCAAAGTCGGCACGTCACATCTGCAGTGCATCCAACACGACGTGAGCGGCCAAGAACACAGACAATTCATTTAACGCACCATTTGGAGGAAAGGTTACGACAAAGGAGCCAATAAACTGGACGACCCGACGGCAGAGGAAGAGACTGAAGTCAGCAGAAACACAGCGCACAGTCTCGCTAGTGAGGAGCGTTAACTCGAACTCATCCAGGAGGTGGTGACGGTGTGACACCACAGCACCATATTTACACATCCAAAGACTCGCCTAACATTTAAGTCCAGACGACGAGTTTTATACAAACATTTCTTGGAGGCGGCTTCAGTTTTTCAGAAAAAAAGACTGAGAAAAAGTCTAAACTGGCAGAACTTCAGCACGTTGATATCTGAGCTTCATGGTCAGATCAGCCTCTTCTTGTGGGGAATTAACAGGCGATTAAAGGAATCATCTCCTCCTTCCATTACTGGAAAGTAAGATGAAGTTTTTGTAGTCCACAAAACATTTCTGGAGCTTCACAGCAAAACAGAGGTGCAGCATTTTCCTGAGCAACTGAAGTAGCTGGGGACTTGATTTTAAAACAGGAAAAACAACCAGAAGAACATAAAATGGCGCCAGAGTGTAAATAACATCTTCTCAAATCAATTCAGGATCTCAGTGCTTCCGGAGGCTTTGATTACGGCAAACTAATCACTGCTTTATGTTTTTTTTTTTGGTTTTTTTTTTACGTCTCCAGCCACTACAGTTGTTTAGCAGAATGCTACATGCTACTTTACGTCAACATAATGATTGAATTTTCATTTTTGGGTGAACTGTTCCTTTTACAGGTGAGGTTGGGATTCGTGAGTCGACTTATGAGCCAGTTGTACAAACTTTAAAATACAGTCTTGTGATCGTTCAACGAAACGCAGAACAACCAGATTATCAAACAGTGTATGTGAAGCAGACAATCACAAAAACTGAAGTGTGATTATTGGAAAACACAACATGATTGTTGCCGCTATAGAATCGTCCCATGTTTTTGCACACAGCTCCTTCAAGGATTTACAGTGAAAAAAGCCCAAAATTAATCCCAGTAAAAAGTGAAATATGGATGAAAACCAGAGAGGAATCAGCACAGTAAAATGTTGGTATTTAACGTTTCTGCAAACCACAGATATGTTACATTTGTACGTTTCCTACGTGTCATATCAGCGTTTCAACTCGTAGCATATTCTAAACTTATGTAGAAGTAGCTCTGTTGTTTAGGGTTGTTTCTGTGTTGATTCGTGTCTTTTCAAAGATAGAGAATGAAAGAAAACTGGAGACGTCAGGACACTTTCCAGGTATTTTAAGCCAAAACTTGACGTTTTCTGACCCTAACAACATGCATTTTGTGCCTAATCCAAACCAGAGCATAAGAACGTTGTCATAGCTCAAAATGTAAAACTAAACATAGAGAAAAGTTACATTTCAACATATCTGTGGTTTTGCAGAAACATAAAATTTGTCCTGGTGATTGTGTTAGTTTGGAAACAACCGAGCAAATCACATCTGAACCTTCAACAATCATGGAAACTTTGTCTAAAGTTTCCTTTTAGTTGTTCAGGACAAATAAACTTAACTCAGACATCAGGTCTTTTGCTTCGTGAACCTAAATTTACTTAAAATCATTCTTCTGCCTCACACAAATGTTTGTGCATCAAAAACTGAAATCTGTGTCGAATGTGAGCCAATCAAACTTTTAAACACTCCAGTATTCGTTGAGTCAGCTTGAATTCATTAACAGTCTCTTCTCCACCCAAAAACCCAGTGTTGTCAAATTCTTTCAGTTTCAACAGAAAATGGACTTCTCCGCCAGTCGCTGCTTCAGTTTTTCATTTTCTGGGTTTCGCTCGTAGAAGTCGTCTCTGCAACAATCTGGTGTGAGAGGGATTAAAACCACGTGGATCTGATCCAGAGTCTGATCCTCTAGCTGATGAGAAACGCCCCGAAGAAGCTGCTCTTCTCGTCCATGTCCACGGCGGAGGCGTTGGTCACGGTGACGAACAGGCGGTCGCCGCTGCTCAGCGGGAACAGCCCCCCCTGGTGGGCCGAGTGCAGAGAGAACTGGGAGCCCCGGGACCAGCAGGAGGTTCGGCTCGTCTTCATCAGCAGGATGGGAACCGGGTAGGAGCTCACCTGGTGGGAGGAGGAGAGGTGAGTGAGAAGGGAAGTGTGGTCGGACTGATGCAGCGATTCGTAATGCTGCTGGATCGTTAGCCGGCATCACTGATGATCAAATCTGTGATGATACTCAATCATCTTCGATCAGCGTACTCGTTAAAAACACTCCAGAACAAACGCAGGCTTCCATCTTTACAAGAGCCGAGTCGCCCGCTGATCTGATAAAAAGAGGTCTAAACATTTACGAGATCTTAAATGGTCCATATAAACAGAGGATGTAAAAGTCCACATGTTGTTTCCTCCAGGAGAAGTTCAGATACCTGTGTAAAAGTACAGATTCAGCTTGTTTCCTCCAGTAAAGTAATAGATTACAGGCTCTGACATGTACTCGGAGTATCAGAGTAAAAAGTCTCCCTCTGAAGGACATTTGTGGTCAAAGCTAACTGAAGCTCACGTCATGTTAATGTTCAGTAGTTGTTCAGTCAACAAAAACAGCAGAACTTAACTTCTCAGATTTGTTTTTAATCGCTTATCAAACGAGTGAAACAAGGTTTTTTTTCCTTCAGCTGCAGGAATGTTAGTCAACATTTAAACAATTTGTAAATGTCGTCTGGTTCTCATGAAGACGCACATCTGTGATCCAACTGCACAAATGATTCAAAGCACATGATCTGGACCTTTTGATTCAACATCCACACGGACTTACACGTCTTTAACGGACACCACAGAACATCTCTGATCACGTTACTTGATTCTATCGCCAACATCCGTCAGTATTCATCAGAGCTGGACGGACACTTTAATGTGTATGTATGGTCCACGATACTGTTTGTCTAAAATAACTGACAAACACATCTTGTTCATGTTGAAGGAAAGAGCTGCAATCCAAATATTTACTAAACTCTGGAATGTTTCAGCTCCACGAACGTGACGACCGGCTGCTTTTTCTTTTAAATGACTCTAATCACTCTGGAAGGTTTGACAGTGTTGTGTTAAAGTGCTAAACGAGTCGAATCCAAGTCAAGCAAAAGTTAATTCATCCTCAATCGTTCAAAGAAAACATGGAGAGAACCGGCTGAAGAGAAACCTCACAGCTCCACCTGAGAGGAGATCCAGGAGATGAAAAGTGTAAAATCGTGGTCACCTTTTTATAGACGTACTGCAGCAGGGGTCTCCCTCTGTCCTCCGCCTCCTCGCCGTCCTCGCCCTCCTCCTCCAGGGAGTGGGTGTGTCTGAAGTACGTCTGGGCGTAGACGTAGTAGAGGCCGGGCTGCGGCACCACCAGCTCCCCGTCCACCAGCTGGACGTCCTGGAGGAAGGCCAGCCCCTTCTGCCCCTCCCACCACGAGATCTTCTGGCCCTGAACTCGACGCCCGGCAGCGACCGGAGCTGCGGAGGTTCAAATAAACACACTCAGAATACATTCACAAGCTTCATGATCCCGTTCCCACCCGGAAAACACACACAAATAACGAACATTCTGAATCACAAGTGTAAAAACATTCATGTGAAAATCAAAATTTGACCTTTTCAAGTCAAGTTTCTTTAAGTCACTTTCACCATGAGATAGTAAGAAGTTCAAAATATAATATTTTATTTCAAACATGTATAAAATATAAATTTACATAAGAAAAACAAGAATAAATAGTAAATATAAGCAGCACATTCTGAGTGAAGAGAGAAGAAAGAAGTGTTGCTTGTTTGGACGATTCTGACTTTAAAAAAGCAACATTTTTATGTAATATCTCATCATTTTAACTCATAACACACATTTATACAAGACCAGGAGTATTTTATTTGTATCTTTTTTGAAATTTTCATCTGTTTTCTTGTTTCCTGGTGTAAATGTGCTCCTATAGAATTGTAACCACATCTTGGAGAAAATGTGTTTTTCTTGACAGACCTCACCCGACTGTAACGTTCAGGGTTTGGACATTTTTTTCAGTCCGTATACCTTCATTAGTTTCATTAGTTTCATTAGTTAAACGTGTAATTTCTCATTTCTGCTGCTGGAACGTTTGCCGAGGGTCGGGTGCCGATCCAAAACCTCCTGGAGGCATAAACACCTGGACTCTCATTGGATTCTGCTCTGACCCGACGAGACGAGAGCTCAGAGAACACTTTTTAACTTCTGCGATTAAAAAAGGTGATTACTCTTCACTCCTGTTTATCAGCCTGACTGTCGGGTGGTTCTGTTCTGTAATGTCGACTTCTGACTGGAGCTGGAGGGGAAATGGACTTTACTGCATGAACGTATCGTTACAGAGAGGAGACAGAGAACCAGAACCAGAACCAGAGTCTCTGCTGAGTGCTAACTGCTGAGGTACATTTCAAACCAAACTGCAGCCTATAGGTTAGATTTGCACGTCAGGTCCAGACCCGACTCACCTCCTCCCTCTCGCTCCAGTTTGGGCAGAAAGCTTCCGGTGACGTGGGCGGCGACTTTGGGGCGAGGTGAAGCCCTGTCCACCATCACAAGCGAGGGCAGCACCCGAGACACCTCATCTAACACGGAGAGAGGGATGACATAACATGTGAACGCATCCACGGAGGGATTACACATCAGGTTAGACAAGTTAGAGGAAATCTAAGTTTTACACGACATAACTAACATTCCGTCAGTGTTTTCGTTCTCACCTCTGACTGCCGATGAAATCTGCCTCTGGTAGCGCTGCGACAGAGACTGCAGGGGAAAGAATGGAAGGCACAAAGTCAGGATTGTTTTCTCAAAGGGGCATTTATGAATTCAAAAAACACAATTCGAGGAAATAAAGAAAAAAGCCCTCAGCGCATTCAGCAGGTCAACCAGCTGCCTTTTGTTTGACGTTAACCCTGAAATCATGCCGACACGAGGATCAGGAAGTTTGTCCGCTGAATGAAAAGCAGCCTTCATGTTCAGGTCGGTAACAGATCCGTCTCTGGTAATCGACCTCCCCTCTTTCCCCCCCTCGTGTTTTACCCACAGAATTGGCAAACGAAGGGTGAAACTACTGCCAGACTGATGAAAACGATTTTCTAAAGTGTAGTGGACTTTGGACGTGTTTATTTTCAATTCAGCTTGTTTCCAGAAAACGTAACAAAAAGAACAATTGGAAAAACATGGTGAGGCGTTCTGAAAGCATCAGGGAAGAACGGCAACGAAGACACAGTTTGGGTAATGTTATGATCATTATAATAAATAACCTGGTTGCAGAAGTTAATGATTTGTCTTTACAGCCTCAACAGTAACTGAGAGGAAGGTGAGAGAACAGCTCATCGACTCTCCAGCGTTCAGTCAGTGTGGGAGAGCTGCGAGACTTCAAAAGAAAACCTGCAGGTTTTATCTTTGTCTTCTGTGGAATCCGTGATGCTCGGCCGAAAAACAATGAAAGCTCGTCCAAATGTGGCAAATGTGGTGCCTGTTTTTCCCCTCATGACACGCAGGATGAAGGACGTCAGCATCACACATGTTGGACATCGTTCAGTTAAAAACACTGCGCTGAAATAAAACGGCGCAGAATCGTCTGAAATCGATGCCAAATCAGCGTTTAATCACGTATAATAAACGTCGGTCAGGCATTTCTGACATTATATCTAGAGTTAGTACATGCAATATAAAACCAGATCCTCTTCTTCTCATACGTGGATCATTTGAAAGGAATAATCCTGATAAAAAACAGAGAAATGTATATTTTTAGTCTGAAGGTCGGTCAGTTCGTTCAGCCCACTCTCAACAACTGTTGGACGGATTGTCAGGATGAATGAGACTCACTTTGGTCGTCCCCCGACCGGTTTGGCGATGGCGAATTCTGAGCATCGTAACATCCTGACACCAGAGAGCACAATACCGTCATGAGTTGAGGGGGAGAAACGTTACGTAGTCAGCGAATGTTTTTTAAGCTTCGGAGCCGGAACACAAGTTCCATGTGATGAAGAGGCAAAGGCGAAGGGACGTGAGATGAGATCTGATCTGCCGGAGGGTGTCGTCACGCTACCTCAAATTCAGAAACCTCAACGCCGTCGTCCATCATGATGTTTTTCACCTTGGACCTCCTCATATGTCATATCAGTGGATCTCACTTATCACACATATCAGCCAACTGATGTATTTGAACCCTGGGCCATCGCAGCGAGGACATTGCCTCTTCTACAGGGAGGACACAGCTTCCTCTGCTGCGAGGACACAGCTTCCTTTGCAGTGAGGACACAGCTTCCTTTGCAGGGAGGACACAGCTTCCTTTGCAGTGAGGACACAGCTTCCTTTGCAGGGAGGACACAGCCTTGGTTGCAGAGAGGACACAGCTTCCTCTGCTGCGAGGACACAGCTTCCTCTGCTGCGAGGACACAGCTTCCTCTGCTGCGAGGACACAGCTTCCTCTGCTGCGAGGACACAGCTTCCTCTGCTGCGAGGACACAGCTTCCTCTGCTGCGAGGACACAGCTTCCTCTGCTGCGAGGACACAGCTTCCTTTGCAGGGAGGACACAGCTTCCTCTGCAGGGAGGACACAGCCTTGGTTGCAGAGAGGACACAGCTTTCTCTGCAGTGAGGACACAGCTTCCTCTGCTGCGAGGACAGAGCCTCTGTTGAAGCAAGGACTCGGCTTCCGCTACAACAAGCGGAGGCTGTGTCCTCTCTGCAACCAAGGCTGTGTCCTCTCTGCAGAGGAAGCTGTGTCCTTCCGCTTCAACAACAAACAGCCTCCTCTGCAGGGAGGACACAGCCTCCCCTGCAGGGAGGACACAGCTTCCTTGGTGAATATAGCTAACATTATCCCTGATGTCCGTTAGCATGATAGCATTGTCACTGTGAGCATGCTAGCATCATGAATGTGGCTAGCATTCAGGAGTTACAACATTTGGTTTTGACAACAATAACAGCAAAGATTTGATCACAACAAACAAAACTTATCTGCAGGTGAAGCCGACAGCTCGATAAATACGTTCGAGGAAACAAACGTGGGAAAATCAGAGTTTGACAGCAGCAGGACTCGACTGAGACGTCAGTTGACAGGAGAAGTTGGACGTCCCTTCGCTCTGCGGCACAATCTGTCCCCGCTTCATGTTTTTATACTCTGAACTAAATTTAATCAAGTCAGAAAATAACCGTCCTGTGTTGTTACAGCGAGCAGCGAAGAGTCGGGAGCAGGACACGAAAACAAACAGCACACACAAATAGAAAGTAAAGGAGGAATGATAACCTGAGTGTGTGTGTGTGTGTGTGTGTGTGTGTGTGTGACAGAGAGGTAGAGAGAGAGAGCGAGCGGGGCGGGCGAGCAAGCAGGGCAGGTGAAGGCATTCCTGTGCTGATTAAACTGAACAGGATCACATCACATCTCCGGCTATGAAGGAGCTCATTGTGCGTCTGCAGACAGCGATTCGGATCATTTCAACATTTTTTTCTTCTCCTGCTAACGTTCAGAGCAGCACAACGATATTAATAATCACAACTTTGTGTTTCCCCTCACTTACTCTCATTTAAAAAGTAGAACTGCTGCTGGAAAATACAGGAAACAAACTTCTTGCTGAGAGTTGTTGTTGTGAGATTTAAGAAAATACAGAACACAAATGAACAGATGACGTGTCGAACATTAAATCCTTACACATCGGTCACTTAAAGACTAATTTTGCGTTGTGCAATCAGACCGTTAACGTTTCTCACACGCCATAACTCTCTTGTGTTTTCTCGATAACCGCGATCTCGATATTGTGTTTGTGATTGTATCGTCTGAACGATCTAGCGCAGACGTTCGGCTTTGTGCATGTTTGATAGTTGACAGTAATTGTTCCACACTTTTTATTGTTTTTTGAGGATCATTTATCTGCAAAAAAAAGAGACAAAACACGCAGCGAACAAAGTTAAAGATCTTTTTTTTTTCCAGAGGTGGAAGGAGTTCAGTTACATTACTGCAATATTGCTCAATTAGAAGTTAAACTACTGGAATTAAAGTTATATTAAAGTAAAAGAACAAACGTGTTAAATCTCGACTGAACATTTGTCATGCTGATGAAACCTGCGTGTGAATTCCTCGACGATAAACTCCCCCGTTATAAAAAGAGAAATGATGATATATATAACAGTAATGAAGCTGCTGTGACGTTTGCTGTCTTGGCCGTTTGCAGCTGAAATGTGGGGAGATTAGTCACGTCTCCAAACTCATGTGGGTGGGGAGTTTTTTATTTTATTATTTGCAGCAGACCAGAGAGAAAAAACTGAGCTTTGAAAGCCAAAAATGTGAGCAGCTGGCCAACAAATCATCGAGTCGTTAGTGCCGATCAAAACACGCTGATATGTGGAGTTCATTCTGTGATGTAATGAAGTGAAATCACACTCGACACAGTTCAGAGTTCAGGGAGTTTCTACCTTCTCGATGAGCAGGTGGAGCTGCTGAGTGACCTGCCAGCACGGGTCGCCTCGCACCGCCGTGACGCTCTGCAGGTCGGCGCCGGTCAGGCAGGAAACGCTGCTCCTGGCAAACGTCTCCTTCATCTGTGGAGAAGAGCATCGAGCAATCAGAACAAACGTCTCTGCTGCTAACTTATCTCCTGACGGCGCTCGGCTGCTCCGGTTAGGTTCAGGCACACAAACCGCTCGGTTAGGTTCAGGCACACAAACCGCTCGGTTAGGTTCAGGCACACAAACCGCTCGGTTAGGTTCAGGCACACAAACCACTCGGTTAGGTTCAGGCACACAAACCACTCGGTTAGGTTCAGGCACACAAACCACTCGGTTAGGTTCAGGCACACAAACCACTCGGTTAGGTTCAGGCACACAAACCACTCGGTTACGTTCAGGCACACAAACCACTCGGTTACGTTCAGGCACACAAACCACTCGGTTAGGTTCAGGAAGAGACCGCAGATTCCGGCCAAATTGTCCTAAAACTTTGAGCTCCATCGTTTAATATATCCGGCGGTTTTTACACTTGAAATGTTGACCTGCCAACAGTTTCTCTCACGCCAAACCCTCCTGGTGAACGTTTCCTACCGCACTCTTTCAGGATCGTATAAATCTGCGGTGCAATGACATTTTATTACGAGAACAATAAGACGTAGACCACATTTCACTCTCCTGTCATTAACTTTTCTCCTGAGTCAACATCATTTCCTGGCGTGCGTCCCGCCGTCTTTTGTTTTTCATGTCTTGTTTGGGTTTCATTTCTGCTCCGAGTTAATGATCCACTCCTGTAAACACTGGCTGAGAGGTTGGACTGGACCGAATCCAGGTAGCCAACAAATGGACTCTGGCTTCACCAGAACACACACACACACACACACACACACACACACACTGTAAAAAGCTCTTCCTGATAATCACAGCTAATCATAAACATCGCTGCAGTCTTTGCTCTACTTCCTTGTCACTCTGTTTTCTAGAAAAGGAAAGTGTGTCACTGCATGAAGCTGTTGTGTAAAGCTCCATTTTTTGTGTTTCCCTGTGAATGCATCCTGCAGTGTGTGGCCCTGCATTGTAAGAAAAAACAAATAGAGGGGAAATGAGACACGTCCTGGACTGTTCGTGCTCGGTGGAGCGCAGCAACGGAACCGGAGCGCGCAAAACAGCGAGTTCAGAGCGTTTTTCCCCTGAAGAGCAACAATAATCTGCACGTTAAAGTTTACAGAAAGTGAAGTCAGAGTGTTGAGAGTCAGCACGGACTCTGGTTTTCTTCCAGCTGCGCTCGGCTCCGCGGTGCGCGCTGCTCGGCGATGCGTAAAAGCCACCGCGCGTCCGAACCTTTTAGTTTGTGTCTTACCGAGTTCAGAGCGGTGGTGAAGTGGAGCACGGTGATGGTGACGACCACAGTCTGTAGCAGAACCGCCAGCAGCAGCAGAACCCCGAGCTTCGGACCGGAGCCCGTCATAACGACAGACCGGCCGTCCGGTACCCGACCAGCGTCGTGCCGTCCCGTCCCTCCAGAACAAGAACAATGGCAGAGAGCTGACTTCTTCACTTCTACCCTCCCCTGCAAAGAGGAGGAGGAGGAGGAGGAGGAGGAGGAGGCGGGGCCGGCCTGCAGAACAAGAACTTTCCCCCTCCATGAATTTCTCCTGGAGAGATGATTGTTTCTTTTCTGCGCTGGAAAAACACAGATAGCCTCCGAGTTTATTGTGCGCCTTCATAATCTGCGCTGCAGATCTGCAGGCTGAGCTCTGTGCATCCGAGCATGATCAGAACTTATGTTTTTGCAGCTGAATTCTGGCACGTACATGACTTTTTTTTTAAAAATTATTGTTGCATAGAAGTTTTTAAAGGTATAAGAACACGCTTGAGGTCTCCTGGTGGAGGTTCTGGGGGGTCCGAGGCGTGAGAAAGAGTCGACGGGCTGTTTCCTGCGTTCTGGTGAAACAAGCTGTTCTCAGAAGGGAAACAAGGTCCCAGAACACTGAGGCTGGAGAGGTGGCAGGGTCCGCCACATATGAAATTGATGTCTTCCCCCAAAACTACTGACTGCTCCTTTAAAGAGTGGAAGTGACAACATGATAAGTGAGATGCAGTCTGTGGCGTTAAGTTTTATTCATCGCTTTTCATTCGTGCTCTGATCGTCGGCCTCTCGTTGGGGACCGACGCGACAGAATAACGGACGAGGAAATGTGGAAAAACGTCGGAAGTCTGTCAGAGTCGGATGAAGGTTTGTGACCCTGGGAGGAAAAGAAGGAGAGGGCGATGAAAAACGCGAGTTATACGTAAGAAATCTGCTTTCAAATCCACAAGAACGTGAATAAAACTTTATACATCACCTCGTCTTTGTGCCTGAGTCACGTCGGATAGATTTCCAACAGCAGCGAAGCCGAAGCAGCGAGATTTTATTCTCCCCAAACAGCCGGAAGACTTTTCTGTACATGAGTCGACCTCTGACTGAACTCAGCCCTCAGCAGAGACTCTGGTTCTGGTTCTGGTTCTCTGTCTCTTCTCTGTAACGCTACGATCATGAAGTAAAGTCCATTTCCCCTCCAGCTGCAGTCAGCAGTCAACAGTACAGAACATAAACACCTGACAACGCTCCGACTCTGGCTCTTTATTCCTCCAGGAGATCCGGATCTGCACCTGTAGCACCAGAAATCACACACTGTGCATTTAAACTTACAGAAACTAAACTTTTAATGTCTTTTTATTACATATCGATGATATAAAATCCAAATATCCTGCAGCACACCGATGTAGGAGATATAAATCAGGCGTCTGTCAGGCTGAAACCATAAATTCAGCTGATTCGGACCACATGGGACCAAAACGTCCACCTATAGTTTGTGTTCCCGGCATTTCATCCCCCCGTTTTATCTGCTTTGGTCGTTCTCGTCCACCCAGTCGAGCTCCCGTCTGACGAGAGTTATGTGATTCTAATAATCTTTGTGTTCATACGAGACGATCGGACGTAACGATCCTGTCACGTTAGCGAGGTATCGGAATGTATATTTTTCTCCCGGGAGATTCTGGGAAGCTTCCAAGTCTTTATCACACCGCGTAACAAAAACGCCATGTTGATTCATACTGCGAGGTCAAAACAAAACAAGGTGTAAAATTTGAAGCTTTGTGTCAGAAAACAGCAACACAATGAGAGAAAGTCTGGAAGTAATGATCAGATAATTAACTTGTTGACCTGCAGCCGCTGCTCTCGTGTTATCTCATTTAAAATAAATGCCACCGGTTAGAAAGATTTAAACAAACAGGAAGTTCAGACGGACCAATAGGACGCGAGGTCAAATGTCAGAGATACGGTTTGGCTAAATGCCTGCAAGTCTCTCAAGATATTTTTATATTCTGGTATTGAAATAAAGAATTACATGAACACACAAACAAGTCAGAAGTGATTCTTTAACTTCTTCCAGCTCGTCTGAACACTGGATTCGTCGCTGCTTTCCAGTTGAACTCAACAGACGTCGGCCTTTTTTTCCTCTAACTCCTTATTTTTAGTTTGACCTTCCAGTCCAGAGCTCAGGACAATCAGCCCCACACAGCAGAAAACAAAGACTTGAATCTGAGGGTCTTTTATTTCCCCTGACGTTAACCGCAGCGGTCAGCGGCGCTGCGATCGGCCTCGGTGGCGTTGTTATCGGTGTGTTTCTGTGCAGCGAGGCGAGCCGAGCCTATAAATGGATCCCGGTCCCGTGTGCTCGTTCCTGCAACATCTGGCCTCAATCTGGGCTCCTACGCCTCGCCGCCCCCCCACCACCACCACCACCACCCCTCATGGGAGACGCTCTCCACTTAGGTTTCACTGTGCTCCACCGCTACGCCTGCACGGGCCTGCTGGGGGTAACACACACTGTAAACTAAGTGTGTGTGTGGTTGTGTGTGAGGTCAACATTGTTCCATGAGAGCATCATGAAATATTCAGATCAGATTTAGTTTATCAGGATTCTTCTCTGACTTCCCTGCAGACAGCGAAAAGGTTTCATCCCAACGTTAAAACTAAAAAACTCGTCTTTAAATGAAGCTAAATCTGAAATCGCTGTAACGCGAACAGATTTCTGTGATTCATTCCGCCTCAGACACACACTCACACACTCCTGAGTGTATTTCTGAACGGCGGCCAAGTTTTGATGGGGATACGAAGAGGAGAGCTGACCGACTCCCCCGCAAAGTCGACTCCCTCCCTCCTCGGTCGCCTTCCAAACTTTGTCTTCCACTCCCCTCCCTCGTCTGACTCTTTGTTTTCTGTCCTCTCTCTCTCTCTCAACATCTCTTTGTCTCCTGTTCAGTCTCTCCCCCATCGCTTCTCCTCAGATCAAATCTGTCGTAGGTCGTCTGTCTCGAGGTTGACAGCCGCTGCTTTTCCATCCACCTGGAACCTTTTTCAATCAGTGCTTTAAAATATCTGAGGGGAAAAATGAGAAGAGTTCAACCGAGTGTCACAGCATCAGTGAAGTGACTTCTCTCAACACTCGGCAAGAGTTTGGAAAAATCTGTGTCCATGTACACGAGTCCTAAATTTGACATTTCTGCAGAATCCTACAGACAATTTGGTGACACAAAGTAAAACTATATTCTCCGAACCTTCAGTCGACAATCAGACTTTTACTTGTTCGGCGCTTTGCATACAAACAAAAGTAACAGCAATAAAACAGGAAACACGATTAAAATACAGAAATATTTCGTTAATAGAATACAGAGATTAAACACTGTTATAAATAAAAAGGATTAAAAATTAAAACAAATACTATGGTACATAAAAAACAAGAACAAAATACAATGCTATCATTTAACATCAATAAAACATCTAATCTAATAGTGTACATAAATAAATAAATAAATAAATAGATACCTACAACTCAACCAAAGTGCTTTAGTTGGTGAACGCTTCGTTTCCACACAGTTTTCGTGTTCAATCAGTACAAATAGAGCTGTATTACTTCCTGTGACACACGGTGAATATGTTCCGTCCAAAAACAAGACGGAGGGAGTTTCACAAACGCATCGATGATCTTTACGAATCCAGATGTGACAGTCTGACAATGTCAAAGCTGAGGAGTGCCGAGAAAAATATGTAATCGAAAATTGAATAGTGAATTTGGAGAAGCCTGATATCACAACTATTTTAAAAAGTTGTTTCATGGTTAAAAAGCTAAATATGACAAAGCTCACTGGAGACGGAGTTTGTGAAGCAATCAGGACGTAAACGTGGAGGAAGAGCGACACGATCTGCTGATCTCCATGAACCACCAACAGTCGATCTCCCAGTGTTCGATTTCTCTGGAAAATGTGCGTTACGTCTGGATGGAAACTGAGTATTGTAGTCAGAATGTAAAGATAGCCAATGTTTATGATCTCTGGCTGCAGACTGGCATCTCATCTGGATCCCAGGTGGGCTGCCAGAAACACTCAAATAATCAGCTGAGAACTGCTTGAAGACCTGAAGACCTGCAGACCTGAAGACCTGAAGACATGTCACATCTTTACACAGACCTGTCTCCATCATCTTTACACAGACCTGTCTCCATCATCTTTACACAGACCTGTCTCCATCATCTTTACACAGACCTGTCTCCATCACGTCTTTACACAGACCTGTCTCCATCATCTTTACACAGACCTGTCTCCATCACATCTTTACACAGACCTGTCTCCGTCATCTTTACACAGACCTGTCTCCATCATCTTTACACAAACCTGTCTCCATCGTCTTTACACAGACCTGTCTCCATCATCTTTACACAGACCTGTCTCCATCATCTTTACACAGACCTGTCTCCATCGTCTTTACACAGACCTGTCTCCATCATCTTTACACAGACCTGTCTCCATCATCTTTACACAGACCTGTCTCCATCACATCTTTACACAGACCTGTCTCCATCATCTTTACACAGACCTGTCTCCATCATCTTTACACAGACCTGTCTCCATCATCTTTACACAGACCTGTCTCCATCATCTTTACACAGACCTGTCTCCATCATCTTTACACAGACCTGTCTCCATCATCTTTACACAGACCTGTCTCCATCATCTTTACACAGACCTGTCTCCATCATCTTTACACAGACCTGTCTCCATCATCTTTACACAGACCTGTCTCCATCATCTTTACACAGACCTGTCTCCATCATCTTTACACAGACCTGTCTCCATCACGTCACAACCTTGTGTTATGTAATGATGAATAAATTACCTTGTACTGATTTGACCTACATTACCCACAATGCAACTTTGCCACTGTGTGATTTCACTGGAGGTAATTTGTCAGATTACATGCAGCTTCCTCTGGAGCCACACAGGGTTTTATATGACTCTGTTCATGTTTGACCTGTAAACACACGTGTTATCCTGAAGTCTGTTGTGGAAATGGACGATTATTAATATAAACACAGACATTATCTGTTAAAACACTGACTGTGAAAACCAGCAAGCTTTAACACTCTGAGTCTCTTTCTCTCTCTCTCTCTCTGAGTGTGTGCCAAGGTAAACACCCTGCTCACACACACACACACACACACACACACACACACACACACACGGAAAAAAAAAACACACACTATTAATTTTGTCCCTCCCATTAGAAAGAACACAGAGCCCAGAGCTGAACAATATCACTGATATCTGGAGCAGACACACACTCCCACACACACACACCTCAGGAAGGGAGAGGTAGGACAACCAAGGCGGCCAATGGGCATGCCGGAAATCTGGAGAGCCGACCAATGGGCAAACAGGAAACTTTTGGGGACTTTCCAAAGTTTCCAAAGTATTTTTTTCTTTTATTTTTGGCTCCTCTTGCTTTTGTCAGTTCTTGTGTTTTTTATGCTGAAGTGTGTGTGTGTGCGTGCGTGCGTGCGTGTGTGTGTGTGTGTGTGTGTGTGTGTGTGTGTGTGTGTGTATGTGCTGCTTCATTTCAGAGGGATGAGGGCGATCGAGGAGGCTGTCACTCCCCAGAGAGAGAGAGACCCCCTCCGGATACAGTTACTGAAATGCACATGTGTATTACTCACGCTGTGGGAACATAAATCTGTTAACACCTTCTCATTGTGAGGACTCGCCTTTCTTTGGGGAAGAAAACACAAGTCCCAATAACGTAGGTGATTAAACTTTAGGTTGAACTCTCTCTTGAGGGTGTAGCTTGTGCTGCTCGGTCAGGTGAGATCACAATAAACTCAACATGAAATGTACGAAATAAGAACATTTATGGATGCTGGTAAGGCTCTCGGGGTTGGGTTCAGACAAGTAGAGGCGAGCGTAAGTCTCCAGCAAATAAAGTCAGCAAGTCGGCGCACATTAAATTCCTCTGAAATGATGGAAACACGATTGTACGAGTGTGTTGCCATGTCTGCTTATTATAAGCAACTTTGACCTTGTTTTCCCGTTATGTCTCTACAAATATTGGGAGTTCGTTTGTAGTTGTGCTTGTTTAATTGCTTCTTCGGAGTTTTGTCCGACTTCCTGTGAAATATATCCAGGTATCTTAAACACGAAGGCGATAAGCCGACGTCTGTCGCAATCATCGACCTTGCACGTGTCTGTGGTTTGCAGAAACATTAGCTGTTATTTGTTTTATGTTGATGGAGCCGCCTCTCTCCCTGTCTCACATTAGTCACTTTCTCTGTGCTTGTTTCTCATCTGGCAACACTGTTTACGAGTCCTCAGGACGCGTTCCAGCTGTGTTTGTAGCAACAAAAGCCCAGAGATTTTACACCAAAACCCAGTTTTTGTGCCTAAATCAACCCAGATTTTAAATGCGGGCTCGACATGTTCTTGGTTTGCAGAAACGCAGAATGCAAACAGTGATTGAGGCGACTGGGCTGCAAGCGGAACACCAACTGAGTGTCAGAACTTATAAAAGTTCTGGTGTCAGTTCTGGAATCGGGTGTCCACAAACTTCTGGCCGTGCAGAGTAGGTGTGTGTGGTTTTCTGTGTGTGGAACATACAGAATGTGTCCTTGTGCAGTTTGAGGCCCACATTGTGGTTTTCTCTTCCTCCCCACCAATCTTTCTCTGTCCTCCCTCTCTCTCTCTCTCTCTCCCCTCTTTCTGCAGTCTCACCCTCCCTCGCTCGCCCCCTCCCTCCCCTCCACCTCCTCTTTCCAAATTGCCTTACACTCCCTTCTCTCTCTCTCTCTCTCTCTGCCTGTCAGGAAGAAGTGAACAATATGACCTTTAGTCGCAGCGATAACATTCTCCCTCGTGAATTCCCCGCCGCTCCGGCTTTCCTTTCACATTCTCACCGGTTTGTTTTCGCTCCCGGCGCCTCTGTTTTTCTAAGAAATGATCATCTCGGCACCCGGTGATTAACGAGCCGCACTGGGGGGGCCAGGGAGGAAGTCGGGCCTCCACGGGGTCACACACAGACAGACACTCCGACTAAGAGTCTCATCAATGTTTGTCAGTGTGGACAGTGAAGAGCTGCACGTTTATGTTTTAATTCCCTCCTGGGCTGACTGCAAATGTCTGAAAGTGAGATCGAGAGGCGGGGAGGGGTCGAGCTGAAAGGGGGCCCCCCAGGACCCCCCAAAATTTAATGTAATGGATTTTTTTTTTTGCAAGAATCAAGTCATGACTTCTGTTAAACTCATAGTTCCATTAATATTTTGTCCAGACACAGAGAAGAAGAAGATGACATCATGCAACAAACCGGCTATGATGACCCAATGAAAAACAGGCTCAATAGGTATCACAGGAACAAAGAATACAAAGAATCGTTAATACTCAAAAATGTGTTAGCGTGATAACTATTGAGCCTGTTTTACATTGAGTTCACAAAATGTTCAAGTTACAGCTTGTGGTTGTTCCGTTTGTTGCGAACTAACAACACAAAAGAAAAAGCTAAAAACAAATAAAACTGATTATATGTGTGAAGAATTAGCACTTTTCTCAGTTTATATTATTCTAAATGGAATTTATGAGGTTTTCCGATAAATCAAGACGTCAACTTCAGCTTGAAAAGTTGTGATGAGCCTGTTTTTGATTCTTTGTATGTGATTTCTAAGCCTCAACGACGGCTTATCTTTCACCTGAATGGGTAAACCAATGAAAAGCAAATGAAAAACAACAGGCTTAGTAGGTATCACAAAAAACTTGAAATCATTATTGTAAAAAGTTTTACAGTAATCAAATTATGAACATTTGTACAAACGAAGAACGTTTTTCAGTCTCCGCTACTTCCAGGTTTTCTATCTCTGTGTGAAACCCATTGAGCCTGTTTTTCATTGAGTTCACAACATTTTAAAGTTACAGCTTGTAGTCGTTGTGTTTGTTGCGTACTAGCAACAGAAAATCTAAACACGCATAAAACTGATTCTGTGTGACAGGAATTAGCACTTTTCTCAGTTTATATGATTCTAAATGGAATTTTTGAGGTTTTCCGATAAATCGAGACGTCAACTTCAGTTCTGAAAAGTCGGTATGAGCAATGACAAAACAGGCTCAGTAGGTATCACAAAAAAGTAGAAATAGTTATTATAAAAAGTTTTACAGTAATCGAATTATTAACATTTGTACAAACAAAGAATGTTTTTCAGTCTTCGCTACTTCCAGGTTTTCTATTTTTGTGTGAAACCCATTGAGCCGGTTTTTCATAGAGTCTGGTGTGTATATTAATATTAACCTTGGTTCCTTAGCTCTGTACAGATATATTATTTATTTATATTTCTTATTTTTGCGATGTTTGACTTGAAGTTCTAAATTCTGAGTGAGTTTTAGTCATCGAAGACAAACTCAAAAGAAAACACTTGATCTTATTGACGATAACTGAATTTACATTCTCGGGTGAACTGTTCCTTTAAACACTGTATCGTCATGCTACATAGCAGTATCTAGTTTTTACTGTACACTTCTTGTCTGTAGTGAACACAAAAAAAAACCAACATACCACTTTATTCTAACAGTAAATGATACAATATGTGGCGCCAAAGCACGTCAATGAAACTGCAACAACAATTTGACGCAAGTTCTTGTTTTCTCGGCTCTTTTTCTGCAGCTGCGAGCACGATGTCCTTGAAGAACACTGACAAATCATATTTCAGTCTTCATATAGGCAATACTTTGTGTCTTCCAGTCTGAACTCTTGATAAGCTGAAGGTCTGCGGTGCTTTGATGTCGGCGCTGGAATGTGACTGAGTACATTTTCTCCTCGTGCCACATTGTACATCAGAGGGAAACGTTGTGGTTTCCACTTCCACTGCTTTTATCTCACAGCTTTTTTTACAAGTTACTTTGAAATTAAGTTTTATGTCAACTTTATTGATGATCACTTAAGTTACCACGTCCTGGTTTCAGCCACTCAAGTGGGTTTTCTTTCAATACTTTCATAATTTTACCATATTTGTAATATTGTTGATGTTTGTACTGTTGGTCGGACTAAACAAACATTGCGAAGGTGCCACTTTGCGATCTGTCGCCTCATTTGTCACCATTTTGACGAAAGATGACATCTTTCACGTATAAATTGGTTCCCTTAAACCTCAAAAGTTTCCTTTTCCTGCAAAAATGAGTGATGAACTACGGCAACAGCTGTACGTCACTAATTAGTCTACCGGTTTGGATTTTTCCTTCAAAAATGGAGGATGAAATACGGCACAAAGGGAGCGCGACCAAACCAGGAAGAGGCATCGATTTCCCCGGACACCATCCTCCAGGTAAATATGGAACAACCGGAGTAACTGTAAAAGAAAAACATGGAGGCTGGATGGCTGACAGAGAGGAAAAGAGTGATAGAAAATGAGGTGAAACAAGAGAGAACCGTCAAACGTTCACTCGATGGAGAGCGCTCCGGTGTCGTGTCAAATTCTGTTCCCTCGTTGAAATATTCGCTAACACTTTTGATACTGACCAAGCGAAAGCAAAAACAACTTTAAGAATCCCAGATTGATCTAGAGACCCTGATCCCAGTGCTGTTAACGGTCGGTTAATACGTCGGCAGGTTTTGTAGAAAGAACGCCTGTTTTGAAGCATCTGAATTTGCGGCGTTGAGACGAGACACACATCAACAGGGGATCAGACTTTGACACGACATCGGAGCGCTCTCCATCGAGTGAACGTCCGACGGTTCTCTCTTGTTTCACCTCCGTTTCTATCAGTCTTTTCCTCCTCCGTCAGCCATCCAGCCTCCATCTTTTTCATTTACAGTTACTCTGGTTGTTCCACCTTTACCTGGGGATGGTGACCGGGGAAATCAGTGCCACTTCCTGGTTTGGTCGCGCTCCCTTTGTGCCGTAGTTAATCCTCCATTTTTGAAGGAAAAATATAAACCGGTAGACTGATTAGTGACGTACAGCTGTTGCAGTTCAACTCATATTTATTTACTTTTACGAGGACAGTATCATTTTTCTGATTCTGACCGCAGCGCCGATCTCACCATTAGACTCGAGGTGAGCCAAGTGGATTATGGGATACCGGGGGCCTAAACCAGATGTTTCTTTCTAAATTCCAACGACAAACAAATGTAGTATATTTGTTTAATATGTGACTTGCTGACCTTTCTAACTTATCCCGTCTTGAATTATGAGCTTTTCAACGGATCCACCCTTTTGATCTGTGAACAGAGTGCATGCTGGGATAAGCTCCTTCGCTCTGCCCCGACTCCAAATATGATTAAGTGGTTGTGAGAAAAACAATGGCTGAGTTCACACACACACACACACACACACACGAACACACAGTCTGATGGTAATAAGCTCCTGATGGACGATCACACACACATGTGAGCGCGCCCTGTGGCTCTGCAGATGCAGGACTGACGAAGACACACGAACACAAACCCGTCCGTCAGGTGAGGCATGTTCCCGCTCACCTGTCTCTGATCACGTGATCCAGCAGGCATGTTGCATTCTGATGGATTCTGTTTCTGTTTCTCTGCAGGCTTTAACTTGAAGGACCAGTGTTCATGTGGACGAGGGCAGAAACAGAAACAGAAGTTTTCTTTGACATCCTGGGAGGAGGTGAGGACGCCGAGCTGAAAGCAAAAAAACAAGTTTTTTCACCAGGACGGCAGCAGATGGGGAAAGTCTGGCAGAGATCTTAGTCAATGTGGATCTGTTTTTACGAGTTTCCAATATCACAGGAGTGCAGAATCACGGCTGTAAATCTAAAACAACGTCTAAATCCAGGGATTTAAAAAAAAGTAGAGGTGTAAATCCATCAGTGGAAATCTATTAAGTTTAATGATCGTTCATAAATCTGACATGAAAACGGAGAACAAAAGGAATAAAAGCCTCACGACTCGAGCGATGAATTGTAACACACACTTATTTCTAACAGCTGATTTACTGACGGAGGCTGCTGCTGTGCAGGAGGAGGATCTGGCGCCATCTCCTGTGTCGGGCTTTTATTTTGAAATTTAACAAACTATAGTCACACAGGAGTTAGTGAGTTTTTTTAATACCAGTGGGGAAAAACTAATCATTATCATTATTTATAACAGCTATAGTAAGTCATAGTTATAAATATGAACATAATAAACTATAATTTAATTAATAACTTTTGCTATATTGCTGTATATGAAGTATATTTACCTTTTAATTACAAGTTAATACCTATATTTGTAATGGGATTACTATATTTAAAGTGGTAACTGTAACTAACAACTTTTTAACTATAATTTTGTAGCTTTATAAAAGTGGTTTTGATTAAAAAGTTAAATTAATTTGATCAATTAGTAGCTAATTATCATAGTTAATAACCCACTAAACTATAATCTGATGAACAATCATTATAAATAGATATATCAGTAAGTTCTAATAACGTTTGTGATTAATTTGTTGTATTCAGGTTTATTTAATAACTTAATACCTTTATTTGTTAAAGGAAACCTATACTGGTGATTATAACTAATAACTTTATGCGATATTCAGTATTTTTCTTATTATCAATGTTTTTTTTCTAGTTAAGTAACTAGTAACTGAAATGATCAAATAAATGTAGTTTAATGTACTTTGTGACCGCTACCTGTTGAACAAAAAGTGAAACAAACTCTGTATTTTTGTACCGATGTATGTAGCGATAGTTTCTAACATCTGTAATAACTAATGAGTCAATGAAAGAGTCAATAAACGACGAGCTGATAATCAATTTTTCAGTTTTTTATCTTCGGTTTATTTCCTGAAAAAGAAATGTGCCGTCACAAAGACTCATGTCAGCATCTTACACATATTATATCATTAATGACGTTTCATGGATTCAGATTTAAGCTGCAGCACTAAAAAGCAGATCAGATAATTTCTTTTGTTTTTTAATAACACATATAGTTTATTAAGATTAAATAAACACACTCTTGTGTTCATATCACAGTAAAACACCAGCAGAAAAATCCCCTTTGCAGAATGAAAACTCGTCCACAATGATAATAAAATACAGTACGATATTAAAACAATAAAAAGTTGATCCCGCTCCCGACACACCGCGAGTGTCGTCACACAATAAAACAGCTAATTTATGGGTTTTATTAGCGCCGCCAACTGGAGCAAACATCTACGCAGCAGGTTTGCTCCAGTTTTATCTCCAATAAAACCCAAAACTCAACCTAAATTATATTAAAAGCTTATTTATACAATATGAAACTATTTAAAGGAACAGTTCACCCACAAATGTAAATCATCTCCTCCCTCAACGCTTGATGGAAACAAAGTTCGTAAAACATTTCTGGAGAAAAAATAAATACTCCGAAACTCAATTTAAACTTTGCCGAATTATCTGTTAGCGCTTCCTGTTTGCGGTGCACTCGTGGACGTACAGACAACCATCGCTGGTTTACATTGATACTGAAGAAAACCTAAAAACGTGACTTTTCTAAGGCAAGTTCTGCACATGTAACAAGACACTTTTCAGCAGATTCACAGATTCATCATCATCCACGCTGATGGAAAGTCAGGTGAAGTTTCGTAGTCCACAAAACATTTCTGGAGCTTCACAGCAAAACAGCATCACAGCGTTCTGCGGAACAACTGAAGTAGCTGGAGACAAAGAAAAAAACTAAATACTCCAAAACTCAAATTAAACTTTGCCGAATTATCTGTTAGCACTTCCTGTTTGCGGTGCACTCGTGGACGTACAGACGACCATCGCTGGTTTACTTTGAAACTGAAGAAAACCTAAAAACGTGATTTTTCTCAGGCAAGTTCTGCACATGTAACAAGACACTTTGTTAGCAGATGTATGTTTTTGATCCTCTCCGATTTTGGTTGGTTTTGTTGGTTTGTCAGCAGGATTGCACAAAAACTACTTGATAGATTTCCATGAAACTTGGATGGAGGATGAGTCTCGGCCCAGAATAGACATGTGTAACTTTTGGTGCTGATCCGGAAAAAGAGACGGATCCAGGAGGGTTTTTTTTGGTGAGAAACGGTCGTTTTCCATCAATTTAGTGACTTTCTAGTTGAACTGTTCCTTTAAAGCTTAATTTCCCATACAGCAGTAAAACATTAAAACATTCAGAAGTCTTTCTCTACAGTCCAAACTCGCTTTTCTTTTAATCTTTAAAATCCACATTCCTGATTTATAAACGTCTCCTTTTCCTCTGCGAGCATTTTAAACACGGTCGTCACTTTTTTCCTAGAAAGAGTTCAAAACGTGTGCGTTTGGAATTTGCATTGCTCCACATGTGAGGCAGGAAACTGTCCGGAGTCGTTTCCCCTTGAAGAGAAGAAGAAACTCTCCTGATAGGCAGCATGTTTTGGGTTTTTTTCAGTAATGACCACACTCAGTGTTTCTGCTTCGCTCTCGGCTTCGAGCCAAAACCGAGTCAGTCGACGCTCGCTGTCGCCGGCCCGTTATATTAGTTTTGGGCCTGCAGCGGTGAGGAGGGGGGGAGGGAAACACGATAGTCCACTTGGGATCTGGTCTCTCGAGGCCATACAGTAATTCTCGCATACGTTTCACAGCTATCATCATCATCATCATCATCATCATCATCATCATCATCATCATCATTGCAAAAAGGCCCTGCAGTCCAGTGGTCATCAGAGTTACAGAGGGGTGACGGATACTTTCAAACATACAATATTGCACAATCCAGTGAGTATACACAGATGTGAACTCTGGCATAGTTTTTTTACCACACACACACACACACACACACACACACTGTAACCTTGACTGGCCTGTTCGGTGTGTGTCAGCAGGCTGTTTCAGTGTCTCAGTGCATCGTAAAAGAATAAAAGCTGGACTTGAAGAGCGACTTTGTGCCTCAGATTAGGAGCTCGTCAGGCGGCAGATTAAAGGCTCATCACTGACACGTTTTACCGCCTTGTGCAGGAAAATTATTTAGCATTTGTTGCAGAAGTCAAGAAGCAAACTAGTTTCAATCTGACTGTATTTCCCCGGATATTTCCTCAGAAGTTGCTGCTTCAGTTTGTTGTAAACGAGGATTCAGAGTAATTAATAAAATATCCGAGGATACAAACTCAAACTTTCACTCAGGCTTTTGTATTATTGATGTTTTAAATTAAATAGCTGACTTGTTTATGATATTCCAAATTAACACCAGTACAAAATGGCGGCTGAGAGTCAGATTTGTTGGCTTAATCTCACGTCTCGCAGTTTGTTAAAAAGACTTTGAGCTTCCTTGTGAAAACGTTTCTTACAATTTGCTATTTAGGATTAAAGTTTTAAATTATAGAAAGTTCTCTCAACGCTCTCGTCTTTTTTTCTTTCACATTTCTTGGAGAGCGTCTTGTGGTTTTCCTATCAGTGATGCTTGTCTGTGCTACATGTCGTCTCCAGTGTTTTAATAATAATGTCATACAGAGACATTTCGAGCGAACACCTCATCAGCCCTGAAATAAACTCCGGGATTTTAGTTGAGCTTCGAGTATTCTGTCGACGGATTTATGGCCTTTGACATAAGTGTGAAAGCGTCACTTTCTTTGGTTTCATTTGGTTGGAAAACGTTTTTGGTTTCGGGGGTTCAGCGAGGACGCGTAGTCGCCCGGTTGCCTGTCGAGCTGCAGCGGTCGAGAGGAGAGACATTAATGAATGTTAAATATCAAATGAGATTCGATTAATTTTGCTGCGTCGTGTTTGTTTCTCGCTGTGATTAAATGTTTTTGCATCCGAGCCAAAAGTTTCTCAGATTGACTTTGTTTACGTGACGACATCTGAGCCGTCCACCCTGAGGAAAATGGTCACGTGGATAGAGATTCTGCAAGAACTGAACCCAAACAGAGGGCGGGTCCAGCTTTTAGTTTGTACTTGCATGGACCATGTTTCTGCTTTTACATCTACACATGCACATTACAGTTCAACACATCCTGATCAATGATCGCCACATTCACAAGACGACATTAAGGACGTGAGCGATGATCCAACATGAAGCTCTCAAGTACCAGACTCTCCGCTCCAGAACATCTTTGGTGCCACCGTACGGATCCGGATTGTCTACAGGTTCTGGTCCAGCCAGTGGATGTAGTTGTTCATGCTCCTCTGTCCGACGCTCGACATCATCGGCAGGAACGCAAACACCATGCAGCCGTGGAAACCGTCCTCGTAGTGATCACTGGTCACCGCGACGCCGGCGTCCTGCAGCCGTCTCACGTACATCAACCCGTCGTCTCTCAGCACGTCGAACTCGCAGGTCATCACGTATGCTTTAGGCGTCCTTCCCAGAACCCCCTGCTCCGCCAGCAGAGGTGCCGCCCTCACGTCCATCAGCTCTGGTACCTCACCCATCACCCCCGGCGAGCCCGTTTCTTTGACAACCGGCCTGAAGTGCTTCCTGCGTTTAGGTGGAAGCAAGGCGGTCCAGTCCAGCTTGGAGCGGGCGCTGGCGCTGATGGCCGGCTGGTCCAGGGAGCTGTGGTTGTTGGCGAGCAGTAGGGGCTCCAGAGAGGAGTCAGCGCCGAGGTACTGCAGCCAGAAACGAGCCATGATGGGCCTGTAGAGGATGGGCACGGCCTGGTTCTGCTGGTAGGACGGGGTGTAGAAGTCGAGCGCCTGCAGCACCGGGTAGATCAGCGCCTGGGCCTTGAACTTCACCGTCAGAGAGTCGTCCGAGCTGAGCTGTGGACACAGTCAGGACTGACATCATGATTCTGCTGATATGGGTCTGAGGACCCGACACATGCTGCAGTGTCAACTGAGCGTCTGACAACAATACAGAAAGGAGAACGACCTATTTGTTCTGGAGTAAAATCCTCAATTTTAACCAAATTTGGGTCCGTTCAAATCCACCAGACTCCATTTACAAAACCAGTAATTTTAAAATCGCAGGACAGAACTTGACAGAAACAAAATAAATCTCAGCAAAATTATCTTGATTTGTCTTTACGCTGTTCAAACAATCACCAACTCTGATTTGGTCGTAATAAACCCATAATTCATGATATTAAAAGAGAAAATATTCTTATAATTTAAATATTCTTTAAATATTCTTATTATAAAATACTCTACACACTGTTTACCTCCTGCTGTTCTCTGATGTCTCGCTCCTTTCCCAGTATAAACAAATCTAAAGTGGTGAATTAAGGGTTAATTTTGGCCAAACAAGAGTTGGTGGTTGTTATAAATACAAGCAAAGATGATTTTTGGTGAAATATATTTTGTTTTTGTTTGAGTTTGAATGTCTTGAGTTCCACCAACATAAAATAAGTGATTTTTTAAATGGAGTCTGGTGGATTTGATGAGAGCGATCGCAGCGAGGATTTCTTTCTTTGTAGGGTTCCTTTCCATAATGTTGTGTGTGTGTGTGTGTGTGTGTGTGTGTGTGTGTGTGTGTGTATTTTCTACCTCCTGCGCCACAGCAGCAGCCAGGTTTCCCCCGGCGCTGTCTCCAGACACACACACTCTGTGTGGGTCGATGCCGTAGCGCTCCAACACCTGAGAGGAAAGGAAAGCCCGCGATGCTGCTAACGCGTCGTGGTACTGATCTGGGAAGACCGCCTCCGGAGCCAGACGGTAACTATAGCAACAGGACATCATAGGAAGATGGAGTTATTATGTAACATGAATGTTGGAGCGAAGGAACGGCAATAAAAGATGTTAAAAATGTTGTTTGCTTGTCAGTTTTGACATTTGAAGAATCAATAAAATATCAACATTTCTTTCTTATTGCGTGACAGAACTTACTCGACAGACATGATGACAGCGTCCAGGTCCTCCGCCATTTTCCGACAGAGACGGTCGTAAGATCGCATCCCTGTGACGCAGGTAAGTGATTGTGATATAATGGAAACATGAAGCAAGTATCACACATCGAAGTGATGAATTCTGACTGTTGTTTTCTCCTCTGAGGAGTAAAAATGTGTCTGCGATTGTGGAAAAAACTCCTCGTTTTCTTTCAGAACCAACACTCACGTCCGCTGCCCAGAGCCCATCCCCCGCCGTGGAAGTACAGGACTCCCCTCTTCAGCTGCTTCCCCTCTTTGGGCCGGAAGACTCGGGTGGGCACGCCGCCGAGCGTGGAGTCGGTCACGTGCACGGCGGCGCAGGAGCGAGCCTCGATCACCTCCACCCAGGACACCACCTGGTTCAACAGGTGGACCCGATGGCAGACGCCCAGCGCGTGAGCCGCGTCGCTCTGGAGACACAAACACACGTCTGTTACGACTTTAAAGAGGCTTTTCTATACCTGGGAGGAGGCAGGTGTGACTTTAAACAGTTAGCAGCAGTTAGCGGTTACCCTGCTGATCTGCTGCCCCCTATTGGATCGATACATGTCCAACTCTTACATATTGCTCCTTTAACTAAAAGTACCAAAGTTTAAGCATCAAAATTGACTAAAATTATCAACAGAATGTGAAGAAATAACCGTTTTGATGTTATGACCTCCATGATATAAATATTGAAGATAGCATGCTAACCAGCTAGCCTGGCTGTCCATATAATACTGCTAGCGGCTTGGTTGACTTAGCCAACGAGCTAATAGCAGCTACAAACCGCGGCAGGTAGTACAAATTTTGCAATGTTATATTTTTTGATTGTACTTATTAATGACTTCAGGTGTTCTGGTAAAGGTGGAGATCATTTTCACTATTTTATATACTTATATCTACTACTGTCCACTCAGGAATCAATGGAGTTTTATCATAATCTGTGTTATCACATCATATTTTGATTAATTGTGGTTATTATACTAACTAAAGCCACCAAATAAACAGTAAAAAAGTGGAGTAATTGGTAAAACATTTGCCTCTGAGATGCAGCACAGTAGCAGAAAATGCAAACGCTACTAAATTTACTCCAAAACCTCCAACTTGTTTCTTGATATTCATTTATTTGCAAAGCCTCCGTGTTGATTAATGAACCGGTGGAAAAGGTGTAACGACGGCTGCAGGAGGGAAACAATGAGCTGGGTGTGAAAACCCGTCCCGCTCACTGAGTGTCGTTAAAAACTTGTTTCAGTGCCGTGAAGCCTGGAGCTCTGGGTGTGTGTGTGTGTGTGTGTGTGTGTGTGTGTGTGTGTGTGTGTGTGTGTGTGTGTGTGTTCTGCCCCGAGAGCTTAACAGCAGCTTAAGTTCAAACTACATGTTGTGTAGGAGTTACGGCTCCGTCACGTGTGAACAACACACGTTTTAAACAGGTTACGGTGCGTTCAGGAGCAGGTCGGAGGTCACAGGACCCTCAAGACAATGACAACAAAATGTTCCGTGACATTATTCAGACAATACAACATGTTTTTTTTAAAGGGTTGAGCTTTTAAAATCTCCTCACAGTGTTTCATAAATGTTTGGACCAGGCGACTAAAATCTAATATCACAATACCTTCGATATCTAAGATCATGTTTAAGCTCATATCACAATAACGATAATATCAATATATCGACCAGACGTTGTTTAAAGTGGTCTGAAGCAACAGTTAATACTTCAAGTGATCTAAAATAATCTCAATGACAGAATTTTGGGGGAAACACTTTGTAATAAACATCATTAATAAATGATAAATTGAACTTAACAATTAAATTGTTTTTTCACTGTGAACAAACAATGATATGCTTTATTAATTATTCTTTAAGCAGCGTAAAGGTTTATAAACATAAGTTCCGACTTTCTAAGATATAATAAATTATTATTTTTTAACTGTTTAATGTGTTTTCTCCCTTCTTGACAAATAAATAACCCTCAAAATACAGATTATGGATTAACTTTATCAATATATTTAACTTTTTATGTCAACCGCATCATGAATATCATCATATCACAACACCCATACTTTAAATGTTTAATATAAAATACATTTAAATTATTATTATTATTATTATAAATATGATTGTTTTTAATGTTATTATTGTTGTATTTGTTGTCATTGCTATTGTTGGTGTTACTGTTGTTGTTGTCATACGTATAGTTATTATTTTAACAGTTGTTAAGGTTCCTATTGTTGTTGTTATTGTTGTTGTTATTGTTGGTGTTTATTTGTAGCTGTTATTATTAATGTTGTCATTCTTGTTGTTGAAATTGTTGTTATAATTTTTGTCATCATTCTTATTGTTGTTACTGTCGTTGTGGTTATTGTTGTTGGTTATTGTTGTTGTTAGCATCATTCAAAAAGCAACATAAATAAAAATATATACTTGATAATTGATAAAAAAAAACATACAATGGTTGAATCTACATTATTGCACATGGTACATATTGATTATCAAACTCTTTTCTGAAACATCTCTTCTGTTTATCACGTCATGCTGTTCTGCAGATCTCTTCCTCTGGTGCATTATATTATCATCATGTTGCCTCTGATCTGTCTCCTGGTTTAAATGATAATATATGATGACATATAACCCGGTGCTGTGTTCTGACTGCCTCTGCCTGCTGGTTCTGACCCATCACATCAACCTGCCCTCCCGGCGCATCCCTCGGCTCTCACCGCCTGTAAGAAGCTCCGGAACAGCGCGTCCAGCAGCATCAGCTTCCACGGCTCGCTCACGCCGCTCGGTAGCGGCAAGTACACGTAGTATGCGGCCGCCGACAGCAGCACGGCCCCGGCCAGACGGAGCCTCATCGCTGCGGGACTGGTACCTGCCAAATGCCTACCGGTTCATACGGGACTGCGCTGCCCCCGGTCCCGGTCGATTAGCGGCTCCGCCAGGGATCGACGAAACACGGAGGAATGACCTTGATTTCAAAATAAAAGCCGGGGTTTCAGAGTGTGTGGTCGATTCGTGCATGCGATGACGAACAGCAGGCGAAACGCTCTTACTTTGAAATTCCGCCGACGGAAGTGGTGTTTTCATTGCGTAATGTGATTGCTGACGGGAAATGTAGTTCTTCTGACAGTTGTAGGCTGATAAAACCAAAGTATACTCAAGTAGAGATTAAATGCAGATAATTCAATCAATATTTTAGTAAAATCTTACAAGTGGTTTGAAAGATAGCAAAAAATACAGACTTTAAATAAAAAAAAAGAAATTTCAAGCCTAATTTTTTTAAAAACTGTTTTTGTATATTTTCCATCTTTGTTTATCCTTTTTACTTCAATTTGTTGACATCATCTTTGTTTTATCCAAGTGTTTATACTGTGAATTTCTGCAGGCTGTGATAGAAAAACATATTTCTACCATTCATTGTATAACACGTATATTCCAAAATGCTTGAATAAAGTTGTAAGAACAAAAACAAATGCTGGCAAAAACTTTATAATGTCGCTGTTGGACTGTGAAGAGGACAAACAAATTAAATCTCTTTGCTTGTCGATACACTCCCAAATAAAAAAACTAGAACACCTCAAGAAACCTCTAAAACCAGCGTTTTAATGATAATTAGCCCCACCTGCCTTCAACCGCTCACACCTGTGTCCATTTAATCAGCAAAGTAAGATGGGACACCCTATAAAGAGCTCCGGCGCTGTCTCAGAATCATTGATTTCAAACTAGTCCAGTTGTTTGGTTTGGTAGGAGCTGAACCATGGGGTTTCTCTCAAGGTGAGTCTTTTTTAAAGAGAAGGTTTGTTTTGTTTGTTCAACTCACCATGAAAGCTTGTTCTAACTTTGGCATGTCTCTCTAGAGTGTTGCTGTTATCATTACTAGCTGTTGGAAGATTACAAGCAAATGGTAAGTTTAGTCAAGATATGAAATTTATTAAACTGATTGTAAGCATAGACTCAAAGTAATTGCCCAACAGCTTCCAGTGCTGAATCTGCTGATAAGTATGGACAGAATGAGGTGCCAGGTGTAAGCTATCAACCAGCCTCCGGTAGCTTTAACATTGGCGATCAACCCTCATGGAGCACTGGAACACTTGGTGGTGGTTCAACCTCAAGTGCAACTGAGGCGAGTAGCTACAACAGCACTTAATCCCAGTTACCAGCCTCAAGCTGAAATGCAAGATCCCAGTTGCCAATCAATGCCAGAAATGCAGTATTCATTCAGTGTCCTTTAACCCATACAGGTAGCAGACTCTAGTGGACCCCTTCAGCCTCATGTGCCGACTTACCAGGAGCCCCAGCAGCCCAGCTACCCCCAGCAGCCGCTTCCCCAGGTGCCCCAGCAGCCTAGCTACTCTGCCAAGCAGCCTCAACTGCAGCTTCCCCAAGTGCCCCAGCAGCCTAGCTACCCACAGAAGCAGGCACCCCAGCAGCCTAGCTACCCACAGAAGCAGGCACCCCAGCAGCCTAGCTACCCACAGAAGCAGGCACCCCAGCAGCCTAGCTACCCACAGAAGCAGGCACCCCAGCAGCCTAGCTACCCACAGAAGCAGGCACCCCAGCAGCCTAGCTACCCACAGAAGCAGGCACCCCAGCAGCCTAGCTACCCACAGAAGCAGGCACCCCAGCAGCCTAGCTACCCACAGAAGCAGGCACCCCAGCAGCCTAGCTACCCACAGAAGCAGGCACCGCAGCAGCCTAGCTACCCTGCCAAGCAGCCCCAACTGCAGGCGCCCCAGCAGCCTAGCTACCCACAGAAGCAGGCACCGCAGCCTAGCCACCCTGCCCTGCAGCCTAGCCACCCTGCCCTGCAGCCTAGCCACCCTGCCCTGCAGCCTAGCCACCCTGCCCTGCAGCCTAGCCACCCTGCCCTGCAGCCTAGCCACCCTGCCCTGCAGCCTAGCCACCCTGCCCTGCAGCCTAGCCACCCTGCCCTGCAGCCTAGCCACCCTGCCCTGCAGCCTAGCCACCCTGCCCTGCAGCCTAGCCACCCTGCCCTGCAGCCTAGCTACCCACGGAAGCAGCCACCCCAGGTGCCCCAACTGCAGCTTCCCCAGCAGCCCAGCTACCCTGCCAAGCAGCCCCAACTGCAGCTTCCCCAGCAGCCCCAACTGCAGCTTCCCCAGCAGCCCAGCTACCCTGCCCTTCAGCCCAGCTACCCTGCCCTTCAGCCCAGCTACCCTGCCCTGCAGCCCAGCTACCCTGCCCTGCAGCCCAGCTACCCTGCCCTGCAGCCCAGCTACCCTGCCCTGCAGCCCAGCTACCCTGCCCTGCAGCCCAGCTACCCTGCCCTGCAGCCCAGCTACCCTGCCCTGCAGCCCAGCTACCCTGCCCTGCAGCCACCCCAGCCGCCCAGCTACCCACAGAAGCAGGCACCGCAGCCCCAACTGCAGGCGCCCCAGCAGCCCAGCTACCCACAGAAGCAGGCACCCCAGCCCCAACTGCAGGCGCCCCAGCAGCCCAGCTACCCACAGAAGCAGGCACCCCAGCAGCCTAGCTACCCTGCGAAGCAGCCCCAACTGCAGGCGCCCCAGCAGCCTAGCTACCCACAGAAGCAGGCACTGCAGCCCAGCTACCCTGCCCTGCAGCCCAGCTACCCTGCCCTGCAGCCCAGCTACCCTGCCCTGCAGCCCAGCTACCCTGCCCTGCAGCCCAGCTACCCTGCCCTGCAGCCCAGCTACCCTGCCCTGCAGCCCAGCTACCCTGCCCTGCAGCCCAGCTACCCTGCCCTGCAGCCACCCCAGGTGCCCCAGCAGCCCAGCTACCCACAGAAGCAGGCGCCCCAGCAGCCCCAACTGCAGCTTCCCCAGCAGCCCCAACTGCAGCTTCCCCAGCAGCCCCAACTGCAGCTTCCCCAGCAGCCCAGCTACCCACAGAAGCAGGCGCCCCAGCAGCCCCAACTGCAGCTTCCCCAGCAGCCCAGCTACCCACAGAAGCAGGCGCCCCAGCAGCCCCAACTGCAGCTTCCACAGCAGCCCAGCTACCCACAGAAGCAGGCGCCCCAGCAGCCTAGCTACCCACAGAAGCAGGCACCGCAGCCCCAACTGCAGGCGCCCCAGCAGCCCAGCTACCCACAGAAGCAGGCGCCCCAGCAGCCTAGCTACCCACAGAAGCAGGCACCGCAGCCCCAACTGCAGGCGCCCCAGCAGCCCAGCTACCCACAGAAGCAGGCGCCCCAGCAGCCTAGCTACCCTGCCAAGCAGCCCCAACTGCAGGCGCCCCAGCAGCCTAGCTACCCACAGAAGCAGGCACCGCAGCCCAGCTACCCTGCCCTGCAGCCCAGCTACCCTGCCCTGCAGCCCAGCTACCCTGCCCTGCAGCCCAGCTACCCTGCCCTGCAGCCCAGCTACCCAGCCCTGCAGCCACCCCAGCAGCCCAGCTACCCACAGAAGCAGGCGCCCCAGCAGCCCAGCTACCCACAGAAGCAGGCGCCCCAGCAGCCCAGCTACCCACAGAAGCAGGCGCCCCAGCAGCCCAGCTACCCACAGAAGCAGGCGCCCCAGCAGCCCAGCTACCCACAGAAGCAGCCCAGCTACCCTGCCCTGCAGCCTAGCTACCCACAGAAGCAGGCACCCCAGAAGCTCTACCAACCCAAGCTCTTCAAGCTGCCGAGATTACAGGCACCCAAGCATTTCCGCTTCGCACCCCAGCAGCCTAGATACCCACAGAAGCGGCTTCCCCTGGTGCCCCAGCAGCCTAGATACCCACAGAAGCAGCCACCCCAGCAGCTGTACTACCAGGCCCCAAGGTAAGATGTGAACACTTCCACATTTTCATTTAAAAGTTTGACTTTCAGTGAGTAGACTGGCGTGAACGCCTTATGTTCATGCCCATATTCTATATGGGCCTGCCAGACCAGCAAAGAGTAGGGTATGTTTAACTCTGAAATTCCTTGTTTTCAAAGCTGTATCTGTTTCAGGCACTAAAACATTGAAGATGCTTGGAAGACTGCCTTCAACTGAGATCATTGACTTGTCAAATAAACTTGAATCAACATTGTATTCTGTCATGTCTTGATTTCTGAAGATCTGTTTCTCTTTGGGAAAGTATCAAGTGCAGAATCTAGTCTGGGGCTCAGTTCATGTGACATTTTACTTAAGTTGTAGCTAATTACTCGAAGTTAAATTCTAAAATGCTGTAGTTCTGGGGAGGAAATTGCTGACCAGTTTCACTTAAGGTACAAGGGGTTTCATACCTCTTATGTGGTGGACCCTGCCACCTGTCTAGCTCCAGTGTTCAGGGGCCTTAATTGCCTAGAACAACTATTTGGTTATGGGAAAAATTGAGTGACTTTAAAAACTACATGGTGCAGCTTTTAAAGCCATTTGACCCTTATGTGTCACAGGGAAGTTTACTAAAATGGGTTTAATTATCAGTCTTTTTTTGGTCACTTGAGACAAAATTGGTATGTAATGCACAGCACCCTCTGCTGGACATCTTTGTAAAAGTCTGTGCTATAATCTACACTACTCAACCTGGGGATATTGTACTCGTACTTCACATGTATTTGGTCTAATGTGACATTTAATCTGCCTTATTGCACATTTACATATGGACTCATTATCCTAATTTTGAGTGTAAGGTTGCCTTCAATTCTGAATTGCAGTAGGTTTATTTAGGTTTGTGTATTTGGGGGGGCTGTTTCACATCAGTTAGGCAAGTTTGAAATTTGACAGTTTGTGAAACATTCGCGCAACTGATTAGTATTTTTACTCGGCCCACATTTGGTACAAAAAATCTATGTTAAACTGCCATAAAAACACTTTTTCAACTTTCACTGGGCTACATTTCATCACACATCAGTCCTGAACCACAGAAAAAACATGTTAAACAATTCACTATTACACTTTAAAATGTGCTGTGATGGGGTGGTTATGATTCAGGGATGGAATTTAATTTTACAATGCATTGCACAATAAAAAGGTCTGTGGTGTGAAATTGGTTTAACAATGCACCAATATAAATCTTTGTGGTTCAAATTCATTTTCAGGACTTTTGATACCAGTTTTCACTGTTTTGTTTTCCATACACTTAATATATATTTTTTTAATGGCTATTTTTGTACTGAATGCGGTCTTTCATCAGCTGCATGAGGGTTATATTTTATTGGGTTGTCAATCTGCAATTGTGTTATATCTTTGGAGTTAATTGCTCTCAATGCTTTTTCTACTTTTTGTTGTCTGTTTGATATACAGTGTTATATAGATAATGAGCTGAGGTTGGAATTTAAAGAAAGTCATTTAAAAAAAATATGAAATGTACCGGTAGTTGCATGAAGGTTAATAAAATGACTCAAATTAAATGTAATTCCCATTTTTATCTCTTCATTCTGTCCCAATACTGACCTGATGTGGGGGAGTACCTCCGCTCCGCTAGAGGGCGCACTGCTGTGGACTAAGACAGCAGAAATGATTGACACCTTGTTCCTCCAATTGGATTGCACACGATCGACGGCTCGGCCAATCAGAGAGTTACATTTAACGCTTCTGGGCGTGACCGGAAGTAACCACTCAGCCGTTTATGTCTAGTTGCTCAGTGACACCGTTAGCCGTCACAGCTCCCCTGACATCATTTATAAACCTACATGAATATATATATATATATATATTTTAAAATCGGAAAAAAAACACATTTGTTTGTTCAGGCCTCGTTTAATACATTATATCCCTCCACACGGTAAGACTTTGCTTGGATTGCTAGCATGCTAATGTAGTAACAGCAGTCGGCTAGCTGGCTGATTGAGCTAAGCTAGCTAGCTACAGTTACAACACAACCGTGAGGATGATTTCTCCTGCTTTCGTGTTGAATTAAATGCTGAACGCGATGGCTGCGGACTCTTCTGTGTTTAGATAATCATTGTTGTCGTTGACGTGTGTTGCTTGTGTACAGTTAGCCTCCGCTGGGGTGTGTTGAAGCTGTCAGTAGCCTTCGTGTGTGTGTGTGTGTGTGTGTGTGTGTCCTCTCAGTGGTCATCATGGGCGAGGTGGAGCTGTCCTGTCGGGCTTATGTCAAGATGTACCTGCACTGCTGTCTGTTCCCGCGCTGCAGCATCAACGGGCTGCTGCTGTCGTCCAGCACGACGGGAGACGCGGTGTGTGTGACAGACTGTGTCCCGCTGCTTCACTCACACCTGTCCCTGGCCCCCATCACCCAGCTGGCCCTCACACAGGTAAGGCACCTCTGACAGGTGTGGTGCATCAGTGTCCTCACAGGTCGTGAGTGTCATTTCTGCAGACAGCTTTAAAAAATATCAGATTTTAAGCCCTCACATGTCTGTGTTATGTGTGCTCGTCCCTCTGTCTTGTGTCATGCAAAGAACTTCAACGAAAAGGAAACTGGGATTTCAAGTCTAACAGTCAACAGTTGGATGTCAAATAAGAGTGACTGACGGATGTTTTCTCTCATCAAAGTGTACTTTTCTCTGTCATTAGTACTCTCTTGACTTTAAGTTACGGCTTCAACAATTACTTACTTGGTTGTTTGGTCCATAAAATCTCCAATCAGTCAATCAGTGTTTCCCAAAGACTCGAATGACGTCTTGAAGAGATCTTCAGTTTCTGTCATCGAGAAGTTTGATCGAAAATAAAAAGCAGAAGATAATAACGTTGAAACGCTGGATAATTCAAACTTCTCTTCTTTGAAAAATGACTAAACCAATTAATCGATCATCAAAATAGTACATATCATGCCACGTGTCATTCCCTGAGAAATGTAACGGAAATATTGATAAGCGTCTGATCGCACAGTGTTAAAGAAGGTGAGGAAAAGTTCCTGGATCGGTCCAGTAAGTTGAGTCTGTTCTGGATCAGGACACATCCTCCCATCTAAGATCCATAGAGATCTGTTCAGTCGATTTTGTGTGATCCAAACCAGCAAACACACAAACAGACACCGGGTAAAACACAGCATCGCTGATGGAGGAAATAACGTAAACAAAGACGTTTGGGGTGATTTATAATTATTATGATGTCCCAGCAGAGCATTTTCCCCTAAAATCTCCACCGTTTGTTTTTTTTCTCCAGTCCAGAAAACTCACCAAAATATCAGCCAAAATCCAAACCAACTCTGTCAGTAATGTGTCAGCCTGCTCGTGCGGCTGCAGAGGAAGCTGTCCTGTCAGCAGAGATGATCTTTGCTCTGGCCGGAGGAGATTTTGCATTTGATGTAAATGTGGTTGTTAAGCGGCGGTGTGTTGTGTTGCTGCAGGTGGATGTTTGGTGTTCACAGACTCAGCAGAGGATAGTGGGATACTATCAGGCCAACGCCTGCGTATCGGACAGTAGGTGAGTTCCAGACCTCCCTCTTTAACCTTTAACCTTTGTGACGTGTCAGATGTCGTCAGAAAAGTTACAACGCAGCTGTAATGAAACTTTCTGTTGAATCTTTTTTGTATCTTTTGCCTTCGACAGCCCGACGCCGTGTGCACTGAAGATAGCCGATAAGATTTCTGAGCAGTTTGAAAATGCAGTTTTGTTAATGGTAAGAACAACTGCTTGTTTTTAACACCGTCCTCTTACCCTGACCTGTCTGTCGAGTCATTCATTCATTCATTCATGTATTGAATATGTGTCTCTCTGTCTTGTGTCGCAGCTCGACGGCAGTAAGATGTCTGCAGACTATCGGGTTCCTCCCATCGTGATGTACGAGCGCAAAGACTCAAGATGGACGCTGAAAGACAAACACACGTAAGTGACGAGCGACGGCCGGCAGACTCCACAGATCCACATCTCCATCACAGTGTCGTCTGAACGGTTTCAGGTGTAGAGCCGGTTTACAGCAGCAGAGGGAGTTTTCCCCGAGCAGCGCCTCTGTCACGCTCTCATCAACCGCATCATTCTCAGAAAGAAAGATGTTAAAGAGTCTGTGTAGAAATGTGCTCATTATTAATGACACATGACACATTACAAGACGCTGTCACATGTTTCCTGTTGAGCTCTGAGGTTGTTGTTTTTACGGAGAGAACTCTCTGGTGATTCAAAGTGAAACTACATCAGTGTGGTTAGTTTGACTCATAATCATTAAAACCCTCACAGACAGGCACAGACATGTAGTACAGACGTCTGTCTCTCTGTTTCCACTCAAATCTTTTCAATGTTTGCGAAATGAAATAAAAACCCTGAGTGGAAATGCCCAAAACTAGACACCAAGAAATAAAAGAATAGTAAGAGTAGTTATGTGTGTCTGCCTGTAATCTGAGTAATATGAGTGTTTCATAAAGACGCCACGAGGTGAAGCGTTGAAACAGGAGTCTAAACTTTAATGAGTGAACTGGTGTGAAAGTGAAGACAAATCTGAGCAGTTATCTCGGAACAGAGTCATTCCAAACACTTCATCACGTTCTTCAGTAACCTTCAGTAATGCCTCTGTTTTACCTAGAAAATCTGTGTTATTATCGGTATTTTTAACGTTTGTTTTCGGGTCAGATTACCACAAATACATTTAAAAATAGATTAGTTATCTTCACTTCACCATCGACATCTTTCATCCAAAGAGTCCACCACAATCTACAGAAGGTTTAATTTCCTTGCAGCACCTTTAATAAAACAATATTGATACAAAACTTTATTGATGCTCGCTGGGGGGAATAACTGAACGTCACAGCTGCTCCTTCTAGAAAAGAAGCTACATAAACAGGATCTGAATAAATAAAGAGACAGGTAGAATATACAGAAGAGTATGAGATGCTGTCAACACTAAATCGTAATAAACAAGTCTTCAGTCTCTCCTCTGCATCAGCGCTGACCGCTCTGGTTTTATTCCCGCGCTGTGTTCAGGATCATGCTGCGACAGTGGGAGGAGACTCGGGCGATCGCCGGTCAGATGCTGGATTCCGGCGATCACTCGCTGCTGGTGGACTTCGACAGCCACCTGGACGACATCACAAAGGACTGGACCAATCAGAAACTTAACAACAAGATAGCGGAGCTCGCCTCGCCGGCCAACGGCAGCATGTAGACCCGTTTGTAGCACCAGTTTTGTACCAGGGTCCAGATTATTTTGTGTTCTGACATCATCACGACCACCACACGGAGTTCAGGTTTATTTCTAATGCTTTATTTGTTGTGACTGAACACGGACATGACATAACATGCATAAATAACACAATATTTACAGTTTGGTAGGTCTCTGTAGTCTTCCACCCCCCCGTCAGAGTGTGCCTTTTGGTTCAGCCCAACACCCCCGCTGACTTCACATGGAAAAATCCTCCTTATAAACACCTTTTAACACTACTGCCAAGCACCTGTGGTTCATCTGGTCCTGCTGTGACGTTTTGTTGCTGGATTACTGTTATTCCTATGTATATGACGAGCTCCAAGGGGTGGACAAAAAAACAGAAACACCTTTTTATAATATTAAAGTCATGCAGTGAATACAAACGAGCTGAAGCTGACGGAAGATGAATCGTGATTGAATTTGAAAGCTGAATTGATCCTGTTTCGGTTTCACGCTAGAAACCAGAAATATCTATAAAACAAAAGCGGTATATGAGTCATTATGAGCGGTATATAAACATATATACAAGTCAGAAAAATGCCTCTGCGCTTCAGCAGAATATATTTACTGCAGGACTTTTATATTGAAATGTTTCGTGTGTTTGTTTTCCCTTTAAACATCCTGAACAACTTTTAAAATGTCTAATTCAGTGTAAATGTAAAACACTAACCCTCTGTTAGACACAGACGTTTGAGCGACACTCTGTACACTATTGTAAATTATTTTCTCACATGATTTCTAACTGGAGCAGGAATGAAGGTTGTTCAGAGACGACCTTTAACACGCGTTTGTAAATGTATCCGTGTCTGTGCTTAACAACAGGAAGCTAACGTGAAAACTAAACAGCTGATCAACGGACGTTACATTAAAAACAAAACTGCTAACAAGTTACTGCGAGATATGTCTTTGCTCACTACAGTGGATCTGCTGAACTGCTCTGTTTTATTTGTTGCAGCTTCAAGAAAGAGGTTTTAAATGTCGCTCAAGTATAAAACATAGCGGTCACAAGCTGCTCAGAGCCGGCGGCTCCCAACCTGCTAACTTCATGACACCGTTTAGAGTTTTATTTAGAGTAAAACATTAGAACTATCCAGTAACTCGCAGGATAAGTTTGCGAAGCAGACGTGTTTCTGTCTGCTTTCCTTCTCGTTATGTCGCCTCAGACGTCACCTTGTGTTCCAGGTTGGGAACCTCCGGCTTAACGGGGAAACAAGACGTGCAGCCGCGACCACAGAACTGAGTTCACGTCCAGTTTCTAGATTTCAAGAATGAAGAAAGACGACTAGCGCTGCGACTTACAGAATCACTAAATCGTCTATGAGATGTAAGAGTAAACAAATAAATCTGACTAACAGTCCAAAACCTTAAAGATATTATATTTACTGTCATGTGTGATGGAGAAAAGTGCAAATCGAAGCTGGAAGAGAATTTGTTGTTTTTGTTTTTTTGTTTTTTTTTTTTACATAGAAAAATGACTAAATTGATTATCTAAAAACCTTAAACAGATCAATTCTTCCGATCGACAGATCATTACGGCTCTGACTTCTCCTGTTTACATGTAGTGCTTCCAGGACACCAGCTGATCTCTGCGAGCACCGTCTCCATTCACAGGACAAAGAAACAGTCTAATAGTTAAACTACTCATAAGTGCTTTAAGATTTGTTTTGTGCTGTTCTACGAGGGCTGATACAAGAAAATAGAATCAGGCTTTTATTTTGAAGTCAGTTAGAGTCGGGGTTCTAATTTGGTCCAAAAATTCCCTTAAAGTGACGCTTTTACAGTGAAAAGTGATAAAATGTCGACCTATCGCTCGGCCCTGTATGCTTTTATTTTGTATGAATGGATTTTATGTAGGTATGTGTCTTATTTTGAAATGAACCCCCCCCTCTTCCTGACGTTGGACACGGTGCTCAGGCGGACCCACATGGGACCAGGTTTAGAGTGATTTCTCCCAGTGGAGACTGACTGGCCAGAGTCTGGAGGAAGGAGATGGACTGGAAGAGCGACTGAGTGTTCTGGACCTGCTGCTCCGCCCACGGTAAAGTGATCTGCAGAGGACAGAAGAGACGAGAAGAGGTTGTTAGTGGGAAATATCAATATCACCAGACTCCCTTAACAAATTGCACAATTTTGAGAGTAAGAGAAACTTTTAAAACTTTGCCAAAAAGCGACAAAAAATTTAAAATCATTGGTGCTTTACTGAAAATTCGGTATCAAATACAAAAAGATTTAGTTGTTCCTTTCCTTGTCGCCAGACTCCCTTTAAAAATCACTCAATTTAGTGAGTTCTTGATTGAGGAGAGACTTTATAAACGTTGTTAAACTTTGTCTCCGACAAATTCTTAATTACGTGGGCCCTCTTGTGAATTCGGCAAATGTTCTACATTAACTTCTTTATTCTTTGTGTAGAAAACGTGCATCTAACTGCATCGGTTAAGCGTTACAAAAGTAAACAAAGCATTTATTCTCCAATTAGTTTGTTTTTATAATGGAGAATGGTATAAACTGAAGCTGAGAGCAGATTATCAGACACACTTTCACCTGAACGATGATCAGTTTTCCAGACGGGTCTTCGGTGTTGCTCAGCTCTTCTCCGAAACACAGCGTGACGCCGCACTGAGGAGGATCGCCGCCGTTTGTACGGAAGAAGTCCAGTTCTGATACGGAAGGGAAAGAAACGTGAGACCTCGAGCATTAAAGGACCATTCAGCTCATTTAATCACATGCAGACTAACGAGCGATGCGTCTCCAGCTGGAGGCGGAGCTCACGTTGTTTGAAGGCGTCTTTGCTGAAGAGCAGCACCGGCTCCGTGTTCCTCTCCATCTTGTGCAGCCCCGGTTCCATCGTGTGCGGCCCCGTCCAGAACACCCGCCCTTGGCAGAACCGTCTGCCGTAGACCCCCTGCGGCGTGGAGGTCAGCACCACCCCTTTCTCCATGAAGGGCAGCAGGGTGAACAGGGCCTGCAGCTCCGGGCTGGCCGGCAGCGTGGAGGGCGGCTCCGGCAGCGGGATGCGAGGAAACCTCTTCAGGATGGCCGAGGTCGGCGGGGCGACGGAGGACGGCTGGTACGTTATCCTGATGTCGGCGCCCTGGATCTGACGCTGGAGGACTTCCTGTCCTAAATATTGAACCACCACGCTGAAGGAGTCCTGGACTGAAGACACACAAAGGGAAGGACTGTTAATAGATGCTTTAACCTTTCAAAATAAGAGCTACATTCACGCAAACTGTAGTTAAAATCTTCATGTTTTTCCAGAGAATTGCTCTCGTACTGTGATGTTTGTCGGTTTCTCACCTCCTGATGGAGCCGGGACGCTCTCCTCGATCCGAACGTCCAGCGTGATCTCATCAACAACTGCAGGGAGAAAGACGGATCACGATGGATGATGCAGCCAGAGTCTGTTCAGTAATTTGTTTTTAACCACAGACCGGGTTACTCCGAGCAGCAGCAGCAGCAGCAGCAGCAGCTCAGTAATCAGATTTCTCCTCCTAATTTGAAAGTGTTACTCATTTTGTCTGTAGTGATGAGGCAAGACGGTTTCCTGACTCGTACAGGGCGGAGGCGGCTCCCCCAACTGTGAGTTCTGCTAATAAAAACTATGACTAATAACTCATCAACGGGCTTTTTTCCATGACTAAGACAGGATACGGCATTTAACTCCATCAGCTTCAGTTGTTTTGATCGGTGTCGTAAACATGCAGAATTAACTCACCGTCGGCCTGAATGGTGGCGGAGAACTGACCCATCTCGTCTGTCGGGGCGGGGATGATGCTCTGCAGAACCTCTCCGGCACTCTGAGCCTCACTGAGGGTTTTATCCTCCTGTAACGTGAAGCGCAGATGTATTTATAAACTCGAGCAGATCGATCGGAGAGGAGCAGCAGCCGGAGAGGGCGGTTTGTTTACTGGGGGAACTACACGTCACATCTCCCGTTTATAAGCACCGATGTTAAGACTTGAAGGAGAAGGACGGGTAGAGCGATTCCACCAGGCGCTCCACCGCTCTCCATCCCATAATAATCAGCTCACCTGCTGTGATGTCACCTCCTCCGTCTTTATCTGCTTCACCGGGATGATGTAGTCGTCGTCCGAGTCGCTGCTCCGCCTCCTTTTCGACCTCTTGGTGGCTTTCGCTCGGCATTTCTTCTCAGGAACCAGCACGCCTGAAAGCACATTTACACGTCAGATCAAACGATTAATCAATCAATCAATCAATCGATCAGTAATTAAACCAGACAAAGAGTCAAAACCTGATCGTTCTCAACCTAAAATATGTAAAATCGCACACTGAGTCACGAGGATGTGACTGATTAACGACTCTTATTTGCATGTTATGACCGCGTCAGCCCGATAAAAGCAGCTGCTGCTGTCTCAGGCCCGGTCTTCCGGTCCAGTCTCGGCCCGGTTCCTGGGTTGATGTTGGCTGAACTCTTTCTGGGTTTCAGTATCTGCTCGCTGCCCCGCTGACTCACTCAAGTCACATGATCTGTTGCCTGAGACGGTGAAACTCCATCCAAAAACAATGTGACCTGTGCTGAAAACAGCCGTGTTGGACTCTGTCAGAACCGCACTTCACTGGTCTTTTCTCACCGGGTCACTGTGTGTTCACATCGTGGTGCAGAGAGGCTCGGTTGTTTGTAGAGGCTTTAAACGCATGTAAAGTACGTTGCGTAACGTGCCATAAAGCCGGTTTAGAAGCAGAACTGAGAGGAGTTAAAGTCCAGTAATAAATGACAAATAAAGGAACAGAACTCGGATGACAAGTTGAAGTGTGTCAACAAACAGCCGGGCTCGTAAATGTGGCTCAGCTGATACCAGGTCAGGTCGACAAGACGTCCGCAGACACGTCACATTTCAGGAGTTTAGTTTAGTTTCTTCTGACTTAAAATGAGCGAAAAAAAAACAGAATCTAAAGTCCTGAAATCTGTCAAAACACGCGACACTGTCGACTGAAAATACAAAAGCTAAAAGGTTTTTCTTCAGCGTACAGAAACAGACGGGGAGTGTCGGGGAGGAAAGGTAACTCCAAAACAAACAGGAGTTTCTAAAGTCGTGTCGTGTGACGTCTGTGTTTTTGTGCAGATGTTTACCAGCTCGCAGGGAGAGAGACGGAAAAAACCTCCGAGCCTCGTTTCACCTGCGACGACGATTCATAACGAACATCAAACCGTGTGATGGAAAAGACTCACGAGCAACGACACCGACCGTAAACTAATTAAAACTGTCCTCTACTCAAGTTGTTGACGTTAATTTATCGTTGCAGCGACACGATCGTGCTGTTTTTTTTACAAAACTGTTTATTGCTGCAACTGATTTAATCTCTTCCCCTAAAATATTTAGTTAACAAACGCAAGAAAAACAGTGAAAAATTACTGTATTTAATTATTATTTTATTTCTTTTATTCTTTTTTCACACCGCAAAGAAAGTTTTGAAGTTTGTGCCGTTAAATCAGAATTAAATATCTATTTTTTAAAAAACATTATATTGATATTAGAGTCAGTTGTATGCAGATCATTAATGATAGAAGTTAACGACTATAAACTAATTAAAAACTGTCCTCTACTCACGTTGTCGTGACAATACAATCGTGTTGTTTTTACAACTTTTGCTGCAACTCAAAAATATCGAATCAACAAATGTAAGAAAAATAGTGAAAAAGAGCCAAATGAGATTTTTCAGCTCTTTAATTAGAAAATAAGAAAATGTTTTTTAGTTTATTATTCTTTTATTTCTTTTATTCTTATTTTATCTGCCACATCTGGAAGAAAACAAGACTTTTGGGGATGTGTAGTTGTATTTTTTATGCATAATTTCTATCGCAAATGAATAAATTGTGTGAATGTTTTTGCCATTAAATCACAATTAAATATCTATTTTTTCAAAACATTGTATTGATATTACAGTCAGTTGTACGCAGATCCTTAATGATAGAAGTTATATGTGAATACACAAAAAACAAAAAGTGCAAATAGAATCAAATATAAATGTGATTATAGTGTTTTATATTTTGATTTTACACAAAAAATGTCACAATCTGAATTACGGCAGTTTTATTGAGGTCGAGAAACGACATCGTGTTTAATAAACTCGACATGAAGGATGTTTTTCTAACGACACGTTGCGTTTTAATCGTCCTGTTGCTGCTGATAGACTTATCAGCGTGTTCCAGCCGGCCTGCGGTGAACGAATGATACCCCGCCGCTCGTTATTCATGCCAGATAAAGAGGAAATAAATTATAAATAATGATTTTATGAGGGAGGTTTTCTAACTCTGCTGTCGCTGCAGAATTCAGGATTTGGGATTTAGAGTTCCATCCCTGTGTGGCAAAACGTCCGACATCTTTTTAAAGGAACAGTCCGTCCTTTCTGCCGCTTTAAATCAAAAATAAAACATTGAAGCGAAACTCTCGCCAAAATACAACCAAGGCTTTTTTTGATAATTTACCCGAGTCAAATCTTCGTGTAAAAGCATAATTACGACGAAAGATCATTACGTTACGTTACGATTACTTTAGCATCAAAATCTCTAGTTTTTAAAACAGTAAGAAGGCTCGACACAACATGAAACTTTGCTCGTAGTATCACCAGGGTCTCTACACATGAACACGAGCACTGAGAACATTGTTTGTGTACACAGAGTTACTAAAAAGAAGGTTTTTGAACAACTCACGTTAGCAGTAGCTTGTTCCGCTCGCCGCCGTCCTGCCAGTGGAGAAGTGTCGATCTCAGAATGTGACGTAACCTGGAGGACAGTTAAGGTGGAACTTCTGTCTTCCAGCAACAACTATCCACGCCAGATCTCACGTGACTTTAACGGCTTTTTATTTTAGTATTGTTTCTTATACGAGGCTCCTTTTTCAACTTCAAGGTCAATATTGTTTTTCGCTAACAACAAATCAACAAATTATCCGTGCGTTTATATGGAACTAAGCTTTAGGAGCGTTCCATTGTTCCGTTGTTGTGTCGAGCCTTCTTACTGTTTTAAAAATAGAGATTTTGATGCTATCGTAAAAGTGCCCGTAGCACTCCCATTGAAAATGAGTTTGAGCCGAAAACGAAAATACGGCAAATCTTAAAAGTGCTTCTTCGCTTTTACACGAAGGTTTTATTCACGTTACATTTTAATCTCGTTCTTCCACGTCGTTCCTGGAAACATAAAACTAAAGTCGAATTGTTTCTTGACGTTCTTAAATCTTTAGAAACTGTTCTGAGGTGCGTCCGGGTCTCACCCTGCTCGTTGATCGGGACCAGCCGGTACACCTTGTACGGTTCTGAGATGTCCAGCTGAGCTCGCTCCATCACCTCCGTGAACTCCGGACTCTTGTTGAGGGCGCAGCGCAGACGCGTCTTCCAGGACGCCGGGTTGTCTTGACCCCCGTCCGTCAGCTTCCCTTTAAACTCCGCCCACGCCTGCAAGAGGACAGACGTCCGCGTCAGGTTCTCGGCTATCTGGACGTTTTGTCTTTTTGAGGAGTACGTGAGTTAGTTTCAGAACCGACCTTGAAAATGGCGGCGTCTTCGTCTTTACGGAAGTCCTGTTTCCCGGCGTGTTTCCACGGGATGCGGAACATCGTTTTGGCGTCGTCGTCCCAGACCAGACCCGGGTACTTCCCACTGCTGACCTGCAACGGCCGAAGACACACAACTCAGTTCAAAGGACGAGTGGCATGTAACAGAGTAATCTATTACAAGATGTAACTTTCAAAATATCCTCAACCTTAATGAAAAACAGGCTCAATGGGTGTCAAACAAAGATAGAAAACCTTGTAGATACAAAAATTAATAGTTTCTTGTTGTTATTTTTCACTCTAAACATGCTGCAAATGCAGTACTTTTACTTGTACCTGAGTACTTTTACTTGTACCTGAGTACTTTTACTTGTACCTGAGTACTTTTACTTGTAACTGAGTACTTTTACTCTAGCAAATGATCTGGATCGTCCTCCATCGCTAAATTGATACCAACTGAGCAGCTTGTGAGTGATGAAGTAACAATACCTCATTTCAAACCATCACACTGGAGAAGCTGAACCTATGCAATGTTCACATCATCCAGCATGTAACAGAGTAATCTATTACAAGATGTAACTTGCAAAATATCCTGAATCCAATGAAAATCAGGCTCAATAGGTGTCAAACTAAGATAGAAAACCTTGCAGACACATAATAAAGATGTATTTTTGTTATTTTTACTGTAAACATGCTGTAAAGGCAGAACTTTACTTGTAACTGAGTACTTTACTTGAGTCGATGATCTGAATCAACCTCTATCACTGATGTAACGTTTGTTTGTCCAACATCCCCAGAGGCCATCCTCCCTCCCTGTTTTCCTTTCCTTCTCCCCCCTCCCTTCCTGCCTCACACACGTACACACACACACACACACACACACACACACACACACACACACACACACTCTCTTTAAACACACACACACACACACACACACACACACCTGTTCGACGATCCAGGAGCGCAGTCTGCGCGTGGAGCGCATTCTCCCTCCTGCCATGACTGTTAAAAACTAACAACAACAACAAAAACAAGAGACACAAACAAACAAACAAATAATAAACAAATCAGATGCATGACACAACAGGCCCCGCCCCCTCGCGCTTTAACAACAATATCCTCATTACCAACAATTAAAGACAAGAAAACAACATTGTTAAGAAGAAAATGTTACAAATGTTTAAACGTCGGCTTGTTGTCAGGCGGATTTTGTTGTCAGACTCGTGTGTGCAGTCTGAAGTCGAGCCGGGACATTAAACGCATCACATACTCACAAAAAAACACCAAATTTCTTAAATCCAGACTTTTTTAAACGGAGTCTGGTTGAGGAGCAGAGCTCTAAAGCAGAGCTCCTCTCACCTGTCACCCTGATATTTATAGGTATATCGAATATAGACGCAAAGGTGTTAAATTAAGGAAGTTGATTTAAGTTTCGTTTACCTCGGTTGCGTTTCCTCCGCGGTGCGTGCAGACTGACGGTGGCTGCTCTCCGGCGCTGCGGGTCCAGACTCTGCTGCCTCCCCGCAGACGCTCCTTTTCCCCGAAATCACGTGACTTCACAGAACCGGTGCGTGTTTGGACCGCCAGGGGGCGACAGAACCCCCGCACCACATATACATACATACATACAGACCTAAAACACCTCTTTACCTGCTCATATAGGTGTCAACATCCTACTTTTATTATTAATAATGACATAATAATGTAGTTTAAGCACTCAGGGTGAGTTAAACTCTATATTTTATAGTGTTACATTTAAACTTGTGGTGTTTTTTGAGTCGTCTGTTTCCTGTTGTTGGGCTGTAACTTGTCAGGACGTTGCATAAGATGTTTCACTTGTAATTAATGTTAATTTAATCTCTTTTAAAGCTGATGTTTACTGATAAAATCTGATTTTGTTGCATTACTATTATCATTTTTTTTTTCTAGGATGGCAGTCAGCTGTGTATTCTGACCGCTCAGCCTCTACGGCTGGACACAGTTACACTATATAATTATCAATTAAACAATAATATAGTTGAAGCACTCAGGGTCAGTTTAACTTTTTATTTTATTGTGTTACATTTAAACTTGTCGTGTTTTTTGTGTCGTCTGTTTCCTGTTGTTGGCCGTAACTTGTCAGGACGTTGCATCAGATGTTTTATCTTGTAATAAATGTTAATTATTTTATTTGTCAGTCGTGGCATTTTAATGTCCCTTTAAAGACTTTGCTTCAAGTAAAACAGCTGATGTTTACTGACAAAATCTGATGTTGTATATACTTTTTTTCCCTAGTATGGTAGTCTGCTGTGTTTTAAATAGTCAGATTTTGGTGTTTTGGGTAATTAAAAAGGCGTCAGATACTTTATTTGCATTGGTTACATTTAAACTTGTGTTTGTTGAGTCGTCTGTTTCCTGTTTTTGGCTGTAACTTGTCAGGACGTTGCATCAGATGTTTTATGTTGAAATAAATGTTGAGATTTGAGGGATCATAAAGTCGCCCTCCCACTTCTCATCCTGCTTCTTGTCATTGCAAAACATTATTTTAAAAAACTGTATTTATTTTAGTTTCAACTGCCCGGAGCATTTAAAGTTCTTAGAGTTTTTTTTTTTTTCTCGGACGGTGAAATATTCCGTGTTAAAAATCACAAAAAGTGGAATTTTTAGAAGAAGAAATCTGAATTATTTTTCTTCAGACTTGTTTTCCAGTAAATACCAGTTATACACATGGAAATTCTGAACTTTATGGAATAAATCCTGAATTTTTTTTTTCTAGAAGATGGTTTTCTTCCAATCAGATTTTTTCGCCAGTAAGTTATACACATGAAAATTGTGACTTTATGGTAAAAAATTCTGAATTTTAAGGGAAAAAAATCTGAAATGTAAAGAAAAAAAATTCAGATTTTTCAGAAAAAAAATTCAGATTTTTCAGAAAAACATCCTGATTTTTGAGGAAAGAAATCTGAATACTTTTACTTCTAGAAAATGTTTTTCCTCCTATCAGATTGTTTCCCCACTCAGTACCAGTTTCACACATTAAAAGGAAATTCATTAAAATAAAATAATAAAAAATCATTTGATGTGTTTTAAAGCATTAAAAGTTACAACTTTCATGTTTTGTTTCTATGATGCTCTCTATTAAATAATCATATTGTGGTGATTTTGCTTATTATGACTTTTTAATGACCAAAACACCACAAAGTGATTAATACACAGCAGACTACCATCCTAGAAAAAAATTGAAACAAAATAAAAACTCCAAGAGAAACTTTAGCTGCTCACGGCCGCTGATACTGAAGCTTTTCCTAGGATGGTAGTCTGCTGTATATTCAATTATATTATATTCACATTGTGGTGTTTTTCTTTATTCATTAAAAAAGTTCTCAAACACTTTATTTGTTTTAATATCGACTGCTATGAACATTTAAAAATCCTCTTTAAACCTTAAAGTGTGACGTAAAATAAAAATCTTCCGATCTCTTCTGATTTATTGATCATCATGTACAAAGAAAAGACAGAAAAACCCCGACAGCAGAAAATCTGAAGTCTTTTACAGAATGTGAACATCAAACCTCCGGACGAAGAATACGGTTCTTTTCTTTGTGAATAGTTTTGCTTCATTGTTTTAACAAACATTTGTGCAAAAGATAAATCTCTAAACTGTCGTTCATACAAGATCCAACTCAAATAAAGTTCCTTTAAAAGCTCTTTATGTAAAATATATTTCCAAGATGAGAATCTCAGAGAAGCAGGAAGACGAATTCCTTCATGATCAGTTCATCAAGACGGCCGACGAGGAAAGAAACGATTAACTTTCAGCTGTGAGAACAGAATCGGAAGACGAACGCTGGTGACGTTCTGATGAGGAGCTCTTTATTTGTTCCGAGGAACTTGTTCTCCGAGAGGAACCTCCATCAGTTTCTGTGAGGGGAGAACAAACAGGTCGGGAGTTTTTAATGTTCAACTCAAAAAAACAAGGGAACAAGAGACGAGGAAGGTCTCGATTTTTATGTCATGTTACAATCCGCTCACGTACGGTCAATAACAAATTGTTTGTAATTTAAAAAAGATGTTAGAAAGAACCAGATTTGAAACTAGTGCCTTGCTAAAGAGCGTCCTGACAGTCTGATGAGTCAAACTTTCTTTGGCTCAAGCTGAAGACGCGTTCGTCTCACCTTGAGCAGCCGGGCGTGGTAAGCGTTATCGTCCTCGTTCTCCGCTCTCTGCTTGTCCACCTGGTACCTCTCGCAGTTCCGGATCAGCTCCTGGGCGTCGTAGAGCGGCGCCGGGTCCAGAGAGTGAGCGTTGATCAGACTCACCAGGTACTCCCTGTAGTGCTTCCTGCAGGAACACAAGAGTTCTGTTAACGGGACGGGAAAAACTAGACCAGTGAGGCCGATTTATCTTTTCGATTTTGTTTTGATTTCTGTTATCGGTGTTCAGGCTGAATGAACGAGGCGGTCAGAAACTCACTCGCAGAGTCCGGCTTGTCCCGGCTGTGTTTTGGCGCCGCACGGCGAGTCGATCTGCAGACCTCCTTCATCCTTCTGCTCCATCACGCAACAAGCGTCTGTCTCACAGAGGACGACACAGATTCATTCTTTCATCAGTGATTGGCTCGAAACAACCTGAACTTAAATCTCATGTGACTTTTGTTTGGTCTCCAGGTCCTCAAGGAATCAAGGACGGGTGTGTTTGCACCCTGAAAAACCAGAAAGCTGGATGAGAAGGAGACAGAAAGCGTTTTACCTGATTGTGTTCCAGTAGAAGGATCTGTGTTGAACTCCACGCCGCTGTTCTGAGAGCAGAAAAGAGGAAAATTCTGTATTAAAGCCACATTTTTGCCATCTGAGTGTAAACGTATGAAACCAGCAGAATCTGCACCTTCAGCAGCTCTTGTAGTCTGGGCGGCTCCCAGTCTCTGAGATAGAAGAGGCAGTCTCGGGGGTGATGAGCGTGTAGACCGTTGAACGCGCACTGAGGCGTCTTACATACCGTCTGCAGACAAAACAAAAGAATCAAGAGGAAGAACTCACAGAACAATGCGACACTTCAGTCCTGGTGATGCAGCTCGGCCTCACCTTGTGGTACGGGTTGTTGCAGCCGCTGCAGAACTGGTACCGGCACTGTGAGCAGCTGAAGTGCATGCAGCCGCCTTTAGTGAGAGCGTACTGGAACCTGCAGTGAGGACAGGCTGCGAGAGGACGACACACATGTGGGTAAATCTACTCGTACAGAACATTTACACTGAAAGAGTCGTGGAGGTGAAGCTTCTGCTCCAAACTTTAATCAATAACCAAAAAAGTGTTTAGAAGGTTTAAGGTTGAACTTTTTAGCCGCTGTGGCAACAAAAGGACATGAATAAACCCTGTGGTGTGTGTGAACCGCCTGATAATAAGGAATAATAAACACAAAGTGAAATGAAAGTCGTGTGTGGTTGAAGTCTGCGGCCTCACTGATGCCGTTGTCCCGCAGGTATCCGGCCAGGCCCTGCCGCTGGTACTCGGGATCGTTCTCCCTCTTCCACTGCTGGAACTGCTCACAGGACAGATCCTGGTGCTGAGCCTCCCACTGGGAACAAACGCAACACAGGAGGGAGTTAACGAGCGAGCAGCGGAAATCTCAAGGCTGAACGAAGCCTCTTGTTATTCTTATCGACTGTGATGATTAGCGGGAACACGCGGTACTCACAGGTTTCTTACACTGAGCGCAAAAACTCTTGCGGCACGACGGACAGGTGACCTTCAGCTGGTCTCCGTCGTTGATAAAGCCGGAGGTGCACTGAGGAAGACACGTTCAGCCCTTTAGACCAGACTTCATGTAAATATGCATCATTTTAGAGTTATTTCACAGATTGATTTAATGTTTTTCTCCTCCTGCTGTTTAAAAATGTTCCTGCGTTGTTGATTTTAATCATTTATTCTCTTTAAACGTCAGTAAAAAGAGGAGACAAAGATAAACATTGTTGGTATTAACAGACTTTTACAGAAGAACTTTACAAAAACACAGAATAACACATGAAACATTATCAGGAGGACGTCGTCAGTAGTGAACTTTAAAGACTTTCTGCCTCCGTCGAGGTCCAACAGCCCCCTGAAATCTTAAATATCAGATTATTATATAGATTTAAAGTGAAAGAATGAAACACTAAACAGTAAATACGTTACTGTTTCATCGTCGCTTCATGTTTCTTGTTTTTCCATCACTTCTGTGTTTACTCACAGTTTCAACTCAAGCGACTCAACGGAGCTAAAAATAACCCAAAACTAATAAAAGTTAGGCGAGTATGAAAAGCAGCGTATGCAAACTTGCAGATAAAACGAGGAAATCAGATCGCGAGCGCCGATAAAAACGCGACAGAAAGAACTCACGTGACAACACCACAGGAACTTCGGGTCTTTCATCAGAGCGTGCTCCGTCAGCTTCTTGTGAAACAGCTCGTACACTTCCTTCTCCAGACAATTCCGCAGCTGCGAAAAAACAAAAACAAGGAAAAGTTTACGGTTAAAAAGAAACAAAACAAGGGAAAAAATACGGCATGTTATTGTTATTATTGTATCTTTTAGACGCACAAGATGGCGGATCACTTAATCAACACAAAATAAGGAAACAGTTCAGATGCTTTTTGAGTTTTTAACTTCTGGGATTAAAAAAGTGGATTTATCTTCACTTGTTGGGTGTTTTTGTTCAGTAATGTCGACTGCTGACTGCAGCTGGAGGGGAAACGTACTTTACTTCATGAACGTAACGTTACAGAGAGGAGACAGAGAACCAGAACCAGAACCGGAGTCTCTGCTGATTGCTGACTTCAGTCACGTTACATTTAATCTCGTTATCCGACTTCCTTCCTCGCTCTCTGATTCTCTCCTGGAAGTTACAGCGACCGGACAGAGAACTTGAGGGTTTCACACTCCACCTGTATGTCCAGCGTGGAGAAGTAGCTGTCCAGTTGTTCCGGGTCGTTGATGTCCGGCTCGCCGCACCCGGGACACACCATGTCTCTGATGTGTTTGTCTCTCACGGCGATGGTGAAGTGCATCTTGAAGCAGTCGTGACACACGGAGCACTGACAGGAAGTCAGAGACTGCATCTGAAACACGGCGATAAGAAGAAGAGATGAGCAGCTGCGTCATGAATATTAAACTGATAATGAAGCAAATAATGAGGCTCAGTTTTTAAGACTACGTGTGTGTGAATGTGTCGGCGAGCGACCTTGCTCTGAGGGAAGACGCCACAACAGAAGGGACATTCGTTGTTGAGCAGCCGGCGGATGAAATCTTTGTCGGGCGACATTTTCACAGCGTTCACTACGTCCTCCAGAGAGTAGTGGACTTCTGGCTCTTGAAGCAGCGCGATGACGAGCTCGCAGCGCCCCCAGCTGGGCAGGTCGTACAGCGCCAGCAGACGCCTGCACATCCTCTGCACGGGAGCACAGCAGGTGAACAAGGAGTTAACGCAGCAGCACAGGTGAAACCGCACAGGGAGGCGTCTTTTAATTCTATAAAAACCACATTCCCCTGCCAGCACAGGTGTGCACACAACAAGCCCTCAGGTTATTTTCCGAGCAGTCTGACCTGTTTGTCCGGGTTGTTTGGGTCGATGGGCGGCTCGGGTTGGTCGGTCCAGATACGCTGGTGGAAGGGCTCCAGGAGGGGGCGCTGCAGCAGAGACAGAGCGCCCTTCACCTCCCCGCCGCTGAGCCGCAGGGCGTCCTCACACTGAGACGCATCTCTGAAGCCGAGAGAGTGAAGCTCCTTCATCTGCAACACAACAGGGAGGGACGTTAAATACGAGGGACGCACTCACCTGTGACGCCGGCAGCTGAAGCCAAACACACAAACAAAAGTGTTATAGACGCTGAACACATCGGGGGGAATTTTAAGGTGTTTAATTTGTCAGATTTTAAGTTTAAAACAGTCAGAAATCACCCAAAATCTTTGTTTCAAAGACGTCTGTGTACGTCAGCATGCTAACCAGCTAGCCCCCGCGCCTGTAAACCTCTCCTGTGCTAGCTGCATGCTAACCGAGCCAACAGTAGCTACAGTCATGTATGAGAACACAACAGCAGTTAGCGAGTACTTTGGTGATTTATTACATATATTTGTAAGCAGAAAGGTGTCAAATTGGTACATACTGCACCTTTAAAATCGCTTCAGTAAAATGCTGGAACGTAACAAAGACGGAGAGCTTTTGTTTGAAAGTATCTTCATGAAGTTCATGTTGAGTTGAAACTCTTTAGACGCCTATAAGAAAGAATGTTTCTGCCTTTCATCTCTCAGCAGACACACTGTTAATCTCCAAGCCTCAGTTTCTACATCCTGCCCAACACACCACACACTGTCTGTCTTCTGAGTTATCTTTCAAGGTCAGAAAAGCCGGGAAATACTGCGAAAACCTCCAAAACGTCTGACGTGTTTGAATCACCTGCAGAGAGCCGATATCAGCCTCAGCACAGCGGAGCTCGACTCCCTCTTCTGTTCTGATCATGCATGAATAAAGATCCAACAACATATTAATGTTTGTATCCCCACAAACTAATTCAGGGGAAAAATGGTGCTACTGTAAAAATATAAAACTACAGAAGTATTAAAGGACTGACAAAATGTTCTCAGTTCCTTACATTTTTTTTTTTTAAAGAGACATTTTCAAGTATTTTTTTCCATGTTTCATACTGAATAAAAAGTAAAAAAGATTTTTTTTTCCAATTTGAAGAAAATCTTTCGAAGTTTCTTAGTTTTTTCTTCCGTCTGTGAAATCATGTGAAAAAAAAGAAAATGATATTTTTTCTTCCCATGAGTGAAAAACATTTTTCCTACCTGAAATTAAACTAAAAGAATGTTTTCACAGATGGGAAAACATTCTTTTTGTGAAGCACGGAGATTTTTTTCCCAGGAGAATAAAATACAAACAATTTTCACGGACGAAACCGAGTTAAAAAAAACAGAATTTCAGGAGATTTTTGTCTTTTTTTATGTCTGAAGCCAAATGAAAACATTTTCCAGACGAATGCTTCAACGATAAAAACTGAATGAAACAATTCAGAAGAATTGTTTTCACCCGTTCCTACATTTTTTCTTCCATCTATGAAAACACAAGACATGAGTGAAAACATTTTTTTCTTCCTGAAAATTATTAAATATTTTTTTTCTTTTTAAAAAATAAATTAATAAGAACTTTGATAGAAAGTAGAAAAAAAATGTCATCTGTGTTTTTTTTTTCCAGAAGAATAAAACAAAAAAACGTTCATGTATGAAGCCGACTGAAAACGTTTTTCTGACAATGAAACATTCACATTTTTTTGTTCTCATCTGATCCTGACTTGTGTTTCCTACCTTGACCTGTCTGTCTCTCAGCAGCTGTCTCACTGCTCGGTCTGTGTCTCCTCCGGCTGCTAACCACGCCCGCTTGGCTTCAGCTCTGGACAGCTTCACACCTCCACCTGTGACATTAGCGACGCTCGGCTCCGGCTCCCCTCCGTCTCTCTCCACCGCGGCTTCTATCCCAGAATCCCCTGCTCTGTAGTTCAGCTGGACCGAAGCCGCCATGGCGCAGATCTCATCCAGCAGGTGAGGCAGCTCTGACGTCAGCCAATCACAGGGCTTGGTGTTGTTGCCGCTGCACAAGATGGCGGCGTACACCTCCTCAGGACTGACGCCGCACTTTTCTGCTTCCTGTGGAGAACAAAGACGTCGGTTTAAAGCAAAATACCAAACTTTTCCTCCTTTTAGCTCCGCAGTCGTGAGGACTATCTGTGGATTGTTTGTTGTTGAATGATTTATCTATTACATGAGAAAATAATCTGCAGAATTAATCGTTTATCCTCCTCTTTCATCACATCTGATTTATTTTCCTGCTAACGTCTTTAAAAAGAAAACTACTGAGCTGCGCAGCTTCGTGAGACTCCTCAGCGTACTCTGATCTGGTGGATGAGGTTGAGGCCGTCTTCCTTCATCGTCTTCTGTCTCTTCAGCTCCAGGTTGACTCTGGGCTTCGGTTGGGGCTTCGCGCCCGGCTGAGGTTGCTCTTTAGGGATGGACGGAGTCTGCAGGAGCGACTGCGGCAGAGAAACTCCAGAGGAGTCTTTCCCCGACAGGTTGCACATCTCACACACCAGAGAAGGCTTCGTGTTTACAAAGGTGCAGAACTGGCACATCCACTGAGAAAGAGACAGAAGAGAGACAAAAGTAAACATCAAGGTTGATTTTACGGAGCATTTTTATTCCGTTTTGGGCTTTTTGAAGACCAACCTTTGTTCCGCAGTCAGGCAGCGATCCTGGGCCGGACAGCAGCGGTGCGACTGGAGGGCGAGTGGCCAGACGAGGGCGTTCACACACCTCGCAGAGGATGCTGCTGCCTTGATTCACGACCGTACAGCTCTTACACTGCCACTCTGTGTTGGGTGACGTCGGCACCGACGTCGGGCTTTCTTGAACAGTGGATGCAGCCGTAGCGAGTCGCGGCCGCTCGCAGGTCGAGCAGAGGACGGCTCGCATCTCGTTCACCGTCGTGCAGTGAGCGCACTCCCAAGGTGACAGAGAAGGACTGGAAGACGACAGAAAAGCATGTAAAGCAAGTTTATAAGCCCTCTTCACTTTCTTTAACCGCACTGCTTGTTCTTGGTCTCTCTATCGGCTCTCTGAAGCTCCTAAATGTTTTTTATTTTCACACTTCTCTCTGCTCCAAGATCTGAAAAATAAAGGTTTTAACAAAAGTAAACTACATTTTGAATTGGCGACCCTTCACAGGTTAACACTGTCTGATTGTTTTTAGACATTTCAATGCAGAATTGTTCTATATTGTATCTTTAACTTTTATTTATACCGGCTGATCTCTTGTACTCAGGAGAATAAAGGAAAGTACAAACATTTAAGAGGTTAAACAAACTTACAAGAGTGAGAACAGAGGATAAAACTGGTAAAGGGCAAAAAAAGAGAAGCAAACCAGCCTGTAATAAAACCTGAAACACGACAACATGTCATGAGAGGTTTACGCATTTCAAATGTGAAGAAATCAGATGTTTTAGCTTAAATCCTGCTCCTGGTTTGAAAGCAGTAACATATTTAAAGGCCTGTTAACGCAGCTTTTTATCTTAGGTTTGATCAAACTCATTGAGAAGAACATTTTTGTTCATTTGCAGAACTTCTCACCCACAACTTCCACTGACCGAGCACAGGAAAGACTCAGCGAGGTCTCTCTCTCACCGCAGCTCTGATGGTCTGACCACACTGCAGCCGAATGAAGAAGTGAACCTGATCTTGATTTGGTTTAAAGCTCCTTTTTTTCTCCTCCTCACCTTGATGTTTTAGCCGGTGTAATAACAGTCCTCTTGTGTCCTTTGCGGTCGGGGTGAGAGTGGAAAAGCATGTCGCACTTCAGACACAACCTCTGGACACATGTGGAGCACTGAGCGTGAACGGGGGAAATCCCACAGATGCTGCAGGTCTCTGCAGAGAAACAAACACACAAAGACGACAAGTTAAAGCGACAAAAACACACGCGGTTTACCGAACTCCTGTTTTAAAGCTAGTCTGACGTACCGTCTTTGGTTTTCTGTATTTTATCTCTCTTGTGATTGGCTCTGGAGGGGTGGCGGTGATAGAGGTCATCGCACGCGTCACAGAACGGCTGATTGGTACAAGACGGGCAAACGACAGACGAAGGGCCGCCGCACAGATTACAGTCGCTCGCTGCAGGAGGGGCTGCGCATGACGGAGGGAAAGAAGGAGAAATCAAACAACATGATGTGTGAAACAAACGCAGGTGGAGAGGTGGAGGCAGCTCACCTGTCGACGGTTTCAGGGGTCCTACGGTGCTCGGAGTTGGTTTGGGCGGAGGAGTCGGAGGCTGAGGTTTGGCCGCCTGCTGCTCCTCTGCAGGCGGGACGACCACAGCGTCACTCACCGGTTTGTTCTGGAGAAGAAACCAGCAGCATCACAGTCAACACATAAAGTAACACCTGCATGAAGACAAGTGATCACTACATGTGTTCCTAGAAGACACAAACGCACGTTAACAACCGACTCACTCACACAAATCTACTGTGTGCACGATCTCTATTTCTGAATAATCTGAAGCCTTGAAGTTTCCTTCATCATGTTGACATTTAAGCTGTAAATCAACAATTAAATGCTGCAGATTTATCTCATCTATTCATTCTGTTTAAACAGGGTGTGTTTGCACAGTTTGCAGATAAAGATTGTGCTACACTCATATTATTTGCGTTACACTGTTTGTAAAGCTAGACACGAGCGGTTGCTGCTTAAGATTGTTTCTGAATATCATGATAAAGGCGGCACGATATTGCAAAATAAATAAAAACTGACATGTTGTATCAAACGAGCACCTCACGAGTTCGGCTTTGTATCGAGCAGCACGACAGTTTTATCCTGTATGTTTTACTTCTGTTTCTGAATTTTGTATCCAGACGATTAGTTTCCTGATGCGCGAGTAAACACACAGTGTGTGAATGATTGTACGAGTGCACCGACCTGCTGGACGATGGATGGGATGATATCTTTGTAATGTTCTGGGTGAGGATGTGTTCCCTAAAACAAAACAGATACACAGATTTAAAATAAAAAAGAAGATGGATTACTGTGAATTAACACCAGAATACAGCTGAAGAACAATTATTCTTACAAGCAAACACCAACCTTGACGAGCATGTCCACCTCCGTGCGTAAGGTCATGACCTCCAGCGTCACTGTGGCGACTTTCTCGGTGTCGGGTTCAGAAACCTCGTCGGGGAAACTGAGGCCATCTACCTGCTGGTTGGTGTAACCGTACAGAAACAGGACTCTCCTGCCTCCCTGTGGAGGAAAAATGAAGGTTGTTATGTTGTTCAAGACCTCGAGCGACCTTCAGACTTTGCCTTAGTAATAAATGATTCAGCAGGTTAATCATTGTGTTTGTAGAATATGGAAAAAGAGGATGGGGGTCATTATTTTCTAAATATTAGTCAAGATTGACCTTACAGGCAGAATGACATGTTTACAGGTTTTTGTTCACCTTGACGGCGTCCACTGTGGTTCTGAAGACGGGGTTGTTGTGCTTGACGCTCCTCCAGTATCGAGGCCTCGCAGGACTCGTCAGGTTACAGCCGTACTTCTCCAGGATACTCAAGGCCTTGACCAGTCTGCTCAAAGACTCCAGAACCTGCGAGACATTTGGGTCGTTGATCCAAGATTATTATCCATAAAAATAAGTTCCATCACCGAGTCAGCGTCCGTCATTCATGAGCTGCTATTTACGTTTATTTAAGTTTACAAAAACTCACGTTTATGATTAAAATAAAGATGTTTTTATAAAACAAACACTGATTCGATATTTTCTCAGTACATATATTTCTGTAAACATTCTCAACATCTTATTTTATAACTTGTTTTTAATGATGAAATGTAAATAAATATATTTACTCAAGTTATTTTACATGCAGACAAAAAATCTTCTTTTTGATTCTTTTGAATTCTTTTAATTTATTTAATTTGTATCATCTCATGTTTGTTGTGTTTACATGTAGTTTTTCTGCCCCCTGGTGGTCACATATCACTCAGCTTTAAATAAAAATATAGATTTATAGAATCTTTTAATGTTTCCCAAAAGCCCAAGACGTCGTCCTCGAATGTGTCGTTTTGTCAACAACTCAAATATATTCAGTTTACTGTCAGATGGAAGGAAAGAGAAGTTACTCCCTTCAATTGATGACACAAAGATGTCCACAGTAATATTTATCTGAGCAGCACCAGCACCACAACAGGTTCAGACGAAAGGAAACTAACTTTACCTCCTGTTTGTTGCGGCCGGCCGTGTTCTCCCTCAGCATGGCCTCCACCTCAAAGTGCCGGTACTTCTCCGACAGAGGCAGCGGGATGTTGGCCATCGTCTGGACGTCAGCCTTCACGTCCTGGGCCGAGCCTGAGACGGAGAGGAGGGACTGACATCTCCTCCTCACCTCGTCCATCTGGACCGAAGGGGAGCCGGCGCTCATCGCTGCCAGAGATCAGAGATGACGATCACATAACCAACTTCACTCTCATATGTTACATATCATTAAAAACATTTAGGTTTTAGATTTTTGATTTACAAAAACATAAGATTTAAATATTTTTCACTACTTTTTCTGTCATTTTCTAACAAAATTACTAGCCAGAAAATAACAAATAGGTTTCATTTACATGTATTTGCTGCTGGGAAGCTCAATTATCTTGAAAGAAGAAGAAGAAACAGTACAGATTAATTTTCAGTTCTCTTTCTTCCACAGGTGGTTATCACTGATCCTCATGGAGGGAACAGAGATAACGTAATATTTATATAAATAAACTTTATATAACACCTTCGACCGTCGAGCAAAAGCAGGAAACTCACACAATATCAGAACAGCATTCAATACGAGTCCCTCAAGTAAAAGGAATAAAACTAATAAAACAGGCAAAAACACAGAAAGAGACGAGAGAGAGAAGAAAAAAATGATGGAAAAATTAAAATAAATGAAAGAATTAAAACAATAAAGGAGGACAAGAAGACGACATCACAACAAAGGAATTAAGAACATATATAAAAGGAAAAAAGGACAATAAATAGACTAAAAACAATAAATAAAATCAGTAAAGAACGGTAAGAAAAACCGAAATAAATCATCAGACATCACAAGGGAGGAATAAAGATATAAATAATAAGAGCAGTTAAAGGAAAAAAGATGACTTTACGACTTTAAGTCTATAAAAGTGGGTTTTCAAGAAGTTACAGACAGAGAGATTTATCAGGTACATACATTACAAAACTTTAAACTACTATAAATGAAATTGAAATGGAAGAAAGTAGTTTTAATCAGTCAAAGTTCACTTAGAAGAGGAAGAAAACACCCCAGATTTCATGTGTTGGAGGTGTAAAATAATGTAAAATATGAAGGTCTGCCATTTATTTTAGATTTAAATTGTCAGCCAGTGGCAGAAAAGCAGGATTTCTTTGGTGTAAAGTGTCTCCAACACTTTTCATTCACCAGATGACGACTTGAGGAAAGTCCAGGCTAAATCATAGCTTCACTGTCAGTGACTGTAAACAACCGTCCAGATGAATATCAACCCACAAACACACGAAGACAACACCATCACTGATGTTAATTTAACATTAAATGTCACCTACGAGCAGTTAGAAGTGTCACTTATTAGTTTTTAAGCGTCTGCTAGCAAGAAAAACCCAGATAACAACAATTCTCGTCAGTTGAAACCGAAACTTTGAGTGACTGAATAAACAGCCCGAACAACTCATCACATACCTGCTGGATCCAGTAAAGATGGCGGCGGCAAGTGTTCCGACCGTTGGTCCGTCTTTCTGCGTGTTTTCCCGCCAGTGTTCAAGTCGCCATTAATACAAACTAACGTGTTTTATATGTGGAGTTCATGTCTGACGCGTTCTGAGCTGCTGCTGCTGCTGAAGCTAACTCTGCTTTAATGCGGAACTCCAGTTTGACGGCTCCACTTCCGGCTCCACTTCCGGTCAGAGTTTACTTTGTTTTTTCAAAATAAAAGCCCACTTTCCATAAGTAAGTTGCTGAAAACTGGAGCAGGAAGTATTCGGATACTTTACTCGAGTAAAAGTACTTAAACCACACTGTGGAAATACTCCACTACGAGTTTAAATCCTGCATTTAATGTCAGAGCAGTGATGGAATGTAACTAAGTACATTAACTCAAATATACATTTGAGTTAATTTGCAGATCAGATCAAGTATAAGTACATTAATTTTATACAAACAGTACAATACTTTAATACTTGTACTTAAATATAATAGTAGCAATACCACACTGTAGACATAGTCAATAATCTGATTTTATGTACATTCTTTTACTACAGTTACACTTTCAAATGCAGTTACTTCTACTTGTAATCGAGTATTTTTACATAGCAGTGTAAGTACTTTTACTTAAAGATGCACCTCATTAATAATGTAAACTTAACAGCTTTACAGTCACAGGGGACATTTTACTATCTCCCTGATTTTACTAACATACTTTTACTACAGTCACACTTTCTAATGCATTTAATTCTACTTGTAATCAAGTATTTTTACTTAAAGATGCACCTCATTAATAATGCAAACTTTACAGCTAACAGTCACAGGGGACATTTTACTATCTCAGTTTTTACTTTCATACTTAACATATTAACACTTTCTAATACTTGTAATGGAGTATTTTTAAAGTGCAGTATAAGTACTTTTACTTAAAGATGCACCTCATTAATATTGCAAACTTTACAGCTTTACAGTCACAGGGGACATTTTACTATCTCTCAGTTTTTACTTACATGCTTTTACTACAGTTACACTTTCTAATGCAGTTACTTCTACTTGTACTGGAGTATTTTTACAGTGCAGTATACGTGCTTTTACTTAAAGAAGCAGTATGAAGTGTCTGGGGGAATATATGTAAATCTTTACTTTTACTTTTGTTTACACGTGGCGGACCCTGCCACCCTCTCCAGCTTCAAACAGTGTTCTGAGACATTCAACAGCTTGTTTATTCACAAAAGTATTGAATTATTAGCTCATTAAATATTAAGTTTGAATTTCGTCTGCTAAACTGCATAGTGAGTCTTCTTTTTTTTTTAACTCTTCCTCCGTTTCTGGTATTTTAAAACACATTTGTTGTTGATTTAACATCATTATTTCAACCTTATCAGCAGGATTATAGTTATACTGACAGGATCTCTCCTCTGCTGGAGTTTTAATGTGAGGAAACCACCTCCTTCCTCTCCAGCAGAGGAGGAGGAGGAGGAGGAGGAGGAGGGAGGCAGTGGGAGGCGCATCATCCGATCTGAAATCGAAAGAAAACTTGTATGAGGAAATAAAAGAAAGCCTCCCTCGGTAGACATATTGTCCTCTGCTCTCCTCTGCTTCCACCTGCACGCTTCTGCCTCCATTCGAACAAGTTTACTGGAGTTTTATTCGTCTCGTCACTTTGTAATAATCTGCTCGGCCATGTCGAAGGCGTGCACCCTGAAGATCAGCAGAGACAGCGCGGGGAAGGTGAGTCTGACGCGTCGACGCGCAGTGGATCAGGACAGGCTAACATGTGATAGCTTCATGCTACGACACTTTTAATATTACACCTCATTTTATCTCAGGTAGACTTTAACATGCTCGTGAGCAGGTAAGCTGGGAAACAGAGAGAGTTGTGCTCGTTAGAGGAGCGGAAAGTCCCTCCTGTGTGAGAGGAAAGCGAAAGTAAACCCAAAAAAGAGATTATCCTAAAAGTGAGTCAGCAGCTTTTAATATTCTCATGTTTTCTTTGTCTGCAGGTGGACAGCTTCCGCCTGACACTGTTCCAACAGGTGTGTAGAGTTCATGACACGTCACGTCAGGTAATTAAAAATTCAGCAGCATCAACACTGATCTGTTTTTTTTGTTTTTTGTCTGTTTTTGAATCCAGGCTGAGAATCTGTTCTGCAGCTACATCCCCCAGAAGATCCTCCAGCTGGATGCCTTGCTCAAGGTCAGCAAGTTCGTACTTTAAAGGAACATTTCACCCCAGAAAAATATGTAAATTCAGTTGTTATCTCCTCACCCACATGCTGATGGAGTCAGGGGAGGTTTTCATCGTCTGCAGAAACATTTCAGTCACAGTGTTCTCTGTAAACAGCTGCAGTAGATGGAGATTTGGTTTAAAACGTAAAAAACAACCAATAGGAGTCGTAAAAATGCACTCCGAGTGTCCAGAAGCCCGAGATACCAAACTGATATGAAAAGACTTTATATACATTCACAGTAAGTGTTTTTTCTGAGTTAGTTTACGCGTCAAGGATGTAAATAATTGCATTTAAATTTTAGATCTCAGGGCTTCCAGAGACTTTGATTACAGCGGACGAGCAACAAGATCTTAAATAAATGTTTTCAAAGACATTATTTACACCTTTCAACCAGACAGGTGACACTTTTAGTGACGATTTGGGTGTAAATGAGGTCTTTTCTAATCAATTTAGGACCTCAGGGCTTCTGGAGACTTTGATTACACCGTACAAGCCTCGAGATCCTGATCAGATGTTGTTTACGTCCTTCTTTTAAAGCGGAGAGCTTCTCTGTAGCTCCCTCAGGGTGTAGAAAACATCCTTTAACACATAACCTCAATAACCTTTAACCTCTGGTCGTCACTCTCCTCATCATGTGTGTGTCTGTGTGTGTGTGTGTGTGTGTTTCCAGGATGAAGCCTTCAATATCACAGACTTGACGTTGCTCCAGGCTCCTCTGGACATCCCCATCCCAGACCCTCCTGCCCCAGAGGACGATGTGAGACACACAGCCAGCTGTTTCACTTTCACACTGATTTCATCCACACGTTAATGGATTCCTACCATCTCAAACAACCCTTAAAACCCCCACAGGCACGGGTTCAGTTCTTCCCATGACTTGATTTGTAACGCTAAAGCACAAAGGTCCTTTTTGGAACAGACGTGTTTTTGCACAAAGAAAGAGGAAGTTAATGTAAAACATTTGCCGAATTTATATTAAGGTCTAAATAATCAAGAATTTGTCAGAAACAGTTTTTCACAAAGCGTATAAAGTTTCTACTGACTCAAAAACTCACAAAATCAAGTGTTTTTTAAAGGGAGTCTGGTGACTTGCTCTATGGGCGACGAAGAATGACGCCTTTATTTATAAAATTAGACATTAGATAGAGTGTAAATGGTGAAAGCAGTATAAGTGTTTTTAAACAGCTGCTAAATGTTGACAGATAAGACTTACAAACTGATAACTACAGCTACGTGTTTTGAATTTAATGCCGAATTTACAAGAAGGCACCAGTGATTAATAATTTGTCACAAACCGTATTTCACAAATGTTATAAAGTTCCTCCTAACTCAACAACCCACAAAATTGAGTGATTTTTAAAGGGAGTCTGGGGACTTTCTCCACAGGCGACAAAGAACTACTTCATTTGTAAAATGTGACATTTCCCATCAATAACATGTTGTCTTCTTTCATAGACGAGGAACAATTATTGCAAAAAATGTGCAACATTTAATGCAGAACTATCAAGATGACACCAATTATTAAGAATTTGTTAAAGTGGTTTCACAAAGTTTGTTAAATTTCTCTTCACTCAACAAACTCTCAAAATTGAGTGATTTGTTTAGGGAGTCTGGTGGTACCAACAGAGCCTAAACATGTGATTTACATTAACGTGAGACTTAATATTAGATTCCTCTGTGATGATTTCTGCTTGTTTGACATTAATCTCACAGGAAATGGAGACAGATAAGAATGAAGACGACGAGAAGAAGAAGAAGAAAGGTGAAGTGTTTGTCTTTTATGTGGCTTTATCGACACAAAGTGCTCGTGACGGTGAGGAAATGCTTAATTTTTCCTCTTCCTACTTCAGCTCCGAAATGTGGCTTCATCAAGGGAAACGAGAAGATTTTAGCGCTCCTGCAGAGGGTGAAACCAGAGATTTGTGCTTTCCGAGAGACCATCATCACTGTGAGTGAATCACTGTCACTGTAAAGATGAATGATGAAGCAGTTTCTTCTATAAAACTGTGAATTAGGTTGAAAAACTGAATCGTTTTGAGTTAAAGTTAAACTCTCCTGTCGCTGTAGGTCACCGGCTGGATTCAGCACCTCATCCCCAAAATAGAAGATGGAAATGACTTTGGCGTCGCCATCCAGGTACGTTTCTCACATTCACATATAGTATTTGGTCAAATGATGTCAAATTTTAAATGAGCTGCGACTATTATTTTTTCACCACAGGAGAAAATCTTGGAGAGAATCGGCGCCGTGAAGACCAAAGCTGACACTTTTCAGACCAACATCAACAAGTAGGTTAAATAAAATGATATAAATGTTGCTTGTGTTCAAGTGTTATGGTGGTAAATTCAACATTAAATGCATTATGTATGAATTTAATCAGCAGAATGTGAACAAAAGAACAGTTTTAACGTGTGTTTCAAGTTTATAAAGTTTCTTCTAACTCACAAAAACAAGTGATTTTTAAAGGGAGTCTGGTGACTTTATCCACAGACGGCAAAGATCTTTTTCTGTCTTTGTGAAATTCAACGTCTAGCATCAATAAAATTTGTCCTCTTTCATAAATGGAGTGTAAATAGTGAATCAGTGTAAACAGTGTGTTTAAACAGCTGCTAAATGTTGGCAGGTAAGACTTCAGCACTTTAGACTCAGAAGCAGACGGGCTGGTACAAACTGACACTTTCTACAAGCAAACAACTTCATGTTTTGCACTTAATGCTGAATTTATAAGAAGGCACCAATGATTAAGAATTCGAAAGAAACACTGTTTTACAAAGTTTATAAATTATCTTCCAAGTCAACAACTCACAAAAATGAGTCGTTTTCAAAGGGAGTCTGGTGACTTTCTCCACAGACGGCGAATATCTTTCTGTCCCTGTAAAATTCAACGTTTACCATCAATAAAATGTCGTCTTTTCATAAATCGACATGACTAATAAAACTGTTTCTGTTGCATCATGTAGGTACTTCACAGAGAGAGGAGACGCTGTGGCAAAAGCTTCCAAAGACACTCATGTGGTGAGTGTTCTAGAGAAACGAACTTTGTTCACTTTGAACGTTGTTATCTTGAATATTTCTACAATTAAAAGTTTTCCTACACAAGAACTCTGAAGCTTTGGTGACCCCAAACTTGAGACACAGAGCGTCAGAGCACTGAATGTGTATTAGTCCAGCAGCCACATTAGAAATACCTTTAACTCTGCGTTCTCCTCCCACAGATGGACTACCGCTCGCTGGTCCACGAGAAGGACGAGGCCATCTACTCCGAGATCAGAGTGATCGTTCTCGACATTCGCGGCTTCTACGTAAGTCAGACTGACGAGAGTCGAGAAGTATTTATCACCACCGTTCTGATAAAAGCAGAACATTTATCTGTTGTTCTATCTGTTTACAACAGGCTGAGCTGTACGACATCATCAGCAAGAACGAGGACAAGGTGACCAATCCGAAGGGAGAGGAGAAGCCTTCCATGTACTGATGCTGGAGGGAGGAGGAGGAGGCACTTAGCACTATCAACTCTGTGTTCAGTCACTCTACATACATCTGATTCTGTTTCAGTCCTACTTATTCTACTCAAATAATAAATCAACTGGATCCAAGTTTTATCACTGCTGTTTGAGTTTAAGAAAAAATAAAGAAAGCTTGTTTTTCAAACTGTTTGATTCTCGTTTATTTGTTTAAAAAAAAGAAGCTTTTTTTTTCTCTTGTGTGATTTGTGACACAACACATACTCAATTAGGATTCTTATTACAAAAATATTTTCCTTCGAGATAAAGAAGGAACAAATCCAAAACAAACATAATCGACTAAAGATCACAATCTAGGAAAAGGCTTGTATTCACAAAACAAAAGTGTGTCAGCATCCAGTGACGATTCTCATACTTCAGGACCTTCTCCTCCAGGTATGAGCTGCAAAAAATAAATGTACATGTTTATATTTTATCCTGTGGAAGTCTTAAACAGCTGTAACAGGTCAAGATCCACCTGTGAGCCTGTGAAGTGGATGTAAACATGCAGGAATCTTTACAAACCATGGTGATGTTGTTGCCGTTGAGGAGGATCTGGTCCAGTTTGGTTATCCTCCGTCCCTCTGGTGTGATTTCACTGGAACGCAGATACAAGAGTGTCAGCCAACGGACAGGTGACGCAGGTAAAAGTGACTGTACTTGATGCAGAAACAGGAAGTGTACTCACAATTCTGTCACATCTTCCAGCACCATGTCTGAAACGCTGGATTAAGGACTGATTCTAGGACGTTATTCAGAGCCAACAGGATAAAATCATGCAGTGAAAATGTGTTTGTTATCAGAGTATAAAGTACAATAAAAAGGATACTGACAAAGTCATCGAACCCCAGCAGGGTGCCGACGATCTCTTTGTCGGTTTTCATGACGATGTGAATTCTGGAGCCGATACATTTGTCCACGAGCTCTAAAATATTAAAAATATACTGAATTTAAAGATCCTGCAATTACATTTCTGTTTATTACTTTGCACCCTTTGTTGGGGAACCTCATCTGTATCAGATCTGAAATGATAAGTTAACTGACAGAAGTATTTTCAGGCAAACTTCAACTGAGATCAGCTCTTAAAACATGAGGATTTAATGCATTTTTTTGTCTCATATGATAGTAAAATTCATATCTTTGAGTTTTGGACTTTTGGTCTGACAAACCAAGACATTTGGAGACATCAGCTCAATGAAAAAAGACATTTCACACTATTTTCTGACATTTTATGAACAAAATTCCTAATTGATTAACTAAGGAAATAACTAAACATGACTCATAATTGTCAGTTGTGGTCCTGATTTGTATATTTGTTTGTTTTTATTTGATAAACATTCGCAAACTTTACATTTAACATTAACTTTGCAAGCAGCTGACATTATTATCTTAACATATTTTGACTTTTTGTTAATTTTCTCCCTACTTGCTGCTGTAATAAAGCTCTGTTACTACTCCAAGTGCTTTTTTTTATATTTAGGGCTGCAACAAATAACTACATCCACTATAAAATTAATCTGTTTTCGATCCAGTCAACTGTAAATTAAGTCCATAAAATGTCAGGAAATAGTGACAAATGCAATAATCAGAGTAACTTAATCTGACAGCCGAAAACAGAAAGATATTCAGATAACAGTGTTAGCATTTTGCTTGAAAATTACATAATTCAGCAGCTACCAACCTTAAAATGTAACTAAATATGTAAATAATGTTCTCAGACAGACTTAATTAGTTACATTTGTACAGCAAATAATCAAAATATGAAGATTTAGCACTAATTGCGCTGCTTTATGTATAAAACAAACCCCCCTTAAGCTTTCTACACACAGGAAATGTTGCTTTAAAGAAATTAAATTGTATATAATTTATAAAACACAGTGAGACCATCAATCTGCATGTTATGATCACTGCACTGTTAGCAAAGGCGCTAATCACGCGTATGTACCTGAGAGCATGATGCTAACGTTAACTAGCTAACAAAACATCACCAGTAGACAAACTCCCGCCTATAAATACACCCCTCGCGCTCCGACCTATAATATTGATTGATAAGTATATATTTAAAACAGTAAGTCAGCAATTATTCAGCATTTACGAACCAAGTGGAAGCAACTGAGACGGATTTGTTGCCGGAGTAGCCGCCATGTTCAATCTGAAGACACCGCGCGCAGTCACGACCAATCGACAGAAGAACGTCAGGAGCCAGACTAAACCAATCGAATGTGAATAATCGATATCAGTTTATCGCTAATCAGGCGCCCGCGAGTTAAACACAAACACGTGAAGTGAACCAAACAAAACACTACAAGCAAATATTAACTGAAACTACACGAAGATTAAATTGTTTTATTTCACCTGTTTCTGGTTGTGCCGATCAGTACATGACGTCATTCTTTTTTACTGTAAAAAAAGAGGATAGAGTCACGGTCAAGATAGTTACTTACCACAGTTTGTGTGGTCTTCCGCCTCCAACGGTCACATGAATTTCTGTAAATACTTCCATTTTGTACATTTTTCTTCAAATCAAGATTTTGTATACAAAATATTCAAGACACAAATACAAAACATATCAAATATGACTCATTGTTGTCACAGGTATGTATTTATTAGTAAATCTAAAAAAAAAAATTTAAATTTTTTTTCTCCATAATTGTGTCGAGATCAAATGTACAGAAACAGAAGAATGACAGCTCAATTAATGAAAGTTAATTTTAAGATAAAAAATTAATTTACAATGTCGTTTTTATTCAGTCTTGGCAATAAACTGAAGTAATTGGATTCTCTAAAAGCACGTCATAGTGTGTTGAATACGGTAAAAGCGTATGTTGTATAAAGTTGATTTATTTTTCTTTTTTATTTGTATCTTTATTTTTTAAACTTTGGGTTCATCTATGGTATATTTACCTTTCTTGTATATACATACTGTTCTTAATAATGTAACACAGTTTTTTTTTACTGTTTAAAAAAATGTTTAATCGTGTTTTTTTGCCATCGTACTCAAAATTAGGCTTCTCAACGTTTTTAAGACGAACCCGGAAGTGCGCAGCAGCGAACCCTCCCGCGGGCTCGTCCTCTGTCCGCAGTGGGACGAAGCGGAAGAGACTCTCTGGCTGTGTTGTGCTCGTGCCTGCTGCATCTCCTCAGAGGGGGAAACATCGTCTTTTGTTCGCTGTGTTTACATCCGAGCCCGGAGCGTCCAGAACAGCACCGGACCGCCACGACACCAGGAGGGGATGGAGCCTCACGGCAGAGACGACCCAAAGGGACCGGTACTTCACATCGTGGTGGTTGGATTTCACCACAAAAAGGGCTGTCAGGTAGGTGAACCTCTGCTCTGTGCTAGCTGAGCTAACTGCTAGCTAGCTATCTCTTCCCTGTGAGTTGATTTTACTTAAATAAAGGGACATTTCCGCTGTTTTTTCTTCCTGATCTGGCGGTTATGGAGCGTCATCCGGCGGGCTGACAGTGTCTGAGTGACATTACACAGGCAGCAGCTCTCTGCAGGCTGACATGCAGAGAAGGGGAGGTTGTGTCTAACATCAGCTGTTGGCTCTGGGCTCTCAGGGTTATGTAACATGTGCTGTGCTGCCAGCCTGGACATCTTTTCACTCCAGTGTGTTCAGCAGCAGCAGCACTGGGTTGTTTTTATTATCACAGGCTGTTCTCAGAGCTCCTCCGTGCTCTGTTTGTCTGAGATTTACCTCCCTGTTATCATGATGTGGATGTGAGCAGTGAGAGGATGATGTGTCGGCTGACTGCTGGTGCTTTAATAGAAGCCTTTAATCTGAGTTAAAGCTGTGTTTCCCTGCAATAAACTGCAGCACAGACACTTAGTCTGCCGTGTGTGTTCTTGTTGTGTCGTTGTGTAATTTGCTTCTCTTGCACGAGAGATTAAACTTCCTGAGGAGATAAAACGGCGTGGAATTAATTATTTCACAAGTGTTGCTTAAAGGATGAAAACATAAAATGGCTCCATCCTTGATCCGAAAAGATGTTTTATAAGAGGGTACGTGTGCAAGACATCAGCTTTAAAAGCCGCACAATGAATGTTTTCATTAGTGATTCATCTACACGTTATTTTCACAAGTAATTTTCTCATTGTTTGATCTTTAAAATGTAAAAAAATCATCCATGATGCTTCAACAAACAGTCCGAAACTGAAAGACCCAAAGAAAAAGCAGTAAATTGTCACTTTTAGGAAGCTGGAACCAGCGAATGTTCGACATGTTTTATTGGAAAACGATCAATATCTCGTCAGAACAGTTTGGAATTGATGGTCTGTCAGCTCTACGTCTCGCCGTTTCCCTCCGCAGAGTTTGGTTTGGATTCTTTTTACCTAACTTGTTCATTCAAGAGTAAATCTGCGGTTTAGAAACGATCCGCTTCACTCGCACTTTATTCTGATTTTGTTTTACCTACATTAAACAGAACCCCGACAGACGAACGTCTCCTGTTGTTTAACACCTTCTAATTAGTGAAAGTGTGTGTGATGCATCGTCTGCATTCATTACATTTACAGGCCGTTATAAACCTGAACACTGATCCTCCTCCTCCTCGTCGTCGTCGCTGCTGCTCTCCATCTGGACCGACCGTCTCTGTCTGAGCAGCTGCTGTTCACAGGCCGGACATAAAAAAGACATTTCTGGATGCAGAATTGAGACAGAGGACGCTCTTTGTTTCAGAGCTGTTGCCTCGGGCCGGCCAGGTTATCTGAGAGGGGTCAGCGATCTCCTGCTGGGTATCAGATTGGGTTCTGGCTCTTTAATCCGTCTTCTCTTACAGCCTCTCTGGACCCCCCCTCCCTTCTTTTATTCACCTGCCGCCCATCTGTTTCTCTGGCAGGAAGCTCATTGAAGAGATGTGTTTTTATTGGAGCATCACTCCTCCCAAGTCGGTAGCAGCGCCTCGCCCTGAGGGAGTGCGCTGGAAGCATTGTGTCGGTCAGGACCAGCAGGTTTCAGGTTAATCCTGTCAGTGCTGGCAGGAAGGCCGGGCTTCATAGAGGAACTACAGACTGATTCTCCTTTAGCTCAGTGAGACAGAATAAAGTTCATGCATAACAAAAGAGAAAGAGCTTCATGATGATGCAGAAAAGGGTGAAAAAATATTAAAATACTGCAGACGTACAGGGAGAAAAGTATGTTTTTGAAGCAACACGTGGGTTCAAGAACTCAAACCTGCAGGACGAAACTCTCCTGTGATTGAGATGCTAATGAAGACTTTGTTCCAGGTTGAGTTCTCGTACCCGCCGCTGCTGCCAGACGAGGGTCATGACAGCAACCTGCTGCCGGAGGAGTGGAAGTACCTCCCGTTCCTGGCTCTGCCCGACGGAGCGCACAACTACCAGGAAGGTACGTCACACCCACAGTGTGTGTGTGTGTGTGTGTGTGTGTGTGTGGGTGTGTGGTGTTAGAGGGTGGAGGCGAAGTAGATGTAAACTGATTAATCACAACATGAAAACCACTAACAGCCCTCAAGACTCACTCACTTCCTGCTAACTCACACGCAAAGTCCGCAACAGCGTCAGAGTGAACTGGACCCAGAAAGTCTTTTTTGGACCCTTTTTATAGCAGCTGACAGTGACGCGATGAAGCTGTGATTCTGTTTTTTCGTTCTGTGAAAGCAGGTGTGATGTTCGAGCAGGCAAACATCCTGCAGGGTGTAAAGAGAGAGAGAGAGTGTTTCTTTGGCGATCCGTCCCGTGTTGTTGTGGCTGCCGTCATGTGACAGTCCTGTGGTTCACCGCCACCACCGCTCATCCTGTCCTGGGAAGGCAAACAGCAGGAACTGAGTCAGAGTTCAGCCGAAACAGGAGAGGATCTGTCTGCCGCTGCTGGTTTCTGTCGCAGGAATCGGCCTCGGCTTCGTCGTCTCTGTGCTTTGTGTGTGTGTTGTTAGTTTTGAATGAAATAAAAGAGGATGTGACAGACGGCCTCTCGGCTCTGCGGCTCATAAAAGCAGCAGTCACACAGATACGAGCGGGTGTTTTATGTCTTATCACTCGCGTTAACGCTACTAAAGATTAACAGTCATCACATGAGAGCACAGAGTGATTGTCGACTTCCTGCGTCCTTCAGGAGAAGAAGCTCGTGTGTGCGTCTGATTTTAAGTTTGAACATCAGTCTGGGAGCCGGTTTCACTCCCCACATGAGGACTGAACAGGTTTCAGATCGCTGGCGTTAACAGAAGAAAAGTCACAGTTTAATGATTCTTTTGGGTGTGTGTGCTTTTGTCCCACAATGCACTGCTCAGAGAGGAAGTGGTGGGCGCTGCCGACAGCTGCCAGATAAGATAAGATAAGAAAAGAATCGATCAACGAGTAGGAAATTCAGGTGTTGCAGCGCCGCAGAAGAGAAAGAACAAGATCAGGTTTATAATCACTAAACGCAGATCGATGACGATCAGCAGCAGCAAATCATCTCTCAGATCTCAGAAAAGCGAGAATCAGCTTCTGTTCCTGAACATGTGATCCGTGCAGCCGGCTGGGATTCTGGCTCGCTGCAGCCGTGGCCTCGGTCCAGATGCTCCGTCGGCTCTCGTTAATCTCTGACGTCCGCGATCTGACCTCTGCGACTCTGCCGCCGTCGCGTCCAGAGGAGATCTTAACCATGTTACACACCGCTCCTCGTCAGACGGGATGGAGGCTGATGGTCGTGGCATTTCCTCCACTGCTAACTTGATATTTGCAGACCGTACACGCATGTTAACTCGATTCTCCTGTTGTTGTTCTGCAGACACGGTGTATTTCCACCTGCCGCCGCTCAGCGGAGACATGAAGTGTGTCTACGGAGTTTCATGTTATCGCCAAATAGAAGCAAAGGTCAGTCAGAGATGTTTCTTCTTCTTCTCATTTGTTTCTTTTTCATAGCTTGCTAGTAAAGACGTCTCTCTTCCTCGTGACATTTGTGTCATTTCTTCGTGTGTTCTTGATTTGATCGGATTTGAACGTGAACTTCCTGTTCTTTGTGTCCGTCGTGACGTCAGCACGAGGTCGGCGGCCTCGCTCTGATCCCTCACATCTAAACTTTAATGTTTTTGAATCCGTCCTCTCTTTCAGGCCCTGAAGGTCCGACAGGCTGACGTCACCCGGGAGACGGTTCAGAAGAGCGTCTGCGTCCTCAGTCGAGTGGTGAGTCGGGGGTAAAAGTTAGAAAAGTCAACATGACGGCTCTCAGATGTGAAGTCGTCTTTTCATGTTTCCCGACAGATTGAAATGACTCGCAGACACGTTTTAATAAAGTTGATCCTCTGAGACAACGTGACACCAGACGAGCCGTTAGATGTTCTGAGTCGAACTGCAGTGAAGAAATCTTGTTTGATTTCTAACTTCAAAGTTGAACTTATTCACTGATCACTTATTAAAACGTTTAGGAAAGGCAGTTTGTGATGTTGTATTAACTTTAAATGACATTGTGATACTTTTAGGCTGTGTTGTGATGCATTAAATGTATCTCCATATTTTGAAATCTCCTAATCTCCGCCAGGGTCTGTTTTGGTATTTCGCTGATCAAATGCTTCATATTCCTAAAAATCTAAAGCTAAAAGATTCTGTCTATGAACAATAATAATGATGAGGAAAGGAAAGGAGAGGAAAGGAAAGGAAATGAAAGGAAATGAAAGGAGAGGAAAGGAAAGGAAAGGAAAGGAGACAAAAGGAAAGGAAAGGAAAGGAAAGGAAAGGAGACAAAAGGAAAGGAAAGGAAAGGAAAGGAAAGGAGACAAAAGGAAAGGAAAGGAAAGGAAAGGAAATTATGTCATAAATTAGTTTTTTTTTAATCAAAACTTTCTATTGTCCAACTGCGTCCACTCGTGTTTTTGCTCTTTGTGATGTTCACAACTACAAAATACACTTTGATCAAAATAAACTCAGTGTTCAACACGTACATGGAGATGATTGATGCCTCATTCGACCAGTCAGGAGCCTCTATGCCCGCCCTGTGGCCTGCAACAGCCAACGAGTGCTTTCACAGACGGGAGACCGCCTCCTTGCCCCGCCCCCTCTCTCTCCTGAGCCACTCACACGCCAGCATCTGGTTGATTGACACATCATGTAGCCAATGAGATTTCAAATCCGTGACTATATAACTGAAATGTTTTTAAAGCCTCCACGGTATCTAAATGTGTGTTTTTGATCATTTTCTATGCTTTAAAAAGTCATGAATAAGGAAATAAAATAGTTTAATGAGATTAATGTTCCTTTTATTTGTATTTTGAGCTCACAGAATGGATTTTATTTGCTAAATGTCTGGATATTTCCTCAGAAAAACACGTGTTCAGTGTTGATTATCAGTGATATTGTTGTTAAATTTGGACTTCCACCATGTCAGACTATAAACTGTGGACTCACTGTGTTTTCCAGTCTTGTTTGATCACATTGTGTTTGATCTGCAGCCTCTCTACGGTCTGCTGCAAGCTAAACTGCAGCTCATCACACACGCCTACTTCGAGGAGAAAGACTTCTCACAGATCTCCATATTAAAGGTGAGATGATCCGAAACCTGAATCCGTTTACTGTTTCTTCTGTTAGCGGCTTCGCTCACTTCCTGTTTCCTACCTGCAGGAGCTGTACGACCACATGAACGGCTCTCTGAGGGGTTCGGCTCTGGAGGGATCGCAGGTTTATCTCGGTACGTTAAGTCACACTGGACTGAAAAACCCAAAACGTCTGGCTTAAGATGTCAGGGAGAAGCTGTTTGAACACACTGTTTAACCATTTACAGTCAATTTATGAAAGAAAACAACATTTATCGACCGTTAACATGTTAAATTTTACTAATACCGTAAACAGAAACCAATATAGGCCACTTCTTTGTTGCTCGCCACCAGACTCCCTTTGAAAATCACTCGATTTTATGAGTTTTTGCTGTAAGAGAAAATTTAAAAACATTATAAAACACAGTTTACAATAAATTCGTACTTATTAGCACCTTCTGGTAAATTCGGCAAATGTCCTACATTAAGTTTCTTTCCTTCTTTGTGTGAAAAAGCATCATGTCTACACAACAATGTCAAAAGATTCCTCATTTGTTGGCTGTTTCAACATATTTCAATATTTACACTGTTTTTTTTTAAAGAAAACAACATTTATTGACCGCAAACACGAAAAATTTTACAAATATAGTAAACAGAAACCAATAAAGGCCACTTCTTTGTTGCTCACCACCAGACTCCCTTTGAAAATCACTCAAATTTGGGAGTTTTTGCTTCAAGAGAAACTTTAACAATGTTATAAAACATAGTTTACAACAAATTCTTACTTATTTGGGCCTTCTGGTAAATTCAGCAAATGTTCCTCGTGTGAAAAAGCATCATGTCTGCAGAAAAATGTCAAAAGATTCCTCACTTATTGACGCTCTTGTTTGTGTGCTCAGGTTTATCTCCGAGGGATTTAATTCTGCACTTTCGGCACAAGGTAGAAAACACAAACGTGAACAAAGACGTTGATGTCTGGTTTTATAATAACGTCAGTAATCCTTTTTATTTCTCCTTCACAGGTCCTCATCCTCTTCAAGCTCATTCTGCTGGAGAAGAAGGTTCGAGAAGCTTTTCCTGCTTTTAATGTTTGAAAAGTGACGCTGAATTTCTTGTTTTTAATGATTTGGTTCGTTCTGTTTGCAGGTTTTGTTCTATGTGTCTCCTGTCAACAGACTAGTCGGAGCTCTGATGACCGTTTTATCACTGTTCCCAGGTCAGCAACTCCCAAACACATCAAGAAAAAAGATTAAACACGGTGTTATTTAACTGAAACAAACATGCAAACAACACTTTATAACTAACCGAATAAAATAAACTGATTTTAATCTTACGAAGCAACAGTGCAAATGTTTATTGAGACGAGTGTGTCGACTATGGAGGCCCAGAGCTGCCAATATAAAACAAAAAACCTTTTAAATGTACCGAAAACAATATTAATAAATACAGGAGCAGATTAAAACACAAATAATCATTTATGTTTTGTTATTATTACAATATTTAATAATTAATGACTGACTTTGTTTTTTCAGTATTTTCTTTAGTGTGTTTGAAGGCTTATTTATGTATTATTTATTTGTTTGTTTGTTTTTTAGATTTGGACAGTTTGAGCTCTCTATTATATTATTAACACATATAATAAATATAATATAATTATTAAATTAAAATTGAGCGACTGAAATTAGAAAACGCACTCTGGAAATAAAAATAAAGATTGAAAATTAATTAAAAAAATTAAAAAAACTATTAAAAACTTAGAATATCGGAGAAAAAGTTTAAAGGTATGGAAATATATATTATATATTTATTAATTATTTGTTTGTTTGGGCAGTTTTAGTTCTCTATTATATTATTAATACATATTATAAATATTAAACTAAAGCTGAACATTTTTAAACAACAAGAACAAAACTGAAATTAGAAAACAAACTCTGGAAATAAAATCAAAATAAAGAGCGAAAATTAATAATAAAATAGAAAACCTATTATAACTATTCAAATATCAGAGAAAATGTTTGAACGTATGAAATAAAATACCATATTTATCAGCAGAGTGGCTTAAATCCTAAAAACAAAAGAAATCTTCACGTAATGTTTTAGAAAACGAAGAAAACGTTTAAAGTGACACAAAAAACACAAGTTATTTCTTCTTAAAGCGTCTGAAAGTCTCTCATGAAGGTCTGGAACCATCAGGCAACTAACGGCTAACTGGATTAGCAGCGCTGACCTTTTCTCTGCGCTCTGATTGGTTCAGGGATGATCGAGCACGGCCTGGTGGACTCGTCCCACTACAGGCCGAAGAGCAGCGTGTCGGAGGACCCGAGCCTGGCGGAGAGCGCCGAGGAGTTCGTCTCCGTGTCCGTCACCGACATCGGCGACACCGCGCTGCACCTGGAGACCGCCGAGCCCGCCGCAGAGTCTCTGTCCTCCGGGAACAGCGCCGAGGGCGACAACCACCTCCTCAAACCGCCGTCTCGCACCTCGCCAGAGTCCTCCGAGAGCGACTGGGAGACTCTGGACCCCAGCGTGCTGGAGGAGAAAGAGGCGGCGGAGGGGAAAGACGCGGCGGCGGACCTCACAGACGCCTTCGACTCCAAGCCGGGGACGCCCATCACTGTGCAGCCGCAGTCCGGCAGCGGTCAGGGAGTCGTCCAGGGTCTGGTCTCCGGTCTGGAGGAGGACCAGTACGGCCTGCCGCTCCCCATCTTCACCAAGGTAACGCTTGCTGTAAACCACATCTACAAAAGTCTTTAAAGTTTGGAAGATGCTGAGTTTTCTCCCTCCTCTCCGTCAGGGTTACCTGTGTCTGCCCTACATGGCGCTGCAGCAGCATCACCTGCTGTCGGACGTGACGGTGCGCGGCTTCGTTGCCGGGGCAACCAACATCCTCTTCCGGCAGCAGCGGCACCTGAGCGACGCGATCGTCGACGTAAGTCCTGCGTATCCATTCACTGATTCGCTGGGACCCGAGCAGGTTCACAGTAACAACACCAGGACTTCTTCTTCTTCTTCTTCTTCTTCTTCTTCTTCTTCTTCTTCTTCTTCTTGTGTTGTCGTGTCGCAGGTGGAGGAAGCCGCCGTCCACATCCAGGACCCGGAGCTCCGCAAGATCCTGAGCCTGACGACGGCAGACCTGCGCTTCGCCGACTACCTGGTGAAGCACGTGACGGAGAACCGCGACGACGTGTTCCTGGACGGGACGGGCTGGGAGGGCGGAGACGAGTGGATCCGAGCCCAGTTCACCCTCTACCTCCACTCCTTACTGTCCTCCGCCTTACAGGAAGGTGCGACTCGTTTCCTCTCACGGCTTTATTAACACGATATTTAAATTACTTATCAGAGTATCTGCAGGCAGTGAAAAGTCGTTAAATACATCTGAGCTTACTTGAAGTTTTGTTTTAAGTACAGAACTTTATAAAGACGTTCACTCGTTAATTAAAAACAACTCCTGAAACTGTTCGAGCATTTTTTGAAAACATTCGTTTGTTTTTTTTAGACTGATTTTGATTATTTTCACCACAATTTGAAAGTAAACTGTTTTAAGAGACGTAATTAATTTGATTGCCACAGATGGATCAGCAGGTGGATAAAGGAAACATCTGGATTGGAAGTGTTTTCCCTGGAAACTCACAGAAACACTGAAATAGATTTGTTATTCCTGACAGAAAGGACGAGAACTGAAAGACTCCGGGACGAGTTTTCAGGACTCTGAACCGCCAGTCTCCTTTTTCAAAGTAAAACGACGATGAGAAGACGACGTAAACACACGTTAAAGCTTAAAGAATGTCAGAATTTCCTTTAAATCATGACGCTTTAATACCTCCAACAAATGCAGCCGACTCTTCTTCTTTCTTCGAGTTGAGTTGATTTTCTGTATTTTCTAAGGAGTTCGTCATCGAGTTTGTAGAGAGAACGACTGTAAATCTTTCCTGTCGTCCTCCGTTCAGATAACGAGCGGCTGCTGGCTGATTACGGCGCTCCGTTCGTCTCCGCCTGGAAGATCTCCCACAACCACCGAGTGTGGTACAGCAACAAGCACCCCGCCATGGCCGCCATCACCCCGGGGTAGGTGTGGCGGGACTGAATCTGATGGTTTCTCTGACATTTGATGGTTGTGTGTCATTAACGTTTGACCTCTTTCTCCTTTGCAGACATCCGTTCCAGGGTCAGTACAGCGTGGCGGACGTGAAGCTGCGACTGTCACAGTGAGTCTTCTTCTGTTCGCAGTGCAAAGATCTGTTTTTAAAACAACGGCGTGATGATCATAAACAGCAGAGAGACACGGGAGCAGATCTGTGATCAGATGACTCTTCTGCCCTCATGTGGTGACAAGATGCTAGAAAACACGACACTCACAAGAATCCAGCTTCTCCAAATATAAGAAAATGTGACAAACAAGGACGTAAATATTAAAAAAGCCTCAATTATGATGCTTTATCATTAAAAATCCAATTTAAAACGTTACTATTAAACCTCAGAACAGTGTAAATCCAGTGTTTTTCAGTCATCAACGTCATTTAAGAGCATTTTGTCTGATTCTTTCTCCATGTTTTACTCTCAGACACCGGCCCGTGCTTTTACTTTGAAGGGGCTGAGAGCAGATAAAGGCCCTCAGTGTGTTTGAAACATCTCTGTTCTGGTTTTGGAACGTAGATTTGTTGATACGCTTTGGACAGAACGTTCCTGATATCGTTCTGTTGATTCGTACGCACATTAGAGCGAGAATTAAGCTGCTAACGAGCAAAAAAATTAGACGCTGCTCGGACTCGGTTCTTCCTTCAAGTTCCCACAAATTTCAAGTTATGTTGATGAAATTCCTCAGATACGTTTGACAAGCACACACATGTGATGAGGCAGTATTTTAACACTAAAACGATAAAGTTAGTGTCCAAAAGCAACTATAAATCATCATTTTGTATGTAAAGAAATATGTTTTCTATCAGACAACAGATACGTCAATAAATTAACAATAATTACCATCAAAATATATTTAAAATGACCCCAAAATGACTGACTGATATTCTGCTATTTGTCAACAAGCAGAAAATAAACAGCTGGTAATTTCTTTCATACATTTCCACAAAACTTCCAACTGGTTTCTGCTTAATTTCTGCTGATCATGTGATTTTAATATCAACCTGCAGGCCAGAAGATCAACATTTCTGGTCCTAAACGTCATAATTACATCTTGATAATCAAGAATAAATGTGTTTCCTGCTGAGGGGAAGTTACCTGCTGTTTATTAACTGCTAGCACTTTTATTTCAGCACGTTTTGAGATAAATATTTTGGTTATTTCGAGGGAATTTGAAAGATATCGGACTGTTAGAATCTCCAGATCTTTTACAGAATCAGCAGGGAAACGTTGAGACGCTGCAGCAGGTAGTGAGTCACTACATGCTGTGTTTGAGGAGGTTATAGCAGCTCAGGAGGGCGTCGTGTCATCTCATATCAGCTGAGCTCATTAATTATGAGCCGGTTTCATTGTCAAAAAAAAAAAGCTGGAGACGTCGTCGGCCTCGACTCCGGTTTCATCCCGACAGTGTCGATGAAAGGCGACTCCGAGCGCCGCGACTCGTGTTACGTCTGTGTGTGTGTGTGTGTGTGTGTGTGTGTGTGTGTGTGTGTGACTCCGCTTCACGGCGAGGACGCGGTCTTTCCTTACCGCCGGGTGTTCGGTGACGCGGCCTCTGTGAACTTCCTCAGTAAACAAACACACGTTTTTATGGACCCGCGTCGACTCGTGTGGCGGCCGTTCACTAGTTTCTGACATTTCACACTCACGTAAACTGAGAGTCTTCGGATTTTTTAAGATATATTTCAGATCGTTGTCGTGTTTGTGGAGCAGGAGGAGGTTACAGGAGGCTCTGCCGGCCCCCCTCGCCGCTCTGTAAAACTCTGGATATAGCCGGTTGTTGGGAGGCAGGAAGTTTGGCGTTCCTCCATCGGGAGCGTCTCGTTTCCTGCCTTCCTACCCGATCTGGAAAAGTGTGTGTGAGGTTTTCCTACGCGAGTGTTCAGGAGCTTCGAGCGTCGCTGAGGGATGTTGAAATCCTCCTCACCCGGACAAAAACAGACTACAGGCAATTGTATGATTCCAAGAACACAGAGAATAATAAATGTGGACTGATCTGTTTCCACTCGAGCCTGAAAACCCCAGAATTAGACTTTACTGTGAGAAAACAGGCGACAGGCTCGAGTTTCTCTTTCTGTGCAATCAAAGCCAAAAAACTCCTGATTCAACAGCTTCAGTCGGCCGAGAAAAGGCGCCAACAAGGTGTCGAGTGCGTCCGCTGAGACGAACCTCTGCTACCTGAGCGCTAACATCCGATTCAGTGGGAGTAATAAAAGAGTTTTGCAGCTTTTCTGCTCTTTTTAGAGTTATCAGACCGAATGCGTCGAGTCCTTCTGGCTTTTTTTTGTGTCACGTGATGTCGTAGTTAAACCGTGTCAAACCCTGACGCTCGTCTTTGTGTTTCTTTGTCTGTGATCAGGACACAGTTGTAGACTCGGCGCTCTCTGGTGGACGAGTCCTGTAACTGTGACGCTGTTTCTTACTGACACACGACAGTTTCGTGTCGCTGATCTGCCGGCGTTCAGTAAATCACCTCAGCCAGTGTGCTGAGTTTACTTCCTGGGCATCGGATCACCTCCTCGTTTCCTAGAAAACCCGTCTGTTCTCCTGCATCTCGACTCTGAACGCTGTGGGTCACCTGGACCATCGTCTCCACTCAGGCTTTGCCTCTCAGAAAACTGAAACCTCGTCTCTCCACGCACGACTTCCTAGTGAATGTTCTGTGTTGCATGTGTGTCGTCGGACGCTGAACAAAGAGCGGCCGGTGGCAGCAGAGTCATGTGACGAGCTGCAGGCGGACGCTCGCTCGCTGTCTTTATTGTCGGCGTGCAGCAGAAGGAAGATGTTTATCTGGGTCAGATGGAGCGTCGTCTCTCTGAGGCTTCGGGGGGGAAACTCAGATCATGAGATCATTTCACCACAGTGTTTCCATCCTTCCCTCCGCATCAACATTGTTTCCACGCTGGAGCGTCTTCAGACATTCAAACCTTCATTCTGGACGTCTTTTGAATCCTTTCGCTCACATTTTCCTGTGATCGAGGTCGATTTTATATAAAAACCTGCAGACAAAGCTCTTCAGCACCGCAGGGCTTTTACTTTGAAAGATAAAGACAAAAAGGAAGCGCTGGCTCGGCCGGAGACAGATTCCTGTCAGAGCTGCCCGGATTATTCATCCTAGCAACAAGCGCCTAGCAACCAACCCCCCCCTCACCCGTCTCGTTGTTGGGTCGGATCCGCTCGGCGTCACCGTGAGTGACGGCGCCGCGGGACGTCCGTCTGACTTGCGAGACGCCGCAGAGGCGGCGAGTCGTGGTTGCCAGCTCACGCTCTGCTGGGCATCACACACACACACACACACACACACACACTGTATCTCAACAGTTGCTTCTGTTTACGTCCATCGTGGACCAATCAGGACGGAGACGGCATCGCGTTTAAGTCTTCACTTCATCTTTAAATCCTTCCTTCAGTTAGAAACCCGTCTGGATGAATATTCACCGTCGTCGTCGAGCGGTTTCTGTTCTTGTTTCCCGTCTGTGCTGCCGTCAGAACGCCAGGTGAAGTTCCGTAAAGCTTCACGGTGAAACAGATAATAAAGAAAAGTCTGCAGAAGCTCGTCCAACATGATCCAGGTCTACAGAAGTCCCTGATATATTATTTATGTTACGAATAACGTCTTTTAAATCAGTGTGAATGGCCCTTATTTGTTTGATCGGCAAGACCAACTCCTGCAGGCCGCTGGGTTTATTTTCAGATGAAGAAGAAGTGTTTGTTTGTGAACCTCCTTGTTTCTTCTTCGTGTCCGCTGCAGCTCGGTGCAGAACAGCGAGAGAGGGAAGAAGATCGGGAACGCCATGATGACCACCAGCCGCAGCGTCGTGCAGACGGGGAAGGTCGTAGGTAAGAAGAACCACGAAACACAATCACAGATGTTTCAAATTAAGGGACTCTCAGGCGGTCTGATGACGAGGAAGTGCCCGCTACACCCTCAGCGGCCATTTTCCTGATTTTTGTTGGTTTGTAGGCAGGATTACACAAAAACTACTGAACACAATTCCACAATATTTGGCTGGGGGATGAGTCTCGGTCCAGAATAGCGCCCAGTAAGTTCTGGTGTGAATCCTGACAAACAGACGGATCCAGGACTTGGTTTCTTTTAGCACCGTGTTTTCATTAATTAACAAACTGATCTGTGTCTCCTGTACCTTCTTGAATCACGCTGTTCTCCACCTCTGCTCTCAGGTCAGTCGGTGGGCGGAGCGTTGACCAGCGCCAAGTCGGCCATGTCGTCCTGGTTCTCCACGCTGGCCCAGCCTACAGCCGGACCCCCGACAGAACCAGCCACGGAGGTCAAACCCTGAACCCTGAACCCTCCTGGTCCTGCTGATCTTCTGGCTGCTGTGAGCGAAGCGGAGCTACTTTTTGATGAAGGATGAGATCTTCAGAATCAAGAACTGTAAAAGAACCCGGGGACGCCGGTCTGGACAGGACTAACTGTACAGCCCCGTATCCACTGTGAGACCGGGCCGGCGCCATCGATCAAAAACCAGGCTGCCTCCCGTGTGAGCGCCTGTTTCGTGTTTGCTGGATGAGACACTACAGATGCTGTCGTTGGGTTTGCGGTGTTCAAATCTCTGCTGCGTATTTCTAGAGTTCGTCCTTATATCCGACTGTATTGCTGAGAAATTATGTCAAAAAACTAAAACAAAAAAATAATAATAACAACGATGATGTCACAGGATTTGACAGAAGAGCTGCATGAGACCTTTTTTTAGATTTTAAACTCCGTCTGGCTCACGTTCAGTGTGGTGACATGGTGGTTGTCGTGGTAACAGCAAAAGATTTAATTGTTTACGCTGAAATTAACGATTATTTTCATCTTTCGTCAGTTTGTTAATTATTTTAGTAGAGTCTGAAACATGTCAGACAAAATCTACAACTCAATTTCTGCCCCAAAAAACAGATTAATTATAGCAAGCTAATTGTGTTAGCATTAGCTTACTTGCTAAAATGCTTTAGCTACTGTTACAAGAGTGATTCTAGAGAGAAGTGTACAGTAATTATTAACATTTACATCACAGGCAAGTGCAGTTCTATCACGAAAGATAGCTTTGGAGAGGTAGCTAGCAAAAAATGACTGCGTTTAGCTAAACAAGCTAAATGTTGTGTTAACTAAAGATGTAAATTGTCACTGATGATGCTTTAATTAAACCTACAGTCATTTGACTAAAACGTTTACAGTTAACTGAATCATTTTAGCTAGCAAGAAAACGCTAATGATGTTAGCTAGCTAATGCAACTTAGAAGTTTTTATATATATAGATATTGTAATGTTAGCAGTTAGCCCATTTTAAGCAACAATTTAGCTACCAAGACAATACGAAAAATGTTAGCTAGCTAACGCTAGTAAGACATTTTTTGTTTAGTTTGAAATTATGAGAAAAGATTTATTAAATCAAATACGTGTTATGTAAACAAAAGCACGTCCAAATAGTGTTTGCTAGCTAACTTTGTAATTCATCAATTAGCTTCAGTAAGTTAGCTAGCTGAAAATGGCTGCGGTTAGCTAGCTGTGTTTCAGTTACGCTAGCTAGCCACACAGTCTGATGATTGATAATTGTTCTTACATGTGCTGCGAGTAAATTAAATACATTTTAAGTAAGTTTCTAACCAACCGTTGCCGCTAACTCAAAGCTAATTTATTTTTATACATTCAGTTAAACTTTTTACTCTTGTTAAAAATCATTTTATCACATTATGTGAGTTTCTGGGCTCCAAACACGTCTTTTAAATAACTCGTTCTCTCCAAAACCCATAAAATACTGAACTTAAGACTATATTAAACTAACAAAAGCCGCTAATTTTGCATTTTGTGAAGCGGGCAAACACAATATTTGTTAATTCTCTCTGATAAGCGACGTCTCAAATCGCTCTCAGCTCTACACGACAAACATAATTTAAAACGCCAAACGCTGTTACTGCAACAACCACGATGTCATTACTTGAATCCTCGTGTCCCGAACGCCTGATTCATGATGAAAACCTCCCTTGATACCTATGAAGGACCCTGCAACCCGGCTGTTTAACCCTCATCCGGGCCTTTTTCTACTTCGCTGTCAGAGTATATATATATATAAAATCGGGAGAACTATATTTAGTAAATCTGAAGCTAGTTTACGTCAGATATCTTATTTATTTGTTGTGTTATAAACTTGTAATCTCATAAACGTCTCATGTTTTGTCCCGACAACACTGGAACAAGTCGATACTGTCGTGTTAAATTCTATTTATGTGACAACAAACATCCGACAACTGTTGGGTTTTAAAAGCGGTCCGGTGAGCGTGTTCTGTTCTGTTCTGTCCCGGTCCAGCAGTGTTCCGAGCTGTTAGCGCTCGTCATCCATTCTGGTCTGTAAATCTTTTAACGTCGGCCCTAAAATTAAAGAAAAAAAGCTGCTTCTTGTTTTTCTTCTTTTTTTTTTTATCCTCTGATCTATTTTCCTTTTGTATTTAAAAAGATTTGAATGTATGGTGAACTTAAAAGATTCGCAGATTATTTTTCTTGACAGATGCTTTTAATGTATTTGAGAAGAAAGTGAAACTATAAAACTATATTGCTGTATTAAAAAAAAAATATTAAAATATAACCATGACTTTTATTTCTTGAAGTCGACGACACAGAAACAAGTCGACGTCTTTGAGTTTGTGTCCGAGTACAAATGTAGCTCAAAACACACTGATTTTAATTTATGTTGATTATTTTATTGTTTGTTTGTCTCGTGAGCAGCGACACGAGTTGAGTTCAAGATGTCAAAGAGAAGAAAATTCTATTTTTAGTCGTTGACTTTTGATGTTTTCATCCCGGAAATACTGAATTCTCGTATTCGACAAACAGTCGGATTTTAAGAGTTTTATCTTGTTAAAACAAATGTGGAAAACAAATTGAAAATCTGGAGATTTTTCTTTCTTTTTAAAAAAAAAAAATATATAAAAAAAAGTAAAAATTAAATCGTATTATGTTATTGTTGTTTTCTAGATTTCCTCCTCTGTTTTTTATGGAAGCAGAGAACAGCCATGGATTTTTCTTTTTTTACATACACTGTTATCTCGTGATAACGACTTATTATCACGTTATCTCGATATAACAAAGATTGTTTTCTCGTGATAACAAATTAATTAACGATGTGTTCTTCTTGATTTCAACCTACAAGAGCTGCTACTAACGGCTTCAGTAGCCACTGTAGCCTACCGGTAAGTTACACTTCACGTTAGTTTGTTTACTTGACTGGGTTTGTTTAGGCGCTAACGTCACCGGTTAGCAGATGAGCGACTGACAAACTCCGATCTATCCGGCTGCTTCAGCTAAGGTAACGTAAATGTAGGCTAACGTTAACTTAGCAACGTAATGTGAAACGTAATTAAATGTCTATTAATTCATTTAATATTACGGAACACATTATTTAATTCGTTATCACAAGAAAACAATCTTTGTTATATTGAGATAACGAGATAATAAGTCGTTATCACGAGATAACAGTGCATAAAAAAAACAGAAAAATCCATGGTCGTTCTCGGCTTCCGTAGTTTCAGACCCCTGGAGAAAAAAGAAAAGAATTCACATGTGAAAAAAAAAAATATATCTACAAACTTTGTCCCCCCCCGCTTGGTTTCAAATGTGGAAATAAACTTTGTTTCAGGTGTAAAAAGAAAAAAGTTTCATACGATAAATGTTTTTGTCCTGGAGAATTAAAAACATCAGTTGTTTTCTCACATAAAAAAAATAAAAAAATAAACTTCTGGAAGTATTTTAACTGTTTCAAAACAAAATCTAGAAAAAACTTTATCCCTTTATAACTTTATATTTCAAATGTGACAAATTAAAAAAATGTATCTTGGAAAAAAGAAAAAAAGAATAAAACTTTAGTTGGTTTCACAAAAAAATAAAATGACTTCTTTTTTTCTTTTTCTGTATCTTGGAAATAAGAAAAAAATTACAAAACATGACACTTTTATTAACCAAGTGTTGGAAATAAAAATTAAAAGATTTCTGCACAAAAATAAAATATAAAACATCACTCGTTATTGAAGTTGAAGTTTTTTTCATGTTTTCTCAGATGGAAAGTTCTCGAGTCGCCAACACAGAAAACAACTCTGATCAAACGTACTAAACGGATCACCGGGAACATAATCGCCGTCTCCACCTTCATAGAAAACAAACATTCGGTCCATCAGAACAAAAAGAGACGCCGAGTCCGTTTCAGGAACGTTTTTGGTATGTTTTTTAATAAATTAACGTTCATTCAAAATACAGTGCCAAAGGAATATGATGCAGCCAAACATGCTAGTAAGGTTCGTCATGAAGCACCTGTGCTCATGTTTTTAAGGTAGGAGGAAAACCCCGTCCCTCCCCGACCCGACCCGCCCTCTCCGCTACTGCTGGCGGTTGCAGAGGCGATTTCCATAGCAACAGCCGTGGGCCCGCCCCCCTTCTCTCTCTCTCTCCTCTCACAACCAATCAGCAGCAAGATTCCTCAATATTCACTCGAGAAAAATTAAATCTGATCGGAAAAATGGAAATCTAACCCAACAATCACACTACAGTAATGTCCGATATTAAATAAAAAAAAAAAGACACTAATACAAAATAGACCTGGTTATTTTCCCCCAACACTAAAACAGTTATGAAAAATATATATTTTTTTTATTATATATATATTTCAGCAGCTTGGAAATAAAAAAAAAAATAAAAAAAAAAATGCATGAGCCCGAAACCGACTGAGAGTGGAGTTGTGTTGTGTGTTGCAGAAAAGAAAATGTGATGGTGTGACGATGGATGGATGAAGGTGTAAACTGCTGGCTGTGTGGAAGACCTGTGTGCAGACAGACAGACAGACAGACAGACGGGTGGCGGGTGGAGTCAGGGTGGAGGACAGACGGCGCCGGGTGAGGGAGGAGAGGTGACGGGTGACCGGACCTGCAGTCACCCCTCTTTTTATTTATTTATTTATTTTTTTTAACGCTCTCCGCCGCTCACTCGTTTCCCCCGTCGGTCCTCAAACCTTCTCCGTAAAGAAAGACAAACCTCTCGTCTGCGTCGCCTCGTGCAGAAAAGATGGATGCCGTTTTAAAAAAAAAGGAAATGCTTGAATATCTCGTCGGAGGAGGATCGAATACGAGGACGCTTCAAAACGAGGTTCTGAGGAAGTTTGTTCGCTCGTTTGTGGACGACGACGTCGGGATTTGCCGGCCTGTTCGTCCATCGTTGTGTTTATTGTAACGCTGGTTTTGATAAATAAACAACAAAGGATTCCAGTGAAGAACCAGAAGCTAAACGGGCCAAAATAAGCATCATTGAATCGTCCAAATCAGTCATTCATTTAGTATTTTCTCTTGTCGTTGATTGTTCGGTCGATTAAATGTCAGAAAATAGAACTTAAAGCCACATTTCATTGTAAAACGACACTTTTAACAGTCGTTATATCAGGAAGTGGGATTCAAATGTGACCAACGATAAGCTGAATGTCACCTCTGCAAAAGATGCCACAATATTTTGTCTTTCCAGCGTTTAAGAGACGAATTTAAGCCACAAACAAATAACTCGGAAAGTCTAAAATGCACGAGCTCTGAGGCGTTAAACTTCCCGAATGTTCAGCTGCTTCCGATAAACACTTTTTGTATCGTCGCTTCACCAAACCTCAGTCAAAAAGTAGCACATTTAGTGATTTACTGACATTAGGGGAGTGATTTACGAGGTGTCTGCAGATCGTTCTGACATTTTTATTTATTATCTATATATATATTTTTTAAAGCTGATCTGTTGTCGTCTACGAAAGGAGCGACTTCCTCAGAACCTTTTTTTTTAAGTCTACAAGAACGTTTTTGATACTCGAATGAGAGATTTTCAGCGGCGTGTTTATCAGTGGTGAGAGAGGAGAAGAAGAAGAGGAAGAAGAAGAGGAGGAGGAAGAGGAGGCGGCTGGGGGATTTTGGTACAGTTGCCATTGTCATTCCAAGAAGGTTTACCAGTTAAGTGCATCATCACCCTCATCATCATCATCACAGAAAAATCAGCTGATGTTTAGATCATCACATTGTAGAAACAGTATGACAGACTGGTAATAATATCTAACAGATGTCACGACTGACAAAATAAAAAGAGGAAAATAAACAGAATTTCCAGATTACTAGTATTTCTGAGGGGCGTCTTTCTTTTTTCTCTCCAAGCTCATTTGTGTGTTTTTATGGGTTTTTTTTCTCCCGGCTGCATCGAGAACGCCTCACACCCCCTTTTCATGTTCATCCCTCAGCGTAACAGGTTCCTGGTTCAGTCCAGCGAGGTAGGGGAGCGGAGGTTAAGAGCTATACGGGAGGGAGGGTCACCAGCTCCCCGTCCACCTCGAACTCCTCGGCTCCGTCGGGGGAGAAGAGGTAGGTTGGGGGTTTCCAGGGGGATTCCTCCAGGCAGGAGGGGTACAGCTTCCCCACCGCACAGCGGAAGTCCTTGCCCAGGTCCCAGAGCACGCGTTCGGACACGGGCTGCCGCAGGTACCAGCGGTCCAGTTCCATGTCGTACTGGTAGATGGCGTACTTGGCGCGCTCGTTCATGTGAGTCTCGCGCATGAATATGCACAGCGAGTTGAGCAGCACCACCGCCCGCACGCACGGGTCCGAGTAACGCTTAGCGGGGATGTTGGCGGCGAGGCGCCACTCGTTCTTGTTGACGTCGTAGATCTCCACGGTGACCGAGGAGCCGTCGATGGTGCTGGTGGGCAGGCGGATGCCGGAGTTGCTGACCACGTGGAGGCCGCCGATGTAGAAAATGAGGTCACCGAAGGCGGCGGCGGACGCGAAGCAGCGGCTGGTCTTGCGCATGGCCATCTCCACCCAGGTGTCGGCGCGGGGGAAGTAGCAGTACATCAGGTCGTGGGTCATCACCCAGATGCAGTTGTGCGCCACCACCGAGGTGCTCCAGTTCCAGGCGAAGGGCAGCGGGCTCATCATGCTCCACTCGTCCTTCTCGCAGTCGTAGCGCTCCACCGTTCGCTTGTTCAGCTCCCCTCCCACGTTGTCCCCGCCGATTGCATAGATGAAGCCCTCGCAGTAGACCAGCGACGGCTTGATTCGGGCACACAGCATCGGGGTTTTGGGCACCCAGGCGTTCTGCTGGGCGTCGAACCAGAAGAAGCTATCGACCGAGTGGAAGACGGCCTGTAGCTTCCCGCTCTTGCCGTGGTTGGTGATAGTGTTTTTGAGCGGTATCTGCCCGCCGGCGATGAACACGTCGTTGTCCGGCGTGACGAGGGTCCCGACCTTCTGCAGGTCTCCAGGAGGATTACTCAGCTTGTACACTTTCTCCGCCTGCGGGCTGTAACACACCACCGTCGTCGGCAGGGATCCGGACATGACGTATCCCTCGCCTTGCGTTTCTGACATGGCCTCCATGAAGATCAGCATCTCCTCCTTGGTCATGCCTAACCGCGGTTTGAAGAACTTGGGCATGGACTTGTAGAGTCCCTGCACCACCACAGACTTGTCGTTGGGCGGCAGCCCCTGAAACCAGGCGCGCTGCGTCACCTCCGACAGCGCGTCGATGCGGATCTGACTGAGCACGGACGACAGGTGCTGCGAGCGCGCCTCCATGTTGTACTCCAACCACAGCATGGCCGCCTCGCGCACCGTCTCCTCCTTCTCCACGTTGAGGTTGTCGCTGCTCAAGACGTCTATCAGCAGCTCGTGGGAGAGCTGCAGGAAGGCCTCCTGCCGGTACACCACCGGGAACTTGTGCTCCACCATGCGCTTGGCGCTCTGCTTGAGCTCGCTGCAGCTGAACAGGTCGCCGATGCTCAGCATGCGGACGCAGTTCTCAGCGTTTATCTTCTTCACCAGGTAGTCTCTGCACTGCAGCAACACGTCCTCCACCTGAGAGGATGAGAGACAGGAATATTCAGCATCAGAGGACAACAGAAGAACATCGCTGCATCTATATTATTATTATTTGAGGCTAAATTTAAATGACTACAGTTATTTAAAGACGTCAATGACTCATTTTTGGCTCCACGGCTTTAATGAAGCTTAACATTCTTAGACTATTAGTGACGATAATGAAAAACATGGTCTCAGGAGCCTGAAGACAGCTGGTTCTTCTTTAAGAATGTAAAGACGGTTCCACAGAAGCTCGACTAACACCGAGGGTGTGAACAACAAGTCTGCTGGCTCTCAAATGATGCAGGATTAATAAACACATTCAGAATTAAGATTAGAGTTTTGGTAAACAGACCTGCAGGAAGCAGGCGGTCTCGTACAGCGGCTCCACGGTGCTGTCGCTGATGGCCAGGTTGCCCGTGTATGCGTAGGTGATGATGATCTGCAGGGTGGCCGGGTCCACGTTCCTCAGGTGGACGTGGGTCTGCTTGCTCTCGCTGAGGCCGCTCATGAACATCGCCCTGCAGGAACACAGACGACGATGACAAGAAGAAGAAGAAGACGGCTCATCAGTCGACAGGAGCTACTGAAGGAGGAAATATCTGGAGTTTCAAGCCCGTTTTTCCACCCAAACGTTTCCTTCTAAAACAAACAGAGCCTCCTAATGACGGCTGGCCTCGAGCCAGAGTGGCTGTAAAAACAGACACCGGTACCGACCCGAGTCTGAAGACCTGCGATTGGCTGCTGCTGGAATTCATTTTCCAGCTCCTTCAAAACAACATCAACTGAATCTGGAGCCGACTGCATCGGTTTTACACTCATATGACATCAGAATATCAATTCAAACAGCTGCTTGTTCAATAAAACCATCATTTTCAAGTTTAAAATCACAGAAGAGGAAGAAAACCAGCAAATATTTACTCACAAGAGGCTGTAAATCTGAGTTTTTGTCACTTTTGTCCCTGTTTTGATTTTGATAATGCTTTCAGCGTGATTTCCACGTTACTCATCATACGCTACGATTCATGACACGTAGCTCACATTAAAGATAACGCCCTATAAAAGGCAAAGCGCTGCAGGAATTCTGTATTAATTCGACGCTGAGATGAGTTTACAGAGTTTAATCACACACGGTCTTCACGTGTCAGTCTGGAGTTGAGATGTTTAAAGGAAGGACGTGATGACGGCTCTCTAACTTTTTCTTATCTGTGGAAATAATGTTTACAACAAGAAGTGTGATGACGGCGACTCTGGGAAGTCAAACTGTCGGAGTAGAGCTGCACCATTAATGACTTACGACACCAGCCGGGTTTCTCTCTGCTCGGCCTCCATGATGCTGCAGCGCTGGCGAGCCTTTGATCGCGTTGATTTATCGCTCTTGTACACGACTGCTACTGGCGTGAGTTGTCGATTTTCATTTATACTGGTGCCAAATATTCACATTACTTCTGCAGCGATGTGTCAGTGACACACAGCAGGAGTGACGGTTCTGCTTTTGTTTGCGTTCAGATGTTTCTGACATGCTCGACATGCCAACCACACAATTCATCTTCTGTTCGGTCCGCTTGATGCCGAAGAACGTACGAACACATTGGAGCTCATTCACTGGATAAACTCCTCTAACAGGAAGAGTTTTGAACAATCCTGGAATCCGTGAATGTTACATATATTTCTGTGATTGCACTCAGATTAAAAGAAAACTCAGACTGGACTTCTGCAAGTGGTTTAGTGATGGAAAATATCAAAACACTCCTGATTTTTCTGCCATTTTCTCTCGTAAATCATTATTAAAATGAACAAATCAAACATTAAAATGAGGTTAAGTGGGAATTTTGAAGCAGAAATGTGAGCGCTCCTCACTGTTTTGGGACATTTTAAAGATTTATCAATTGATTAATCTGCCAATTATGTTCTCAATGAATCGATAATGAAGGTAATCATTAGCTGCAGCCATAATAATAAAACTAACATGTTGATTTCTCTGGTTTTGAATGTTTAATCTTTATAGCGATGAATTTGGAGACGTTTGAACTTCTATTACAATTCCTCAACATTGTTTTTAGACTTTTTTGGGTGCTGTTGGATTGGATGGACGATTCAACGATAAAACCTGTCGCTGTAGAACAGTCTGCCGTCCTGTACGAGGGTTTTTTTGGGGGGCTGTGACCGTGTCGCTCGCAGCGGGAGGCTGAAACCTGCCAGGCCGCATTACGCAACCCTGCAGGCATAACCCTGCACCCCCTCCTCCCTCCTCTTCCTCCCTTTCTTCCCCTTTTCTCTCCATCTCCCACCAAAGACCTACGTGACCAGACTTTCCCCTCCAAAACACGAGCTCTCTCTCTCTCTCCAGAGTCTCCCCCCTCCTCCTCCTCCTCCCTCCTGTTCCCTGAAGCGAGGCGTGCGAGGGCGAAGGAGAAAGGAAGGAGCAGCAGTAGCAGGAAGCACTGCGACACCTCTGAACCCTGCAGGGGAAATGCTTTGCATGTTCGCACCAGATAACGAGTGCGTGGGAAACGGGTGGGGATGATCACGGGGAGGTGGGTGCGAGAGAGGCATCAAGTTGTCGAGACCTTTTCTTGGAATGCATGTGTGAGTGTGCAGCGACCCGGGGGAGGGAGGGAGGGAGGGAGGGAGGGAGTTCAAATGCAGCATGAGCTCCTGTCATGTACAGATGGACTATTCCCAGAGCCGACGCTGCTGCTGCTGCTCTGTCATATTCGCCGCAGTGCACACACACTTCATTATGCAATGTTGTGCGTACAAATGAGGCCTCCCCGGGGAGCGAGGTGCAGGTTAGAGGAGGCTTCACATCAGCCACAGTAATCTATTACTTCAGGCAGAGTAACAGAGTAATAGAACATGTTGGTGGGACGACAGAAGTGTCCAAACTTTACGTGGGAAGACGGTTAAAATGCACAATCCAGGCTTTTAGTTTGTTTAACGGAAACTAGAAGAATTCATTAAGATTTTCCTTCACAGCAGAGAAAAGAAGCTTCTTCTGATTCATGTCCAATTATTGATGATTTATAATCCTTAGACTGATCACAACAATGAACTTAAATGGATCTCAGGAGAGTGCAAACCTAAAACAGTCCCCTTTAATTCAATCAAGCTTAATCTAATATCAAATAAACTGTGTTTAAATCTGCTACATCAAACTATACTCACTCGTAGATACGAACCACCTGAATACAACTTTATTAATCATATCTGTGCGTTTGCATCCATGAAGAAGACATTAATCAATAAGTTTTGAATGGCAGTGAAAGGTTTTACAGTCGACGGACACTAAAGTCAAATTACGAATCGAGTCGTGCCGCTCCTCTTCTACACAGAGTGACTTAATACTTCCAACTTTCAGTAAATAATAATGTGTAATATATTATATTCTTTAAGTAACTTCAGGCAGATCAGAGAGGAAACAACTGGAGCTCCAGCTTTCAAGGAAAACCTCCTCCCTGGTTTCCATCCTCCACGTATAGAGAAGCAACACTCGCTCTACAACGCGGTGCATTATTCACTGTAACTGCAGGAGGCGAGCACTTACACACAGAGCGACAACGCTACATAATGACAGCACACCTCCACCTACATCACAAACAGGCCGAGGGGGAATAATCGCCATCTTTAAAAAACACAAAAGCCAGCGCTGCGTGCTGCATTATTCATTGAAACCGCTCAGCGATACGACCCAACGCTCACCATCGAGCCCGAGGGTCGTCCAAAGACAAACCCCATACATACAACATGAGTTATTCCACACCCGCAGGCAGCGGGCTCACAATGGCGCGACGCACTTACCTGAAATAGGAGCTACATGTGGCCAGGACCATCTTGTGACACGGGAACTCCGTGTCCTCCACCAGCAGCACGACGTCAGTCAGTAATTTCTGTTCGTAAAAGAACTTGAGCTGCTCCAGCAGGGAGACAGCGTAGTCCGTGTTGACCGGCCTGCGCTCACTGAGATCCGACATGGTTGCATCCCATGAATCCCGCCCCAGTTTTGAAAAGTCACACGGCCGGCAGAACCGGACTCGAACCAACCAGGAGAAAAAAAATTATATTAAAAAAGGATTCAGGAGGAAAAAACAGGGGAGGAGGGGAGGGAGGGGGGAGCTCTTCAACACCTCCACTGGACCGAGTGGAGGTGTTCACAACTCCGATGTGAATAGAAACTTCCTCTGCTGGAGGTGAAAGATGAGACGAGGAGGTTGCGGTCACAGTCGGGAGTCCAGAGGAAGGGGGTCCGGGGTGAGGAAGGGGTGGCTGCTTCCCCTCGTGGATCTATCTGTCGTCTGAGGTCATGCAGCGAGGCGCCGGGGACCCGAGGTGGAGCGAGAGCACGACAACTGTCGCAACGCTGTCTGCTACATCAGCGCCTGTCTGGAAAACACAGCAGAAAAACAATAAGAGCAGTCATCAGTCTAGAATCCGGCGCAGAGCTGCAGCTAACCTTTGTTTGCTCTATTAATCAACGAGTTGTTTAGTCTGTCAAAGGACAGGAAGTGTTTCTCAAAGACCGACACGACGTCCTCAAATGTCTTGTATTGTCCAAAACCCCAAAACAGTCAGTTTATGTTCATAGAGGAGGAAAGAAACCAGAAAATATTCACATTTAAAGAGCTTCAATCAGAGAATCTTAATCTATAAACTACTCAAACTGATCCATCGTTTATCAAAGCAGCTGACATTTAATCTATTAATCGATGCAGCGCTGGAAAAATCAATAGCTGCAGGACTTTCTCTTCTGGAGTATTTAATCTAAGCGCTCAACACAACGATTTTGTGCTTCTGTCTGCAACCTTAAGATGTTAATGTTAGTTATAGAGGATTAAAGAAGCTATAAAATATACTTCAGCAGACTTGGGTTGAAAATCTGACTGTAGATCTGTTTTATTTACAGCTGGAGAACTTTGTTACTATCGAATACAGATCTGGTTTAATTTAAAGACTCAACATTCAGACCGAATCTTAACACCTTCATTCAGTTATTCTTTATCGGACTACGATCAAATAGTCAAATATGCTGAAGGAAAAACAAGATTTATATAACAACTTTAAAACGAGTCGATGAGAAGAAACAGCTGAAGGTCGTCAGATATTTAAAGGCAAAGAGTTAAATATATATTAAAGTAAAATAAAGTCACATTTCTCTGATTCCAGCCTCTTACATGCTGATATTTTCTGGTTCTTTTACTCTTTTAAGACGAGAGATAGACCGATTATTTGCCTGTGTAAGTATTGCGGATTGATTTTAGACGTTTTTTCTGATTCTCTGTATTTTTTGTGTCACTATGCCGATAAAACAAGTTAATTTTAAAAATGCAGGTAACAAGTAGCAGCCTATCAACCCTGAATAAACTGAATTTAAGTAACTAGCAACTTATGTCATCAGATAAAAGTAGCGGAGTTGAAGTGTAAAGTAGGAAAAAAATGGAAATATGCAAATATATACTGATTCCAGATATCAGTTATCACTCTCCTTAATTACTAATATCAGTATCGTTGACAAAACACGACATTTGAGGATGTCATCTTGGCGTTTTTCACCATTTCTCTGACATCTTACAGCTCAAACGACTCATTGATTCATCGAGGAAATAAAGGAAAATGGAGATTATCTTCAGCTGCATCCCAACACAGAAACACATCCGGCTGTCAGGACTCGAGCTCCTCTTGCTCACATCATAAATGGTCTTTTTGGCAGGTGACCATGACTCAGAGCCATGAAGCCACGTTTACCACCAGTGATACTACAACCACCACCACCATCACAGCCTGCTGCCACAGCCCACTGTGGAGCTCAGCAGCAGGGGGGAAAAACATGAGGACCCAGCTAATAATCTCACCCAGGAGCTGAATATGCATGAATTTAACAACCGTGTCAGACTGATCCAGGTCTGCTGCTGGATGGCGAGGCGACCTCTGATCCGGTGTCATCTTTTCACACTCCTGCTGCTAACACGCCCTGCGACAGCTGTCAACATGAGAGGCTGAATATCTGACATTTCTGTTAACTCTGATATACGTTAGCATGAGCAGATATGTAGCGTGTAGCTCCCAGTAGGCTAACACAATTCAAAAACTGATAAAAACGCACCTATACAAAAAGGAGACACTTGATTAGAAAGAGTCGTTAGCATTAGTTAGCTTCACGTCTGGGGTGTTTCTAGTCTTAGTTTAACAACAATGTGTGCTATGCATGTTACACACTGATGTTAGCATCGGTCATTGCATGGCACATCCTCCATCCAACGTTTAGGCCATCTACACTCATCAACTTCAGATGATCTTAAATAGCTGGTCAGCTAACTAGCGAGCTAACGAGACTCCATGTACCATCAAACATCACGCTGACTGCCGATTTATGTCCGTTGAGTATCGCTAGCATCTTTTTTAGACCTGCCTGATGCTGAAGCTAGCTGCGTTAGCACGTAACGGTTAACCAACCGATCCACTTTCCACCATGTCCAAAACAAACCCCCGTCTGCTATCTAAAAACATGGCAAAGTAACACTAGACAGGCGGGCCTGTTGCAAAACACACCTCATCAGAGGTTAGCTAACACCTCAAAACCTTCACATCACCTCTGTTGATGTGTTTTACAGCACACGGCAACGAGGTGTCCATCCTCGTCTTTGATAAAAACTGACAAATACACCTTAACAGCTAGCTTAGATGTCATTTATATCGCTAGCTCAAGCAGCGACACTTGCTTGATTGCCACCCGCGGCAAGTTAGCAACTTTAGCATCCCTGCGCTCCACAGTTCCGAGGTAACGTAGCAGTTAGCTAGCGTGGTAGCCTGGCTGTGGATGCGTCTTAGCTAGCTGTTGTAAAGCCCAGCTATCCGCTATCACCAGCTCAACTGTGAATTTGTTTTCCAGAGGACACGATAGGGACAAACCTCCGCAGCTGCCGCATCACAGAGCGGTCATGCTGCTAGCAAAAACACAGCTAAGCTAACAGCTAGCAGAGCAACATAAGCGTACGCTAGCTACCCGAATGAGCCACTTCCAACCACTTCAACAACCCAAATCCGAGCTTCCTTACAGTAAAGTGTCGGCAGAGTCCACTCACGGAACCGTCGTGAAGGGTTTTCTCGTCAGAAGAAAGTGCCAAGTAAGCTCCTCACGCCGAGTTTAGACATTAAACTGTTGTGTAGCAGCGCTGAGCAGCGGACAACCTTTCAGCGCATCATAAGCGCCTGAAAGACCAGAGGCCAAATGAGGATACTGCGCATGCGCCTCAAAACCAAGCAGCCTGGCCCGGTTACGAAAGGAACAGCGACCCCTGCCGGTCAGACGGAGACACGACAGATCAATAATCAGTGATCATTTAAATAAGATACTCAGCTGTTGTTAAAAAGGAAATTTACATCTTCAAAACCAAAAATATTCCCATAGTAAATCACAAGTTGTAGATAAAAAGTCATAATTATGAAACATAAAGTCACAAATATGAGATTAAAAATCAAAATTCTGAGATAAAATCATGATTATGAGGAAAAAAGTGATATGAGATAAAAGGTAAAAAAAAAAAAATGAGAAAAAAATGAAATGATGACATAAGAAGATCATAATTATGAAACCTAAAGTCACACATCTGAGAAAAAAGATAAATTATGGGAAATAAATTCAAAATTATGAGATAAAAAGTCACAAATATGAGATTAAAAATCATAATTTTGATATAAAGTCATAATTATGAGATAAAAGTAACAGATACGAGATCAAATGTAAAAAAAAACTATGCGAAAAAAAGACGCAATTATGAGAAATAAAGACAAAATGATTAGATCAAGTCAAAATTAGGGAATAAAAAGTAACAAATATGAGAGTAAAAAAATTTAAATTGAGGAAAAAAAACAAAATTAAGTGATAATTATGGAAAAAAGTAACAAATATGAGATCAAATGTAAAAAAAAGAGAAAAAACTGAAATTATGACATAAAAAGATCATAATTATGAGACCAAAAGTAATAAATAAGTGATTAAAATGTCAAAATTATGAGGCAAAAAGACTAATTTAAGTGATGATTGTCATAAAAGTAACAGATATTTGATTAAAATATGAAGTTCTGAGAAAAAAGTATTAATTATGAGAAAAACAATGAAATTATGAGATTAAAAATGTCACAGATATAAAATAAAAAATCATAATTATGAGAAAAAGTCATATTCATGAGATGTAAAGTCACAAATATGAGATTAAAAAATCAAAATGATGAGAAAAAAGACAAAATGAAGTGATAATTATGAATAACAGCAACAGATATTAGATAAAAAGTCACAATGAGAAAATCGAAAGCTACTTTTTAATGACTGCCTTCAGTCTGAGTGCTGATTGGTCGTCCTGCAGCTCTCAGCAGCAGCAGCTGTTTCCTATTTGACTGATGAGCTGAGATGTTTGGCCTTTTGTTAGTAGAGCGTCACGAGGACCTGAGAGCGAAGCGTCTCTACTTCTGTCTATCCAAGAAAGCTTGTTTATAATCGTTTGAATCTCGGAGGATGTTTATTTGTTTGTGTTCATCCCTCTGAGGTGTTTTATTTCTGACAGGTTGAGCAAAGAAGCACGAGACACAAAATGGACGGTAAGATTTCCCTGATTTCACATCCATTGTTTGTTTCTGAGCTGTGTGACACTTTTGTGAACATCATTCAGCTGAATATTTGCGTTATGTTCATGTTTTTTCACTCTTAAACAAGTGAAAAATCCTTTATTTTTCCAACCAATGTTAGTAAAGTAAATTAAAACTGCAGAAAAGCAAAATCTTAGCAACTCTCTCGGCTCAATTTCCTGTTTCTCTTGTCACTGGTGAGGGTTAGAAATAAACCATCGCCTTTTAAATTGGTTTTGCAGCTTTAATCATTAAAAATGTCCTCCGAACATCTGTGCTTTTTAAACTGCTGCTTCCTGCAGACGGCGGCAAACCACCTCACGCATTCGGCAGCGGACAGCAGCGACCTCAACACCCTCGACCGTTTTTCTACGTCCAGCCTCCGTCTCAACCGTACTTCATGTACCAGCAGTGGCCGCTGAGCAACCCGTACACTCACTACGGTCTTCCTGGAGGTATCGAGCTTTTTTTTAAAACCGCTCTTTGGTTTGTTGTCAATTGTGTGAAATCTCATGTGTTTTTGTTTTGCAGGTTTTAATTTTGGTCGTCCCTGCATCCCGCACCCGTACCAGTACATGCAGTACCCCGGGTTTGTCTTCCCGCACGCCCCGATCTATCCGATGGATCACAGGCGGATGTTCGAGCCTCGCTTCCACGCTCCGACCTGGAGTGACGCGCCTCGCCAGTATTATCACCCGCAGCCTTACGGGAGGCGGGAAACGGCCTGTTCGGAGGCTCAGACCGACCCGAGCGACGCCATCACCAAACTCATCGAGTGCTTGGACAAGATCCGAGGTGGCGACAGAGAGCTGGACTCGGGAGTCGCCTCGCAGTCCTCGGGGATGTTTTCTCCGGATGAGGAGAAGAAGATGGAGGAGCAGGGCCACGTCCTGCCTTCAGTGCCTGATATCCACTTGGAGTCTCCAGCCGTGACCTTCAGTGACTCCACGATGGCGGTGTACGACGCCGAGTCCAGCCAGAGGAGCCTGGACGCCCTGAGCACTCCTGGATGCTGGTCAGGAGGTTTGGAAGAGGAGCTGCCCCTCGATAGTTCCTCCATTCATGAGGAGTGCGAACAGGAAGACCACCTCCCTCTTGAGAAGGGAGAGGTCACGGATATCCAGTCAGATACCTCCGTGACCGAGCAGAGCGTTCCCAAATGTGGCGCCGAAAAGCTCCTTCCTTCTTCCAATCAACCGCCGATTACGGATGCAAAGACCGAACAGAAGTCCGATCGAAACTTCAAGATCCTCAAGCTGCCCTTCGATGGTGTCTTGTGTTCTGGAGGTGCTGCAGCCAACATGTCCTCCCCCACAAACGCGTCTGCTCCCTATTACTACAACTACCTCTCCATGCACTCCACCCACGAGCGGCTGAGCGTCCTCAGTCCGTCTCTGGACGAGCTGTCCTCCAGAGACGAGATGTTCTCCACAGATCTGGACGACGCAGATCTGTTCCCCAAACACGTGTACGCAGGCCGGAGGCTGCCAGAGGTTGTGAGCGGATCTCCTCACGCTGGACCCGGGGAAGTGGAGGAAGCTCGGCTGCCGGGGTCGAAGAAGTTCACGTGCGCCTGCTGTGGGAAGAACCTCCCGAAAGGGCCCGGAAGGAGCAAAGTCCACAGCTCCAAGATATACAGGGACGAAGCCGGAGACTCCGAGGAGGACGGCAGGTACGGACGAGGGTGTGAGCAGCCGGTCAGGGTGGTCGTCAGGAAGCACTCTGCACCCAGGAAGCCTCAATCCGTCCCACCGAGACATGCGGGAAAACACTGGTACAAGAGAGGCCAGTACAAAGATCAGCCGGACCCGGTCAGCAAGGAGGAAGGTCGTGATGTTTGTAAGAAAGAGGCAGCTGACGGAGGAGGAGAGGGTGAAGATGGGATGAGCGGTGAGCTGCAGTGCAGGACGTGTCAGGGTAAGTCTTGTTCCCACCACATCACGCTAGATTGTCGGGAAGAGGGAGTTTGGCTAATTTTGGCGAGGGGAAAACTGGCATGCCCATTTTCAAAGTGCTCCCATGACCTCTCATCTCAAGATATCTGACTTAAAATGTGTCCAATGGGTGACCACGACCCTCCTCTTCACAGACGTGCCCACTATATGCTGATCCCACGCAGTTTTTAAAAAAAAAAGTTAAACCTGAACCTGCTGCCGGATTGAGAAATTGGGTCAAGTTTGTTCTGAAGGTGTGAAACAAAACTGTTTTTTTCTTTGAGTCTATTGGAGAATCAAAAATGGTTGCTGATATCATTTTGAATACAAGTAGCATTACCCAGGATACATTTTCTTGCCTGTCTTGGTGCTAAAGCGCTCATCTGGACGAAGGTTGTTTTTGTTTTAAAACCCTGTTTTCCAAGAGTTACAACTACACTGTCTTCTTTGCAAAAGTACATTCATTTGAGAGACTTTGAGGTGTTCATCAGGCTCAGTCTAGTAACCAAGTGTTGCAAATAGACGGAACTTTTTGCAAGTGAAAAAGCGTGCAGAAATGTACTTGTCGCTCTGCTACGCACCAGGCTGATGAATACAAATGCAGATCTGGCTGGTTGCATAATAAAGCAGCCTATGGTGACGCGTCTATCTTTTTGTTCATACACAGCTGTAGTTGGGAATAATGTGCTGAATGTGGGAACTTACTTGCAGACAGACTCTGCAGAGAAGATGTGACCACGTCGGATCAGAGCAGGTGGGGCGACGGTGACGTGATTCCCAGGAGACGACAAGCAGCCGCTCCACAAAGACAAGGTTCGATTTAGACACTTGCATGTCTTTTAAAGTGAAACTCTCGCCAAAATGCAAACTAGGCTTTTTTGTGAACGTATATGAATCAAACCTTCGTGTAAAAGCATAATTACGATGAAAGAGGCACTTTTAAGACTGACTGTATTTTTCTTTTCAGGTCAAACTCATTTTCAATGGGAGTGCTACGGGCACTTTTACGATAGCATCAAAATCTCTGTTTTTAAAACACTAAGAAGGCTCGACACAACATGAAACTTTGCTCGTAGTATCACCAGGGTCTCTACACATGAACACGAGCATTGAGAACATTGTTTGTGTACACAGAGTTACTAAAAAGAAGGTTTTTGAACAACTCACGTTAGCAGTAGCTTGTTCCGCTCGCCGCCGTCCTGCCAGTGGAGAAGCATCGATCTCAGAATGTGACGTAACCTGGAGGACAGTTAAGGTGGAACTGCTGTCTTCCTGCAACAACTATCCACATGAGATCTCACGTGACTTTTCCAGCTTTTGATTTTAGTATTGTTTCTTATATGAGGCTCCTTTTTCAACTTCAAGGTCAATATTGTTTTTCACTAACGACAAAACAACAAATTATCCGTGTATTTATATGGAACTAAGCTTTAGGAGCGTTCCACCTTAACTGTCCTCCAGGTTACGTCACATTCTGAGATCGACACTTCTCCACTGGCAGGACGGCGGCGAGCGGAACAAGCTACTGCTAACGTGAGTTGTTCAAAAACCTTCTTTTTAGTAACTCTGTGTACACAAACAATGTTCTCAATGCTCGTGTTCATGTGTAGAGACCCTGGTGATACTACGAGCAAAGTTTCATGTTGTGTCGAGCCTTCTTAGTGTTTTAAAAACAGAGATTTTGATGCTATCGTAAAAGTGCCCGTAGCACTCCCATTGAAAATGAGTTTGACCCGAAAACGAAATTACCGTAAATCTTAAAAATGCCTCTTTCATCATAATTATGCTTTTACATGAAGGTTTGACTCATATACATTCACAAATAAAGCCTAGGTTGCATTTTGGCGAGCGTTTTACTTTAATATCAGTCTAAAACTTCACTACTTCCCTTCGCCTTCTTGATATTTATTTAATCTCACACCTTCTGGACAGAGATGAGCTCTCAGAGGAAGGTGATGTACCACCGGCCGAAAGATGAAGATGACGATGAGCCGCCACCAGTTCACTGGGAGAGAGGTTAATGTCCGATCACAACACCGTTAACTTCGACCAGCCTGTCACATTTTCGTTAAAAATGTCTCTCTCCGTCAGGCTCTATGATGAGAGGAGAACCAAGATGTTGACGTCCCAGCGGACTGACTTGTTGAATAAAGTGTGTTGAACTGTAGGTGAAACACACACATGAACACACACTTCTGTCCTGGTAGGAAAAACATGTTGTAATGTTTTTGTTTTTCCTCCTCAGGTCCCCCTCAAGGGTGTAATTGTTCCAGGACCATGAGTAATATTGAGAGCACCAGGTGAAATGCACTGCACAGAGAGAGAACCTCTTTACGTTCAGAGGAAAGTGGGGGAAAAATATATAAAAAACATGTATAAAGTTTACGCAGTGACACAATTTAATGATTTATGAATTTCACAAACTGGGCTGAGAGGTTGTGTTACAGATGATGGTGTCACTGTTTGGGGCCAGTCCAATAAAATATTGTCATTATTTAAACTGTGTGTTTGTGTTGTTTCCTCATCAGTGACCAGCTGGTTTGGGAGGGTTACTTTTTTAATTGTACTTTTATGAGCAGAAAATGCCAAAAGTGTTGATTCCCTCTGATCAAATACTGAATTTGAGACTTCATTCTGCCCTTCTGGAGGAATAAACACCTGGAGACTGCTCTGATCCGACAGGAGAGCTCAGAGATGACTTTTTAACTTCGGTAAACAAAAAGGTGATTTCTCTTCACTCGTGTTGATCAGCCTGACTGCAGCAGTGATCCGGAGCGGACCTCCATTGTTGGGTGGTTCTGTAATGTTGACTGGAGCTGGAGGGGAAGTGGACTTTACTTTATGAACGTAGTGTTACAGAGAACCAGAACCAGAGTCTCTGCAGAGTGCCAAGGTTGATCCAATATAGTAATCTGGCTGTTTTGGGGACAATAAACACATTAAACAACCATGACTGCTGATGGAAATCTATCTGACGTGACTCAGACGAGGTAAAGTTTTATAGTTTTATTAGAGTTACGTTTTGATTTCAATCTCTGATTCTCTTCTGGAAGCTGAAGCTGCAGAAACATAATTGGAAAAAGTCCTTTTTAGACATTCGAATGCTGAATTCTCACACATATCTTTAATCAACTTAATGAATCAACATTTAACCAAGAAATTCGATCAGATTACTGTGGAAAGAGTGGCTTTACAAGGAAAAATGTTCTTCACCGACTGATACTAAAAGCAGAATGTGCACATATTGCAAACAAAACTATAAGAAGGATTTTAGCTCTAAGACTAAAAACCTCGTCGGGGATGTTTTGTCCTGAAGGCTCGCTGACCAGTATCCAAACACTGCGGCGCTGATTTAAAATCTACTGGTCCTGTCAACAAATTGGTCTCACAGAGTGTTTTCTCTTCATAATTACTGCTCCAGGCTACCAAACAACCATCATCTAACCTCATAATTGGCTCTTCGGGGGTCAAACCTGCATCTGAATATGTTCTCGCCTCCACCAGCAATCCACAAAGATGCTAAAAATGCAAGGATGTGCCACTGAGGCACAAATCTGCAACCTGTACTGATGAATCTGACAAGCTGCAGGACCGTCGTTCTTAATTAAAGCCAATCAGCTTCGACCTTCAAGGCACCGCTCCTGCTTTTTCCCCTTTGACTGCCTTCCTTCATGTGATGCTGCATTCACATGCTCGTCGGACGGACCCATTTCTCAAGTTTGGAAGTCTTTGATTTTGGTGTGTTCATGAACATCATGTTGGACTGTGACACCAAAAAGATGGGTTTAAAATACATGTTGACACCTGTTTCCAGTATTTCAGTGATGAAGGAAAGGATACATGACTTAAGTTTCTCACCATCAACCCAACTTTTACTTTCGTCCACCATGTTTGAGCATCATGAGACGTCAACATTTTCTCTGACTTTCTAAGTCGCCCTCCGACTTGAGAGGTTCATTCATTTCCCGGGTTGTTTAAACTTCTTTCCAATATTCCGACAGCGCTTGAATGCACCGTGAGTAGGGAGGGAATCAGTTGGAAACAAACATTTTTCATTGGCTTTGAAATTAGGCCATTAAACTCTCACCTGGAACCAAAAAATCCAGCCAATCAGAGCAGCATGTCACCATCATGAGTCCACGCCTTTAATTTCAAATTGACAAAAATCCCTGAAAGCAATTGTCAGTGGATATCTTCTTTAGACATGTGAGTACACCTGTTTTTGAATTCTTGCAAGAAAGAACCAAACAGTTGCTTCTTTGTCAGAAATGGAGGGATCTACCATGCAGCATTCTTTTGGTCTGGGCCCTCGAAGTCCAAACCCACCACATGGAGCTCAGCAGGCCCAGGGAACTGGACCTCCTGGAGGTCCTCGTCCTGAGGAGCAGCCCCAGCAGCAGCAGCACCACAAACCTTTCTTCTACATACAGCCCTCGCAGCCGTACATGCCCATGCAGAGTATGCAGTGGCCCGTGCCGATGCCCATGCCCGTGTCCTACAACCCGTACTACAACTACCCTGGTTTAAGTAAGTCTTGAAAATCGCCCCTCTGTTTGGTTCAACTAATGGATTTGGGACAGAAATAATATCTAGCAACAATCACTGCTCTCTGTGAGCAGTTTAATGCAGCGACGTCCTTCTGTAGAACTAAATGCTATCGTAGTTTTTCAGTTTTTCATCAAATGTTCAAGGGCTTCTGTAAAGTAGTTGGTACTGAATCCAATTTTCCAGAAGCTCCAAGATCCCAAATATGATTTCAAAAGACTAGAATTTCACCCTCGACATGTGATTAAGCTCATGCACCCACTTCAGACGGGGTTCATATGGTAGCACTTTTAACTTAGCAGCTACACTAATGATTTCAGCTTAAAAGGGTATGTAAATGTCTTTGCAAATTATTTTGGACCTCTGGGCATCTGGAGACTTCGATTATGCCACTTGAACAAGAAACACTAGAACCAAGAGCTTGTGCTAATGCGGGTTCAGTCAATTTTGAGCATTGCTTAGAATAACTACAGCAGACTACATCAAAACTTGACAAGTGTTACTACGGGCTTGCATGCCTACATTGGAACCAGTTATTTGCTGGTTGGATGCCAGAGAAGGCACTGGCTCCAAACCAGCACCTGTGTTATCTAGAGCAGTTTGTAGGGAGGAAAACTCGGGTTTAATGTGATTTTTAAGATGGGCTTTGATTTTAAATTACAATTTAGAAGCTGCTCTTGACTTCTTTCTCCTTTTTTTTTTTTAAAGGTTATGGCATGCCAATGATGCCCAACTATCAGCCAAATCCGTACATGGAGCCACCTGGCTTTGTCATACCCCACACCCACCTCCATCTGATGGACTACAGGCGCATGCTCAACCCTCAGTACTACCAGACGATGGCCTACCACTCCCGCAGGTTCCGCTACCAGCACAACAGCCAGACGAGAGAAATGACCAGCTCTGAGGTTCAAACTGAGCCACTATCTGCGGCACAGAGGACTAGCACTCCAAGTTCCAGCAGAGTTGAGGCCTCGTGTGGCAGCCCCAGTGTCCCCACCAGTCAGCCGCTCTCTCCAGCCTTGGTTGTGCAGAAGTTGGATCATTCTCTGGAGCTGAAGGACGTGGTGCCCCCTTCCACCAGCACCACCAGGACGACGCCAAACGGCAGCTTCGTGATCCAGACAGAGGAAGTCAGGATTGAATGCTGCACCACGCCAGGAGGACTACAACTCCTGCACTCTCATGAGACTGCAGAAGTTTCCCATGGTTTTTCCCAGGATATGGTCCAGTGTAGCTCCATCATCCAGGGTGGTGTCCTGCAGGATAAAGGACTGTGCCTTCCTGCAGACGAGTCGGAGCACTCGCTCCAATCCTGCCCTGACATCCTGTTAGTCGGGACGCCCAGCAGCGACGAGACGATCCGTGCCCTGGAGGAGTCAAACAAGACGGACAACCAAGTAGCAGCTCCAGCTCAAGGGGATGCTCAGGAGATGAGCGGTGAGAAAGATCTTACGTCCAAGAATTTTCAGTTCAAAGTCGTCCACATGCCCTACGACCCAAAGTACCTGGATGAGCTGAGGAAGATGGAGTCCACAGTCTGGTCGATGGAGGAGACTTTGATTCCCTCCCCTGAATCGCTTTTCCAAAATGACCAAACAGAGTCTCATGATGAAGAAGCTGAAGTGCCCTCAGCAGATGTGCTGACGGTCAGAGAGAAACCTCCAACAGACGAGGTCGTACCCATGATTGAGATGCCTTCTCTGACGGTAGATGAACTGGAGGATGCAGTCCCAACAATGGAGGGCCGAGAGGATGAGGTGTGTCCTGTTGCAGAGGAAACATTACACACAGCAGAAGTGGATCATGCACCGTATTTGCTGTTGTCGGATTACTCCCCTCTTAAGTCGAAGCAACCCAGACGAGAACAAACTCTCCAGGATCACCAGGATACTTCCTTTGAATCCCTCCCTGCATACCTCCCTTCAACCAGCTGGCTTGCAGACTTTGACAACGTCTACTACTGCAGCAAGTTGCCGCCAACTCCCAAGAAGCAGAACAGACCTCTGAGCAACCGTGGTTTGGATGTGCCTTCCAGAAGAAGAAAACTCGACCTGGAGTACAAAGAACAACCGCCTGTTCGCAAGCCAAAAGAGAGGTACAAACCCAAAGGCAAGGTGGACCGGAGAAGCCTCTCAGACCATGAATGCTGCGTTAGCAGAAACTTCAATGAGAATGTGTTCACTCCTTACGTGTCCAAGAGGGAGCGACTTTGCACCAGATGTCTGGCGAAGCGAAGGCTCTGCACGCCTGCCAGTCCAGGACTCGATGGTCGGAACCTACAGAGAAAAGTTCCTTTCCAACAGAGGAATGACGCACTCTTACCAACATGTGAAGCCTGTAAATCTCACTCCACAACTGGAAAAAAACCGATGAGTAAAGCTCAGAGGGTTGATGCCCGTGGCCGCCATCTTGGACACGACACTGAAGGAGAGTCCTCTGAGAACAGCTCATGCCGCACAAAATGGAGGGCAGCTGATGACCTGAGGAAACTCAACGATCTCAAGAGGCCGCTGGCGTCCAAGCAGAACATGGACACGTGTCCTGCAGTGATGTACCCGAAGCTGAAGGAAAAGAACTGTGGGTGTAACGAGCCACAGCATCAGTCGGCCGCTTGGGAGAGGCTGCGCCACTGTCCCCACGGCAACGCCATCCGACAAATGGACGAGAACTGCGGCACGCCGGATTCCCTCCAGGACAAATGGACACACATGGATCAGACTTACCAGACGCAGAGGTGGCAAATGGGTGAGCAAATGAGAATTATCACCGTCACATGCTGTTCAATAACTCTGCCTTTCTTTGTAACTGCAAAACTTATAATTCAGCAGAGAAGTCGCAGAAAGCTGTGATGACGAACCTCGACGTCGACGGCTACAAGAACGAAGCCAGATCACAACACTTTAATAAACACAAGAGATCACAACCACAATCACAAGGTTTGTTTTCACTTAAAAAATGTGTTAACTTTAAAATCGGCTCAACAACAGAAGTTGGACAAATCAAACATTAAAGACGAAATGCCTTCGAATGCAGAAAATAGTTTGATAGAACAAATCACAATGTTTTATAATAACTTCTGCATCACACATATGTTTATGTACAGTAAACAAGTCTCAAATGCATAGTTTGATAGGTGTTTGATGCTTTTTATGAACACTAGTTTGGAGACTGTGGGGCCACAGATTACAGACAATGACCTCTGGAGTTTAACCAAAACTAGCAGGTAGGCTGCGTCTCAGTCAACATCTGCGTTTTTAAATTACCAGCTTCTGCCCTCAAGAGAATTAAAGCTTAACACAAGAAGCACAATCCCAAAATTGAACCAAAAACTTGGCTGACCATCACAAAACAATGTCTCTTCAGCAAGTGTACCCTCAGAAGTTCATCCTCTTTGGATTTGAGAAGGAAATTCGAGGGAAACTATATTGAAATGCCATCACGTAACACCATTACTGACATAACTGGGTGAACAGAACCTGCGTAGGAGAGTTATATGTTTGGATTTGAAACTTTTGGTTTGTGTATGTCAACTTTCAGTTTCATTCATTTAAGAAGGGACATTAAATGGAGACAAGTTAATGGTAATCCGTGAATACAAATGCAAGAATTGGCTGAAAGGCTATTTTTCATTCGGAGTGACTGAGGTGTGTGACATCAGCTTGAAAGTCAGTTGGATAAAAAGCACATGTCATGATGAATACTGATTTTATATGATTGAGTTGCATGTTGTCTTAATTTCACATATTATTTTGCGTAATGTTTGTTTTCTTTTCTTTGCAGGAACGCGTAGAAAAGACACAAGATGCTGATTTTGCACACGAGCACAATTCAACAAAGTGAAAAACACTTTTTTAAAAAAGAAATGATGCACTTAATTTAAATTATTTCCACCTAAATTAATCTAATAATACAATAAATCACTATGTTCACTATTTATTAACATTAAAATAAACACATCTATGCTACTTATGGTCGTTGTCTTGCTTTTAAAAACTGCTTTTCCTTTTAATGATTGTGGTGAAACATGTAGTAGTTGTGTTTGTCCACTAGATGGATCCATCTGTACATAAACTACACAATCAATCAGCTGATAACAAGACAAACGTCAGCTTTTATTTGATTTATTTTACACACAATGATTGATAACGACAGTCTTGCATAATGCATACATTATACAACATCTTCGAGATGAATCAGAATTTGTTTCACACAAAAGTCAATATAGAATATGAAACATTGTTTTTGCAGATGAGATAAAGAAACTGACATCTTCATTTCGCTGCGGCGCCGTCTGAGGTGAACATCTGACAGTTCCCATCTCTAATTCATTAAACACGCCGCTGTGATCGCATATTTGCATAAGACCTTTAAACCAACGGTCTTATCTCGACTGACTCTCGGTGGTTGTTAAGGTGGCCGTTTATCATCGAGTCTCTGGTGGTGTGAAGGTGCTCCGGGGGGAATCAAACCTGTGACCTTTTGGAGCCTGTAAACTACAAGCTGTGGCTCATAATGAAGCTGAGGAACATGATTGAAGAGATAACTACTTCTGATTAGTAGAAACAACATAATCCACATTAAATGATCTGCAGTTCAGTTACATAATCGTTGCTCCTGTTCGTTGACTCATTGTCTTAATCCAAAATGATCTTTTCCTTGTTGCCTAAACCCTGAAAACTAAAGATACTCTTTTAAATACCTGAAGTAAAGCTTTGGTTCCAGATTGTGGTGACGGCTGTGTTGAAGTCTGAGATAAAATCACCCTAAAACCCAAAATCTGATGAGAAGAAAATGAAAGGACACACTGCAGAGAACAGGTTAACAACTGATTAGGCCACAAAAAAAAAGAAAATCAGTAAATTCAATGGTATGTTTCATCCTAATGTCACTTGTTTTACCAGTAAATTGCTCCATTTAAGAGTTTCTTAACAAATTGAACCATAAAAGACTTTTCACAGACAATTTATTAAGCACAAAACAAGATAATCAAAAAAGATTTATCAATCTTGTCGAGCACAGAAGCAACATTTGAGCTGTGATGTTAGCATTTAGCTAAAAGAGCTGCTAACATGGCTGTCGACCGAGGACGTTACATTAAAGCTCAGATAAAGCGACGGAGGAGGAGCCTCGCTTATTCCTATGAAAGCTGATCATCGCCAAATATACTCGACTTCCATGTTTTGCGGCCCACAGAGCACATTAAAGACTTCTACCTACTGAGCCGGCTAACTTCTGGTTTAGGATCTGGCTAACTTGAAAAGAAAGACAATCATTTAATCGTGTGGCTCTTCTAGACTCTCCAAATCATTTTGGACTGCATGGCTCCAATACTGATAGTTAAACGAGTCTTTTCACACGAGGGAAAGGTTGTGAGGCTTCAAATAAAATTATGATATAATATATGAGATAATTACACAGGTTTGGGTACTATGTCACGGCCTGGTGCTCTCCCTGGGGGCTTTGTTGTGATGTTAGCATTTAGCTAAAAGAGCTGCTAGCATGGCTGTCGACCAAGTATGTTACATTAAATATATGGATACAGTGTTGGAGGAGGAGCCTCGTTTCTTCCTATGAAAGCTGCTCATCGCCAAAAATACTTGACTTCCATGTTGTGCGGCCCACAGAGCACATTAAAGACTTCTACCTACTGAGCCGACTAACTTCTGGTTTAGCATCTGGCTAGCTTGAATAGAAATACAATAACTCAAAGTGTGGCGCTCTTCCTGGGGGCTTTGTTGCGATGTTAGCATTTAGCTAAAAGAGCTGCTAGCATGGCTGTCGACTCACGGGCAGCCGTTTTTCTGATTGCGTCAGCTAAAACATGAAAACACACTGTATTGAATTAATAGTCACCAAATAACTACATTATTGGAGTCGTGATATTTCTCATCAAGGCGACTGTGAACACGCTATTGATTCAATAATATATCTCTTCGCTCCCGGAGGGTAAAAAGAGTACACAAATGTATTGAATACATAATGAATGTTGTTGGACCGGACCATTAGAGTTTCTGCCGTGTTCAGCAGCCTTTTGAAAGCAGGTAATGAAACCAATCTCACTGATGTCCTTCCAAATGAAACATGTAATGACAGAAAGCAGCAGCAGTAATGGCTTTCCTGGCTGCAGGGGAGGTAAATACCGGGATGTGGAGTGTATGTTTCTGTCAAGAGGGATTGCGGGAGTTTGATGTGTGATTTCAGTGTCTCGCAACAGGCCCGACGACTTGAGATCGAGCCCACACAATGCGGCGTCTTCAAAGGGGAAGGAAGGCCCCGCTCTGGTGCGTTGTTTGAAACAGAGAAAAGCTTTTTGCAATCTGAAACAACCCTCTTAAGTGATTTCTGGGAAGGCGAGGGGTCTTTGAAGCTAACAGAGTGTGCTGAGCGAGGGGGGCCAGATGGGACGAGGAGGAGGAAAGTTGCAGCAGCGGAGCGCAAACACATGATTTCCCCTCAGATTTTCACGTTTTTACGGCGCGGAGATGGACAGCGTCGTTTTGAGGGAAGGTCTCAGAGCTCATATCTCGTCGGCTCCATCTTCGCGTTGACGCTCCATCTTACAGCTAAATGTGAAAAAGGCTTCGGCGTGATTGGCTCCAGAGGGGATTTACAGCGCGAGGCGGCGGTGACGGGCTGTAGCACATATATCTCATACAGGACGACATAAACAGTCTGTAAAACATCCAGCGGTGATGATTTCCCTTTACGACGGCTGTGAGATGATGCGTTCAAGTGCAGGAATGCCAGAATGTCCTCTTATAGGGACAGAAAGATGAAGAGAAGAGGACGTTTTACAGTTACACACTTCAGCATCAGCTCTTAAAATGCAAATATGGATGTTTTGAGTAAAAAAAAAAAATCATGAAGTCGGCCATTTTAGTGTTTTATTTTGAAGGGTTAGTTCACACAAGTCACAAAGTTACACCTGCATGGTTAGATTCTGTACCTCTAAACTGACCTTAGAGGCCAACACAACTTATACTGTTTTACTTTGTTTATATGTGGCGGACCCTGCCATCTTTCTAGCTTCAAACAGTTTTCTGGGACCTTATTTTCCTCTGAGAACAGCTGAGAGTTCATATTATTACCTGATTAATGTTGTAAATATTGAAATTCTGAGTTTGAGGTTTTTCTCCAAAACTACGTACTGTCCCTTTAAAGGTTTTAAAGTCTTATTATCATTCATTTCTCCTTTTTCCTATTATTTATTAAGCTTGTTTTTGGTATTCTAATTTTATTTTTGTGTTAATGGAGAGTTCTGTAATTTTTCTTCTTTATTAGTTTCTTTTATTTTGTTCAGTTCACATTTTTTATTTATTAATTTAGTTTTTTTCAGGCTACTTTTGATCGGTTTTTCTCCTGTGGTTTTATTTTAAAGTACTTAGAAAAGGTTTATTATACTGTGAAACTCCAGAAATGTTTTTTGTGGACTACAACACTTCACCTGACTTTCCATCAGCAGGGAGATGGAGAGGGTGACTGATTTTTTTAATATTTTAACTGTTCCTTTAAGCGTAATATACAGTTCAATATTTCTCTCGGATTTGCTGTAAAATGCACCATCACGGAGCTGAAAACTACAAACTCCTGATGATTTTATCGATTATGAAATATTTAGCAGCTAGAATGAGTTCAAGCTGCAGCAGCAACATTAATCCAAAACTGCTGTTGCTACTTTTAGCTCTGATTACTTCCTGTTTTATGCAAGATGTTCACCTATACGTTGGATCTTTATGTATAACAATCTCTCAGACTTTCCTCTTTTAAAGGCCGCTGCAGATGCACAAAAGGATCGACACATATTTGAAGCACTCGCCTCGACAGTTTTGAGCAGCTTGTGTTAAAATGTCAGCCTCTGTGTGTGTGTGTGTTGTGTGTCTGTGTGGGTGTGCGTAGTCGCTTGAGATGCCTTTTAGAGCTGCGGGAGGTTAAGAGCATCCATTCTGCCTCCTTAACTGTTTGGAGTGATCCTTTCAAGCTGTCAAGTACTTTTTCGAAGCGCACGCCACGAGGTTCAAGTGCTCGTCGTCAACAGACGTCTCGGAGAACGACTAAGTGGTATCACAACACAGGATTCACTGTGAGGGAGAGTTTCCTTTCACAGAGACATAAAAAATAACCCTGAACAAAAAAAAAAATTACAGCATGACATTATTACATTTGTAAAATAAGAGTATTAAGAGTGAGTCAGATATCTAACGTCATATAAAGGTTTTGCCAGGACCATAAAAAGTACTGGGTTAGGTTCAGGAAAAGATGGTAAACCGCGTGTTTCAAAGGAAAACGTAGCAATAATTCTACAGGTATCGGCAGTTGTTTCGTTTGAGGATTGAAGGTGTTAATGTCATTATACTAGCTTTTAGCTTTTCCTAACGTTGGATAAATTAAATATCAAAACCACCGAGCCTCTTTAGTCGAGCACTTGATAACCTACTCGAGATATATTAGCTTCCTCCGGTCCTTTAAAGTTCAGCACTGTCAAAACAGTTTGCCGTCGGTCAACCACGTCGACTTGTGGTGTCACATTTTGCTTTAGCTTCAAAATCTTTGCTGTGTTGAACGCAGTAATTCTGTGTTTATCAGTTTGAGTTTCTTCACAGCTGCACTGTCAGGATGGATTGTGAAACCTGTGTCCACGTTATCAGCGCCTCTCTTTTCTCCTTCAGCTTGAAGACAAACACTCGGCCGGAGTCGTGACGGTGCCGTCTGCTCTCCGCGGCTCCTGAAGGACATGATGGATGCTTCTTTGAAGGATCCCTTCTGTCATCCAGACGCCCAATTAGAGGGGGGACGGTTACAGCCGACCACTCCGGACCGAAAGGTAGGAGGGCAGCATCAGTCACTCAGTGGACCACACTGACTCGGTCTGCCGGTTCAGTCCGCTGGTCTCTGTGAGAAAAACAACTCCATGAGGTCAGCTGATGATGTAGTACATGCTAATGCTTCAGCTGACAATATCTGGAATATTTTCATTTATTGTATAATGTATACATCAATCATACAACGGAGCGCTGTCAAACCAACACATCCTCACACGTAAACAACTGGACTCGCTGTTTTGTTTGGCAGCAAAGTCACAATGATGCATGGCTGCATTTAACACTTAGCAAACCATGGATAAGTTCATGCGTACGGATTATATTAACATTAATAAACAAGTCATATCATGTTCACGTAACATGTTTATTACCTGACTTTTGACAGGAGGTGAAGGCAACAAGGCTGTCAAACCGGCTAGAGTCTGTGTTTCTGCATTTCTAAGTGTGAAACCAGTGTATAGTTCTCACGAAAAACCATGCGTTTTTTCAACTTTTGTACGAGTTACACCGCTGGATATTTTTCAGGACACGTCAGGACAATTTCCAGTTGTGGTTGTCAAGACAAAAACCAGGCATTTTCATAAGACTTCTGAACATTTCCATCGGTGTCCATGGTGACAGAAACACGTATTTTAGGAGCTACCATGATGTTTTCCTAACACTTACCTAGTGTTTATTTGTTTCCAAACCTAACCGGAGCACAAGCAGGTCGCTGTTGCAGGAGAGGAATTGAAAATTTAACCTAAAGAAACATTCAGTTCGAACTCTGCTAATATTTGTTCAAGCGAGTTGGTTTTGGTCGGGTTTAGGCAAGAAAACTACTTGTTTTGAAAGAAATATGATTTTATTGAGTCTCATTCCCAACTTGTCAAACACTTGTGAGTGTGATAATCAAATTTCTTACAAATTGAATGTTTATAAAACAAATTCGGCACTAAAAAACCTAGTTAGGTTTAGGAAAACATTGTGGTTTGGATTAGAATAATCGTGTTACCTATGTTACGTACGCAACTCCGGCTACGCTGACTTGTTGCTGTTAATACTACCTCACCTGACTTCCTCCTTTGCTGATGTAATAATTACTATGGCCACTAGAGGCTGCCGCCTGACAAGAAGCAGAAACATGGGGCTGATTTTCCAGCCTTGTGATTGAGTATATAGGACACCAGGGTCCTGCAGGAGTGCAGCATTGGCACAAAAAACTTGGCAATTACAGTAAAAGTGTGTGTCCGAATGTGTGTTGCTGTAAAGCGTTGTGGTCATTTTTCAGCAGAGCGGCGGTCCTGTGTGGCCCCGGTGGCAGCAGCATCCGCAGGGTCGGGGGTTTGATTTCCACCGGGGCCTCCCACACTCAGGTGTCGGCACTCAATTAAACAGTAACACAGTCAAGGTCGTGGTTATTGGCAGCAGTGAACTGCAGCTGGAGGAAATGTAGATCGGTGAAACACGACCTTGACTGTGTTACTGCTGTTCACACAACACGACTAAATTCACACAGGAGGAGAGATTTTCTACGACGACCGCCGGTCACATTTAATTTCACCAGATTTCTGCTGTTGTGTCGGAATCCAGAGATGAGCGAGCAGCACGTGGCAGAAAGCAGGACGTCTGGCTCGTAGTGTGCTCAGATCTGGTTTCAGATGATGGTGTAACTAGTTTTTAATGAGTATATTGTGTCACAACTAAGTATGATGTCTGATGACAGTTGATAAATAAAGAGTAACTATGATTGCTCTATGATTACTACTAACCCACCTTATTTGATGGTTGATAAAAAAGTAACTAATGATTAAGTAACTAGTATTTAATGAGTATATTGTGCAACTATCCATCATGATGTCTCACTTTACCTAAAGTTACACAAAAAGAGTTTCTAATAATTAAGTTACGTGTATTTAAAAAGTTTACTTACTAACTCACCTTACTTAAAGGTTGGTGAAAAGAGTAACTAATGATTAAGTAACTAGTATTTAATGAGTAATCTGAGTTACTACAAACTCACTTTCTTAAAGATTGATAAATAAGAGTAACTAATGATTAAGTAACTAGTATTTAATGAGTAATTTGAGTTACTACAAACTCACTTTCTTAAAGGTTGATAAATAAGAGTAACTAATGATTAAGCAACTAGTATTTAATGAGTAATTTGAGTTACTACAAACTCACTTTCTTAAAGATTGATAAATAAGAGTAACTAATGATTAAGTAACTAGTATTTAATGAGTAATTTGAGTTACTACAAACTCACTTTCTTAAAGGTTGATAAATAAGAGTAACTAATGATTAAGTAACTAGTATTTAATGAGTAATTTGAGTTGCTACAAACTCACTTTCTTAAAGATTGATAAATAAGAGTAACTAATGATTAAGTAACTAGTATTTAATGAGTAATTTGAGTTACTACTAACTCACTTTCTTAAAGGTTGATAAATAAGTGTAACTAATGATTAAGTAACTAGTATTTAATGAGTAATTTGAGTTACTACTAACTCACTTTCTTAAAGGTTGATAAATAAGAGTAACTAATGATTAAGTAACTAGTATTTAATGAGTAATTTGAGTTGCTACAAACTCACTTTCTTAAAGATTGATAAATAAGAGTAACTAATGATTAAGTAACTAGTATTTAATGAGTAATTTGAGTTACTACAAACTCACTTTCTTAAAGATTGATAAATAAGAGTAACTAATGATTAAGTAACTAGTATTTAATGAGTAATTTGAGTTACTACAAACTCACTTTCTTAAAGGTTGATAAATAAGAGTAACTAATGATTAAGTAACTAGTATTTAATGAGTAATTTGAGTTGCTACAAACTCACTTTCTTAAAGATTGATAAATAAGAGTAACTAATGATTAAGTAACTAGTATTTAATGAGTAATTTGAGTTACTACAAACTCACTTTCTTAAAGATTGATAAATAAGAGTAACTAATGATTAAGTAACTAGTATTTAATGAGTAATTTGAGTTACTACAAACTCACTTTCTTAAAGGTTGATAAATAAGAGTAACTAATGATTAAGTAACTAGTATTTAATGAGTAATTTGAGTTGCTACAAACTCACTTTCTTAAAGATTGATAAATAAGAGTAACTAATGATTAAGTAACTAGTATTTAATGAGTAATTTGAGTTACTACTAACTCACTTTCTTAAAGGTTGATAAATAAGTGTAACTAATGATTAAGTAACTAGTATTAAAAAGTCTTTTGTGTCACAAAAAAGTACCTAATGATTAAGTAATGAGTATTACTGAGTGTATTGGAGACTACTCAGTGTGTTGTCTCACTAAATGTATACAAAGAGTAACTAATAAATAAGTAACAAGTATTCAATGAGTATTTTGTGTCAAAACTAAGAATGATGTCTCATGACAGTTGATAAAAAAAGAAAAATTAAAAATAAAAAAAATAACTAATGATTAAGTAATGAGTACTTAATGAGTATATTGTGCAACTACCTACCACGATGTCTCACTTTACTTAAAGGTACACAAAAAGAGTAATCAAGGAGTATATTGAGTTACTACTCATTATGATGTCTCACTTTTCTTAAAAGTTGATAAAAAATAGTAATTAATGATTAAGTTACTAGTATTTACTGAGTATATTGGCTTAGTACTCAGTATGATGACTCACTTTACTTAAAGGTTGATGAAAAGTAACTACTGATTAAGTAGCTAGTACTTAATGAGTATTTTGAGTTACTACTAACTCACTTTACTTAAAAGTTGATGATAAAAGTAACTTATGATTAAGTAACTAGTATTTAATGAGTCTTTTGTGTCACAACTAACTTACCTTACTTGGTGGTGGATAAAAAAGAGTAACTAATCATTAAGTAATGAATATCTAACAAGTCTACTATTTTCAGTCTAGTCTAACATGCTAACTGTGTCTTATTTATTGTTTTATTAATCAATACTCATCATCCCTGACAAACAAATAAGATAAAACAACTAAAAGCTAAATTAAACATGTGGTTTCCAGTCGTTTTCATTTTAAAAGAACAGATTCTGTAATCAGAGCTCACTTCCTGTTTCAGGCTGTGATTATTTTGAAGACTTTCAAGTAAACAAGTGATTACTGAGAAGGTCAAACTCAAGAAGCAGGTGATGCTCGGCTGCTCCTGAGCTCCTCACGTAAATGTCAAGAGTGCCTGTGTTTGTTTTTTCAGCCTTCGTTGGGATGAATCACAACAACCTCTCAGATACACCGGAACAACAACAACAACAACAACAACAACACTGGAGGATCCTGTCCTCCGCGACCCAAACAAAAGAAAATGGAGCGTGGCCTTCGCCGGAAATTGAGTCAGTGTACTGTGAAAGTGAATACTGTGTGAGGTCTCCTGGCTTCATGTGCTGTAATGGCCGAGCCCGCGGGAGGGAAGCAGAACCCGCGGCGTTCAACAGGTCCGGCACATGGCCTCGGCGCCGCCCCACCTCGCTGCAGGCTCAAGAGAGGGGACTCGTACAGCGACCTTTTATGTCGTAATTTTGACTTTCTATTTCAAAATGTTGACTTTTGACTCACAATATCAACATTTTATATCATATATATGATTTTTATCTCACATTTATGACTTTTTCTATCATATTTATGACTTTTAACGCATATGTTTGACTTTTTATCTCACAATTCTGACTTTTTAACTCACAATAACGTCTTTTTTTATATTTATTATCTTTAATCTCATCATTTTGACTTCCTACTTCAAAATGTTGATTTTTATCTCATAATTTCATAATTTTATATCATATTCATGACTTTTATCTCATAATTTCAACTTTTCATATCATGTTTATGAAGTTTATCTAATCATTTTGATCCTTCAACTCATAATTTTGACTTTCTATTTCAAAATGTTGACTTTTATCTCACAATTCCAACATTTTATATCATTTTTATGACTTTTATCTCACAATTCTGACCTTTGAAGTCATAATTATGACTTTTTATATCATATTTCTGACCTTTTAAATAATAATCATGACTTTAAATCTCATAGTTTTGACTGTTTACTTCAAAATTTTGACTTTTATCTCGTAATCAACATTCAATATAATTCAACACATAATACATAATTTAACATTTTATATCATTAATATGACTTTTACTGCATATGTGTGACTTTTTATCTCCCAATTCTGACCTTTTATATCAAAATTATGACTTTTAATCTCATAGTTTTGATTTCCTACTTCAAAATGTTGAATAATTTCAACATTTGACATCATATTTATGACTTTTTTGTTTTCATCAATCTTAGACTTCATCTTACTTTCGTTTTTTTAACCAGCAGAAAAGTGCTTCTATACAACTGTGCTTAATGATTTGTTCTTAACTCAAGTGGCAGAATTGGACTTCCACACCTGATTAATGTCAAAATAAGAGTTATTGATCATCAGCAGCACACACACACACACACACACACACACACACACACACACACACACAGACACACACACTGCAGTCCTTACTGTCAGACGAGTTCAGCTGCTCGACTTCGCTGTGAGAATCAACATCCACATGATTAATGTCACAATATTTACTTGTTGAGCAAATCAGCTGGGAAGACGCACACACACACACACACACACACACACACACACACACACACACACACTGAGTTGTGTTCCTGGTTGAGTTCTTGGCAGCGCTGCCGCTCCACTCGGAGGTAATCAGCACGCTGTTTGGGGCCTTTTAGTGGAATCTCTGCAGAGGGACCGGCCGGCTCACAGGGCGTTTCACCCAAACAAACACCGCGGGGGGAAACGCCAACGACCACCAAATTCAGGAAGAGCGAGATTGCAAACACGTGTAGCGGAGGACGGGGGAGGGGAGGTGGAGGGGGAACGCCATGTTCCCCTACGGGCCTAATTGCCAGAGACGAGTAGCAGATGTGGCCGTCGGAGTGTTTCGCTTACAGAGACGGACTGCAGGACAGCAAACAATAACACGCAGGACGGAGCGATGAGCTAATCCTGCTTATGTAACGTGGTGGAGGAAAGAGGTGGGGTACTGCAGAGAAACTCTACCTGCAGCAGCTTCATCGTCTTACATCTGCCAGCTGAGGCTGTGACGCAGGTTTGAGTCATGAGAAGAAATGAGAAGCTGGTTAGATAACATGTTTGACTTTTATTTTGGCGAGGCAGCGCCTATAACTCACTGTACAAACATCCAGACGTCTCAGACGCGTTTAAGTCTTTCAAAGCTGATTTTAAATGAATATCTTGATCTTTAAGCGAACACGAGGCGCTCTGAGAGTGAATCAGACGGAGCTTCACATCCTCCTGTCAGACGCCGTCATGTCCTCCTCTCGCTGAGCTCTCTCTGTGATGAACCCCGTTACATTTTCCTCTAACGATGATGAAACCGAAGCACAGATGGCCACCAAAGCTTCCACCATGTGGTCTGTGAAGAGAGAACTCCTCTTCTACTGTACTCTCCATTCACGCCAGCTTCCACAATGCTCTTCACGACCTAATTAAATCTGTGATACTCCCGACTCCCGGGTGATTTATCTCGCCGAGGCTCCTCTCAGCCGATGGTCTTGATGTAAAGCTTTTAAAGTGAAGCTGATTGTCAAGGTAACCTCGCTAGATTTAACGCTTCTCCCATGAAATTAGCTTATCCCTTTAACTGCCATGGAATAAACCTCAACAGCGAGCAAAAACTTGATCTCCCGCCTGCTTTTTCTGGCGCCTGTTAACACAAGATATGGAGTTTTTTCTTTTCTCTTCCGGCGGGCTCTGATAATCCCTCGTGGAGAGGAAATATCTGACCCAGCCACTGATTTCTGGAGACCCCGCTGCGCCTCTATCGCAGATTAGCCGGGGCTGAATTGGAATCAGAGGCGAGGAGGAGATGGCGCCGATGGGCAGAGGCGCCATCCAGGTGTGAAAGTGCACACATTCACTGTCACGGATTGGTTCATATCAAAATGCATGAAATTTACTCCCCGGAGACGGTTTCATAAGAAGGTCATTAGCCATCCGGACGCTGCAGGAGGCTCTGCAGAAGAAGATGGAGTGTGTGTGGGCTGTGTTTGTGTACACACTATATAATATATTCATCCGTCTCCACTTAGTGTTAGAGTTGAAGGTCATCCTCCTGAAATAAGAAGCAGTCGGCCCAAAAATTCAATTTCTGCTTCATTTCCAGAGGCCGACAGAGATGTTAATACCGCCGTCTGTATATTCAGAGGTCGGCTGCGATTCATACGCTGCAAACCTGAAACCAGCAGCGACTCCACCTGATGGAGTCCAGCTCACAACCTCCATCACCTGCAGGCTGGGAGAGAGGAGGGAAGCTGTCAGGGGACAAAAAGGTTAAACTGTGAGAAAGAGTCAAAATTATGAAAAAAATAAAATTATGTTTTAAAGTCATAATTGTGAGAAAAAGGCAAAATTTAATTATGACATAAAAAACAGTGATAAAAAGACATTATTATGGGAAAAATATTAATTTATAACTCCTTAAATTATGACTAGCCCTATGATAAAAAAAAAAACATAATTGTGTGGAGAATTTAAAATTATGAGTGAAAAGTCAGATTATCAAAAAAAAGTCAAAATGAGGAGAAAAAGTCGTACTTTTGATTAATTTTAAAATCATGATAAAAAGTCATTATTATGAGATAAAAGTCAAAACTGATTAAAAAAAGGTCATAATTCTGAGAGTCAAAATTACGAAAATAATACAGTTATGAAATAAAAAATATTATTTATGGGAGAAAGTCGAAACAATGATAAAAAGTCATAATTATGAAAAAAAGTATTTTGACTTTTTTCTTAATTATGACTAATGGGTCATAAGTCATAATTGTGTGAAAATTTTAAAATTGAGTGAAAAGTCAAAATTATGATAATATGATAACTTATTTCTAAAAAAGTCAAAACAAGAAAAAAAAGTCGTACTTTTAATTAATTTTAAAAGTGAAAAGTCATTATTATGAGATAAAAGTCAAAACTATGATTTAAAAAGATCATAATTGTGAGAAACAGTCAAAATTACGAAAAAACAATTATGATATAAAAAGTCTCATTTATGGGAAAAAGTCAAAACAATGATAAAAAGTCTCGATTGTGAAAATTTTAAAATGATGGCTGAAAAGTCAGTATTATGAGATAAAAGTCATAATAATGATAAAAAGTCATGACTTTTTATCATAATTATGACTTAATTTATTACTATTTACATTATTACTAACCCTATGATAAAAAGTCGTAATTGTGTGAACATTTTAAATTATGAACAGTCAAAGTTAAAACAAGGAGAAAAAGTCTTACTTTTTAAAAATTATGTGTAAAAAGTCCTTATTATGAGATAAAAGTCAAAATTACGATAAAAAGTCTAAATTATAGAAAAGTCATGATGGTGAAAAGTCTTAATCACAAAAACACTTTTAAATCTTGACATAAAAATCACAATTGTGCAATATCCTTTAAAATTATGATAAAAAAGTCTTAATTATGAGGAAAAAGTCATGATTGTGAAAAGTCATAATTACAAAATCATGACGTCACAATTGTGCATTCTTTTCTAAATTATGATAAAAAAACCCCTCATAATTGTGATAAACAAAAGTTATGGAAAAGGTTGAACTATGAGAAACTGTAATTATGAGACTCATACTGATCAGCCTTCTGAAAGAAGAATATATAATATAATATTATGTTTCATTCTCTGCTGACGCTTCGACTCCACCAGACAACGTTCATGCCGCCAACCAAACAAGAACGAGATCATTGATCAGTGATGATTGATATGTGTGACAGTGTGTACTTGTACTTCACTCAAACACAACAGTACCTCTTGAAATACAACACGATGTTTAGTGAATCTTTATATTCATGTTATCAAACCTGGAAACGTGCCGCTTCGTGGAAGCACGGCTGAAAAATAATCCCGTCGAGACTGTTTTGTTAATGCATGAGATATATTTTATTAATCTTTCATTTTAATGTGGAAAAAAGAAGTTACATATTCCAACTTTGAAGAGGTTCACTAACTTTAATTTGCACCTCGCCAGCGTTTGATCTGACCTCTGCAGGAATATTTCCCCCCCACTCACCAAAAGACTCATTTCAACTGAGCTTCAAAGAGGAAGCTGCTGCGAGTCGCCGTGCTGATTTCAAAAAACGACATCAGAGAATCTATCAGGATGTAACGAAGGAGATAATTCTAAATGCTAAAGAATAATCAAACAAGGAGAGGTTGTCTTATCTGTAATTCCCTGTAATCGAAGAGATTCCTCTCCCCTCTTCCTATTCAGCAAGGAAGTAAACTTCATTTATGAATAAAGAAGTTAAAGAAGTAAAAGTGAAGAAGTCGACGGAAAACATGAAGCACAAGACACAGAAAGTTTAATCAGAGAAGAGCTGAAGAAAACCACCAAGATTTAGCAACGCAAAGCTTTGAGATAGACGCTAACGAAGTCAAGCTAACGCGCTCATGCTTATGTTTGCTAATTAGCACGCTGGTGCGAAATGAAATGCTTTCTCAATCTGTCTTACAGAATTTTGTTGCTACACTGTCGTCTGTTGGAGCAACTGCATTGTTGGCAATAAGAGGGTTCAGTTGGTTTGATTTCTGGGCTTCACATCCGGGCTCACCTGGTCCTAGTAACCCACATGAAGGCCGGTTGCACCAACGACCCACAAGTGGCCCTAACGACTCTGAAGCTCATGTGTGTCCTTAACAACTCTGTAAGGACATTCCCACACAGAGTTAAAAACCCTGCGACTCCCCTCCAGTTATTTAGAACTGAAGAAGCCTCTTGGACGAGATGTAGATCGCTTCAAGGAACCCGAACAAGTCTAGTTCCCCCACGATACAGCACCGGACCTGGATGACCTCCATTGACATGTTTAACATGCCACCTTTAAAGCTTTAATTTGCCAAAATACTCCACAGACTCCACTTCTTGTCCACTTCCTGACTGGATATTAGCCAGCACCAGCTTCCCCCGGGTCGGTCCAACGTGAGCCGCGACGGTCTCTAATTCCGCCTCTCTTGATCCGAAACAACCGCTTTCCGCTCCGATGATGATGGCGACGGTTTTTCTGCTGCACGTGTTTCAGGAAGACAAGCGGTTCTTCTTCATGGGTCGCCGTTGTGGTAACATATCCCGGGACGTGTTGAACTTGTACAGGACTGCAGACACTGATGTAGTTTTGGATTATGCTTCAGTTTGTTTGCCAGTCTTTCTTCATATGTAGTCCGTGGTGACCCGTGGTAGACCTCAAGGGGAAAAGTTAGTGGGCTTGTAAAAGTTGTGGAGATGGTTCAGTCCGTCTTGGTCCAACATGGCGGTCTGATTGAGAGTAGGGCTGCTAGCATGCTTACAAATACAGATGATAATCCAGCTGTGTCGCTCCCTTGTGACCCCCATCCTTCAGTCACGGGAGTCAAAGTTAACTGAAGAAGAAGAAGAAGAAGAAGAAGAAGAGGAAGTCGAACCTCCGGTGTGTCTACGAGGTCACACCGAGTGTTGTTTTCTGAGCTTCCGTCTCACAAACATCCATCTCCAGGATTAAAAGTGGGTCAGTGAGAGTTCTTTTTTTTTGTGTGTGTATCCAATTATACCGGCCTCATTCAGAGCGAGGTCACCTTAACTCCTATCTCTTCCTCATCGATCGGAGGTTGAAAGGAGGATTTGATTGGGTGATAGCGGTTGAGGCGGAAGCTGCTGCTGGTGGAGATATATCAGCTAAATTTTCATCAGCGGTTCCTTCTTCCATCTTTCTGGAGAGAAATGCTCGGGGGGAGGGTTTCGCCAATTTGGAGTGTGAAGCGAAGGCGGCGTGCAGGTGGTCAGTCGAGAGACGAGTCAGCAGATGTCTTATCACTTTTCAGTGTGAGAGGTTGTGTGAAGTGGAAGTATGACGTCACAGAAAATGGGGCACAGTCGTCAAGTTTACACATATTCTTAGTCGTCCTCGTGTGTTTTTGCTGTATATTGATCAGTGTTGTCGTCAACAGGAGGCTCCAGGGATCCAGGTATAAAGGGTCACGCAGCACTCTCTGGAAAGTGATGATTTAGCCAGACGTTACTCTTTATCCTCTTATCCTCCTCTGATCTCCAGCTGAAGGTGCTGGAAAAGTAGTTTTTTATTCCCTCGCAGGGCCTCAAACTCCTGCAGCAGGTGGCAGGTGAGTCAGAAAACATGTTCGGCCTGTTTATATTTGGTCGGATCACACAGAGAAGTTTACGGTCATTTTAAAAAGAAATAATCCCATCTTCGTTTCACTGAACCGACCAATTGCGTTCACTCGATAGTGAACTTTTCTGCTCGGCTACTTAATTCTTCCAGCCTGCACAAAGATTCAGAGGCAAATATGTACTTTTTAACTCAAGTTATTACTCACACAAAACACAAAAATACTCACTTCATAATTTCTGATGCGTTCGGGTGAGATAAGACTCGATGGTGCCACTGAGAAAACAACCCAGCAGTGTATAAAATAGCCAAAATTAGCTCCACCTTGATGCTAAATATCTTTACTTTAAAATTTCTAATGCAGGAGTTTTACTTGTAACTGTGTGGTATTGCTACTTTTACATAAACTAATATGACCTAACCCTAACCCATATGACTAACTGTTGGTAATGTTAGCTAACATTAACAAGAGCTACAATCGTTAGCTTGCAGTATTCGCTAACAATAACTAACAGCCAACGTTAGCTAACATTACCAACAGCTGTAATTGTGTTCGCTAATAATAACTAAAGGCCAATGTTAGCTAAAATAATCAACAGTTATAACTGTTAGCTTACAGTGCTTGCAAACAATAATTAACAGTCAATGTTAGCTAACATTACCAACAGCTACAATTGTGTTCGCTAACGATAATTAACAGCCAATGTTAGCTAACATTACCAACAGATACAATTGTGTTCGCTAACGATAATTAACAGCCAATGTTAGCTAACATTACCAACAGATACAATTGTGTTCGCTAACGATAATTAACAGCCAATGTTAGCTAACATTACCAACAGCTACAATTGTGTTCGCTAACAATAAGTAACGGCCAATGTTAGCTAACATTACCAACAGTTTGTTTACAGTGTTTCCTAACAATAACTAAATTCTGCAAGTTTAAATTCTAAAAAGTCGAGTCTGGACTTTTTAAAAATACATTTAGGTGACGACCATGTTGTGTCTTTTACATGAAACGACGAACTCTGACGTTCTTGACTTGCAAAAATAATGTTTTGACCTCTAAAAACACCACAGCGGGGCTTTTATTTTGAATTATAGACGAGTTCCCTTTTGGATGATGCATTGTTTATTTGATCGAGCTGTAAATAGTGTCGGTGCATTAATCTAAAATGCAGGTTCATTAGTGAGGCCTTCGTTTGATACCGTATGATGTTCTGTGAAACCCGCCATCGTAGAACAAAGACGACCCGGTGATTCGCTCAAGGTCGGCCCGTGCCCTCAGGTTCCCGCTCACTGCAAATCACCCCACGATATGAGCATCAGCCAAACGCTTAAAATGTAAATGTCCTCATCATCATTGGTGGCTGAGCCCGGTGCCAAGGCCCGCGAGGTCCTATCTGTCTGCCGGCCCGAGGCGGCGCCGGAGTGGAATTGGCAGCGAGCAGATGGGGGACTGGATCCCTCTGATGAGCCACTGAGAGAGGTTCACTGATTACGCTAATTTAACGGATGAGCTTTAATTTCCGCCAGGATTCCAGAACCAGGACGGATCGTGGACGTCGTACAGTCACTCCAGCATCTCTTCATATCGGATATTGTGCTGCTGACCTCGGTTATTTGTGTTATCAGCAGAAAAAAAGTCCAATTTCCCCCGGAAGAGAAACATCTTCTAGTTATTTCTAAATATAATCCAACAAAATGTCTCGTTCTTGTTCTTGTTTGCGTACTAAATGTTGTTTTCAAAGCATTGGACTCGAACTCCTCGATGTATTTTCCTCCCAAATACTACTTTTAAATGTACGAGTGGCGTTGTGACTCGAAAATACTGCATTTAAAATGTAACGACGCTCCTTTTTTTTTTCATCGTGCCGACATCCTCCTGCAGAGAAAACAGACGCCGACTTTCCAAACTCACAGAAAAGAAAAACAAAACCGTCTCAGAAACAAACTTCTGCGGACGAGCGACAGGAAACACTTGACAAATTGCTCAACTTTTCCCACTCGACGTATATTTTAAAACTTCCACTTGACATACGTGTAGACGTTGTGGAAGGAAGGAGGATTGTGGGGGATTTGTGTGGGAGGCAAAATCATGTGAGCGGCGGATAAAACTCTTCCCGGAGAACCTCAGGAGGTAACACATCAGTCGAGGATGCGGCTTGTCGCTGCACATCAGCCAGACAGCTGAGCAGCGAGCACAACAGGCAATTAGAAGCTCCCATGGAAGCGCAGGAAACACAGGCTATATAATGGAGGGGGGAGGAAGATGAGGGGGAGGACGGGGAGGATGTTTGAAGGCGTCTGAAAAAAAATCACAATCACCTTTATTCACACGCACGCTTGAGGAGTTTGTCTATGAACGCAAGTACACACACACTCGCCTGTGATGCTTCAAATTGTGCAGAAGAAGAAGAAAAAGAAGAAGAAGAAGAAGAAGAAGAGAAGAAGCAGCCCCACCCGTCCCTCCGTTTCCCCCCTTGAAGCCTGAAGTGGAACCAGGTGGTTGATGTTTTTTGTGATATGAGTCGACAGAAGTGTGCCGGCTTTCATCTCCTCGCCTCCGTCCCGTTTGGAGACTTCGCCTCGTTTTTCGGGCGGCTGACCTAATTTTCCAGGAATGCAAAAAGAGCTCCAAGTTTTTATATATCGCTCGTTTGTACTCGAGGGAGGGAGGGAGGTGCAGTGGAGGGGAGGAAAAAGGCAGACGTCGCTTTTTGTTTTGTGCATCTGTCTGTTTCAGGTCGACGGCTGCAGACGAGGCCTTCGACCCCGACAGGATCCTCGCTGACGTCTGACTTTGTCTGGTCACATAAATGTAAACAAACATTCGCAGAGGACGATGCTGCAGGTAGAAAGCAGCGCAGTGACGACACGACGTGGTTCTAGTGGACAGATTTTAGTTTAGATTTAACGGCCTCCTGCCTCCATCGCAGTTTGTTTTGAGGGGTTTTGTTTTGTTAGCCTGCAGCTAGCAGCTAGCTGACATCATGGCTCTCGCAGGACAGTATCAGGCAGCTGAGACAGGACCAGGGGCCAACTTCCTGTGGACCGTCTTAGGGGCTAAAACCCACTCCCTGCATCCTTGAGCCGTGGGTCCAGGTCAAGACAGACCAGGACTTAGCTCCAGAACCACTTGGGGGCTCCTTTGCTGTGGACGCATCCTTTGGTTCCTTCCTTTAAGCTCCACGCCTCCTCAAAGACACATCGACTGCATCGGAAACTCCTCCATCACGGCTCACTTCGTTCATCAGGAGCAAGGACGGGGAGGATAATTAGCTGATTATAAAGCACCATAAATAAATAAACACACACCCCCGAGATCCTGAAGCTGTTTTTTATGGACCAACCTCACAAATAATTAAGATAAACTAGTCGGCACATCTTCAAGACACCGGTCTGACCCGAGACTCGTCCTCTGTCTGGAGCGTGTGGAAGCTAGCTAACGTTAGCATTAGAAAGAAATCCTTCACCTTTCCCCCTCCGAGTGCAGCATGAGTCAACATTTCCTAAAGTTTCCCAGCTGTTCAGGTGAGATGCAGAGTTTGGCGTACACGATATAACACTTAATCATCGATTGTGACTTCACTGTAACTTCGACCGTCTCCTCCGAAGATGCTTTCTAATCGATCGCCGCTCCTCCTCTGTTAAGAAAACTCAGTCAGCACGGCTCAGAGGTTACAGAACGCCGCTGTAGCTGCTGCCGCCCGTCAGACGTGGATGTTGCAGAGGTTATCGATCAGGAGAAACGAGGACTGAAGGTTGCATCCTGCCTCATCCTGTGTGTTTATTCAGCCTACAGTGACGGAGGAGGAGAGCGTGTCCTCCGAATGCCAATTAAGCCGGTGATGGTCAGATCATTGTCACGCCGCTCTGATGACTGGCAGCGGCCTGACAAGCCGGCCTGAGCGGCGCATGTGGTTGCTTTAATTAATCGCCGGCGGCTCTCGGCTAACACGTGGGCGGACGGAGCGAATGTGGACGGCGAGCAGGCGACTCGTGCTCCGGATAACTCGTTGTCAAACAAAGGGTGAGTAATCGAGATTAAAGATGAGAGAGCGACGCGAGTGTTTCTTTCTCTTTGTTCTCAGGAGCAACAATCTGTTGGTTTGTGCAGAATTTATCTGAGGGTACGCTAAAGGTTAGCGTTCCTCCCTCCCTTCCAACAAACCAGTGCGTCCCACAAGGCTGCAGCCAGATTTAGCCACCAAAAGTCAACATTAGCATTTCAGACGTCGCTCTATTTTCATCAACTCCATCTCTCGTGCAAAATTTCCCCCGAAACTCCCCCCGTGGAGCCTGAAGCGGTGGGGTGGGGATGCCATTTCAGATACCTGAATGCATCACGAATATAAATTAATTATCCTGCATAATTAAAGCAAATATATCAAAGACTGCTCACGCTGCAGCGAGACTGTCAGCGAGCTCCGGAGGGAACCGCGACTCTGGGCCCGGCAGCCCACTGGGCTCCTAAGATATTCAAACATAAATATAAATATAGCATCTTGTTAAACGCGTCCTCGGGGTTCATTTTTTAAAAATAATTTAACCCCTCGGATTGTGAGCACATCCCCACCGTCGCAGTCTACTATAGTCTGGTCACAAGGTTTAATGAGCGTGGGGAATCAGAGCTCCTCCGCCAACAGAAGATCGTTACGACGCTCTCAGAGGAGCCTCGTCTGCGCTGCCCGACAGAGAATTAACATTCATATTTTTATCTCCTCTGAGGAATTTGGAATATTCTCCCCTCGTGTTGAGTCGTTTTTTTTCCAATCAGGAGCGCTTCATGTTTGCAAAGTGAAAGGATTTTTATAGAGACTAAAGATGCATGAAGCGCTCGTCTGCGGTTGAGCGATAATCAGCCCAAATAAGGCAAATGTGTCCTAACTTGGTTTATCAGAGAGAAAACACACTTTCACATCTCTGTGCAGAGGCTGAGCGGCTGCACACTGCAAGAAATGTCAAGCTGGGAGCTAAATTTAGACTTTGAGATCACAGATTCTGCTCACTGGAAGATATTTGTAAGATTTCACCAGAGTTTAAGTGAAAAAGCCTCGAAAAATGAGCTTAGAAACGACAGTGTTGACGTTTATGTATTATGTTGTAGAGATGTCTGCTAAAGTTAGCATGCTAACCGGCTAGCCCTGTCTCATAATACCACCTTGTAACGCCGTCTGCCGCGTTGGCGTCATATGGTACAGAAAGAAAATTGTTGGCGTCCATGTTGCTCACGAACACACCGAAGTCGGAAGAACGACTTCCCAACCATCCGCAGTATTAGCTCCACTGCTAACTGAGCTACTTGCTAAGAACAGCTAGCCGCCACAGCCTTAGCCTTTTCTTACAAATCAGACCTTTAACGTTGTTTTGCAACATGTTGAGTAAATGTTCTTGTTGTAATCTTAAAAGCAAAACAACAAAATCCAAAAATAATTCCTAACTTTTACATTCGTCATGACAAATCGCCTGCAGCTGCGTTTTGAACCGGAGCACTTTGAGCTCATCAGATTTATCTCCTACAGAGTCTCAACATACAAATGCTTTCTGAAGCTCGTCTAATTAATTAGTCAGAGGGACAGTCGGTAAAGACTTTGTGCTAACTAGAGCAGCACTCCAGTTAACTGGGGGGGGGGTATTTGTCCCACCAGAGGGGAACTTAGTCCAAAAGGGGGACATCTAGGAGCAGCAGAGGGGCTACAGGGTGGTTGAAAGGACATTTGGGCTGACCAGAGAACTGGGTCAACTAGGAGGGTACGTGAGTGACCAGAGGGGCAACTGGATCAACCAGGAGGGCAACTGGGTCAACCAGAAGGGTATGTGAGTGACCAGAGGGGCAACTGGACCAACCAGAAGGGTCTTTGAGTGACTAGAGGGGCATTTAGACCAACCAGAAGGGCAACTGGACCAACCAGAAGGGTATGTGAGTGACCAGAGGGGCATTTAGACCAACCGGAGGGGCAACTGGACCAACCAGAGGGGCATTTAAAAGAACCAGAGGGCCAAATGGACCAATCCGAAGGGTCTTTGAGTGACCAGAGGGGCATTTAGACCAACCAGAAGGGCAATTGGACCAACAGAAGGGTACATTAGTGACCAGAGGGGCATTTAAAAGAACCAAAGGGGCAACTGGACCAACCAGAAGGGTACGTGAGTGACCAGAGGGGCATTTAGTCCAACCGGAGGGGCAACTGGACCAACCAGAGGGGCAACTGGACCAACCTGAAGTGTACCTGAGTGACCAGAGGTGCAACTGAGTCAATTAGAAGGGTACATGAGTGACCAGAGAGGCATTTAGACCAACCAGAAGGGCAACTGGACCAACAGAAGGGTACATTAGTGACCAGAGGGGCATTTAAAAGAACCAGAGGGCCAACTGGACCAATCAGAGGGGCAACTGGACCAACCAGAAGTGTACATGAGTGACCAGAGGGGCATTTAAAAGAACCAGAGGCCCAACTGGACCAACCAGAGGTGCAACTGGGTCAATTAGGAGGGTACATGAGTGACCAGAAGGGCATTTAGACCAACTGGAGGGATTCTTGGAATAACACGGGGGAATGAGTGCTGATCAAACAGGATGATTGGACCGACCAGAGGGCCAACCGGTGCTGATCCAAAGAGATAATCAGTCGCTTCCCTGTGTAGACCGTCTGCCTTCCTCTGAGCGTCTTGTAGCTTTTCTTTTGTCTTTTTTCCCAACTAACTTCCTGATTAGTGCCCGGCTAACTCGAAGGGGGGCCAGAATAATCTGATCTTCTAGACTTTTTTAAAAAAATAATATCGGACCGAATGGCTCAAATTCTGAGCATTTTATCTAACTTATTCTAATCAGGGCATGAAATTAAAAAAAGCATGAATGAGGCTGTGGTGACTTTAACACTGTGTCACCGCACTGACATTTCTTGCAGTGCGGTGAGAGGCGGCGGTGCAGCAGCAGGACTCCAGTCCGCCTCCTCCACCTGAAGCCTCCGACATGTGTGCGCACATTTCCTCCTTCCTCCTCGTGCAGTGAGAGAGAGAGAGAGAGGGCGTCTCCTCCGCGCGCCTCCACAGAGAGGCTGAACCAGACCAGGGAGGAGTGGAGGAGGAGAGGAGGAGGAGGAGGAGGAGGAGTGGGAGGACTGCCCGTTTGTTTTTCGCTGGTTTTGAAACAAGAGGAAGAAAACAGCGGACAAGGCGCAACCACCACCACCAACACCACCTCCGCTGCTGCTGCTGGACAGATTAAACACACGGAGCGGAGCAGACACCCCGCAGACCCGCACACTCCCCCGCACGCTCCCGCAGACAGACACAGCACCGCGGCTGCGATCCGACACGGCAAACCAACAAAAGGTGAGCGCCGAATCTAAAAACGAAGATTTATTGAATGGAGTCTGGTGGGAGAGCAAAAAAAAAAAAAAAAAAAAAACGCAACAAAGTTATTTTCCTTTGTTGCGTCTCTCTGCTTGTTTCTTTGACTCATGCATGATTTTTTTTTTTTTTTTTTGGATAAGTGTTTGATGATTTGTATCAACTTGTCACATCTGTTTATTGATCCCCATGCTGTCGCTGTGTTGCGGATCAATAACGCGTCACTATCAGACCTTTTCCTTTGTGTTGTTATCTGAATTCCTGCTCCTCCAGCACTCAGCTTACAGTGGGGAGCCTTTCTGCCACAGATGCATTAATGTCACTGTCACCCATTGTTACAGGAGCTCCGCTTTTACACTTCAAAGCTCTGCTGCCTCACTTCTGCAAACCTTACAAACAGGATATTAGTTGTTTTTTTTTGTGGCGTGGAGACACTTAGAAGTGTGAGGTCGGTGGTGAAATGTTCTGCTCTTGTTTCCTCTCTTTGTTGTGCAAAACACGCCGTTGAAAGAATGCATTTCTGTTCACTGTATGTTGAAGTTAAAGCTCCACCTTGAGCAGATATTTGCCCTGGAGGGGGGAGAGAGGCAACAACACACCAACACAAGTAGTTTCTGGTCACAAAGAGATTATTCACAAACACCCGAAGCCACAAAAGCAACAATTTGTACCGAGTTATTAATTTTAAAACAGTTGCATTTGTCGCTCACGGCGTAGATAACGGATTTTATTAGGTAGAATATTTTACACTTTAACATTTACTCATCATTAAAAATGACTTTTGCTGCATCATACTGGAGTTATAAATTCATATCGGCTCATATCAGACAAGATATACGTTAATGAATGGGCTGAATGGTGGAAAATGACACCATGTGTGTCTTAGCACGACTTCTTTCTTCGCACTTCCTGTCGCGTCGATGCTGAAGCGATATATCGTGCAGCCAACTGCAGCACAGATACCAGATAGTCATCAGCAAAGATTTATCTGGTAAAGTTCCGGTCTTAACGGCGCCCGATGATATCAGGAATGTTTGATATGCAAGTCAAAGTCTGGACGATCTTCTGGATGCTAACGTTAGCTTCACACTGCTGTTGACAGAAACTTTAAATCTCGCCTAGATCGACTCGTTTAAATGTCTGCAAGGCGTTTTCCACGGCGAGTTGTTGCAGCACGCTAACCTCCATTTTGTTTGCTTCACACATATGCAAACGTGCAAGAGCCATGAAGCCACGCCCCCCCGGCGCTGCTGCTGCACAGAGCGGCGTTTATTTAAGTTTCAATGATATCGCGCCAAATTCAACAGCGCAGCTCCTCGAGTCCTCGGCAACAAACCTGCCGAGTGTGAAGCAGATCGGATGAGCTGCCGTCGAGACGTGTGAGTAACAGACGGACAGATTCGCTGTTTTACAGTTTGATGAGAAAGCGAGATGAGGAGGATTTAATATGAGATATCTCAGGTGAACGCCGCCTTCCTCTCTCTTCACTCCGTTTCTATTCAGGTCGTCTCTTTCCTGCAGGAAAAACCTTGTAATCCTCCCGCCTTTTCTTCTTCTTCTTCTTCCTCGTCTGATTTGCTGCTGTTGGACTTCATCCAACATTCAGGACGTGTCGACTCTTACTTAATTCCTCGGCTAACTTTAACGGCCTGCAGGATTTCCGCGTCAGAGCGAGAGGTCGTGTCGGTTTGATTTCTTGTTGTGCGAGCAGTAAACATTTAACAGCTCTTTGAGCGGCTTCCTCCTCGTCTCCCCGTTCGGCTTCCTGCTACTCTTTCACTGCAGATGGAAGTCGAGCCGTCGGGTCTGTGTGAGGTGATGATGTAACTGTGTCACAAGATCGATCGATTAATCAGTTGACAGAAAACACATTGACGGACATTGTCTCTTCTTATCCGATCGGACAAAACAGTTAACTTAAAGATGGTGTTTACAGACACAGTTAGCTGTAACAATTAGCCACTGGGTTGTTCAATCAGTCAATTTGAAAAATATGCAACAAATGAGAAGAAGATAAAGAAGCTAAGATGCTACAAACGATGCTAAAGGTCAGATTGAAGTAGATGAAATGTCAGAAATGTGATATAATATTTATGATTATGTTTCTTCAGTGTTTAATCGCCTGGAGTTGTTACTTTACAACGAGCCTTTTGTATCCACAGAGGGAGCTTGTTCTCCTCCACGTGGTCCGCCATGTTTCTACAGGAGCCCAGAAGGGACAAACCCAACACTGTGCCTTCTGGGCTCCTGTAGAACAAGGCGGACTTTGTGAACATTGCGTGACTGTTTCACAATGTTGTAGCAATAAACCCCTCAGAATATGGGAACTGTTTGTTATTTTGAAAGTCTAACCGGACGTTGCATTTAGCGTTTTGATGCCGACTCGACCTCGGAGTGCTCCGCGTGCAAGCTAATGCTAGTAGCGTAAGTCGTGCGCCATAGTTTGTAGCTTAAATGCTAATTACGGAGTCGGGTTGGGCGGACGACGACGCCGTTGTGTCATTCCTTTTATATTAGCTGTACTTCCTGGGCTAGTCGCCTACGTTACTTTATGAATACGCGGCTGAACGAAGCTACGGACACGATGAAGCTTTTAATCCTGGCGCAGGATGTTTGTCGGTGGTAACTAGAGACAGTTTCCTCTGCAGGCTGAGATTCATGTCACGATGTTTCACTGTAGATACGCTAATTTCCCGGAGACCAAGCTACGGTATCTGACGAGTTGTGGAAGTTATCTCAGCCTCGCCTTGGAAACTTTACGGTCAGATGTCATCGTGTTTTTGCAGCTTTGACCTCCGCTAATGACCAGAAATCAGGACTTCACTGCATCGACTGCGACCGTTTGTTGACTTTAATCTGCGTCTCTTAAAGGTTGATGCTGATTTTTTCATCTGCATGAGAGTCGGTGTTCGTTCGGTGTTGGTGATTCATGAGGAGACGATGTAGGAACAAGTACAAACATGTGACAGGAACAACAACAACAGAAGAAACACAAACAGTTCAGTCCGTCCTCTTTGGACCAAACTGGTGCAGGAAACATTTACTCGGCTGCATTTCTGTCTTAAGCCTTTGTGAAAGCTTAAGAGTCCTCCAAACAACAGTCACATGAATTATAAGTTGCTTATTTATTGGACGGAGACGTTTGTTAACCTGTCGACCTGCCAGGTTTTCTTGGCAGTCCGGAAAGACGTCTCGAGTGAAACGTGATGGATTTGAGCTTTGAGTGTGTTCATGCAGTTTAGGATCAGGAACACATGAAGAAGAAGAAGAAGAAGAAGAAGAAGAAGAAGAAGAAGAAGAAGGAGGAGAAGGAGGAGGATTTCACTCCTTTGTTTTGTTTGCGCTGGCAGTTCTTGGACGACGACTCGCATCATTCGCACCTTGTAAAAAAACCTTTTAACAGAGAAAGTGTTCACAGTTTTGGGGTAATGTCAAAAAGCCGCTGAAACATTCGGCTGAAACATTCGGCTGAAACATTCGACTCTTTAATTTTCAAAGAGGAAAAAAGCAGAACAACATGAGAGAGAGAGAGCAAAGGTCTGCAGCTGCAGAGAAGAAGAAGTTATCTCAGTTTAATCAAACACATTAGCTGCATTTGCTCAAGTTGTTGGAGCGAGATAAGGAAACAGACTTGCGCAAAAAAAAAATGATGAAGCAATGACCTTTTTGTGCGCGGAGACGGAACGTACAGGAGAGGAGGAAGTTATTTAATCTGGTGGCAGCAGCGACGTTTTAGATCTTGTCAGGTTGAAGATGTAAAAGTGTGACAGGCAGCGTGATGAAACACAACGTGGACAGAAGTATGTGGACAGGATGAACTTCTGACCTGTTGGTGCTGCAGCAGCAGGTGAAGGTGATCAATATGATGAGTCAGCTGATCAATAACAGTTTATTACCTGCTTCTCATGGATGATACTGAAAAGACGAGATATGGTCTCCTTCTTTCTGTTCTTTGTCTTCTTCTTATTCCTTTATCTCCTTCTTTTTCTTCTTTCGCTTTGTCTTCTTCTTCTTCCCTTTCATCTTCATCTTTGTATTCTTTCTCGTCTTCTTCTTTGTCATCTTTTTCTTCTTCATCTAATTCTTCTTTTTCTTTACCTTCTTTCTCTTCTCCTTTTCTTCCTCTTTCTTTTTCCTCCTCTTCTTCCTTTTATCTTCTTCTTCTTCTTCTTCTTCTTCTTCTTCTTCTTCTTCTTCTCAGTGTTTACTGACAGATTGCAGAACAACTTTATCTGAGCTTGCTGCCACTTACTCTTTCCAAACATGTGGATGCTGCTCGTGTTAAATCAATGAAAGTGATTGATCTCCATATCACCGTCTCCATCTATCGGCTCTATTAATACTGATACTGATACAGAGCTGATCTGCTGGTCAATGAGGTCACATGAAGATCAATAATAAAGAGGACGTTAACACGGTTAATAAACCTCGTGGCTCTTTCCTCCTGAAACAACAGAAGGATGTATGTTCACGTGTCCGTTGACTTCTGATGAAGGATGGAAACACTCAGGATTCAGCCGGAGCGACCGACCCTCGGGGGGAACGCGTCGCCTCGGATCACCGACACTCACCAATATTTACTCGTCTTTATCTAACAGCCGCCTGATCGGCTGTGCGAGCAGTCGCAGGGGACGGAGGTAAACATGGCGGCGAGCGTCAGATTGTCGCTGCGAGCGTAACTCGTCCTGGCATCTTATTCCAGCCTCTCCTCTTCAGACGAGACCGTCACAGATCTGATCTGAGAACAGTTTAGAGATCAGAAACAGCTTCAGCTTCATTCAATCAATTCAAACAGACAGCTTGTTTTTTTAAAGTCTCTTTCAGGTTTTAGATCGTTTTTATTTTGTTCTGATGATTTTAGTGTTCAGATAAGTTGATGGGCTGATACGACCTTCTTTCTCTTTCTCTTCATCTCCTTTGTCTTCTTCCTCTTCTTTTCTTCTTCTTCTTCTTCTTCTTCTTCTTCTTCTTCTTCTCCATCTTCTTTGTCTTCTTCCTCTTCTCCTTTTCTTCTTCTCTGTCTTCTACTTCTTTGTCTTCATCATCTTCTTCTTTGTCTTCTTTGTCTTCTTCTTCGTCTTCATCTTCTTCTTATTTCTCTTTCCGTTCTTCTCCTTTGTCTTCTTCTTTGTCTTTTTCTTCCTCTTTTCTTCTTCTTCTACTCCTATATTTCCTTTGTCTTCTTTTTCTTCTTCCTCTTCTCCTTGTCTTCTTTTCTGTCTTCTACTTCTTTGTCTTCTTCTTCGTCTTCATTTTCATCTTCTTCTTCATCTTTGTCTTCTTCTTCTTCCTGACAAGCAATAATCTTCCCAAAATCATACCTAAAAACATCACTACAGAGTTGATCCTCCGTCAGCAGCTTCATGCTCCGGGTCAGGGTTTGGACCGGTGCACGGCCGGTTCGACCCGCTTGTTCATCCTCAGAACTGTGATTCAGTGCCGTGACGTTCATCCTTTTGGACACGTCCATTAAACAAATACGACAAGATGTTCATTAACCAGATCGATAGTCGAGCTGCTGACGGAGGATTCAGCAGCTGTTCGTTTTGTTCCTCTAACCTCTCCGGAGACCTTCAGTCCGGCTCGAGGCGCCCTCCATACATCACGACCCACTTTACTCTCCCTCCATTCTTACCACAAACCGGGCCCTCCGCCGCCGCACTCATTAATTTCTTCCTCTCCCAAGACGTCGGCAGGTCGGCCTCCACCTTTTCCCTCCGCTTCATTTGCATCTCGGCTCCACGCGGCTGCCCAAGTGTTTTCTGGGAGTCAGGTGGCTAATTGGTTCCCATCTGCTGGGAGAACGCGGGGCCTTTTATGGCATTCTGGGTAATTTGTGTTTTAATTTGAGTTTTTTTCACCACATTGATGTAGTTTTGCTTCTTATCGATGAAGCAGGTGAAGTTTATAATCTCTCCGTCCGAGCGGCGAGAGACAAAAAAACGACGGCTTCCTCCCGCGTTCGACCCGGGTTTTAATTTCACAACCGCTCTCTGCAGAACGACCGGCGCTGTGAGCGAAGATAAGGTCTCGCGGGAGGAAGCGGCGAGGTCGAAACCAAAACAGGAAGTGACGGGAAACACTGAGACGCTTGTCGAGTCAAAACACCGTGAGAGCCGTGAAATAAAAGGACGGTTTGTTTACGTCTACCTGAAGGAAACAAAGAAATCATTTCAGTCTCCGCAGAGCGCCGGGCCGGTCGCAGCCCCGTGAGACACGGCGCTGGCTCGCGTCCACACAGAACCACACAGAACCACACAGAACCATGTGTCTGTTTGACATGAAAATACTGTGTTTGCTCTCTGAGGGACACGTCTGGACTGCTTCATGTTGGAGATAAACAAGAATCTATGTTTTCATACAACATGCACACAAACAGCATTCATCTCGTACTTCACCTGTCCAACGTCCAATCTGTGAGAGGTACGGCGGCCGACCCGAATGAGAATGAGGCTCGCAAATCAAACTCTCTTACAAATTTGGCCTCATTCTTCATCTTTGTGCCTTTTTTTTTTTTTTTTTTGCCAGTGTCGTTAAAACCTGGGATCCACCGGATTAATCAATGAAAGGAAATTAACTGTCGACTCATTTATCGTGCGTAAAAAGTCCAATATTCTCCGGTTACAGCTGCTCCAATGTGAGAGATTTGCTATCATTAACTGAATATTTTGGCAGAAGCAGTTTGAAGACGTCACATTGGGACTTTTCAACATCAACACTACTTGAAAACCACTCTGACTGCTGACGACCTCAGAGAAAATGGCTGCACTCCCACATTTTCCATTAATCTCATTATCGTGAAACAATATTTTACGAGCGTATATATTGTCTCTCCTCTTCCTCTTCACCTCCTCCTCTTCATCACACTCCATCCCTGCATTTCTATACTCGATTGTCACGCGATCCCGTCTCAGAGAGCGAGAGCTGTCGGCGATGAATCAATTTCAAGCTCTTTTTTTTTGAGAGAGCTTCCTGACAATTGATGGCGTGCCGGCGTTGACCTTCTGTAATGAGGAAAGGTCTCCGCGATCCGCCGGCGGGGGGTTTTCTCTCCTCGGCAGGCGGGCGAATGAACGGGCAGCGCTGTGAAATACAGGCCTGCAGTGCTCGGGTAAATTTAATTTGCCATAAAAATAAAGGAAACGGGAGAGAAGAGATGAGGAGAGGATGAGGTTGAAAGTGGCAATTGAGGGAAGATGACAGAAGTAACTCGCAGTGTTTCGACCTCCAAGGTCGTCCCACAAATTGAGAGCGTTTGAGAGAATTGCGCACATCGCCGGACGTGTTATTTAACGCAGTTATCGTCCAGTTTTAGGTTCCTGATCTGGAGGTTTTGATTGTCTGCAGCCGCCGCCTGACACTCGATTTGTTTCGCGGCTCTATCTAAAATGAGGCCTCCCTCGCACGCGTGCATTGATACGCCGCCTCCTCGTCCATCTATCCTGTAACGACAGGTCTGAAAGTTTGTTGTTTAGCAGGAAAAAGCCACGAACCTCTGTCGTATCTGGCCGGGATTCCTGAAAAGGATCCAATTTGAATCAATCACCTGTTCCTCCCCCAGCTCGGCGTTCCCGTTGTGTTGTGGGTGTCTCCTCCGATGATCGATGCCGCTATTTTCCGTTCGCAGGATGGATTGTAAATGGTGACGAACGGCGAAGGCTAATGCATCCTCTGTTGTCAGAGGAAAAATCATTTACCTTGCTTTCACAATCCATTAAGTTGATGAGAAGAAGAAGAAAACTTGGATCTGCGGACGAGCTTTCACTTCACAACACGGCGCTGACGGACTGAAGGCCGGATGAAATCTGCGGACGCTGCAGTTTTGATCGTAAAGCACGGTGGTCTCTATGTTCATCCATCTGTGTTGCAATGTGGGAAATTACAACCAGCCAAGTCTGTTTTTTAAATTAGTCTTGGAGAGAGGTTGGTCTCCTGTTTACAGCCAGTATTGTGGCGGCACGATGACAGCAGATGTGGTTTGGTTTTCATTCTGGAGGAGTCATCGTGGCCAACATGTTGTTTTCCACAGCAGACGTTTGAGCTCTCGGAGTCAGATTTTCTTTCTTCAAGTCAATAAACTGTCTGATAATAAATGTACTGCAACGTATAATCCGTATGAAGTTTAACTTCTGCAGTCAGGTTGATCAACAGCAGTGAAAATAAATCTGAGTTCTCCTCCCGTTGGGAAACGGCTCCAGATCTCAGGATGTTTATTCCTCCAGAAGGTCTGGATCTACACCAGCAGTGTACGACTACGGGATCCAATAGAATCAGTGTTTTGTTTTGTTGTTTGCCTCCAAAATCTAATAAAATACTCCAGTAACGTACAAAAACCTCAAAACTGTACCCAGAACAAAAAGCATCAACAGGGCTGCAACTTAAAATGATTTGTGTTGCTGATTAATCTCTAGATATTGCTTTTTAAATCAATCAATAGAGCAGTTTGACTAGAAAATTGTGACTTTGAAACCCAAACTCACAAATCATGTTACTTCAGGAGGCTGCTACAGTTTTTACCTTTGATTCGAGGAAGGAAAAATCACCTTTGTAGCAGGAAAACAAACGAAATAAACGTCAGGAAGAGCAGATTCCTCTTCTAGCAATCGATCACAAAGGCAAAATGTTCTTAAAATCGCACGTTTAGTCTGAAAAAACACCCCAAAATATTGAATTTACAATCATGTATGACAGAGAAGAAGCGGAAGAAACTAAATATTTAACATTAATGGCGGCCGTGTGTACAGTCTGCGTGCCGAGGCCCTGAAACTCAAAGACTAGATGTAATGCAGCTGTTGTTATTGTCAGGTCCAGCTGTGGTCTCGTCCCGTCACAATCCTCGTCCACTTTGTTCCTTTCGCAGCATTAAAAAACGGTCTGACAGCATTTTGTCGGATGTGTAATTATGAGTTGAGGCTCCGGCGTCGTTGCATCGGTGCACAATTACGTATCGGACCTCGCTGCTGCGGTTCTCTGGAAATCAGTCCGGTCTGTGGACACGCCAGCTGCGTGTGGCGCGTTATGGCTGATTACATCATTGTGTGCTATGCAGTCGCTATCCGTCACGGCACAGCTGCACAGAGGGAGTCACACCGCAGACAAACAGGACGCTCACACATGTGTCCTCTCACCTGTGCTGCCTTTTACCCTTCTGCATTGTTTTGCTGTGAGCTGCAGAGTCTCCGACGTAAATGGCGCTAACGTAGCGTTAGTGGCGATGCTTGCTTCCTTTCTGCACGGCGATATACTTGCGTTGTTTAGTTTTTCAGATGTATTTATTGTTTTTCTTTTGCTTTGAGCAACACAAGCTGAGGACGATCTCATTCCATTATGTTGAAACGAAGTCGCTGATATCTCCAACACACAGACAAGAATATCTAGATTGAATATACAACACTACAGGTGACATATGTGTTTTTGATTTTAGGGTGAACTGTCCCTTTTTAGATCCTGTTCTGTACAGTTTTAAAATCTTCAGATTGGACGTATCCTGTGTCTCCTTGTCGCCGCAGGGTACATTCTCACAGTGGTTTTACTGGTTAGTGCAGATTATTGTTGACATAAAGGTGCAGAAGCATGTTTTTTCCTAATTTAAATCCCAGCACACAAGAAACTGTGACAACCTTGTCATTTCTTTAAGAAATAAAAAGCTAAATTTCAGTTGCAGCCTGGAGCTGTTGATAATATAAATACCGTCAGCTCGATTCATTAAAGCACAACGATCCGTCTATTGTAGTTAAATACTTCAGCGGCTGTGGATGTTTTTGTGCACGAAGCATGTTTCGGCCTTCAGGATGAAGGTCTCTGCTCCTCTGAGTCAGACATGCGTCATTGGGTCATGCGTTCGCTTCCCCCGAGGACGAACCTGCGAGGTGCCATCACACCTCAGCACTCCGGGTCTTTATTGTGTTCTTTATCTGACTCTCGACACGACTGAAACCCGACGACCTCAGTGACGACGACTCCTCCTGCAGGAATTCAAGGGGGCAGGTTTAAATATGTGGCGATAACAAAATATCTTCTACATTAATTACACTTCCAAAAACACCAGGTTGATTCTCTTCCGGGCCGCAGTCGGTCGGTCTGCTGACGGACGTCTTGAACATTATATTTTAATTCGTGCTAATGCCGACAAATCGCTTTATAAATATTCCACAACGATATGCAATTTTAAAACGCAAATAATTATTTAAAAGGGAGCTTTTGCCTCAATGTGTGCGAGCAGCGTTGATGGTGTAAAGTCCCAGCAGACGGTTGGGTCATTGAACGCTTCACGTGTTGTAAAATCTGACCTTGTTGTATTTATTAACCAGCGTTCAGGTGTGTATAACCCTACAGCAACATGCATGAAATACCTCCAGAATCTTTTTATAGTTCATGTCCCGTAAAGGTTTAAGCGTTGTGTACTGCAGGACGGATCATAAATGCCAAACATATCACGGTCCTGCTGATCTCGAGGCTGAAAACATGAAGTTTAAATCTTTCAGAGTCGTTAATAACTGCTGTTTCCATTCTTAGACCTTGTGTGTAATTGGGTTTTATGGCTGAGCAAAGACCAAAGGAGACTCTTCGCAGTGATAATTGTTGTTATTACCCCGAGGTAAGGAGCCCTAATTTGACGAGGTCGCGGTGCGTGATTCGTCAAATGGTGCAGATATGATTGACGAGCCGGGGTTTGTTTACGGTCGATTTACGACGGGAGAGGAAAGTGGGAGGTCGTAAACAACGGGACTGGCATGATGGTTCAATGTTGGCTGGCTGCAGGAGTGTTTGTTGAGGTTTATGTGTCAGTTTTGATCAACGGGATGCCGGACCTGTGTGGTGGTGGTGGTGGTGGAGGGGGGTTGCACATCTGAGGCAGATATGGATGGTGATGGATGTGTCGAATTTTAGATGGATGAGCCTGCGTAACATCATTGAGCCGTGAAGGTCTAAAGCACCATAACCCCTCTCCAGCACAGTGCATGATGTATTGACAGAGCTACTGGAGACCCCTGGGAGTCGTTTACAACACAGGTGACACAACAATCGACTGTAGGAACAGTGGACAGAACCACCGAGACGTCAACCAAAGGTCAAAGTCGGTTGATATCGGCGGTCGCCTGTACTTAACTCCCAGCTAATCAAAAGATGTGCAAAGAGGTGGTGCAGGGGTGGAGCTGAAACGAGCCAACCTCGATGGAAGCTACCAAGCTAGCAAAGGCTAACAAGCTGCTCACCCACTAAGGTTTGCAAATTTCCCCTCATGCTACTGTACATTAGCCACAAGATGGCGAGCAACAGCTAGCACCAGCAGTTTGTTTGTCCGTTTGCCTGCGTTGTCTTTTCGTTTCCCATCTCGTCTCTGTACGTTCATTAAGTAAAGTACATTTCGTAAACCTCCACGGCTTGTTGCTGAAGCCGGAGTGAAGATAAATCCACTTTTTAATCCTAGAAAAACAAACTCTGCTGTCCTTGTATTCCTCCAGAAGTTCCAGGCTCTGCCCATCAGTTTCAACAGCTGCCTGATTGTGAACACATCACATTTATTCAAGTTAATTCTGTGGGTTTGACTGCAGGTTTAACTGGTCCAAATAGCCAGAAAACCTTACTGATGTTTATTCCTCCAGAGGCTTCCGGCTCTACCCACATCTGATCCCTTCCCAGGTTGCCAGCTCCAGGATCTGCCTGCCAATAAATGCAAACAAGATCGCTTGTTAATCCACTTATTAATGTACTGTTACTCTCATTGACTCCCGGTGTTTATTCCTCTAGAATGCATCGGCTCAAAAACATTGAAAGCCAAAATATTTGTCTGATATTTGCATAAAAACTCTCCAAAAGGCACCAACACCAGGAACACAGCCGAGAGGTTCTGTAGATTATATCCTTGTGTGTCGTGTTTTATTTCCACTTCCCGCCTTTGTCTTTTTTCTGGACCCTTTTCTGTGTACTGGTGTTTTTCTTGTTCTCTTTCTTGGTTCGTAGTTTTTCTTCGTTTCCTGGTCCTGGTTTGCTTCTGTTCTTCCCGACATCGCTAGTTTTTCCTTTTTTATACTTCATTCGTTCTCAGATTTGCCTCTGCCTGCTGCTTTTATTTGTGTTGCCTGCCAGTTTTGTTTCTTGGTATCACAGCTGGCTCTTTGTTTTTCTACCTGCCCGCCTTTGGGTCATTTTTCTTTGATGCACATAACATTAATTTGATTTTAAGGAGTGAGTGATATAAAACTGTGCTTGTAACAGGCTTAAAACACGAATCCAGCCTCAAGAAACTGCAGTTTTTGGCGCTTCGGCTTCGTTTGTCAGCCCTGATTTGACATCCGACCTCTTGACCTTTTAAATGAAACCGACGTCCGACACCCTGAGGTGATCCCCGGCTCTCCTCGGGTGAACTGGCTGCTGTCATCTCACCAATGTTTTTTGCATTTAAATTGAGCCATTACCATCCTTTCTTTCACCGCTGCCTCCTGATTAGTCCGAGCGCTCAGCGACCGTCTGCTCGCTCGTCTCGTAGCATCAGCGAGACACCTGACCCACTTTTCTTTTTTTATTCCAACATCTGTGGCTGTCTGCCGTCGCTGGGCTCTCGCACGATTTCATTATTTATTACGGGGGGATGTGACACAATCTGTGACAGCCGCTCTACACGAGAGCGTCATGAGGAGACGGAGCAGCTGCAGCATATCGTAACTGAACGTTTTCACCAATTCATACGGAGGCTATGAAAGTAAAATCTGCTGTTATTATTACACTTTAATTTGTTTCCATCCTGTGTCTTGAGGTAAGCAGATATCTCCCCGCTTCTGTCCACGCTTCCTCGCCACGGGCGTCTCATTTTACTTTCAGATTCGACTTGGGGATTGAATTCGAAAGCTATTTTCACCTCGTAAGAAAATTGGCTTGCAGTGGTGGTTTTGGTTGAGCTTGTTGCAGGAGGGTGTGTGTTTTTATTTTTTTTTAGATTTTCCATTTTTTCTGGCAGGCTGCTGACCCCGGAGGAGAGTTGTTAATATGGTTGTTGTCCAGGGAGGGGAGGGTCTTTGTTAAAATGATTTTTTTTTTTTTTTTTCAGGGTGACCTCGGCTTTTGAACCTGGCAGAGTTTGTTTGGGGGACATTGTGTTGGAAACGGCTGCATGCTGTGTTGTGTCTGTAGGGGAGAGGAGTCACAACACTCGCCCGTCGTGATTGAGATTGTTTTGTTTTGTTTTTTTGTTGCTCGAGTACACAAGGACACAACCCCCTAAAGGGAAGTGGTTTTGATGGAGCCTCGGCTACGAGCTCCGGTGAGGAGGGGAGCGATAACGTAGGAGGAGGAAGAAGATCAAAGAAAAGGAGGGCCGATAAAAAGAAAGACGGCACGAGCAGCAGGGGATTTATCTGATTTCTAGTCTGCCAGTCCAACGGTCGGTCCTGAGTTAAATATCTCAACACACTTTGGTTTGATTGAAATTTGTGGTTCCCAGAGGATGAATCCTGATCCTACAGACGGGTAAAAACGTCCACCACAGATCAGAACAGGAAGGATTTACATCCGTACTTAATGATCTCACGTACGTCACGGCAGGTATTTCAACCCAACGTCTTATCTTTTCACAAACGTAATCGAGTCTTATTTGTTGCTGTTAACTGCGACGGTTTCACAATGTTAATAACTTCACAAGAGTGACACAAGCTATTTGTCAGCATGCTTTTATATATCAAGTCCAACTTGACAATCGTATGTTAGTTATTAGCGTTCAACCACGTCCAACACTGACCCTGGAGGTTCAGGTAGAGTCTCACAGGTTAATAACAAGCTGATAGTATTAATTTAGTCGCCTCAGTGTGAGTTGGATTTTGTCACCAGTTGCTGAAAAGCGACAGACGGGAGCTTTGTAATTAAAATATCATCATTATTTTGTGTTATTTCATTTAAATCCACGTTACTTTCTCTGTTCTTTTAGCTCCGACTGTGATTTAACACCAAACACGGATCGTGTCAGCTTTTAAAAGAGTTCGCTAAAGGAAACAGGTCCAACATATTTCACGTATTATTAACGATCAGTCACTAAGCGATTGATTAAGGCAGCTGACCATCGACTTGAAATATTCCCTGGTTCTGTTGGGCTGCAAAAAGAGTGAAAAGATGATGCATCAGGATTTTAGGTAGTTTCACGCAGGTTTACTCTGTGTTTTACTGACGTTTACAGGCGATGGTTTCAATCCCAGATAGAAAACATGATTCTCCTACAACCTCTCCGTTCTTCCACCCCTCCATTCACACCGTATAATAAAGACCTCTGGATTCACCGCCACTCGCTCCGTTCACGGCTGCCAATAGAACCCGTCCTCCGTAGCCAAATTTATTTGCTTGGCAGCCGCTCCTACAGATCATTGCTGGACGTAAAACAAGATACGGGTGGCTGCGATGGGAGGCTGTAAGGTGGTGAAATGAGTAATTCTCCCTCAGAAGAGACGGCGGTTGTCGAAAATTACATGTCACGTGTGTGATTGTCTTTGATTCTGATGGACGACTCCGTCAGACGGGCTGTCGATCCGCATACTATTTCATCCAGAAAGGAAATATCTCTGAGAATTTCACACATGCGCTTCAGAAGATAACTTAGCAAAGCAGTAAAAATAGAGAAATAAATAAAAAAATGTCCTCACGTCGTCGTGGTCGCCAGGGAGTCTGCAGCAGCAGCATCCATCACCGATCCTCCACTGGGCCTCTAATGTCTCTTTACTGCCACGGGGAAGCGCTTCACTGGCTTCACCCCCTCTTTTTCTTTTTTTTGGCTTTACCTGTTTTTAAGTCTGAATCAGCACACAAACAGATTGACAAACTGGGCCAGCCAGCGCTGCCTTCTGCTACATTAGGCGTCTCGGTGTCCGCGTGTCTCCATGGCAGCCGGCGACGGCTTTCGCCCGGCACCTTGCCGGCGGGGAGGTTGATGGTCACATGTGGCACAGCGGGAACTGACCCCTCCAACACACACACACTTCCACAAACACACAAACACAAAGATGGAGTACAGCTGAGGAATAAAGGGAGGGTTGGAGAGATTTCACGTGTCTGTTTTTCCAAAGGTAAACTTGTTGGACAAGATGTTTCGCTGTCGTTTGAATGATCCGGCCCTAAAGTTGATTGCCAGTTTGTTGCACTACTTACTGCAAGTTTCCAAACGTTAACATTGCTAATGGAAGCTAAAGCTAACATTAGCAACGTTACATATGATACGCAGGAACTCTTGTTATCACATTGAAGTTCTTTACTTTCAAACAGTATGTTAAATGTTGTAGTTGCACCTTGGAAAAATGAGTTTGACGATGAAATGTTAAGATGCACGTATCCCTGTGGAGGTTGGTTGTTGGTTGTTTCTTTCCAGAAATTTTGTGTCGATCAAAACTGGATATTTTTCACGGGAAGTCATCCGTGATCGGGAACAGCCTTCAATTCCGACACCCCTCCATTGCGAAACACCGCTGTTCCGAAATTAAACACCGCTATCCGTGGTGCTGAAATCCACACTTCCAGCTGCAATCACACAATTCTGAAGTGGGTTAAGGTTAGGGTTAGTTCGGAGTGGGGGGATTTCGGAATGGAGGGGTTTCCCCAGTAGCCTTTTCGGAATAGCGGGGTCTTTGAAAAAAAAAAAATTACGATGAATTGAAGTCTGTGTTCGGAACAGCGGGGTTTCGGAAAGGCGGGGTGTAACCTCCGTGATCGCAGTGACCAAAACCATAACCAAGTGTTTTTTTTCTGGGGAGGCTTTAAGATATTTTCCAGCTGTTTTTGTGGCGACCCAAACCTGCTGTTTTTCACTGGAAGTCGAACAACTCCCATACATGATTTCGAACTAAAGCAAGTCATTTTTAACGAGACCTTGGGAACTTTCCAGCTTTGTTTATAGAGACCATTTTTCACGGGAAGCCTGATGATCTCCGTTCGTGATAGCAGTTACCAAAACAGTTATTTTAAGCCAAAACATGATCTTTTCCTGAACCCTAACAAAGTTGTCAGCAGGCGCCTTTAACCAGACGTTGGGATCTTTCCTGCTGTTTTTACAGAGACGGAAGCGAACGTTTTTTAACGAAACCTCAGGGCATTTCCAGTTGTGTTTGTGGCGTCCGAAACTGGCAGTTTTAAGCGAAAACGTGATTTTATCGTAAACCTAACCAAGTGTTTTTTGTGCCTCAACAAACAGATTGTCACAGAAACTGAACCTAAACAAACGTAAAGTTGCAACAGATCACTTTGCGGAAATGTACATTGCCAACATTTATTCTGGCTGGTTGAGTTGGACAGGACGAGGACAGAAACTCTTCCCGGATCTCTATATTCTTGTTGGCGTTGGAGGAAAATGGTACATCCCGTCCATGATGGAGACTGTAGGTGGCGTCTGCTGCCTGTTGTGTGATAACAAGAGAGACGGGGTAGAAATGCAGGCAGCGAGATGATCGGCCTGATATGGAGACGTAAGAATTCATGAATGGGGAAAGTTTGAGTGACGGGAAAAATACCGGCGTGGGAATGATTGGCAGAAATGTTCCAATAAAAGACAGAAGGTAGATCGTGAGATAAAGATTTCTTTCTGCTGAGCTCCGTCTTTTTTGTATTCAAGTGTTCGAGCTCTGTGAAACATTTGGGTTGATTTTTTAAAAACGTGTCAGTTGAGCTGTGATGAATCTCGCAGCCGTCTAAAAGAAGCACTCTACATTTAAGTATTTTATTCTTTTATTGTGGCACTGGATCATCACAGTACTCGTGTCAGACACATCAGGTGTTCCCCGTCTTTCTGCTCCACACCCGGTTTGTCTTCGCCTGACGATTGTTTTTCCTCCTCGTGAGCGTGTTTCCACACAATTTGAATTAATTGGATTGTAAATTGATCCTACTTTGGAGCTGAAACCCTGGAAGCCGGAGCTTTGGCTGCAAACAACAGTTTAATCTGAATACTAAATGTTATTAAAAGCCTCCCTTGCCTCGCCTGTGTAGGACAGTGTGTACCTGGTAATGAGAAAAAAGCCCCCAGGGCCTATTGCATTCATTGTGCACCAGCATGGTATAATTCAGTAATTAATTGCCTCAGTGGCTGGATGGCGCTGTAATGGTTCGAAGATAAACAATATGACTTCACATGGCTGCTGTACTTGTTGTTCCACCCAAAACAGGTAAAAAAAAACCTTTAATGTTTTTATAATAAAGCGACGGAACAACGTTCCCGAAAACAGTTTCATATTTTCATTTTGGATTAAACCGTCAGCGCCTGAATGTAAATACGGTAGAACAGCAAGAAATCTAAAGCATCTATTAACTGTTCTCTGGTCATCAATTATTAGCAGTTTTTTTAGTAATTGATGAATTGTTTGGTCACACCTTGGACCCTTTTAAAGAAGCCAACATTTTGAAAGTCCGAAAATGTTGGGTCTTCACCAAAAGTAACTTAAAGGGGCATTATGTAGTCTTTGAGAAGAATTTTGATATTTACAATATTAATAAGTTAGTCATACGAATTCAGACTCATTTATTTTCTCCACAAGTGAATAAACAAGCTGTCCTGAAGCAAGAGAGGTGGCAGAGTCCACCAAAATATAAACAAAGTAAAATGGTATGATCATGTTTACAGATATTTCTCTAACTTGCCAATCGAAGCGAAGACAGACGGACTGAATTGGTTTGAACGGACCGTCAAGTAGCTCACATTATTTCGTACGTAGGGAGACGTGGCTGGAAGGAAGCAAGAAGTGATTAAACAATCCCAACTATTGTTTTAAAAAACAGACATCTGGGTACATTTTTGATTTTTGTGTTAAACCTGGTGAAACGTTTGAGGAGCAACGTAACGCCTGCAACCGTAAAGATCACAGCGACCTAAAAAAAGACGTAGAAAATTAAGGTTGTTTTTGTTCTTGAACGCCAACAACCGGTTTCTTAATGCAGCAGGAGATATCTCATTCTGCTCCTGCGGTGGCAGAACAGTTAAAATCCATCTTTTCCGGTGCTTCACTATTCCGAGTACAGCACCTCTGCTTCTCATCTTCGCCTGCTCTTGCTTTACGCTGCCGAGGCTCGGAGGGGGAAGACGCTCCTCACAATGTAGATGACAGGATAAAAAGAGAAAAGAGACAGTGTGGCGGGGGAATGAACGAGGAGGAGGAGGAGGAAGAAGAATGGAGGGAGTGATAGAACGGGAAGGGAAAAGGCCATGGAGGGAGGATAAGCCATGTCTCCCTTGTCTTGACATTTCTCTCCCGTCTCTCCTGGGAGTGAATACCCTGATATAAATGTTCCAAACTGATGATGGAGGAAGAGGAGGAGGAGGACGGAGGAGGGGGATGAGCGAGGCTTGTTTCATGTGCATCAGTTATAACGCGCCGCAGACTCGGGGACGGTAATTTGGTTTCAGGTTGATGTAATTAAAGGGTTGGGGCCTCAGCAGTTTTTCGACGAGCTAATTTGTTTAGGAAGCGCCGAGTTCCCCCGTCGGCAGCCGGTGACGATAACGCTGCTGCTGCTGCTGCTGCTGGTGATCATGACAACAGGACGGCTCACAGGTGTCCATTCACCTTCAGGACTCGCTGAAGAAGAGCGTCACCTGGATTGACTTCTCAAGAGACGTCCTGCTTGAGTGAAGACACCTGATATTAACTGTAAAAAGTAATATTCTCAGAATGTGTGTTTTTCTTCTTGCTGGGATGAGAAGATTAAAAGTCATCTCTGCACGTCTGAGGTGTTAATTACTGGAGCTGGAGCCGGGAGGCAATTAGCTTAATCAAAAAAACAAGATAGAAGCTGTTAATTAGAGGGCTTTGGAGTTGCCGGGAGGCGTAATTTCAACACATCCTCGCGCCTAAACGACTGAAGACGACAGCGACAGATGTACCGGACTCTCGTCATGTGCTCGCAGTTTGGTTAGGTTCAGGAATATGAGGCTTCTCCTGACTTCCTCCTTTGCAGCTGCAGTAATAACTATAGCCACTAGAGGTCGCTGCGTAACAAGAAAACGTCAACATGTATCGTTATAAGCTGCTTGAACAACCCACCCCTGAATTTTCAGATGAGGACGGGCTTTACGCTGCGTCAGGCTCGCTGTTTCCCCTTGTGTCCAGCTTTTATGCTAAGCTAAGCTAATCACATCCTAGCTCCCAATAGATATGATAGCGGTACGGATCCTATCAACTAATCATATTAGCTTGTGTCCAGTATTCATGCTAAGCTAAGCTAATCAGCTCCTGGCTCCGACTGCGTACATATCAGCAAAGGTGCCACTAGCGATAGCTGCTATTAGCCAGTTAGCCTAGTTAGCTGTGTGGTTTTTTGGGCATTTTTTTTAATGTTTTGACCTAAATCTTCTTAAATATTTCACTTTTTTAAACACAAAAATGTAAGAAATGTTTGTACCATCTCATTTTGCACACATGCACATACAGATGTGCCAAACGCAAACTAGAACCTCACATGTCAACAAACTCAGGTGTGCAGTCACATGCACAGCTTTTTCCAGATTCTGATAATCATTTTAGTTCATTTTTTAATGCTATGAACTAAAATTCTTACGTTTTGCACCTATTTTAATATCAGGTGCAAAATGGTCAGCTGAATATTCAGTGTTGCTGCACTCAGGATGAGTATTAATGTGAAATTTGCCGCCAGTTTATCGGCTTCAATCACAGGCGGCACACTGTGCATCTCATTCATTGGAGTCTCAACATGGAGTCCCTCCAAATGAAAGTCCTGGCGTGTGTTTTAAAAAACATCCTCGCTCGCAGGAAAAGGACGAATGTGGGATTCAGAGAGTTGTGAGCGTCAGATGTGTTGCCTGTGATCGCTGCGTTTGATTCTTCTTCATGTCATCCTTCTGGATTTCTGGGTATTGATGTTCCTTTTCTACCGATGCAATTTCTTAAAGCGCAACTTTTTTTTGCCAGTAATTTGGTTATTTTGAGGAAAAAGCATCATTTTCCTCAGGTGCCTTTTTGAAAGCGCCGCTGTTGCCCGTTCTGATAATTTAACCACTTTTCAGCATTGGATCTGACAGCTCGGTCCTCGCCACACTGCAGCTTTTTGGGATTGGTTTTCTCCACTAGGCGTTTGATGAAAAAAAAGGGAAAGGCTTTATCTGCATCCAGAGGCCTGACCTCGCTGGGTCGGGTACTGATCCTGCAGCTCCGCTTCCTCCCCGACAGCCGATGATAATCTGTCCACTCCTCGGGTGGCCTGAGCGAGAAGCCCGAGCTGGCTGTCGGATCAAACAAACCGCCTCCTCGCTTCCCTCCACCTCCCCGCTTTCTTTGCAAAAATAAATAATTATTCTGCTTTGTTGCCAAAAAAACTCACAGGTGGAGAACAGCGGTTAGTCCGGGGGCAGGTGGTGGGTTTCATTTTGCGAGCTGCAGGTTTGGTAATCTCTGAATCTGTAAGTGGCCGTTTGGTTGAAATCTGTTTGAGGGAACTGAGCACATCTTTTTTCTTATTTTTTTGGATGCCTTTGCACTCTCTATATTTGAAATCCCAAAGGCAGGATTTTAAAGGATAGTGTCGCCTCTAAATGAGTGTTTGCGTCTCCTGTGGCCGTGTTTATTTAATTCAGAACCGGGCCCATTAGATCGGACTAAATCCCAAAGTAGGACTGCTGAAATGAGACGTTTCAAGCCTTTTACTAATTACAGCAGATTTTTTGATTTTCTGTTTGTTGGAATTAAATCTGTGTGTCTGTTTGGACATGTTGAATCACAGGAAGCGTTGTTAATTAATGAGCACGCCATCTTACGTTAAACTATCCGTGTTGCTTGGTTTAAGCGAGCATATCTGGTAAAATGAGTTTTTTATTTGCAGTTTACTGATGTTGTTTTATTGTTTTGAGGTTCTTTTATGTTACGTTTATGAAGTAAAGTCCATTTCCCCTCCAGCTCCAGTCAGCAGTCGACATCACAGCAACAGAAACCTCCAGATCGCTGCTGCAGTCAGGCTGATAAACAGAAGTGAAGATAAATTAACTTTTTTAATCTCAGGAGTTAAAAAGTAATCTCTGAGCTCTCCTCCTGTCGGGTCAGTGACTCTGGGTGTTTATTCCTCCAGAAGATCTAAATCTCTTCTACAAACTTTTGAGGCTTTGTCGGTTCAGCTGCAGATAGATATCGATGCAGGTCCGTGACGTCGTCTGTAGGCCTCAGTCGGGATATTTTTGAGGCTTATTCCTCCAGAACGCCCGGCTCTGCACCCCACTTTCTCCTAAAGCTGACCTTAATCTTACTAAAAGGTCCATTTAGTAGTTGTTTTGAGGCTTTCAGTCATATCACTCAGTGGTCTTTAGATGGGGGGGTTGCTTAGTTGCCGGATCAGTGACTCTGGGTGTTTATTCCTCCAGAAGACCTGATTCTATTCTACAAACTTTGGAGGCTTTGTTGGTTCAGCTGCAGACAAAATATCGATGTAGTGTCTTTGCTGTCGTCTGTAGGCCTAAATCGGGATGTTTTTGAGGCTTATTCCTCCAGAAAGCCCGGCTCTGCACCCCGCTTTCTCCTAAAACTGGCCGCAATCTCACTAAAAGGTGGGGGGGGGTTGCTTTGTTGTCGTAATTAGGAGCAACCTTAAAACAACTTCTCATCCAAACTGGAATCAAAGGTAGAGAATGAGTCATCGCGCTGTGGGCCTTTTTGTTTTGTCAACAGCTGGTCAAGGTCAAGTCTGAGCTTTCAACTTGAATAGTTCTTTGTGAGATTTTCGTTACGTCGTCAGTGAAATCCTCTTCTTTCTTTCCCCGCTTCGATCAGATTAAGTCCACCCGATAAAAGCGGCTCTGAGACGGCTGATGTATCAGAGTTCAGCTGGCGGGTCGCAGAGGGCTTTCTGAGGGGACCGATAAGCCACAGAGAGACAGAAATGGAGATGAAGGATCCGTCTGAGAGAATATTCATGAGTCCTCTCCGCTGTAATATGTGTGACAGCACGTTAAAGCCGCCGTGATTATCATCTTCAGAGACGTATGACCCATATCTCTGACTTGAAGGCTCGATTTGCATTCTGCTGTTTTTCAGAAGTCCCGTTCCCGGTCGTCGTCTCCGTCTCCCCCCCCCCCTTTTTTTATAAAGCTTGATATATGTCGTTCTTTCCGGTGTGTCGTATCTCAGGCTGAGCTGGTCGTAGTCCTTGGGCGCCTTTCGGCTTGTTCGTCTCGTGCTGTCAGCTCGTCTGTTGGCCCGTTGATTGAAACATGCCCGCAGTCTTGACTCTGCTGGCTGACTGACGACACACGATGCCAAGCGTCTGATTTATGACCTCTGTAGCACGCTGACGCTCCTGCTGTGAAACTCCTCTCCCATCTGTTTCCATTTGAGGAGTACCAGAGTGTTTTTTTTTTCCTTGCACAGGGGAGTCGGTGTGTGTTTTGACTTTGACCCTCCCGACGCTCGAGGCTGTTTCGACTCTCATTCGCTGAGTTTGCATCGTGCTCTTCATTGACGGCGTCCTGCCTCCCATTGACTGCGTCTCTGTGCGTTCGTCTGCTGCTTTTTTACGACCGTCTCCTCGGATGTCACCGGCATCGATTAACTCTGCGGGCCTCATCAGAGCTTGTTATCCTGTCAATTTGCCCACCAACTGCTCGAGTCATTAACATTTAGGTTACCGTGCAAAATGCTCCGCCAGGTGTTCCTGTAAGCTCATTTCGCTCACAACAGTCCATCCACACCTGTGCTGCTGTCAGAGAACACGGCGTGATGTGTGACTGTGATGGAAAAGATGCAGCTTAACCAGGAAAAAAAGAAAAAACGCTCTCAGGTTTATTTCTTTGGCAGCTGCGAGAGATGATTTGTTAAAGCGTGCACGAGCCAAGATAACGAGTATGAAAAACTGCATCTTCCTCCAGATAATTCAGCTGGAAACAAAACTTCATCAGACTTCATGTTGGAAACCTAAGAGGCTTTGCAGCATCGACTGCAGACAAACATCGATGCAGCATCTGTTCACTGTTTTTATTCTGCCATCCTTAAATTAAAATATGATGCAGTTAACATGTTTTAAGCCTTCTAGAATCAACATGAAAGTAAGAGGCTAGGCTTTGCTGAATGGTAGCATGTTACCTATGCCGTTAGCAAAATGCTAAAGTTGTAGGTATGCTATTCCACCATTAATATACAGTAAAAACTGCAAACTAAAATGTAGCATTTTGCTGTTCTAAACACAGGTTTATTATGTTGTTTTGCTTTTCTAGCTTTGTTCAGAAGCAACATTCTAAGTTTGGATGCTTGTACGCTTTCTCGAATTTATAACTAATTCCGAAAGTTTTGCATACAAGTTTGCTATCCTAGCATTAAAGTAATATGCTAAAATTGTGCCAGGTTTTATACTTTCTGTAATCAATATGAAGGCAAAAGCTTTGCAGTCCTAGCGGGTTAGGGTTAGCAACAAACATACAACATCCTGAAGTTAGCATGTTCATATGCTCTCTAGTAATAATATAAGGTTAATTTGCTAAAGTTTGTCATTATTAGCGTTAGCATTATTGTTATTATTTTAAAGACGGTGTCTTTAGCTGTTAGCATCGAATCTTAACGGATTATTTTGTCATTAGCTTCAAACTGTTACAACCTGAAGTAGTGCTTCAACTAAGAATTAGTTAGTCTCTGAGTTATTTATCAGTTAATAGATTTAATCAGCTTCCCAGAGAGAAAACAACCCCCAGTTTTCAGTATTTGCAGTATTTTCCTTTTAACCTTTAACTAACTGAATCTTCCAGCTCTTCCTTGCTGTTTCGTCGGCTACTGTAACGAATGTATCCGACATAATCTCTTGGTGTCACGGTGTGTAGGAGGAAGAAGAAGTGCTGAATTAAAGAGGAATTCTATTTGCATAACACCAACATGTCTCCTCACCTCGTGCCAGACGGGAGGACGTAGCGTCCTCTGAGCTCAGATGTTTGCTCTAATGTCGGCTACATGTTGTTGACCCAACAGCTCTCACTATCAGCTCGAAAGGTCTTGACGGCTTCGTGGAAACCAATTGCTCTCTCTCTCTCTTTCTTTCTTTTTCTTTTTTGTGCGCTTTCGATTGTCCGCATTCAGCCGCGGAATCGGCTCAGAAAGAAAAAAAGAGGGCGAGCATTGTGAAGCCGAACCAATTTCATTAGAGGTAGCTTGAAAGCATGTGCAGCATCAGGCCGGAGGACCTTGAACGCAGGTAGCCTTTCACATGTTTGGCCTCAGGAGACTCCGCTGAAGGTCAGGCCTGTCTGCTGTGTACGTACAGTAAACCGCGTCTGTGTGCTTTATGTTTGACATTTGTCTTTTCTGCTTCTTCTCGTTTCCGCTGCAGGGCTCTTGAATCAGGCAACGTGTTGAGCGAAATGTGTGTGTGGAGGTTCAAAGTGATGCTACAGGAGAGACCGGTGAGTAGCGTTGGGAGGATGGAGAGGGAGGTAATCACGGGTTTGTCAGCGATGCTGCAGCGTTTGATGTCGGGCGCAGGTCGGGAGGGCGTCGTTCAGCTTCATGTGGATGTAGAGACAATCATACGAGGCTCTCTGGGTCTGTTCTCTCTTGTCTCTCTTCCACCCACTCCCCTTCACAACCCACTTCACACTCAACACCGGCAAAAGATACCTCTCTCTGTTCCGCTGCAGTCTGACACGGTGCTCTTTCGCGGTCGTTAATTGACGACACTTTCAGTCGAGCTGCGGTTCCTGTAGCTTCGCGTCTGACATGTCGGTTTAAAAGCTGCTTCGACCTTATGCTGAAGCTAAGAGCCTCGTTTAACAAACGCCGAATTTAAAAGAACGGACGAATAATTCAGAATTTGTTTTAGACAGCGCTTCTAAATGTTTTTAAAGTTACTCCGAACTCGACTAGTCGCAAAATCGTGCATTTTTTTAAGGGAGTCTGGTGACTTTGTCCACAGGGGACACTGAAGTAGCTTTATATTTGCTATTGTTTATTGTACTTCTGATATTTTGTTAGTTAACTGTCAAGAAAATGTTCTCAACTACATGGACTTTGATTATTCATGAAGTCATTTATTAGCAAAAATATCCCAAAAATCACATTTATGTAGGAAGATTTGCTGCTTTTCTACATTTCATATCATCACAAAGTTGATGTCTTTGGGTTTGAGAGGACCTTATGCCGTTTTTTGTTTTTACACAAAGAAACGAGCCTCACGTAACGTACACCGAATTTACAAGAACGGACGAATAATTCTGAATTTGTTCTCGACAGCACCTCAAAATGTTTTTAAAGTTACTCCGAACTCGACGAGTCGCAAAATCGTGAATTTTTTAAAGGAAGTCTGGTGACTTTCTCCACGTGGTAGTCATGAAGTCATTTATTAGCCAAAAACATCCCAAAAATCACATTTATGTAGGAAGATTTGCTGCTTTTTATACATATTATGTCTTCACAATGTTAATATCTATAGTTTAAGACTATTTGCTCTCATCATCATAAACCACATGATTAATCAATTAACCGATAATGTAAGCAACATATTAGCTGATGAAGAGAACAGTGCTTTTCCGTGCGGTTGTGCTGAGGATGCTCAGGATGAAAAGCCTCAGACGACCTCGCAGATCAGTGCCTAGATTCCCCCGGGCGACCTCGAGGTAATGAACAACACCTGACGCTGCAACAACACACACACACACACACACACACACACACACAATGACAGACACCATCCAGCTTTAATCCTGACAAATTGCCACCTTGCGTCCTGGAGATTCTCTTTCTAAAGCCCCTTTATCTGCCTCGCCTGCCCATTCAGCGGCGAACAGAAGCTTCGAGATTCGTCCTCCAATCTATATCCTCCCCAACAGGCCTCATTATCTTAAGTGAGTGTCGATAGGACGCTGAGAGGCGCGCTCTTTTTTTTTTCTTTTCCTCTTCTTCATGTACAAATGAGCTGCGGGAGTCGTTTCAGAGCAGCGCTGTGCGTGCGTATATGTGTTCTGACTCGTAACCCGGCTCGTGTTAGCGCTGATGAATAACTGGCCTCCGTAATCTGCTGCGAATATGTGTGTGTGTCCGTGCTGCAGGGCTTTTGATGTCGGAGCTTCTGTTGTCATCCCTCATGTCGTTACCGGCATCACAGGGTCCCGCTCAGCTGTCAGACGCACCAACGCAACGCTCCCTTTATAAAGCCAGCCAGCCAGCCAGCCAGCCAGCCAGGGGGATAAGGCATGTAGGAATATCAAAGATGTTTTTATCTGGCAACATATGGGGAACATTTTCTGGAGGATGATTGGAAGAGAAACTATCGGAAGGCCGTCCTCGTAGTGGGAATAAGCGAGCCGGCGTTCCTCCAGAGAGAAGCGAGCTCAGAGCTTATTTACAGTCCCTCCATGAGCGAGGATCGGCTTCTTGTTTAAAACTACCACCACCCCGGTGCTTTCACTGGGATTTCCTCCGGAGCGAGAGCAGAGGCTTGAAGGCTGTGCTGGTGTGTTTGTTTGTGCAGAAACTGAGAGCATATGGTGAGAATAATTATGTGCTCACACCTACAACTCTCGACCTTTGTGGGAAAACTTTTTTTTTTGTTTGCGGTTGCTTGAGTTAGACGCTGTTCAGCCCCGGTATTAACATCCATCCTGAGTCACGAGTGTCTCTAACTCGAAGTCTGTCACTTCACAAGAAACACAAAGAAAGAACGTAGAACATGTGCCGAATTTACAAGAAGGTCCAAATAGTTAAGAATTTGTGAAAGAATGTGGTTCCCAAAGTTTATAAAGTTTCTCCGAACTCAACAACTCACAGAATTTCTCAGTTTTTCAAGGGAGTCTGGTGACCTCTCAAAAAAAGTAGCCTATATTAGTTACTGTTTACTGTAATTTGTAACATTTGACATGTTAACCATCAATAACATTTTGTCTTCTTTCATAAATTGAGTGTAAATGTAAACAGCTGCTAAATGTTAGACTAAGACTAAAATTTAGACATAGAAGCAGACATGCTGCCACAAACTGACACTTTTTACAATGAAAACAAACAACTTCATGTTTTATAATTAATGCCGAATTTGCAAGAAGGCCCAAATAGTTAAGAATTTGTTAAAGAATGTGTTTCACAAAGTTTATAAAGTGTCTCCTGACTCAACAACTCACAGAATCGCGCATTTTTTTTAAGGGAGTCTGGTGACCTCTCAAAAAAAGTAGCCTACATTAGTTACTGTTTACTGTATTTGTAGTCGTCTTTCATAAACGGTGTGTTCAAACAGCTGCTAAATGTTGACATAGAAGCAGACAGACTGGTGCAAACTGACATTTTTTACAATTAAAACAAACAACAATGTTTTGTAATTAATGCCGAATTTACAAGAAGGCATGAGTGATTAATAATTTGTCAGACAGCAGTTTCACATAGTTTATAAAGTCTCTCTTTACTCAGCAATTCACAAAATTAAGGGTTTTGTAAAGGGAGTCTGGTGACATTGTGGCTACAAGTGCAGTAGTTGGATCAGTGTGTCCACAAACATCAGTGAGGTCGACACCAGTCCATCCGATCAGTAGTGCTGTACCATATTCTGATATTTAGAAATTAAATGTTCCTCTCTGAGGTTGATGTCGCAGCTACTGTTGAATCTTAACTCATTGAATAACATTCAGACGCTCGACCTCCCGTTGAGCAGCCGTCAGCGCGGCGCCGGCGAGATTCCCCACTGTAGAAAAATGTAAACGAGCGTGCGGCTGCCAGCCGGCACGTATAGTATCCGTGTGCGGTCCGTCCTGATGGATTTGTCTCCGTCCGTCAGAGGAGGACCTAACCCGTGACTCGGCAGCTACGTGCCAATCAGCGTATCGACCCGTTTGTGTTTTCTCGCCAGCCGGAGGTGTCCACGCTGACACCGGCGGGGGTGAAATATTCCTCTCCTTGGCCGAGCGTCAAACGCGTCCTCGGCCTCGCTGCTGTCTGTCTCGCTAAAAGAGATGAGCAGGGTGGAGGAGGAGGGGAGCGAGGGTGTGAAAACAGCCGATGGAAGACATCACGGCCATTTCTCAAACTCGGAGCTGTAGTAGCAGGTGGCCCGGCAGCCGGCTGCCTCGCTTCTTCCTGGCTCTGCGGTTTACAGCACACAAGGACTTCTTCGTTTACAGCGTCTTTATAATTCAAGCTCCTTTAAATGTCTCTCTTTGTCCTCTTACAGCTGCCTCTCAATGATTTCTGCTATCTATAAGGCTGCTTCCACAAAGTTGGCCTTGCTTTTTCAATTTGCACTTTAAATAGGAGGGATTAAACAGGCTTAATTGGTTTGTAATCAAAAGCGTTTAGGATTATAATAAGAAAATGTATTTTATTTCATTGCTTGAAAGATGGAATTATTAGAAAAGACAGTGAAGCTGAGACGAGGAAAGGTTTACGGCCTTGATAGATAACTATGATGTTCCAGCTGTTAATTTACTTTTTGTTTGTTTGCTTGTTTACTTTAATCTCAAATGCATCTCCAAACCCTCAACTGAACAGAAGCGGTGTTTTTTTCTTGCTTTGTGTTTTTTCGGATGTTTTCCGTCCGTCCAAATTGACTCATTTTGGATTTTTACATGTTTCCACGAGCAGCTGGAGGGAAAACAACCTGTTGTTGTTGTTGTTGATGCCGAACAGAGCGAGTGTCAACGCAGCGCTCGCTTCCTCTGTGACCTGCGAACACGAATACCTGGCAGATATGTTAATGACTGTAAAAGTAGAACTGCTGTTGGAGGCGCTGAGACTCATTTTCCGGTCGATTCGTAGCACCGGTGATGAATCCAATCGTCACATTCGACGTCCTCAGATGGAGCTTTTCTCTGTGAACGCCGGTTGTTAATCCTCAGTCGTGTTGGCTCAGATAAGCACTGCTTCACATCGTCTTCATGTCGGATCCAACAGTACGCGGGCTAATTGTTTACTGTGTGTGCCGATTCGGGCGTCTCTTTAATGACTGCAGGCCGACTGTTTGCTCAGCGTGGATTACTGAACACACAGTCTGTCCTCTGTCAAAGACAGCCGGCGTGCGTCCGCTGCATTTCCAACAATGTATCTGGGATTGTTTGTCGGTACGACTCCGGCTTCCCTATCGCCTGGAAACGGCACACGTTCATCGGCGTACAGCTTCGGATGTATCGACACGTTTAACTGAACTTTGCACAGTTAAACTCACAGCATCTAGTATTTCTGATTGTTTTGACAGTGAGCGATGAAGCTTCCACGTCACAGCGGACATTTTTCTCTGACATCTCGTTCAGGGAACAAACAAAACAAAGCAGACAGACTTTGTTTGCGTACATGTTTTCTCTGCCCCCTATATTGCAAACACAAAGTACAGCATCCATGTTTTGTGGCAAAGATTAATAATCGGTCTCAAAAGGAATAACTTCATGTTTTAAAACTTGGTTAAATGAGAATAACGGAGGCAAAAGTTACCTTCTAATTTCTACACACAATTTGTACACACTCCACTCAGTTCTGCAGTAAAACACAAGTGTATGTGTAAATATTTGCTCTACAATTACGACTTTAAATAAAATCTAGCTGTCAGAAAGCCACCAGAGATGCAGTTTATCAAGAAATACCCCTTCGGCGAGGCTTATGCACGGTTTCCTCCGGCTTGTTACTGATTCTCTTCGCCTGACAGCTTAGACGTCCTCCTGAAAACACACACACATGTTTGTGAGTGTGTGATGATGATGTCGCCTCATTTGTTTGGGTTAGCCCATAATTAACACGTCAGAGCTGCAGCGAGAGACGTCGAGGCGTTAATGGTGACAAGGTGACATGAAACAGTTTGAGGGCAACTCTAAAAATGTGCCGTGCCGTCACTTCTGGTCTTTTTTTCTTCTTCTTCCTCCTCCAAAGATCCTCGGAGCAAAAAATCTGACGGAGCAGTTGCGATGTGACATCGTCTGTCTCAGAGTAAACGTGGTAGATGTGCCGTCTTCCGCGGCGCAAACTGACTGAGAGACTCGTGAAAGCGTTCGCTGGCGGCGTCGCCGTGAACAGAAGACGTGTGATGAATGTCTAATCAGGCTCCGGAAGCTTCTTTTCTTCTGAACGTTTACCTGCCGAGCTTCTTAAAAAACTCACGCTGGGTCTTTGGATGATGGTGAAAACATCCAAACACACACACACACACACACTCCGGCTGTGATGCTCGTTGATGTGCGAATGATCTCGCTCTCGGTTGAAGGAACGGGAAGTCGGGGTGCGTTCGCCGCCTGCTGCGTCGAATCGACTCGAGCAGCTACAGGAGAAGATGCATAGAAAGGTTAAAACCTGTCTTTTCAGGTATGATTCTTATTTACCGCCACCGAGCGCAGACCCAGACGAAAAACACATTTCGCCATCGAAGTCGCCCTGCGGCCTCGTCCTCAGCGGTGAGTTTTATCACCCTCCCTGCGCTGAAGTCGTTTTTTATTCCATAAGTGAATCAAAGTGTTTCATTCCACGGCGTGATATACTCCATTTGAAGAAATGAGACCTGCTCTGACAAAATGATTTCTGGCATGAGCGAGGATAAAAAAAAAAGCACATTATTAAATCCCCAGTTAAAGTTACGAGACCACTCTCACTTATGACACGCTCTCAGGAGCAGCAGCCATCTTTTTTTATGTTATTTATTGCGAAAACGGGTTTGAAAACGTCGCCACCTTTTTGTCCCACCGGTTAATAGTTTTCAAATAATCCTCATTTACAGAGTTTCAGCGTCGGTGCGGATTATCGTAATTAAAAGTGTCGGCGTTGTTTGAAGCCGGGGGCGGCCGCAGACGCTCGTCTTTATCTCAGGTCTCCAGGATCGTTATGAGGATCTGTAAGATGGAGATCAGGGCCTCCGGCTGCTGGAAATCACAGCGCTCACCTCTTTCATCCGCTGTGAGAATTGCACACTTTCTCAGCGTAGAGGCGGCTTTCATCAACCGGTGATTTGTTTTGCTCATGAGAGTTTTTTTTGGACTCTGCGTGACCTCGCCGCCGACTGATGGGATGGTGTACGAGCTCTGACAGCCCGTCACTCACATGCCGACAGGTGTGTGAGCAGTGCAACTGAAAATAATAACACTAAATAAAACAGTTTGTGTGACTGTTTTCTTTTAAAGTTCAGCGTTTGTGTATTTTCTCACTTTGAAAATGCGTTTCTTCCCCCCCAGTTTCCACGACAGAGCGTCAAAACAAATCACAGCTGACGCTTTAGTGATTTGAATTTTGAGTGGGTTGGTCCTTTAATAATAGATGTGACAGAATTGCTGTGGAATGAAGGCAAATCCTCAAAGCCTTGAATTTATTATTCACTTAAGGTTTTTCTTATGATATGTGACTTTTCTTAAATATGCAGTGTGACCATCTTTTAAAGGCTACGACCACCCAAATGGTTTCTATCCGTATTTTGTGCCTTCGTCTCAGTAAAATTGATGTAACTGGAGTTTAAGTTGTGGCGGTTAAAATAATCTCTTTCTAGAAACGTTTTCTAGGATACAAGTCACTTGTAGAGGTGATTATCTTAGAGTTTCCCTCAAAAGAAATCACTGATATTAGCTACGGCAGCTAGGAGGCTAATCACACGCCGACACATTTTGGGTCCAACACCAATACTCGTAGGGACGCATGATATTGGATTATCTTGGGCCGATACGATAACCAATATCTACCCGACTCTAGTGGCCAGTACCATTGAAATAACATATAATAGAGAGGCTAAGATGGTCATTTCCAATGAGTAATGTTAAGCAGAGTTAACGGAGCTAGCTGGGAAGTAGCCGATACCTAGAATTTTAGCAGTATCGCTGGCATTTCCGATACAACTAACTAACTCAAGTTTATACATATAGCACAATTCAAACACAAGGCATCTAAAAGTGCTTTATAGGGGTATAAAAATACATTAAAAGACCTTAAAAATAAGTAGGAAAGAGTCGCTTTTTGGGGGATTGACTGGTGATGGTTTCTTACAGCAGCACAGAAAGTGCTGACCAGCTATAAAACCTGACTGAGGAGACATAATATGATCACATTTGTGCTTTAATATTTTAATTTACTTTAAAACAATGCTGGTTCTACTTAAATGTGGGCGGTTGTACGGAAGAATGAAAATGTAGGAAGTGTCTAGGACGGATATCAATACTGAAGCCAATCTGATCGCTAAAAACAACACTTATTGTTATTTTTTTGATGTCTTAATTTGAAGATTGTGTCTCTGGCTCTTATAAAACAGGCTGCTGCTGCTGTTACACAAGCAGTGAAACTTAAAAACTGTCTTGTTAGAAGAAAGTTTCCTCTCTGGGATGTGTGTGTGTGTGTGTGTGTGTGTGTGTGTGTGTTTGAGGACACTCTGACCGCAGAGGTAATTCAATCAGCGCCGCCCTCTCCTCGCCGTAGTCCCGGGTGAATCTGTTGTTAAGTCAGGAAAAAAAGGTCTTCTGTAGTCAAATATTGGCTTTAGAGAATGAAACAGGGTACCTGGAGAGCTGTGCTGGATGAACACCGCCGTCCTCTGCACACTTCCTACTCGGGTTGGGCGGCGTCCCAGCGGTGCAGGAGTCGGGAGTCACGCTCGGGCTCATCCGGCGGCGCTGCCAACTCTGACGCTCGCTGGCTCCTCAAGCTGGAAATTGCCATAATGTGTCCTGCAGTGGTCGACTGCACAGGCCTCTATCAGGAGCTCCATCTGTGCTGATCACACACACACATATATACAGTGTACGTCACACTGGGTGGTGGTGCGTAGACACTCCAACGCAACAATATACAACAAAAAGTACTCAGATTTATCCAGATAACATCCTCGACCAGTGACGAAAGTAAGAGGACACAGAATCATACACCCAGTTTTAATCTCATCACGTCTCATAACCCAAACTGTGAGCAGTTATCTGTTCCCAGAACCTCCTCCAGTCCAGATGTTTGAAACCCAGGCTGCAGGGATTTAGTCCACTGACCTCCAACTCTGGCCGACAGTTGGCATTCTCTACAGTAAATACTTTAAAAAGGGGTCCGTTGATAGTAATTATAATGGGTCACATGCAAAAAAATCCACAGAGAATCATAAAAAGCATGTAATTATTGTAGTAATCGCTAAAATATTCTTTCTCTAAATTTAACTGTGAAAAATAAGTACGTTACTTGGTACAAAGGTACCAATGTTATATACAATTTGCTATTTTATGTGTCTTCAAGCTGTGTTGTGGTGCATACATGATGAAACTTTTGGTTTTGGTTAAAATAACTACGTCACATCTGTAAATTCATTTCTGAAGGTTTCCAACATTACATACTTTTTACTCTACGCTACTTTGTCACGTAACGTACATGACAAAACTTCTGGTTTTGTTTAAAATAACAATGTTGCTGATGTAGAGTCAGTTACGCAGGTAACCAACGCTACGTTATTCTACACTGCGCATGTTACTTCACACTACGCAACGTACGTAACAAGTCTTGCGGTTTGAGTTAAAGTAACTATCTTTTGTGAATTTACGAATGAATTTTACCAACATTATGTATGAAACGCTATGCTGCATTATGTTACTTTACGTCACGTTACATACATGACAAAACGTGTGGTTTTGTTTAAAATAACTATGTTACTTATGTGAATTGTTGAGTCGGTTACAAACGTTGTCAACTTCACGTATATTACTCCACGCTACGCGCTTTATGCTACGTTACGTACATGACAAAACTTAAAATAACTACCTTACTGGATGAATTCAATTATGAATGTTAGCAACATTTTACACAGTTCCAGTTCCTCCTAAAGATGTCTCGACGGTAAATACTATCACGACGGGTCGTTTGAAAATAATAATAATAATAATAATGAGATTCAAATTGCTGTAAATGCAACAAACCAACGAAGAATCACGAAAAGCATGTAATTGCTTTAGTTATTGCAAATATAAATATCCTTTCCCTAAACTTCACTGTGTCCTTAAACCTAATATAAAGATTTAATCCAGAAACAGCCCTTTAAAACACACACCAGGACACACACACATCCACACTTTCCTCTGTAACCTTCGTCAAGGACAGACATTAACATTAAACGTATATGAAAAATGAGCTTCGGTTCAAGTTAATTGATGAGCTCTGGACTAAAACACACACTGTAAGTGGACTGTGGAGCGTAAAGAAGCAGCGAAGGAGCCGCTGTTGCTGCCTTTTCAGACTCGACAGCTCCTGCTTCACTACGTTAAGCTGTTTAATGTATTCTGGAAGAGATGTTGACTCTCATGCAAAAGTTTTGGATGTGTGGGTGAGGAAATCTGCACATCAACTATATGCAAATGTCTGCTCAGCACACTGCCCACAGTCAAGACTTAAGAGAGAGCGCGTTTTGATTCGACACGTTTGTACTGTAACTGTGGTGAAAACCATCCGAAGATTAATCGACTGTTCTGTTACCAACTCAGCTTTTATTCACTGATGAAATTTTCCCGTCACAAATAAAGAAAATAAAGAGCAGAAGAAGGATGTTTCAGAGTGCTTCAGTGACGAGCAATTAGCATAAATTCAACATATAGCAACACCTGCGTCACAGCACAATGCATTTATCTGTCATTTGGAAATGAGTGAATGTCCGCCGGAGCGTAATGGAATTAGTTAGAAATATGATGCCAGAGCGCCACAAATCGCATGGACGGACTCCAAATAGAGCTGTTCACATTTCATTGTTCCTGCCATATTAGAAAAAAGTGAGAGGAAATGTGTTTGCTGCTGCCAGTTTCTCTGGTGTCTCATATCTGCTGAGGGAAAGATATCTGAAAACGTCCGGGGAATAAAGGATGGTATATTAGAGAAGGAGTTGAACGACGGCTTTAATTTTGATAAAGTCATATCTGTGAAAATCACACGAAGGAGAAGGTAAATATGGGCACCTGTCCAACCTGAACGACTGAATGCTAGATTTGCATTCACCCAATATTCTGCAGGTCAGGAAATCAGAAACCATAAAAAATCTTTCAATAAACACCAACTGGGTGAGTAGACAGATTTATTCCCATCATTTACATAATGGGGTTCACCTGAATGAAAAATAAGACGCACCAGTGCAGCCAGTGTTAAAAGTTGGTCTGGAGCCCTGAAATTGCCAGTGACTCCCAAAACGACGTGACCATTGCAGCGTACCAGCGCCAGACGTACCGGACCTTCATCGTAGGGGTCACAGTCTGTTTGGGTTCAGGCAAACATCGTGGTTTTGGGTAAAATCACTAATTTACTTCATTTACATGCTTTAGACTTCTTTACCTTATGTTATATTGTGAATGAAGTTGCGAAGGTTACCAACATTACGCACTGAACATTACGTAATGTTACTTTACATTAAGGTACTTGTGGTTTTGATTAAAGTAACTGTGTTACCTATATGTGAATTCCATTATGAAGGCACCAGTATTATTTACTGATTACAACATTATGTTACTCAACCTTTTTTTTTTTACGCGGTATTACGTTGCGTACATGAACAAGCTTGTGGTTTTAGTTATAAAATGACGTATGAATTCAGTTACGAAGGTTACCAAGTTTATGTACTGAACACATGTCACGTTACATTACCTTGAGTTACTTGGTTTTGTTTAAAGTAACTGTGAATTCAATTATGAAGGTACCAATATTATTTTCTGAATGCTACACTACATTATGTTACTTTACGTTTCTTTACGCCAAATTATAGTGGCCAGACCATGACCAGAGGTGTGTTTTTAGTTAAAATAAGTACGTTATTCATGTGAAATTAGCCAAAACGGTATCAATATTATGTTCTTTGCGCTATGTTATGACAAAACTATTTGGTTAAAATAACTTTGTTACATATGTGTAGTCAGTTACGGTTATCAACTTAAAGTATATTGCTCTACACTAAGTACATTACTTTAATAACTTTACGTTACATTACGTTACGTACATGACTAAAGTAGTAATTTTGCTTTAATTAAATGTTACTTGTGTGAATTCAATTATGAAGGTTACAAACATTATGTACAACGCTCCGGCACATTAAGTTAATTCACTTTGCGTACATGGCAAAACTAGTTGTTTTGGTTAACATAACCATGTTACGTATGTGATTTATTAAGGTTACCAACATAACGTACTGAATGCTATGCTACATTACGTTGCTATAGATTACTTTCATTGCTTTACTGTACGCTACGTCGCGTACATGATAATTTTTTGATTTTGGTAAAGTAACTGTTACTTATGGGAGTTCAATTATGAAGGTTGCCAACATTACGTATATTACTCTATCCTACGTTACTCTAATTACTGTAACCTTACGTCACGTACATGATAAAACTTACAGTTTTGGTTTAATAACTATGCTACTTGTGTGAATTAAATTATTAATGTTACATTATGTACGTTGCATTACACATTACGTGACTTTAAGATACTTTACGTTGCGTAGGTGACAAACTGTGGTTGATTGTTTGAGCTGCCTTTTAATTCTGGACATAATTTACAGATTTCACCTTTTAACCAGCCGAATTTTAGAGATTATTTCCTGGAACTAAGAACAAATGCTGACATCCTTGTTGCCTTAAACAACCCGGTATCAGTGACGCTGGAACTGAGTCATTGCAGCTGATATTGCCTGAAAGCGCTCCCCCCCCCCCGCTCGTATCAGGTAGCTGCTTTGCACCTGCTCGATGGGAACTCGTGTCCTTTAATGAACCAGCACATGAACAGTTACATCATCATCATCTCGCTGACATTTCACCGACTCAAACCACCTCAGGGTTTGCAGATTAACAAGTTCTTCCTCCATGCAGCTAACAGCCGACCTCCCCCCGCTGCTCCCAGGTAGTTTATTATATGGAGGCTGGGTGGAGCTGTGTGTGTGTGTGTGTGTGTTTGTGCATGTGTGTACTTCTGGCTATGGTGGCTATTTTTAACTTGTCTGCTAGGACGACTGCACTTTCTCCTCGGCTGATTGTGTGTGTGTGGAGGCCCTGAGGGAGGGAGAGTTTGTGTGTGTGTGTGTGTGTGTGTGTTTCTGTTCCCTATGTGTGTGTTTGGTTGCTCCACAGGCATGTCGGGTTAGTGGAGGCCGGCGCTCGGTCACTCCTGCCTCATTACCAAATCATACGTCCTCTCCCGCTCTCCCTCCCCGATGACGCCACACAAACGCCACCAAGAGTCACGTTTTTTACAAAAATAGAGCAGATTGAGGTTAAATCAAATCTTCCACTTGTGCGGGACACTTGTTCGGGAGCTTCTCCTGGACATTTTGTGTCGCATTTCTATGTAGGTTCGATGGAAAATGGGTCACAACTTGAGCTTTTATCAGGGTTGCCCTGGTTACAGCTCAGTTGAACAGATAAATCATATTGTTAAGTTGCAGCCTCGGTCGCTCCTCGCCGCAGTCTCATGACCTCAGAGGGCTCCTCGAGAGCAGACGAGTTGTCTTCAGACGCCGAGAGCGAGAAGTGGCCGTGTTTTCATCGCCGCCTCGGATGATTTCCTCCCACCGAGGCCGAGAGCAGCAGTGACAAGTAGAACTGAGTATGGACTGTAGGTCATATCCTGCTGAATACAACTGCAACAAGCAAGTGATTCTTTGTGAGTTTTCTCTGATATTTAAAAGAAAAACAAACATGTTTCGTTGTTGACTGTCGGTTACAACATCATGTGTCTTCTCACGCTGTTACTTTTGTTATTGTGTCTCTACAGCTCTGCGTCAGCGCTAGTTGAAGTCGCTAGCTAGCTGCTTGGCGCAAGATCTAAGACAATGTGATGTTAAAATAAAAAAAGACAGTAAACTCCATTGACAGAGGACGGAGCATGTTGTTTCCTGAATAATGCTAAACTGCAAAACAAATCTGTGTCAAAGCCGTAGAGCTAGTTAGCTGTTAGCAGCTTGTGGAACTCCTGTGGTGCTAACTGCTAATGGAGCTAATGTAGCTGGCAACAACAACAACACGTGTTGTTACCATGGTTACCTCTCTATCTACAGGCTGTCAGTGCTAATTACTGTTGCTACTTGCCGCAAGATCTAACAAGTAAAAAGACACGGTAAAGTATATCGACGGGTGATGCAACCTATTTATTTAATTGATAATACTACATTGTGAACAATGAATCAATGAAGTTGGCAGGAAGAGAGCTAGTTAGCTGTTAGCTTTTAGCTGTTAGCAGTCGGTGGTGTGTTTTTGATAAAGGAGACAACGGAACTAATCACACAGCAGGGATTTCCATCATTTAGTAAAGACATGAATTCCTTTCCCTGACAGTAAATAAATGTACTTTATTTTTTAAGTTAAGAACTCTGGAAATTAACTTTAATCTTTAAACTGATGATGAAGAAACTAAATGTGGATTTTTCCATGATAAAAATGAAGATCAGACGAGCCCATCTGTTGAATTTTGCCTTAGTTGTACCTTTTTTTCTAACATGAACATCCTATTTCTCTATGAAGTCATTGATGTGGGAAATTAACTGAAAGAATTGCTCAATAATTTGTTCAACTTATTACTTGGTTTTTGGGTTTCTGGAGCATAAAATTAGCTTGTTTAAGGTGTCGGAAATGAAGCTTTTCATACAAAAAATTATGTCTTTTGTGATTTGCTATTACTGTGGCTAATATCGTTGTTTCCATATGTCTTTTGTTTATTTGCGCAGCTTCATTTTAGACCTTAAGATGAAGAAAATAGGTCAAAGAGGTTGTCTCGGAAAAAAGGAAAGGACTGAGGAGGTAAAGGGGAAAGAAATTATCCGCTGACAAGTATGAAGAATTGATGTAAAGCAGTAGAGGAAAAGCTTTTCAGTCAGAGGGGGAAAGGAAGAAGGAAGGGGTAGAGAGAGGGTGACTGGGTGTATGGGAATATTGAGCCACAAAGCATTTATGTCAGATCAAAGCTAATCCTTATCTTTGGGGAAGGGATTCAGTAATACCCAGGGCTGTCTCACCCCCTCAAGGGCAGGTTTCTTTCTCTGCTTCCTGAGCTCGTATTCCTTCTCTCCTCACTTCTCCATAAAACTGCCAGGATTTTTTTTTCATTTCGACTTTGACTCGGTAACGGTGTGGAGAAACTAGGTCAGCTGGGGAGTGCAGAGAGAGGAGTGGAGGGTCTGGCCTCCGGACCCAGGAGGGGAGGGAGTGATTCGCCAGGGGAGGCTGGTGGTGGTGCTGCTGCTGTTGAGGGCAAAGGAAGGAGACGTACATGGAGCTGAAGCAGATGATGGTGACGACCGCAGATTGACCATAGAACTTAAGAGACTAACGAAGATTCACTCCAGTATTTACTGTGCTGAAACATTTAAGGCTTTGACCGTCTTTCCCATGAAACTCAGCATCCTAACATCACATCTCAACACAACTTCAAACCAAAACAGCCAAATAGGTCGATTGCCAGCATCTGCCAAAATAACACACTGTATGTAACTGTTCCCAAAACTGTCGCCAGAACAACGTACTATATATAACTGTTCCCAAAACTGTCCCCAGAACAACATACAGTATAGAACTGTTCCCAAAACTGTCCCCAGAACAACATACAGTATATAACTGTTCCCAAAACTGTCCCCAGAACAACATACAGTATATAACTGTTCCCAAAACTGTCCCCAGAACAACACACAGTATATAACTGTTCCCACAACTGTCCCCAGAGCAACATACAGTATATAAGTGTTCCCAAAACTGTCCCCAGAACAACATACAGTATATTACTGTTCCCAAAACTGTCCCCAGAACAACATACAGTATAGAACTGTTCCCAAAACTGTCCCCAGAACATCGTACTATATATAACTGTTCCCAAAACTGTCCCCAGAGCAACATACTGTATATAACCGTTCCCAAAACTGTCCCCAGAACAACATACAGTATATAACTGTTCCCAAAACTGTCCCCAGAACAACACACAGTATATAACTGTTCCCACAACTGTCCCCAGAGCAACATACAGTATATAAGTGTTCCCAAAACTGTCCCCAGAACAACATACAGTATATTACTGTTCCCAAAACTGTCCCCAGAACAACATACAGTATAGAACTGTTCCCAAAACTGTCCCCAGAACATCGTACTATATATAACTGTTCCCAAAACTGTCCCCAGAGCAACATACTGTATATAAGTGTTCCCACAACTGTCCCCAGAACAACATACAGTATATAACTGTTCCCAAAACTGTCCCCAGAACAACATACAGTATATAACTGTTCCCAAAACTGTCCCCAGAACAACATACAGTATATAACTGTTCCCACAACTGTCCCCAGAGCAACATACAGTATATAAGTGTTCCCAAAACTGTCCCCAGAACAACATACAGTATATTACTGTTCCCAAAACTGTCCCCAGAACAACATACAGTATAGAACTGTTCCCAAAACTGTCCCCAGAACATCGTACTATATATAACTGTTCCCAAAACTGTCCCCAGAGCAACATACTGTATATAAGTGTTCCCACAACTGTCCCCAGAACAACATACAGTATATTACTGTTCCCAAAACTGTCCCCAGAACAACATACAGTATATAACTGTTCCCAAAACTGTCTCCAGAACAACATACTGTATATAACTATTCCCAAAACTGTCCCCAGAGCAACGTACTGTATACAAGTGTTCCCAAAACTGTCCCCAAAACAACGTACAGCATATCACTGTTCCCAAAAACTTAACTCTTTGTTATGCGTGTATGTGGTTTAAACTACCTGGTTAGGTTTAGGAAAACATTGTAGACTCCTGCAACTTCAGTTACAACTGTACTAACGTTACATACACTACTTAAGTTGCATTATGTACATGACGTAACTTGCATTATGTTATGTATCGGGTTCAGGTATTACAACAACTTGATTAGTTTTAGGAAAACATTGTAGTTTAGGTTAAAATAAGTACGGTACTTCCTTAACTTATGAAATCAGTCGCGAGAGTGATGTTGTCTCGTTGAACGATCACCAAAAGTGAGTTTAGCTGACTATCTCTCTTTTCACATACCTGCAGTTGTCAATATTAGAAGATATTTGTCCTGATTTTCACCTTTTTTTTTGCATTGTCGGTGCTGAGGTAGCGACCATGTTGATGTTGGTAACGTGTTTTGAGTGAGGCAGTGTAGTTCACTGAGCAGTTTTAGACAAAACTAAATGATATTTATTATCTTTAGGACAAACTAGGATTTAGGATATTGATTTATCATGCCCACCCATAACTGGAACCATTTATTAAGTTGACTGTCTGAAGGATCGGATGGATGCATTCCTAAACCCTAAACCTAAACAGAATTCTCTACGAAGTTATGTCGAGGATCTCTTCCATTTGCAGACAGTCCAGAGTAGAGTAGAGTTGAGTTGGCTCAGACTTCTGATCCAATGCCTCCGGAGCAGGTATTCTGTTCAGAACAACCTGGAGGAAACCCCAGGGCAGACCCACAACACACTAGAGGGATTCTATATTCCATGAGGCCTGGGAATGCCTCAGGATCCCCCGGGGAGAGTTTGAGGACGTCGCTACCAACAAGGGCATCTCGGCTATCATCTTTAGTATGCTGCAATGACGTCAGATGCCTGGATATTGACGGATCGATCGATGAGATGTTTTCCGAAGGATTCAGGCCTCGATAAGCAGAACCCTAAACCTTGTCTTGTAACGGTTATTTACGACCGCCCAAGGTCGAATAGACCATCCTCTCTCCTTTAAAAAATGAACGAAACGAAAGGACTCCAGTGTGAACAAACTGCTCCGAGCACACCTGGTGTGAACACACTCTTATCTGTCATTGTCACGTCCCCACGGGGCGCCGTGAGCAGTTTAATTGCCTGAGATCTTGTTTTTGATAAAGCAGTGAGATGTACAGTGTTGGGGGGCAATCAGTTGGTCACCTTTTTCCATTTCTGTCACCACTTTCCTCTCCGTCTCGCCTTCCCTCCATCGCCATCCGTCTCACCCTTCACTCGATCAGCCATTACCCGGAGGGACACCGGCTCGGTTGCGATGGCAGCAGCAGAGAGACGGAAAGAGAAAGAAAGAGAAAATCTACTCGTCTTTCCTCTTCAGCAGTTTTCACACTTAACAATTTGGGGCGAGAAATTAAAATAAGAAGTCGGCAGGGCCCTGTTTGGTATTCATTGTTTCCTTGGTGCTATTTTGACAGGGTTTAATCATCTGTAAAAGTAAACTATCACCGCTTCCGCATGGATTAACACGGTAGACGTGATTATGCAAGAGGAGTAGGAGGAGGAATAGATTGTTTATGGAGTCTGTGGCCTGAAGGAGACGCTTAAAAGTATTAGACATACTATTATACAGATACTGAGGCGAAGGGGTCTCACGAACTTCAGCCCTGCTGCAGCCGGCTGGAGGCAGATATGTATAATATATGATGTACAGAATAATGACGTATTTATCTGAGCACTTCATCCAGGAGTCGTCGGTATAAGTGCAATTTGTTCCACTTACTGAATGTTTGGGATGATTGGCATCATTTGCAGGGATTTAAAGGACCATATCGACATGATTTCAAGTTTTATGGAGGAGGTTGTGTCGTTTGTCAGCAGGATTACACAAAAAAATAATGAAAGAACCAATTTCAGAGGATGGGTCTCGGCCCAGAATAGACCCCATTAACTTTTGGTGCAGCTCCAGATAAAGAGAGCTTTTCAATAATTCTCAAGATGCAAAAATCACTGTAGTTGCCGATTGATTGAATAGTTGACAGCTGCTTGACTAATCAATTTCTTGTCTTGTATCTCTCGCTGTGACTGCCCTTGTCTCAACAGTCCTTCCTCTTCTCTTCTGTTGCAGATGACGGACCATGTGGCCACTGGCGAGCTGTGACATCACTGTGACATTGTGGACGGTGGAAGTGCGTCAGGCATCAAGGAGCCAGTTGTGATTTCATGGTTTTTGCCTGGAGTTGTGCGACATTTCTACAAGATCTTGTTGGTTTCACTGAAGACATTGGCTGTATTTTTACCGGGGAATACAATCAGAGACGATGGAGACTCTTTCCCAAGATTCGATCCTGGAGTGCCAGATCTGCTTTAACTACTACAGCCCCCGACGGCGGCCCAAACTCCTGGACTGCCGTCACACGTGCTGCTCGGTGTGTTTGACCCAGATGCGCAGCAGCCAGAAGGAGATCCGTTGTCCCTGGTGCCGTGGCGTCACCAAGCTCCCGCCAGGACTGTCCGTCTCCCAGCTCCCGGACGACCCGGACATCATCACCGTCATCGCTATTCCTCACGCCTCTGAGCACACGCCAGTCTTCATCCGCCTCCCCAGCAACGGCTGCTACATGCTGCCACTGCCAGTCGCCAAGGAGCGGGCGCTCGGCCTGCCGGGGGAGCTGGGATATCGCTTCCTGCCCGGCGGGCAGCAGAAGGGGATGACGGTGGTGACCATGCCCGAGCAGCAGCCTCTGGGGCTGGGTATGGCTCTGGAGGGTGTGGGGATGGGGCTGGAAGGAGGCGAGGGGGAAAGGAGAGTCACCGGGCCGGTGGGCGGAGGAGGGAAGGGTTCCACGTGGTCCGGCGTGTGCACGGTGATCCTGGTGGCGTGCGTGCTGCTCTTCCTCCTGGGCATCGTGCTGCACAACATGTCCTGCATCTCCAAACGCTTCACTGTCATCTCCTGCGGCTGAGGGCGAGGGGAGGCTGCTCGGACTGCCGCGGACCCCCCCTGGATTCCCCCACTGGCCCTGCCTCTCCTCAGGCTGGGACTCTGCCGAGGAGAGGGGACAAAACTCACATCATGGGCATCTAAGGAAACTGCAGAGCAACGTAGGGAGAACAGAAGAAGAAGAGGGCAGGGAGGAGATCCACCAACGGCCATTGTGTCCCTTTTTTTTTTTATTGAAATGACTGAAATTAAAATGGAAATACAGAAACAAACCTTTCCTCTCGTCCAGCAGGCCCTGAATATCCCACCCCCCCTTTTCCCGTCCTCCATCTCCTCTGAAAGAACGCTTTGGGAATTACTCCAGAAATGTTTTTGGATCGTTGATATGTTTTTGGCTGTGAGCCGATTTGACACTCACACTGTCTGTGGTTTGTAGAAGTACATCAGTTATCATAGTGTTGTTTAGCTGAGTGTAGGTTCTGAGTGCGGCCGGCACCTCCAGCTGGTGCTGCGGTACAAAGAGTTCGGACTTGGCTGCTCCTCGTTCTCTGGTGCTGCAGGAATTAACTGTGCAGGATCCCACTTCTGGCCCCGCGTCTGAATCATCTGGGAAACTTAAAAAATCAACACAGCTTTCATTTTTCTTTTTTTCTGTTCTTTACACAACCTGTTCCTGTTCAGAACAAACTGTCGAGATGGGCTCTGTGTGGTTTGTAAAGGGACTGTTGTCAAAAAAAGAGATAAAAAATTGGATTGTATTGTTCATTCATGCCAGCATATTACAGGCCTACACTAGTAGTGAGTTGCTGTATTAGGGCTTAGAAGCTGGAGAGTCCTGAGAGATTGTTTGGCAAAAAAAAAGACGAACATTTGTTGTTTTTAGGTTCTCAGATATTAGAATTTTTTTCTGTTTTATATCATTGTAATATCAATATAATTTGGTTTGGGGCTGCTGGTTGGACAACACAACTAATTTTAAGATAACAATTGGACTCTCAGAATTGGCAAATGTCACCTTTTTCTGACAATTTCTTTATAAATGTTCAAAAAACTTTGTGCAGACTTATAGTGCGATGCTAGCTGTCTGAAAAATATAAAATGCAAAGTCTCAGATACTGTTTATTAGAATTGGGTGAAGATAAAAATCTAAAGTTTGACATTTTGGAAAATGCATTTATTTGCACTGCGCAAGAGCCAGATTGACACCATTCTCATGTCCGTGTGTTGTACGGATCTAGAGCCAAGGGGTGATTAGCTTAGCTTAGCATAAACTGGAAGCTGTGTAAGCAGCTAGCTTAGCTTTTCTCAAAGCTTTATAATTTATCAGCTAATGTTATGTAGTAGGTACCATACGTAACTTATACAAACAAGATTAAACATACCACAGTAACTTCTGAACCCAAGAGGTGTTGGTAGGAATGTTTATCTTTTTAAACAGGCTAGCTGTTTCCCGCTGCTTCTAGTCTTTACGCTAAGCTAATCTAAGCTAAGCTATTTGCATCCTGGCTGTAGCTCTATGAGAGTGATATTGATCTCAGTTGACTCCTGGTGAGAAAAGACCAATCAGCGTAGTGTCAACAGTTACTTTAAATAATCATAATTGAAAATGGAGTGCTGCAGGAATGATGTATTTTTGTGGGCTAGCTAAGTTAGCATCGCCCCAGTTCCCTCGACAAAAAGCCAATGGGTTATCAGTTTTTCACCAACGAACACCACTTTTATGATTTTTAAAGACTAAATGCAGTCGCTAGAAGTTAGTTAGCCACTCGTTAGCAACAGCATTCCTTTGAGGGCACATAAAAGCCTTGGAATTCATGAATGAGGTATTAAAAAAGGTGCGATATGTAAGAATTGGACACATTTCGAATACACATTTAAAACAAATATCAGCAGTGTAGCCGCTAACTCCAGCTAACCATGGCTGCAATTGGCTAGGTAGCTCTGAAAACTTCCCGTCTTTCTGGAGTCTTGGCTCGCACAGGAGCTTTACTAGCTGGTTAGCATGCTAGCATTGCTTTTCAACACATTTATCAACATAACGTTAAAACTGGTGTTTCATGTGTCATCTGGGAAGTTTCCAAACAAAATTCATACATATTGCACCTTATTTCACGCATCCAACCAAAAACCCAATTAAAAAAAACCCTCCGACGTCGAGATGAGGGAATTGGAAGATGCTAACTTACTCCTCAGCTCTATTCGACTAGGACACAAAACCTTTCCGTCTTTGTTCCTTTTCTTGCGGTGCATCCATTTTGTATTTTCCCACGGCTCTCGTTTTGATCAGCTAGCCGTCCCCGACCTGCAGATCACCACCGTCAACTCTTCACTCTTTTGACCGGGCAGCCCACGCGCTTATCGACTCCCTTCAATCTTCATACGTTCCCTACATTTAGAAAGCGGGTGGATACGGGCTCAAAGGTGCGACGGTGTGTGTGTTTAGAGTGTTTGAGTAATGGGTCAGTAACGGGTCAGGAGTGGGCGGTCGCTGCAGGGCTCCAGTTAATGACGACCGTATCGATTTATCTGCTTTTGAATATCTCTCGCATCTGCGGAGATGGATGTTTCTCTTTTTCTTTCCACTTTTATATGTCGAGGCAAGCGATTCGTCTGTTTGCTGTGCGTATCGTTGAAGCGACGGAGTGTACAGTGCACACAAACAGGGCGAACTCTTTTGTACAGCAGCCTCGCGATGTACAGAATGATTGTAATTTCCTCGTCTTTTTCAGACAACTTAACTTTTGTTTTTTTTTGTTGTTGACGTGTTTGTTTAAAAGAGTCTGATTTGAGATTAAGGGGAGCTCGCTGTGTGTGTTCAGTACGCTACAGGGCAACTCGAGAGTTATTATGACACAACAGATGCACGACATGAGGAAAGAAAGAGGAGAAAAGATTATATACTGTACCAAAATGTTATATAGAAATGCATATATCACCTTATTCACTTGTTTAATTCATCTAAGCTGTGGATGATCGAGTCACCGAGGGATTAAAATGTGACTGTTCTTCCACATCGATGTGATTTTACCGCCTTACATCAAAATCTAAGATGTCTTCTCTTCTCAGCAGCAACTCTCTTTTAAAAAATGAGCAGATTTTGTTCAAACACTGGCTTTATTTTACTTAATTTGTGCGACTTCACTAAAGCAAAGTCTGAGATTTTGTCGCTTCCCAACCGTAAAAGAGGAATTGAACATTTCCTTTTCGAATCCGAGCAGAAACTCGTCTTTGGGCCTTGAGATTTACTCTCGTCTCGACCGTGACGAGACATTAATCCTCTTCTTTACAAAGTGAGCAGAATTCGTCTTTGATTTATTCTCATCTCTGATTACTTTCACCAAAGAAACTCTGAGATTTCAGGCTACGACGGAGGAACTACGTGTTTTACAGATGCAGTGATGAGCTGAACTGGTTCATGTGGGACTTGCCTGCTGGTTGCAGCTCCCACTGTTGCTATGAGACGGTACCGAAGGCCCGTTTGAAGTGTCGGCGCTCCCCGGTCGAAAAGTTGAAATATTTTTAGCTCTGGGCACTCAGCTCGAAAAAAACGTGCTAATTTCTCGACACTTGAGGGTCGAAGTGGTTTCTGTGATTCTGCTGCTGCTCAAGATCCAGTCTGAGATCCAAGTGGTGTAATCTGATTACTTGCCTCCAGTGATGTCACTCAGACCACTAAATTACATGATCTGGTTCCTCGTAACCTGCCACGGGTTACCCTGTAAACACATTCCTTAACCAATCCAGCAATTGATTTTGTCGGCTCAATATAAACCAGACTCCCTTAACAAATCACGACATTTTGAGACTTGTTGAGTGAGGAGAAAGTTAACGACAACTTTACCAAACGGCTACAAAATATTCTAAATCATTCGAGCCTGACTCCCTTTAAAAATCTCTCAATTCTGTGATTTGTTGAGTTGGGTGACACTTTATAAACTTTGTGAAATGCTGTCACTGACAAATTATTAATTAGCGGTGCCTGCTCGTAAATTCGGCATTAAATGTAAAACATAAAGTTGCCTCTTGTTTCCTGTGTGAACTCATGTATGTAGAACTATCTAGTCAGCGCTACTCCTGAGTTGCATTGTGGGTAATGCAGGCGCCAGGTTTTTGAAAAGCAGCAAAACAAATGATCAGAATCGATACAGCAGATGTAGAGATATCGCCATTTTTATTCTACGCATTCTTCTTTCTTTTCAAAACCTGGTGCCCACATTACCCACAATGCATCCTGGCTGCTGAGTGACATCACTGGAGGGAATTTATCAGATTACACGCAGCGTCATGTGGAGCTAAAGGCTTTGTACTACTGTAAACCACCTTAAAAGTGGGGAAGTCGCACAAAACCAGAGATTAAAAGTGCAATAACTTTAATTGAGGCCATCTTTTTAGAAAATCCAACAGGAAATAACTGGTTCAAATGCTCGATATCCTGCAGAAAACCAGTCTAACCAGCAGGAACACGCTCTTTGTGATCGTCCACACACTGGGCTTTGCTGCATTCATGATGAATGAACCTGTCTTTAGTCTTCTCCCTCCACCAATCCATCACGAACGAGGCTCCGCACGAGACGGAGGGGAAACAAATGCGCCTCGTTTGTTCGCTTATTATATGAGATTATTGATCTGAAGGCGGTGAAATCCCATCGTTATTCCAGGCAAACTCTGTAAAACGCTGTCAGGCACAAAAACCCCAAGGATAAACACAAGGTATGCAGAGACACGCCAGATGTTTTTTGTTATTGCATCCAGTAAGAATACGACAGAATATTCAGAACCATCTGTTCTTAAACATTCATCATCTGTGATTTAGGAGAACATCACCCCTCTGAATCTCCTCCCAGTCCTCCGTAAGTCTTGTTTTTTCTTTCTTTAAATGAAGAACTGCCCTGTACAACATTTTTTTTTTTTTTTACAGAAACGTAAAAAAAAAGAGATGACTAGAGGAGCAGAAGTAGAAAAAGGAGGCTTGTCATTTCTGTGCCTGTGTGTTTGTAAAAATGCCGTGAAGTTCCTGTTGTAGTTTCCTGTTTGTGTCGTTGGGTCGACGACACAAGCAGCAGCTGTTTTTTGGTGAATTATTAAAAGCAAAACGCTCTGAATCTGAACTACGACGACTCCCGACGTCTTTATTTACGTACCGAGAGACACGACGGGTGAATACAGCGAAACATTTAACTGGTGTGTGTTCATTTATACGTGTGTTATGGACGTTTTTCTGTCCACTGATCTGATGGAAGCCCTTTTCCACCTGTGAAAGAAATTAAATGAAAACTAATTATGTAGTAAAAAGTCATAAATACTAGATATGAAGTTGGAATTATGAGAAAAAAAGTCTAAATTTGAGATAGAATAGAAATAAGGAGGAAAACAGTCACAATTATGAGACAAAAATTATTCATTATGAGATAAAACATTGAAATTTTAAATATAAAGTCAAAATGATGAGATTAAAAAGAAAAAAATAGATAAAAAGTCAGTGTGTCAGATAAAAGTTCACAAATATGAGGGAAAAAAAAATCTAAATTTTAAATAAAAAGTCGAAATAATTTGAAAAAAGTCACAATTATGAGACAAAATGTGAAATTATGAGTTAAACAGTCAAAATTATAAGATACAAATTCATTATCATGTCATTGAATGTCAAAAATATCAGATATAAAGTCATAATTATGAGAGAAAAGTCAAAATTTTAGATATAAATTCAAATTAATGTGAAAAAAGTTACAATTATGAGACAAAAATGAATTGTTATGAGATAAAAAGTAAAAATTCTGACCGAAAATCATTATTATGACATCAAAAGTCATTATTTTGAAAGGAGTATGTGATAAGAAGCCACAATTATGAACTAAATGTGTCATATTATAATATTAAAAGTCATATTTATTGGGTAAATGTTGACTTTCATTCCTCATAATTGCGACTTTAGTTTGCATTTTGTTCCTGTAACGGCAGAAAGGAACTTCCACAGCCTGAAAACGTGTCAAGGAAGCAAAACAACTTCAGATTAAATGTTTAATTCTGCACCTTATTTTTCATCTTTAACAGAAAAGTCCATTATTATAGAAACGCGTTGACGTTTCCAGCCTCAGAAACAAAGATAACGTTTCCACTGGGAGATAAAGAAGCGTTTTCCTGGTAGCTTTATTTATCGAAGACTTCCCGGCTGAGTGAACTCTCTGTTTCCCCTCAGGAGCCTCTTTTCTCCTCAAATATTTATTGATATAGTGTGAGGGAGGTAATTAACGCTCTCCGGGGACCAACTGCAGCCGCTTCGCTACAGAAAACACACCTCCATTCCTCACAGGCGGCCGCTAATGACGACCGGGCTCATCGCGGCCAGCAGAACCAGAACCAGCCGTCTCTGCTCGCTGCTTAATGATCGCCTCGTCACCGTGACGACCGAGGAGCAGCACTTCATCTCCAACTGCTGCAATTATCCTCGAAGGACAGACGATTTAATGATGTTTCCAGGTTTCACTTATTATTTTCCAGCTTCTTCAAAAGGTTTGCAGACATCCTGCTAATTAGTAGATTTCATGCTGTGACACATAATGACTTACTCTAAAGATGACTATAAAAACAAACAACTCTGTACCTGTTTTAGTTATGAGATAAAGTCAAATAATGACGTAAAGAGTCAAATTATGAGGTTAAAAGATACAAATTATGAGATACAAAGCTGGATTATGAGATAAAATGTGAAATTATTAGATAAGAAATCAAAATTATCAAATAAAAGTCAAAATTATTAAATAAAACTTTGTTATCATGAGAAAAAATGTCAATATTACGACTTAATTATTAATAATTATGTGAGGATTAACTAAAAGGTAAAATTATTAAATAAAAAGTAATACAACAGACATACAAAGTTGAATTATGAGATAAAATGTGAAATTATGAGATATAGCCTAACATCGAATTAGGGAAACAAAAGTAGAAAATTATGAGATGAGAAGTCAAAATGATCAAATGAAAGTCAAATTATGAGGTTAAAAGATTAAAAAAATATGAGATATAACGTTGAATTATGAAATGAAGAGTCAGCTTTTGACGAAAATTCATTACTGTGAGAAAAACAATGAGAAAAAAGTCCAAATTTGAGAAAAAATGACAAAAACTAAAAAATAACAGATATTAAGTTATAATTATGAGAAGATTATGAGATAAGTAGCCAAAGTTATAAACTAAAAGGTCAAATTATGAACTGAAAAGTAAAAATTACGAGAAAAAACGTCAAAATTATGACAAAAATATTAAGAATTTTATGAGATGAGAAGGCTAACGTTTGAGCAAAAATGTCATCATGAGAAAAAAAGTACAAATTTAAGACAAAAATTATGGAATAAAGAGTTCAATTATGAGGTTAAAAGATGAAAAATTATGAGATACAAAGTTGAAATAAAGAGATAAAATGTGAAATTATGAGATATTACGACGAATTACGAAATAAAGAGTCAAATTTTGACAAAAAAATTATTATTCCGAGAAAAACAATTATGAGAAAAAAGACAAAATTTGAGAAAAAAAACTAAAAAATATCAGATACAAAGTCATAATTATGAGAAGATTATGAGATAAGTAGCCAAAGTTATACACTCAAAGGTCAAATTATGAACTGAAAAGTAAAAATTACGAGATAAGAAGTCAAAATTATCAAATAAAGCTGTAAAAGGACGTTTGAAAATACAATCAAACGAGAGAACAACTCAAACTGAGAACGCTGTGAATGTTGGACATGTCAGTCCTTCTTGTTCTGCTGCAGGTAATTTATTACCCAGCTGAATGGTGAGGTGAGGCCGGAGGAGGCAGTTTGTCAGCTTGTCATCAGTATATTGTGTTTGGACGGGCGAGCAGAGACTCGGATGGACAGTCGGCAGCTCAGAGGGACGATAAGAGAAGAAGCCGCCGCAATGAAGAGGAACGTGTGATCTGTTAAATCTCTAACGAGGTCCTCAGACAGTCGAAAACAAACTGAACGATGTTTAATCACAGACGAGATCCTCAGCTTAAAGCGAAACTCTCGCCAAAATACAATCAAGGCTTTTTTTGTGAATGTATATGAGTCAAACCTTTGTTTAAAAGCATAATTACGAGGTCAAACTCATTTTCAATGGGAGTGCTACAGGCAAATAAGCGATAGCATCAAAATCTCTATTTATAAAACAGTAAGAAGACTCGACACAACATGAAACTTTGCTCGTAGTATCACCAGGGTCTCTACACATGAAGACGAGCACTGAGAACATTGTTTGTGTACACAGAGTTACTAAAAAGAAGGTTTTTGAACAACTCACATTAGCAGTAGCTTGTTCCGCTCGCCGCCGTCCTGCCAGTGGAGAAGTGTTGATCTCAGAATGTGACGTAACCTGGAGGACAGTTAAGGTGGAACGCTCCTAAAGCTTAGTTCCATATATATACAGGATAATTCGTTGTTTAGCCGTTAGCAAAAAACAATATTGACCTTGAAGTTGAAAAAGGAGCCTCATATAAGAGACGATACTAAAATAAAAAGCTGGAAAAGTCACATGAGATCTCGGGTGGATAGTTGTTGCAGGAAGACAGTAGTTCCACCTTAACTGTCCTCCAGGTTACGTCACATTCTGAGATCGACACAAAATAGAGATTTTGATGCTAGCATAAAAGTGCCCGTAGCACTCCCATTGGGAGTGTTGGAGGAGGATTTGGCTCTCTTCATAGTGTAATCTGATGCCTCCGTAGAGGGAGAGTAGATCTACATTCATACATAAACAAACAGGGTAAAACCAGCAATTTGGTTAAATCTGAAAATTGCGATGATGCACACTGACATCAAACAAAGAAGCCAAAAGCAAAAAAACAACAACTGATTTTTTCCTTTTAAACACTGAAAATGGCATTTCGGAATATCAGGAGAAATGTCGTTCACGTATACGGAAGGCCAAAACGCGTAGAATAAATCTGTTTGGTTTGGTTGTATCTGGTTTGTCTGTAGTTGATCTTATATCTCAAGCAGATTCGTATCATTCTAGGATAGAAAAGAGTTATCGAGGTGTAAATATCTGCTTGTCCGCATACTTCTGGCCTCGTAGTGTTCATATGCTACGAGTGCAGGTCTCCTGAGAGCTTCTTCATGTAGCCGAGGATCACAGTGTCGAGTGGTTCACGATGACTAATCAAGTGACTTGTTTAAAAAAATTGAGAGGGTGCATTTCCAAAGAAGTCTTGAGTATCACAGGTCAGAAAACATTTCCTCTCATTAAACATCATTAAGGAATCATGCGAGCAGAGGTGTCGAGATGACTCATTACTTTTTCAAAAACAAGCCAGAATGTTTCCAGTTCAATGCCAGCGCTCGTTTTTATGTGAGTGGGTGTCGATTTACAAAAAAATGTATTTAGAAGGAGAGCGTTTATTAATTCTGCTCCGATCGTTTAAATTAGCAGGCGGCTAAATACAAACCAGTGACACTGAGGTCTGATTCCCTAAAGACTTGAAATGTAAATTGTTCTTGAAGTTGAGTCTCCACTTCATGATTTTATTTCACATGGTGATGCAGCCAGGAACAAATCTGAAGTGCTCCACAAAGAGCTCTCCATCAGGTGCCGGCCTCCAGAAAGAAAAAAGATTAGCTTCTGAATTTCACGAGCGTGGGATTGATTGGTAATGCATGGTGGACGCTGTCAAAATGCAAATGAGCACCATCGTATTCTGAAAACCCTGAGAATGAGGGTCGCATGTATGCAAGTGCAGCCACACACACACACACACACGCTAATTAACCTGTCATTACACACACCTGCACTCCAAAGAACGATCGGTGCAGTAACAGGATTGATTTTCCTCCTCGTCTGTTCGCTGAATTTGCTGCTAAGTGGGGGTCATTTTATTACGCTGTCATATTTCAATTTGTTTGATCGTCGCAGTGTCAGACTGCAGCTTCTGTCCTGGAAGCAGAGACAAGAGCTCAGACATTCAGTACCGACAGAACAACGCTGTTCTTTATCTTGTGACGGAGCTTATAGCTTATGGTGTGCTTAGGTTTAGACACACTTGTTTGTGTCTTTGGTCCCCACAAACACAGCTGAGGCCTTGTGAAAAACGTGAAAGTTTTAACACCACAAATACCAGAAACGTGGCTGGAGATTTTCCGACTTCCCATCAAACATGTTTGGTTCGGTCTCCACAAAGCCTAAGTCCAGTCAAAATCCCTGCTTTTATTGCCACAAACATTGCCGGAAATGTCCTGATGTCTCGTTAAAAACACCTGATTTTGTCACCACAAACCATCAAAAATATCCAGTTTTGGTCTCCACAAGCACAGCTGGAAATTGTCCCTAGCTCTAGTCAGAAACACCTGCTTTTATTGCCACAAACACAACTGGAGATGTCCTGAATCCTCGTTGAAAACATCCAATGTTGATCTCCACAAACACAACTGGAAATTTCTCATAACATCTTGTTAAAAGCACCTGGTTTTGTCAACACAAACCGTTGGAGATGTCCTGACTTCCCATCTAAAATATCCAGTTTTGGTCTCCACAAGGACAGCTGGAAATCATCCCTAGGTTTAGTCAGAAACACCTACTTTTATTGCGACAAACATTGCTGGAAAAGTCCTGTGGCCTTGTGAAAAACACCTAGTTTAAACACCACAACACAGCTGGAGATTTCCTGCCTTCCCATCAAAATATCCTACTTTGGTCTCCAGAAACACAGCTGAAAATTATCCTGATGTCAACTTCTTGTCAAAAATGTTTTTAATGCCACAAACATGGATGGAAATTTCTCCCGTGGTCTTGTTAAAAACGCCATGTTTTGTCACCACAAACGCAGCTGGAGATGTTCTGATTTCCCGTCAAAGTATATATCAGATTTTTATCACCACAAACAAAGACTTGAGAGTCCTCGTTGAAAACATCCAGTTTTGTCACCACAAACAGTCGTGGAAATTGTCCCTTGGTCTTGTCAAAAACAACCACTTTTAATGCCACAAACATAATTGGAAATGTCCTGAGGTCCTGTTAAAAAAACTGGTTCTGTCACCACAAACCATTGGAGATGTCCTGATTTCCCATCAAAAATATGCAGTTTTGGTCTTCACACACACAGCTGGAAATTGTCCTGAGGTCTTATGGTCTTATGTGGTTTTGTCACCACAAAAACAACTAGAAATCATTGCGAAGTCTCATCAGAAACATCCACTTTTTTTGCTGCAAACACAGCTGGAAATTTTCTGAGGTCTTGTAAAAAAAAAATAACCAGGTTTTGTCGCCACAAAACATGGATGCCCTCCAAAAATATCAGTTTTATACATGGCTGGAACACCAGGGACTTAGAAAACAAAAGGCTTTCTACAGCTCATCCGACATTTTCTTGTTTTTGTAAATTGTAAAAGAATTCCCCATCCTCTTCAGTTGTTTAGCAGAATGCAGCAACGCTGTTTTGCTGTGAAGCTCCAGAAAAGCTTTGTGGACTACGACACTTTCCATCAGCGGGAGGAATGCATTTTCATTTTGGGGTTAAAGAATCTAAAAACTTCCTCCACCTCTGCAGAAATTCATGTGTGAAGCGTTAAAGGGTTAAATAATACTGTAGTATATTCGCTGTACTTTACACATGAATAGTTTCCCCTTAAGAACACGTCGCCGTGTTCGCACCAACTGTAACTTTAATGACTTCCCAGCTGCTGTCTTCACTGGCAACATACTGTACGCCTCCATCTTTCTGAAACTTTGTCCTCTAATCCTTTCAAATATTTAACTTTTCAGCTGTCTGACATACTGTAGGAGTGTTTTCTGAAAAATTGATATTGCTTTTACGCAGTCCGTTGCACACTGTCACCCAACACTGCCTCCTACAAATAAGAACCATAACTTCCTCCAGCGTGAGGAAAAGAAGTCTCATCTGCTGCCAGGCTTAAACACATGACGGTCTCCAAAGCTTATGCCAACAATCCATGATACACCCTGGAGAGCGCTCACATAATGCTGTAGTGATACAAGAAAGTAGTTCCTGTGACATTCCTGGCATTTCGTACTGCGTTCCAGTGAGGAAGAAAACATGCAAATCATCAGCCAAAACCGTTGAGAACGTCTCTGCTCGAGGTAGATAAATACAGGAGGAGCTGGTGGTTCGTTATCAAAAACACAAAACTCCAATCAGAGCTGCAACTTTTCACACAAACAAGCTGTTGGAGAATTCCTCAGATCTGTAACACTTCATTTTCTTGGCTGCGTGAAACACAAGAAAGCAGAAAACAATATGGAAATGAGAGTTTTTGCCTGTTTTTTTGTTTGTTTAAGCTGCGTGGGAAGAGTTGGCGTAGCGTGTCGCTCTCTCACAGGTACATTATTCTGCCAGTGTGCAGGAGTGAAATGAAGTTATTGATCCCTCCTCTGGTGATCCATCCAGAGAAGACTGTAGCTAGTAGCAACAGATCTGCAAAGCAAATACAAGTGTTTGACTGACAGGGGGTTTAATTAAGTGTGAATGTCATTCAACAGATTAATGTTAAATGGTGATTTGACGGCGCCAAAGGAAAATGGAAGGTGTTGCTGTGAAATAATAATAAGTAAAAAGGGTTATTTTGTTAGTTTAGTTTGTCAGACTTGTCTAATATCTAATTATTTCTATTGTGAAACTTGTTTTGACATACTACCTCGATTGTCTTCCCTCAAATAAAATGTGTCTTGACTTAAAATTGATTCCTGTTTCCTAAAAACTACACAAATTGAGTATTTCCATTTCATATCACTTTATTCTTGTACCTCTTGAGAATGAGAATAAATTGCATTTGTTATAAAGTAATGAAGATGTATTTATAATTTAATACAAACTATAAAGGAGAACCAGTGTTCCTATGTGTTGATTTGACAAGACATTTGCATGAAGGAACGACTGAAATGTAATGACTGCTTTTAGCACTTCAGAGGAATTAATCAATTAGAAGTGTGCTGATAAAACAGTGTCCCTTTTCCTGATTATTAGTACTGAATCGCCGACACATCCTCATATTTAAATGATGAATTCAGTCAGTCAACAACAACATTACGTAGACAACGTATGGTACTGTATACCTTACGCAGTACAGATGACTGGAACTTCATCATCATGTAGTTAACGTTGTGAAATGGTAGCAGTTTGGTTAGGTTTAGGAAACTGAACTACTTGGTTGGGTTTAGGAAACAAAACTGCTTGGTTAGGTTTAGCTAACAAAACTACTTGGTTGGGTTTAGGACACAAAACTACTTGGTTAGGTTTAGCTAACAAAACTACTTGGTTAGGTTTAGCTTACAAAACTACTTGGTTGGATTTAGGACACAAAACTACATGGTTAGGTTTAGGAAACACAACTACTTGGTTGGGTTTAGGACACAAAACTACATGGTTAGGTTTAGGAAACAAAACTACTTGGTTGGGTTTAGCTAACAAAACTGCTTGGTTGGGTTTAGCTAACAAAACTGCTAAGTTAGGTTTAGGAAACAAAACTACTTTAGGTTTGTAATTTAAGTTAGGCTTATAATCATATGTACATAACATGAGTGAAAAATGATTTTGGTAAGTTTAGGCATCAAAACTACTACTACGTTATGTTTGGGAAAAGATCACGGTCAGGTTTAAATGAGTAAGTTACCTTAAGTTTCATTCATAATGTTAGTTACCCGACATGGGTTAAGTAAGTTGGCGTTGACGTTGGTTTCACACAAGAATTCCACTGGTGACCACTGCTTCAGACAGTGTTTCAACATTAGTAAGTGTGACACCACTGGATATATTGGAGATGTCAGGGCATTTTCTAGGCAAAATCATGTGTTTGTTTACGCTCAAACCCAACCAGACAATAAAGACTGCGATAAAATAGTAAATTGAGCCTAAAGGAATGTAAATTTGCAACATAGCTGTCAAGATGTATTCTTGAAATTGGGTTGCGTTTCCCATGAAGCGACTCAACAGCATCTTTCATTACATCCAAATGAAATAAAGAGTCTAAAGCCGGAGCTGAGAAAGTCCTGATTATAACATCAGGATTATTGTCTCTGACTTAACAGGCTCCACTGTTTCCACACACTGAGTAGAAGTTCTGGTGATATATAAACGGATCTAATGTTCTGAATCACAATGTATTCAAAACAAAGATCTCACACTGAAGGTGAAAACCAAACCTGAAAAGAGGGAAAACTGTTTTCCTGCCAGAAAAATGTCCTCACCAGTCAGGTTATTCTAAAGTATTCATGATGTTTTGATGCACTGAAGTAAAACTGGGTTACAGTGACGGGCTCTCAGACAATATCTCTGCTCGAATAGATACAAGGGGCTGATGTTTGAGATAACTCAGATCACCCTGATGTTTATCTCAGGAAACGATCATCTCATCGTTCCTGCCTCTTAATTTCCTCTCGATTCGTGTGTCACGACACGTTCCGGTCAGCCTCAGACCTTTTCGCTCCGACGTACTCTCTCTGTGGCCTTTTACCATGAGCTGGAGGGGAGGGCAGATGGCCAACCAGACCCTGAAATGCCTCCAATTTCTCCTCCGTCTCGACATCTGGTGTGAGAAACAAGTGTGAGAAGTTTGTGGCCATCGCTTACTGCACGAATTTATAGGCACGGAAAGTTCGAGAGGTAACCGAGAGCTCATCGGGGGACTGTAGAAGAAGAAAAATAGGGCTTGTAATTTAAATGGCTATAGCAGCTCCCTTGTGTTTGTCTCATTTTCTTCACAGAGGATGCCCGCGAGGTAACGATGGGGTGTAAACAACAGATGGTAACGCTTTATCAACGGCGAGCACTCGGCTCCTCCGCTCAGCCCTCTTTGCTATTCTTTGAACTTATACTGAATCTCAGTATTGTTTGCTCGGAGAGTCGCCTTGAACCGGCTTCCTTCCTCCCCGAGCTCCACGACCTGAAAGTGTGTACAGGCAGTCATTTCCCATCCCTCCTCCCTCCTGCTTCACTCCTGGAAATCCCTCTCTGACGCCGACAATCCCCCGATTCCCTCGTGCAATTACACTTGAAGGACTTAATCACGCCGGTTGACACTCGCCGCCTTTTTTTCTTTTTTGGCCCCGGGATTCTCCTGGTTTGTACCTCTCTGATTGACTCGACCGCTCCGACTTAATTACCGATTTAATAGACATGGTTTTTCGTTTTCCCTCCTCGTCTGCCTCTCCGTGCCCATCAGTGTCTTCTTATCTTCCAGGAGGGGTGTCGAGGATCAGAGGGATACCCGTTAAGAGGAGGCTTAATTAGGAGTTTAAACAGCCGAGAGCGTTGCTTGTGTAAGAAGTGGCCCTTTTGTTGGAGAGCTCTGTCAATCTTTGCAGGGATAGTTGGCGGCGATGGAGATGGAGATGGAGACAAGATGGATGTCAGTGTTTCTGCAGGCTTCTCTTTAACCCGTCACTTCAGCTTCACCACTGACGGGCCTTCCTATTTAACATTTAACAGCCCCCGTCTCCACTGCGAGATGTTTAAAAGTAGTGATGCAGCAAATTATTCAACCCCTTTTCAATAATTGATTGATTCTTTTCATGAAATGCTAAACATTCGTAGGGTTCACAGTTTTTGCTGATAACCATCAAAGACGAACAAACAAATAAGAAACGATACCTCAAGCTGTGAGGACAGCAGGACATTCAGATAAACAATTAATTAACTGAAAAGACTATTCAGGTCTTTGAATTAATATAAGTAAGCAAACTTTATTCATGCCCGAGAACAAATCCGTTTAAATGTTACTAATCGGTCAAAGCACGAGGCCACAAGTTGTTACGAACATCCTTTTTGAAGTCGTTAATCACAACGGATCAAAGGAACTTGTATTTCTCTTACGTTTTCCTTTGGAAGATGATAAAATGAGTAGCCGTCTGTGACTAACGAATAAACAGCCTCAAGTTCGATACGGATGTGGCTGAATCTCAAAAACTAAAATGATCTCAGATGTTTGGTACCATTTGGCTAAGAACAACCTTGTTTACTTTATCAAATGCATGATTAAGTTATAAGTTAAGTTCACTCAAAGCTACAAATGTGAACCTCAGGACGGTCAGCAGGATTCATCTTCAGGGGATCATGAGCGTTTGTACAAAGTTTTGTGCCAATATATCAAGTAGTTGTTACCATATTGAAGTTTGGACCAAAGTGATCAACTGATCAATTAATCTGGCGAACCCACACACTCTCACTGCTTGGACTGTTTCCACAAGGCTCCTCTGACGGTCTAAAGGCAAGAAGAGCTGAGAGTCTTGTTTCCGTTTGACCTTTGTGGCTTGGAGAGCAAACCATCAACCGTCGTCGGTCTTTGTGACGGAGCAACGCTCGTCCTTCGGCTTCAATGCTGCGTCTCTGCAGACGACATCGAGGGTTTGAAGAGAGCTGAGAAGGGGATGAAATAGATTTAAAACTAAGGAGAAGCTGCTCGAGATTCATAATCCATCACACTGATTTCTTTATTACCCTCGTCTTTGGTTTTCAACTACTTTATAAAATCTTGTTGCCAATTTTCAGCTGCCAAAAGCAATCGTACTCTCCAACTTCACCCGGCAGACGAGCGATAAATAAATATGAACCTTGAAGGATAATGTGAATTTATTCTTCTGCTACATTTGAAAGGTCACTGTTTGACATTTGACCGAAATGTCAGATGTCAGAGCTTCCTTGACATCCCACCGACTAGAAGTTGCTGTTTGAGGTTTTTTTTTGTTTGCTTGTGGCAAGACAACTTCTGACACATCTCACCAACCAATTCATGGATTTCTTTAAGAATTGGTGCAGCCATTCTTGATTCCCAGAGGATGAAGCTCAGTGACTTTGGTGATTCCTTGACTTTTCCTTGACTCACCATGAGGTTGACAGAAGCGGGGTTAAGCGTCAACCGTGGCCAACCTCGTTTTAACCAGAAGAGAAAGATCTTCACCACCTAAACAATCTAAATCACTCCACACTTCTTTCACTGGACTCCACTTCCTCTGACACCCTGTTGTTTTATTGTTCTGGCTGGTTCTTGACCTCTTCAGCTGCTGCAGTCGCTCAGTCGTCCAGACTTCAGTGCTCGCTTGTGTTTTCTCTCCTCCTCAGCCCATCAAACGACAGCTAACCCTCCCCTGATGCCAGACATCTCCGCCAGCTTTTCATTCGTTGCCGTCCACTCAGAATGACAAACTCTTTTCCCCTGCGCCTGTAATCGCTCAAATCTCTTCTCCCCCACTCGTACGAGTCCACTCGTCCTCTTCAGTCACTGTCTTTCCACCATCTTTCCTCCCTGTTTTTTGGGAGCCTGTGTTGATTACGTGTTGATGGAGAGACACACTCATCTGGCAAATATCCTTCCTGACAGCCCGCTATAGATTTTTTCCTCATCCGTTCATCGTGGTTCGCCTGCATTATTTATAGCATCAAAAAGAGGTGCCATATCAAATTTGTTCCTCGTCTCTTCTGAATTCAGCAAAAAGCTCGCATCGCCGGTGAAGACAGCATTGATCCTCTCTGGTCCCAGGAGGCGGTTTAAATGTATTTTTTCCAGCAGGCAAAGCACTTCATCTTCAATCAGATTGTTTCTTAATTAGATTTGTGGCACAGATTATTTGCCGTCAGCAGTGACAGGGCCGTAAAAACAGTGCCGGTCGCGCGTGGCGGCAGGATCGATGCTGTGCCGAGGCGACCTTTGCTTGTAGGTGGTAGAAACGTACATTTGCATATTTTTACATCAGGAACGTGGTCGTGGGTTTTCAGTTTGCTCTCTCTCCTCCACCCACGCACGCTCTTAACAGCCTTCGCATGTTTTGATAGTTCAAAGAGGCATAAACTGAAATTAATTCTGCCAGCGCCAGCAAAGGAGCAAAGCGCTTGCTCCCTTCCATTTCCACTGACGTTTTCGCCGTTTGGCGGTATATTTTCCTCGACCGTCCCATCACCGGTTTAATTTATTTACTCCTCTTATTGATTCAGATGGTTCCCAGCGATGCATGGCCCTGTGCAAATGATTGGACTGTACTGGGAGTATTGACTGTGGAAACCCTTTATTGTGCCATCATCGCACGCGGCCTCTTGCAAGCCAATTTCTGCAAGCGGTGCAATTTTTTATGCTCACAATCATAAAAAGGCAGACAAGCAAAATTATGCACACAGAAGCAAACACACACCTGCACAACCTCGCTCGCTGCGAGGAAGGCCGCTTTTTTCTTTCAGCAGCCTCGGCTCTGGCTTGTCGAATCCATCAGTTAGGGAGGTAAAAAAAAAGCAAAGCCAGCCGTTTTTCAGTAAATCCCACATCGTCAAAGTCATCACTCGACCTGCATGTCCACATCTCAGGCCTCTAAAAAAGATGTTAACGCCTCACACACTCTTGTTTTTGGCTCAGTTTTTTACCTCCACCCTTCACTTTTTAAAGCGCCCCCTCAGAACAGAGTTAGAAGAGGTAGAGTCCTCGATGGCGTTTATGTAAATGGATGCCATTTTTTGCTATTTAACTGACGGAGATCACAGCGTCTCAGCCCGACATTTGGACAGGAATATCTCACATAATGTTTGGTCTAGAAAGATGTTGCTTTCCTCTTTACAGAAATACAAGATACTCAAAATCTTTGAGACAAAGTTACTCAAAATGTTGGTGAAGGTCACATACGATGTGCCGATATTAATATATATATCAGATAATGCAGAAAATTATGTTTGGGGTCATTTATAATATTACAATTTCAAGTTTATTTTCTTGTTTCTGTGCACTGATAGACACTAAAATTAAGGTTAATCTGTCAAATATCTGCCTCCATCACACTTTCCTTTAAGGGCTCATTGTAAAACTGAAAAATTCTGCATATTTAGTATAAATAGTATATAGGCTGATATATTGATAACAGAAGTTTTTAATCCCTGATCAGTCGGGCTATAGTTTTAAATATCAAAACAGGATCCAACAGACCAACTGAACGTGGAATATGACATCTTATTTTTCATGTAATCATCAAAGACTAATTTTAATGACATTTGATAGATTGTCAGAATTAATTTCACACACACTTTTCAGCTGTTTAAGCCTGCAGGATACAAAATGTGTCAGCTGCAGCTAGAAAATCACAACTAGTCCAATCAGAAATGTCCCACTTTCCTGAATAAAATAGATATTTACAAAAAGGCAGCTCTCATTAAAGTTACAGCTGTTTCTGAAATGTGTGTTAAGTGTCTCTGCTTCCTCACGACCAACAGGACGAACGTGCGAGCAGTTATTTCCACTGGAATGCAGGAAATGTGCATTTACGACATTTCCTCCTTTAAAAAAAGACACGTCAGAACACGAATGCCATTTCGAGACTCGCCGAAACGAGTCTGTAATTATCCTTTGATCTGATGGCGCAGCAGGAGGGAACACAGATAGAGCTAATAGCCTGCGTGCTTTCCTTTAAAGATAAGAGAAAATAAAGTCATTTAAAAGAAAAACTGGCTCCAAAACACGAACTGAAGCTCCAGACACAGACACCAAATGTGTGCAAAGACTTAAACAAACAGTATTAAAGTACTTTTTTACAGTAGAGTCAGCGTACCAGTTTTAAAGTGATGCCTTATCAACTGGAATTAGTGGCGCACTGTCACTGTTGTAGCTGTGTTAGCATCACAACAGACTAATTAAGACATGCAGGGGTGGATTTAGTCATCCTTGAACACAACCACCTTTAACGTCTTCTCTTCAGGCTTGATCTTCGCTTCGATGCAACAAAATATTGGATTTCGTGGTAAAAAAAAGTGTCTCTGGGCTTGTTAGGTAGAGCGGACAGGCAGGTTGTGTCGGTGTGTTTACTGGTGGTGATTTAGTCATCCTTGTACACAACTACCCGCAATGTCCTCTCTTAAGGCTTGATTACCCTGCCGCTGCTAAACCACCCGGCTGGTCTGCTTCACCCTAATGAGCCAAGAGACACTACAGCTCTGTGTCGGTGTGTTTACTGGTGGGGAAACTAAAGCTCATGAACACCTACTCGTAACGTCTTCTCTTCAGGCTTGATTGTTGCTTCGATGCAAGAAAATATTGAATTTCGCAGTAAAAAAAAAAGTGTCTCTGGGCTCGTTAGGTTGAGGTGACAGGCAAGTTGTGTCGGTGTGTTTACTGGTGGGGAAACTACAGCTCACAATCTCCTGTATCTCCACTGCTGGTTGGTTGTTTTTACAAAAGTATAATGTCTCGTGAGACGCCATCCTTTGGCAGAAGTGGTTATTGTTATGGCAGCAAAAATGTCTAACAGAGGTGGGATATTTTACAGTTGACTGTCTTTCAAATCGGTGCAAAACGTACAGCAGATAACAATATATGTATATCTGTGATAGGCCAATATCGGTCAAACGATATATCCCAATTTTAACCCAAACAACCAAATGTTTTCTTAAACCTAACCAGCGAACAGTATGCTGGTTAGGTTTACAGTCATGTTGTTCTAGGAAAGTTGGCAGTCAACCTTTTCAGTCATTAGTCACGATGCAAAAGACTTTTCGACTTTTTCCAGCTAGTTCGTCTGAGTTTGTTTGCCGCCTACAGTCCCTGTTGAGTCTCAACTAAACAGTCTACGAGTGGAAAGAAAAACAAAAAACAAACACCAAAGTGATGGGTTGTGTTTTCAGCATTTTTGAGAGAAAGTTTCATTTTCGCTCGTGTTTAAAATGTGAAGCTTTGTGTGCAACCGTGTGAGTAACTCAACGGGATTCATCAACAGGCAAACAAAGCAAAACTGACAAGGCAGGCGGGCAGCAAAACGTCCAAAGAGAGAGACGCAAATGACATTTATAAATAACGAGCAGGAGCAAACTGGAGCGCCCGACGCAATCTGATTGTTTTCACCCTCAACATAATAAAATAAAGATTATAAAACGTAGATATTAAGCCTTATTTTAAATTAATGTTTGTCCACGTTCCTTTGTTAACAAGGAGCTCTGCCGTAAAAAAAAAAAAATTGCTAAAACACAGAAGAAGAAAATCAATCTTTAAAACAACAATGTGCTGTGAATTCTGGTTCATGGATCTCATGCGTAAACACACAGAGCTCATTATACAGTCAGACATAGAAAAAATCAATCCAGAACAACTTCTGCATGAAAAAGAAGTGTTTTTTAATACGACCACCACAGAATACACGAGTGTGAAGATTTCTTCAGAAAAAACAACCACATGCTGACGGTGAAAGCAGTTTGTTACGACCCGGATTCATAATTATTGATCGGCCGGATGGGAAGTAAAGAAGTATAAATGCTAATATAAATGTTTCAGGTATCTGTACTTTGACCGTAACGCAAATATCTGAACTCTCTCCATCACAACGGGCTTGTTTTGAGGTGAATTATTTTTGTTAGGCGTCATCGAAAGACTGATAACAGTTGTAAGAATCCATAAACAGACAGAGAGGGAGACTGGAATGTGGAGAAAAGGCGTGTTAGTGTCTCGTATCTGCAGAGAGTTTCTGATTTTCTCTCTTTGTTGCTGCTCGGGACGCTTTACCAACCCAACATGTGTCTGTTTGACGTCCTGGGAATGAGACTCAACAATCAGCTGTCTTTGTGGTGCGTTCAGGAACAGCTGGGACAAATCCTACTGATTCTACCTTTAACTTTAATAGTCTTTGGATTCTATTAATATGATGTGAGCTTCAGTTAGCTTTGACCACAAATGTCCTTCAGAGGGAGACTTTTTACTCTGAGACTCTGAGTACATGTCAGAGTCTGTAATCTATTACTTTACTGGAGGAAACAAGCTGGATCAGTACTTTTACACAAATATCTGAACTTCTACTGGAGGACAGAACGTGTGGACTGTCGACACATCTGGTGTTCACACATGTGCAGGACCGCCAACTCAACTGAGGTCCATGTGAAAGGAAAAGAAGAAGAGGAAGAAGAAAAAGAATGACAAGAAGAAGATGAAGGACAAGCAGAGGAAGAGGAAGAAGAAGAGGAAGAAAAAGAAGAAGAAGAAGAAGAAGAAGAATTCTATTTACATGACGTGAGCTTCAGTTAGCTTTGACCACAGACGTCCTTCAGAGGGAGACTGAACTTCTACCGTAGGAAATTAAGTAATTAGTACGTTACGGTTTGTCTCGGGGAATAAAGATAATTCCTCAGTGGGACGAAAACATTTGTTTGCGATCATCTTCAGTGTTTTTCTACATGCGAGCGCTGACTGCGTCTGACCCTGTTCGATGCTCCACTTCTACCTGCTCTGACGCCATCGATCTGTTTACGCCTCTCCGCCTTAATGAATGCACCAGGGAGGCTGCAGAGGCGGCGTGACGGATTAAAGGAGGTCAAACTCGACTCAAAACAAATGTGTCTAATCCCGGGAATATGCATCACGCTGCTCTTGTGTACGCCGTGACCTGACAGGAAGCTTTTCTTCACCATGCACCGATTTCTGTCCGTCCAAACAATCCAGCCTCAACCCAGCGGCATCGGCCTGACACGTACCGGAGTAGAGACGTGCACCGGAGTGGACTTTCAAGGGTATTCGAGCGTATAAACTGCTGCGCTGCCCTTGAGCAAGATGGTCGGAGGAGAGAATAAATTCAGACTGTGTTACTACTAGAACTTCTACTGGGTGGGAATTAAAGGTCACCAATGTTTCTTTAAATTAGACCACAACAGAACTACATCCAGTCCTCGCTGAGGGGACGTCGCGGCTCTTTTTGTCCTCCCATTTGTCACCGCCGCGTCGGCGACACGGCTCGTCTGCCGCCGGAGGTCGGGAGTCAAGAGGTGGTCACGGTCGTCGGGACGGTCAGCGCGACGCTGCGAGTCGGCCCGGAGGACTTTAAGTTACAAGTGTGAGAGCGAGATCTGCAGGAAAGTTTTTATTTGTGGGCTGAATTAATTCGATTTTGGATGAATGTACAAGTTTGAGATCCTTTGCTCAGCATGATAATCCTCATAAACGAGATGTGATTCGTGAATGCCATCGCTAACAAACTGTAACACCCGACGACCTCTGTAGTCTCATTTAGACACTTAAAACCTGTGATTAAATGTATTTAATTAGAATAAATCAGTGGCAACTAGCAGTAGAAGTATTGGTTGTGTTATTACATTTACAAATGTTTAGTTGCATAAGTTTGTTTTCTTAGAGACAGATATCTTGTAAAATTAGCTTGCTAGCAGTGTTTTTCACAAACTTATTAACTAATAACAGGATGATTATTTGTATTCCAAGAACGTTCGACCTCCAAAGGTGTAATTTCATTGTTTTATACGTGCAAATATCAGGTTTTTTCAAGATGGCAGCTTTTGTTTCCCCATTTTTTACATTTAACCCCACAAGACACAATTAACATTCGTTACTTCTCAACTACTTTTAAAGGCAATGTGACTCCAGTTAGCAGTTAGCTGCTACCCCCCTCCCATTTTGTTTTGACTCCAGCGATGCACTCCTCAGTGCTCCGAGCTCCAGACTGGACTGCTAGTTGCACGGCTAACGTCGCTAACTAGCAAACGGTAGCTTCTGTTAGCAGTTAGCTGCTACCCCCCCCCCCCTTTGTTTTGACTCGACAGGATGGGAAGTCTTACATATTGAACCTTTAAAAAAGGGTGAAAAATAAACAAGATCTCCTGTAAAATTAAGATAAGATTAAGATTAAGATATTAAAATTGTAAGAAGGCAAATTAAATTTGCAGATGATACATTTGTAGTGTTTTTATTCTCACATGCAATGATCGACACCATCGTCAGCATCGAGCAGGTCAACGAGGCCGCAGGTAGGAATCAGATGGGGGGCAGCTGCTCTTCACTCACATGGCTGGATCTCCGTGAAGTGTGTCGATGAGTGATGCACTCTGGCAGCTCCTGTGATGCATCGAGCTTCCTCAGAAGTAATCCCGGTCTGATTATGACAGCCCCTCTCGCTCTGCAGCCCCGTCTCTCCGACGACGTAGCCCGAGGCGCGCCCTTCGCCACTCGCCCTTCAAACCACCTGAGGACGTGGATGTCGGAGCTGGTCAGGACTAACCTCTGACGCCCTGTGTCGAGGGGAAGCGGCCTCTCGACTTCCCGCCGTGATGAAGGACTCGTGAACATCTCCTCTAGTTGTTTCCGATAATCAAACTGGCTTTCACACGCCACTTAATAATGTCATCAAGAGGCCATCGAATGAATCAAGATGAGTGAGTGTGTATTCATCATGTGTGAAAAACAGATGCTTCCTGATAAAACTCAAATATGGATTTTTCAAAATGCCAAACACGATAAGGCATCTTGAGAGAGTTAAATAAGTATGTAAGTTAGGTTTAACCTCTGCTACAACAAGTCAACTCTCTTCTTGCATTCCCTATCGTGTTGTGTAACATGTTAGCTAGGATGTAGTTGAATGCTAACATTAACTGTTACTGGATATATTATGAAACATGATCCCAAGTCCCTCCAAATTTCCACAAACGTTTTTAAGGTTAGAAGTGAAAAACACTTGATGTTATTAAACAGTTATGTTAGGGAGGAAGTGGTTGAATACTAACGTTAACTGTTGTTTAACAGAAGCTAACAAGATATTATGAAATATGTTGTTTTACCTTGAAAAATCTGATTCTCAACATCTAAACAACGAGCTACATTAAAACAAAAGGTCTATTTGCTGACTCCCGAGATAATCTTCCTCTTTTTCAATGTTTTTCTATGCTGATGAGCACTGAACGTATCATTTAATACCAATTCTTTTCAATGTTAATCTAACAAAACCTGCTGCTTTATCTTTTTTCCTATCGTGTCAAGACTTCACACATGTGTGCGTGCAGTCCAACCAAATGCACATGATGTTCCCCTGCTGCAGCCTTGTTTCTGCACTGCTGGAGGTACATGTGTTGCATGACCGGATGCACAGAAGTCGCATGTCTCTTATTTTCAGCCTTGTGTCAGGTGGCTTTATCCTCCCGGGATGGACAATCATGCCATGAAGGTCTGAGAGTCTGCAGGATTTAAAACCAAACTCCAACCGCTGATTTAACTGACGAGCTTCATGAAGACTTCACCTACAGCGACATCGCCTGCGAAGGTGGCTGGTTAAATTAAAAACTGTTGGCTCACGGCCCATGTAGAACATGAGTGCTCTTCCCAGGTGGTTTGATGGGTCCAATGAGGATTATGACTGTTTACAACCTTGGATATGAGCTCTTAACCTCTTCCTGTTAGGGTTAATCACTAGCTTTGAGATATGCTACTGACGCTTTAAAGCAGTGGTAGTCACTGCCAAGCTTCATCTGCAGAGCCATGAAGCCATGAGTGCCAAAGCCACGCCCCCTCTGCTGCACAGAGCCTGTTCGCTTGCTGTGTATTCAAAGTTTGTTAATAGTCAACTTGTCGCATGTCCAAATTGCACCAAATTGGACACTGCAGTTCACTGAGTCCTCTGCAACAAACCTGCCAAAGGTGAAGTAGATTGGGTGTATTATTCCTAAGATATGCGAGTTACAGGCAAACAGAATTTTGTTTAAATTGCTTAAAGTATTCGGTATCATAATTTAGTGGAATATATTGTTTTACAGAAATGTTTTGCCATTTTAGCTGTAAATGTATAATATGTAAATATACAAAATATTTATTTGTAAATACAATATTCATTGTACTGAACATGTTGCATGTGCGAATTGCATCAAATTTGACACTGCACTTCGTTGCGTCCCCAGCAACAAACGTGCCAAGTTGATTGGGTAAATGATTTTCGAGATATGCAAGTTACAGACAAACACTTTAAAAAAATTGCATTATGTATTCAATATCATGATTTAGTGAAATATATTGTTTGACAGAAATGTTTTTCCATTTTAAGTGCTAATTTGTAACATAGAAAAAAATATTTATAAATACAATATTTATAATACTGAAAGTGTTGCATGTCCAAATTGCACCAAATTCGACACTGCACTCTCTTGAGTTGTCAGCAACAAACCCGCCAAAGGTGAAGTACATTGGGTGAATGGTTCTTGAGATATGCAAGTTACAGACCAACATTTTTAAAAAAAAATGGCTTTATGTATTCAGTATCGTGATTTAGTGAAATATATTGTTAACAGAAATGTTTTACCATTTTAGTTTTAAATGTATAATATATATAGATTTTTTTTATACTTTTTTTATAAATATATATTTATAATACTGAACCTGTCCGAATTGCACCGAATTCGACACTGCACTTCCTTGAGTCCTCAGCATCAAACTTGCCAAGTGTGAAGTAGATTCGGTGAATGGTTCTTGAGATATGCAAGTTACAGACAGACACTTTTTATAAAAAATGCGCTTTATGTATTCAGTATCATGATTTAGTTAAATATATTGTTTGACAGATTTTTTTTTTGCCGTTTTACTACAAATTAATCAGCTAAAATGTAGTTTGATATATTTGGTGAATAAATTGTGACAGAAAAACACACACAAGAAAAATGTTTGTGTTTCACACAGCCTAAATGAGGACGAGGTTGAAAAAGATTCTCAAACGCTGTGAGGATGAAAACCGCAGAGAAGAACAATATTTCTCAAAGAGAAACACAGATTTTCTGTGAGATGACAAAAATCCAACAAAGACTCTCAGACAGACGGGTTTGTTTGACTCCCACAGATGAACACGGTATCTATGTGGAAGGAGTCACATCCTACAAACACTCGGTCGCTCTCGGTCTGACAAAATAAAGGAGGCTGGTAAACAAACCGTCCTGCTGGGATTTACAGGATTGGCAGCTCAATAAGAACACTATCACCGGGACAACATGCCACGCTGCAGCCGTATCCCAATCCAGCTCGGATTTGACAAACACTTCATATCCAACCTGCTCTCAACTCAACTCCATCACTTTTCTTCCGGTTCCCCTGCGCTGTTTTTCTTATTTGTAGCCAGTGACATTCATCGTAAAGGGTCCCCGGAACCTAATACGCTGCGTGTCGAGTCCAATTTGTCAGATCCAGTTCGTGTTCTCATGCTTCACTTTTACTTTTGAGCCGAAAGAAGAAGCGCGGCAGTGGTTCCTCTCATGGGGAAGCGAAGAAATTGACTGTTGTGAGAAAGGATGAGAGGGAGGAAGTAGTAGCAGGGATTGGGGAGACCAGCGGGGGGTATTTTCCTTTTTAGTTTAGCCTCCCCTTCTTTTCTAATCTGTTGCCAGTGACAACACCTGGATGTCGGCTCCTAAAGGAAGGGAGTCTGTCAGCGTCATTAAAAAACAAAAAAGTGTGCAAAGTCGGCAGGAGCAAGACAAATCGCTCATGATCAAAAAATGTCTTCCCCCGCCTTGAATCATTTCGACTTGGTTTAAGACAGGAAGCAGAACATGTTCTTGTGTTTCCTGTCATGTCGCTGTCATCTTTACCTGGAGTAAACCCGCCGTCCTCACAGTGTCTCCTATAGACTTCCTGTGTTTGATGCTTGAAGAGAGACGGGCAATGCTTTGATGCTGCTTTTAATCGTTGGCTCTTCTGTTCTCATTCAGCTTTGATTCAAACAGATTTTCTACCCTTCACTTCTTAATGTGTAACGATCTGAAGTATCAAAGCAAGTCTGGGCACGTACAACCTTGGCAGGCCACATTAAAATCCATTTTGTTTACGTCTGCTTCTCAATCACAAAGAGAGGGATCATGTATGAGCCCAGCTTCATCTGCAGAACCATGAAACCAGAGTGCTGAAGCCACGCCCCCCGCTGCTGCACAGATCGTGTTCACACTCTATTTATCCAAAATATATCAGTACTATATTTGAATTGCACCAAATTCGACACTGCACTTCCTTGAGTTCTCAGCAACAAACCTGTGAAAGGCGAAGTAGATTGGTTAAATATTATCTGAGATATGCGAGTTACAGACAAACATATTTCTTTATTCAGTGAAATATATTGTTTGACAGACACTTTTTGCCATTTTACTTGCAAATTTAGATGCTTTCATTTAATATTTTTTAAAAACTTGTGACTGCTGTCAAGCAAGTGGTAATTTTAACCAACAACAGTTTTGATTTTGAAAGAAATGTTAAATATTAAACGATAATGTCCAGAGAAATAGAACATTTTCAGGACTTGACTGTTTATTCTTCCGTGAACAAGAATTTTTAGTAAGGTTTTTCTGAGTTATGGAAAAGAACCAAACAGACGTGCCATGAAGCCAGAGTGCTGAAGCCACGCCCCCCGCTGCTGCACAGAGGATGTTCACTCTCTATTTATTCAAAATATGTTAATACTGTATCCGAATTGCACCGAATTGGACACTGCACTTCCTCAAGTCCTCAGCAACAAACCTGCAAAGTGTGAAGTGGATTGGGAGAATGGTTCTTGAGATATGCAAGTTACAGACAAACATTTTTGTTTTAATTTAGTGAAATATATTGTTTGACAGATTTTTTGGGCCAATTTAGTTGTAAATTTAGATGCTTTAATGTAATACTTTTTCTGATTTATGGAAAACAACTGAGCAGTTAAATTACAGGTTTATACTGCAATTGACACGGGAAGTTGATCGCTGAATGGTTGGAGTTGATACTAAACCAAAACCCTTTCGGTAAATGTCACGCAGCACAGAAAACATCCAGAGAAAAGAAGAACAATTCAAACAAAAGATGATTCCACACTACTTAGCGTCTGCGGCTAAGTTACCTTAAACCCCCAGTGATGCGGACGGCTCTCTGACCGCTGAATCTCGTGCTCTGCTGCAGCTTTACGAGATAAAGCGTAAATAACCCGCCGTTTGCACTTGTGAGCCGGGCTGAGAGACGAGGGAGGACGAGGGAAAGAAACAAAGTGATGGAGGAAGACAGGAGTGAAAGAGGTAAAGAGACGGACCGAGGGAGATAAGAAAGAGGATCAGAGCGAGAAAGCCCGGCAGCGATTTGGGCCTGTATATATGTTTCGCTCTCTAAACTCCACATGTCAAATGGGTCAGACCTGCTCTTCTCTCCCGGGGCCTCGAATTTGTCTTTTTTTTCTTTTATTATTTCCGCCCCTCAATTTCCAGCAGAGCAGAGTGTGTTTTTCCACTTCGCATTAGGGGATGATTCACTGGGTCTGCTGCGGTTTTACCCTCAGCAGGATTAGAGCTGGAAGGCTTCTTATTATCTTCTACCGTTTGAGCTCCATCGACTGTTAGAAAGAGCAGCGGAGCTTAAGACAAATTACCCCCTCAGTGCCTTTTTCGGATGGCACCGCTCCGAACCTGGAAAACGGGCCCTGGGAAGGAGGCAGGAAGGGGTTGTTAGGATTTAATTTAGGCAGTGCGACGGGGCAAAGTGTTGGAGGAGGGCACTGAGGAGGAAAGAGACAAATGCTCCTGACAAGAGATTTACGGTGACGAGTGATGGGGAAGAAGGTCGCAGCGAGCAGGAGGAGTTTTATAAACTAGAGAATGACTTTCACGGAATAATAGAAACAGGGAGGCTATATCGAGCAAACGTAGTGTTGATGGAGCTGCTGCTGCAACACAACGGCTCTAAAAACAGACCAGTCTTCTATATGAATTTGTTTTATGGTCCCTTTTACACAGTAATCTAATCTATAATCTAATTGATCATAAATTAGATTATAACTATTTATATTTTATTAAAGGGGCTCTCTGTTTTTCTGTGTTGTGGTGGAAGCCCAGTTGTTTATGTTAGCAGACTAACGTTAGCGGCTGTTGCTCTCCATTAGCATACTCTATTTCTAAACCAACATTGCTATTCGTTAGCTGCTGTTGCTCTCTTTTAGTTGCTGTTGCTCTCCATTAGCTGCTGTTGCTCTCTGTTAGTTGCTGTTGCTCTCCATTAGCTGCTGTTGCTCTCTTTTAGCTGCTGTTGCTCTCCATTAGCTGCTGTTGCTTTCCGTTAGCTGCTGTAGCTCTCTTTTAATTGCTGTTGCTCTCTTTTAGCTGCTGTTGCTCTCTTTTAGCTGCTGTTGCTCTCTTTTCGTTGCTGTTGCTCTCTTTTAGCTGCTGTTGCTCTCCATTAGCTGCTGTTGCTCTCTTTTAGCTGCTGTTGCTCTCCATTAGCTGCTGTTGCTCTCTTTTAGCTGCTGTTGCTCTCCATTAGCTGCTGTTGCTCTCCATTAGCTGCAGTTGCTCTCTTTTAGTTGCTGTTGCTCTCTTTTAGTTGCTGTTGCTCTCTTTTAGCTGCTGTTGCTCTCCATTAGCTGCTGTTGCTCTCCATTAGCTGCTGTTGCTCTCCGTTAGTTGCTGTTGCTCTCTTTTAGGTGCTGTTGCTCTCCATCAGCTGATGTTGCTCTCCGTTAGCTGCTGTTGCTCTCCATTAGCTGCTGTTGCTCTCCATTAGCTGCTGTTGCTCTCCGTTAGCTGCTGTTGCTCTCTTTTAGGTGCTGTTGCTCTCCTTTAGCTGCGGTTGCTCTCTGTTAGCTCCTGTTGTAAGCCATTTTGGACCACTAGAAGGCAGAAAAACAATAAAAACCTTCCAACCGAGCCACTCCTCACACTTCAGAAAACGATGCCAATTACACTGATGAGTGACGGGTGGAGGTTAGAGAGTCTTCCTCTGAATTACTTCCAAAGAAACTGTGATATGATGCAAGAAGAGGGAAACATAAAGATCTGTAAAGCCTGTCTGAACTGTCTGATGTTAAAACAAAGGGATAATCCCCGGTACATTCTGAAGTGTTCTGCTCGAGTCCATTTATGTAGAAAAATGTAAATCCTGTGAATATTAAGTTAATCTTCGGTGCAGTTTCACTGCTGATTGCCACCCAGCAGGTGAAGAAGAGCCACTGATTTAAGAGTTATTCGTGTTTTAGTAGAGGAAAACATTGTCTTTCCTTTCTTGTCCTATGTTGGATTTCATCGACAATCAAGTCGGCACTTCCATTGGCAAATGTTCCAACTGCTGAAAGCAAATCAGACGGAGCGATTACAGCAAGGTGCTGCCGAGGCCTTTGAGGCTCAGGTTCGGCGTACGGGATGAGCTTTTTAATCAACGCTCAGCTTCTTAATCGTCGCCGCATAACAAAATAAGTCAAGCAAATTAAAGCACTTTGAGGGGAAACTGTAATGAAAAGTGAATCAACTTGCAAGAACACTTTCCAGGACAATTCAGCATGTGATTGCACATTTTAAAGAGCTACTTAATCTTTTCAAGGACTTATATTTTTGTCATGCTTCGGGGGGATTGCATAAAAAAAAAGGCACTTTATTATTCCATAACTGTTTTGGAAATTTTGCCACCATGTTACAGCTGGAGGTGATTTAAGGACACAACAAAAGCAATGTTTTTTTATTTTTCATTATCAAGAATACAAAAAATATCTAAGATGTCAAGTAAACGCCATTTCTCAATCAACGTTAGCTACCGCTGATCTTCATTAGCTGCTACTACTCTCCATTAGCAGACTCCATTTCTAAATTAACGTTAGCTGCTGTTGCTCTACATTAGCAACTCCGTTTCTAAACCAAATTTAGCAGCTGTTGCTCTCTGTTAGCTGCTGCTACTCTCCGTTAGCTGACACCATTTCTCAATCAACGTTAGCTACTGTTGCTCTCGTTAGCAGGCTACATGTCTAAACTAACGTTAAAGGTGTTGCTCTCCGTTAGCTGCTGTTGCTCTCCATTAGCCACCTAATTTATGCTCTTTAATCCTTAATTTTGCTTTAAAATATATATATTTTTCCCTCTCGGAGATTGAGGTGGTTTCAAAGACATGACAGAAGCAATGTTATTTTTTAAGTTTTTATTACCAAGAATACAAAAAATATCTACATTCACATACCACATACTGCAGCATGACTGACCACAAAGATTTCAAGTAAACGTCACCCAATCAGTTTATCAAAACGAACCTTCACTTCGCAGTTTGTAAAATCCTTTTCTGTTTTTGTTTTTCCATCTTTTGGTGTTTGTGTTTTGCTGATTTTCTTTCTTTCTTTTTTTTTTTTACTGTCCTTTTTACATTTGGCACTTAATGCAGATCATCAGTCTCTGAAAGTCTTTAGGATTTGGAGGATTTAAGCCACGTTTGTGTTGGTGGCAGAAAAAGAACAGAAACAAATATCTCCAGCAGGACAAAACGAGCCCTCCACTGCCGTCGGACTCTTTGATTGGCACGGCGGTGGATCCGAAAAACGAAAAACAAGGTGGCTCGGGGTCGTGTGCTCGTCCATCGTGAGTAACATTTGATACCTTCTGCTTGGATTTATACATCTCCAGCGAGAGGTTTTCACAAAATGGCTTCCCTTAAATCCTCATGAATGTATAACTGCTTCATGTTTTTGGGAGTTACAATACAAATCGCTCAAAAAAACAAAACAATAATACAACAAACATATCAACCTTGAAAACCCACATGGGATTACACATTGTCATCTCTGCTCATGTCATGTGACACGTTCAACCTGTTCACACCTGGTGTTAAAATGCGACCCACATGTCCATTATTCAAATAAGGGAAACACTTCGTATATGGTACGTGTTGGGATCGCGTTGTGTTTAGATCTTAGGGGTAAACGCAATTTGTACAATGTACCATCTTTAAAAGGTCATACTAATGACATTTTTATGCATTTTTCACAATAAAACATCTTAAATGTTTGCAGACGGAGGCAGAATAAAAGATTGTTTGTGAAGTAATAATTTAAAATGCTTGTCAGGTCCAAAATGATCGTTTTGTTTATGCAGCGTTAAAAGTCTTGGTAGGAGTCAGTTTTAAAAATATGTAAAGTAACGAAGGTAGAGTAACGTTATGGCAAGTAACGTAACGTAGAATAACATATGGTGACGAACAGTATTGTTACGTAATGTAACGTAACTTGAGTAACTGAACAAAATTCTGATAAACACTAGTTAACGTAAATTCTATGTAACGTTAATGTTACAAAACTAGCTAGCTAACATTAGGGCAATAGAGTTTACTAGCACACTGGAGAAATTATGGAAACAGCTATTTTGACACAACATAATGTAACGCTATATGATGTAAATATAGCTGGTTCTGTAGCGCAATGTTAGGTAATGTCAAAATAACAGTTTTAAGTATTTCTCCAGTATGCTCCCAGCAAATTATACTGCTCTCACGTTAGCTAACTACTGTTAGCATTGTTAACGTTAAAAAACAGTAACAGTATTGCAATATTTTTGTAACATTATCTTTTTTTAAATATTAGCTAGCATAAACACTGTTAGCTACAACGAGATGGCAATTGCTCGAGGGGGGTTGTGACATGAATGCAAAGGTAGGGGGCGATGTAATGTAGCATTTAGTGGCCGTATATTATCAACAACGCCTTGAAGCCAACATAAAATACAGGTTGCTCAAATTTATAGAGTGAAAAAACAAAAAAGCTGAAAGAAATGCAGAGATAGTTCCCTGTTAAATGTCGCTTCTGTGCTGTGAAAGTGTCTAAAGTTGCTTTTTTTTTTTTAACAGAACTGCGTCAAAAACAAAACAACAACCTGACAATATTTTAACAGGAAATAACATGTAACTCAACATGTTACCATGCCGAATTTACAAGAAGAGACAAATAATTAAGAATTTGTGGTAGATGTTATTTCACAAAGTTTAAAAAGCTTCCCCCGACTCAAGAACTCACAAAACGCTGTGATTCCTTAAGGGAGTCTGGTGCTGATATGCAGCTGTCTGCCTGATAACGAGATCCCACTGATAATACAAGATTTACCTGGATAACACAGAAACTTTTAACACCAGGTGTGAATGTTTTTTTTTTTTTAGAGATTCATGGAGAACATTTCATCACACGGACTGAAAACAAGGGGCAGTTACGTCATGTATGATACAACATATAACGCGACCTTTTTAAAGTTTTGTCCTCAAACGGCAGCAGTTTTTTAAGTACCGTGTTGGTTTCGAAAAGTACCCAAATAAGTTAGCAAAAAAATATAAATACAGCACATGAAACGAAGAAATAAATTAAGACCTGCCACAGATGAAAATAAACAAACATGAAACATCTCAGATTTGCAGCAGTGACTCTTCACTTTTGTCCTCCAGCGTCGCGGCTCGTGAATATATAAAAAGCAGAGCGGTGGATTTCAGAGTTCGTCTCCGGCGTATCCCGCGAGGAAGGTACGTCTATCTCTCGCGGTTTCATCTCTGGATCGCTCAACACTTTGAACCCCAGCGGTTCTTGCCTGTGGCCGGGCCGGGCAGAGGGGGAGTTAATGTGCTTTGAAGCCGTTCCTTTGCGGGCCGAGCCAGGCTGCCAATCCGGGCCCGTCTCTTGAGGGGGAAGGGGGGAGGTTTTAAAACCGGCTAACGCTGCTGCTGCTGCGGGCGTCTCAGGCCTTCAAGGCCGCGAAGCATCGAGGCTTCGGCAGGAATTCAAGTGCTAACAGTCATCGATGTGAGCGTGAGCATATCCCGGCTTTATTGTGTCTTCCTTGCACACTTTTTTTTTTGTCTTTTTGTGTCTCTGATGTTTTTTTTTTAATATCTTTTTTGTCGGTGTGATTAAAAAAAGGCATCCTGGCGTCCTACCACAGCGGAGGACTGTTTGTCTCCAGCACGCCGTACATCTCGGCCAGTTTTTTAAAGCGAGGCCCCCAGTCGTTGAGATAATCGTACTCGTGGTCCGTGTTCGACGTCCCCGACTGGAGCGAGCTGAGCGACTCCGCGATCGATCCCTCCCCCTCGTAGGCGTAGGTCTGCAGGGAGTCGTACGGCGGAGCGCCCGGGTCCATGTCGGCCTCCAGGAGCTTCGCCAGCACGTATCCGTGAACGTTACTGTCCCCGCCGCCGCCGCCCATGACGCACGCCTGAGGGACGTAGCGCGACAGGCTCTCGATCTCGGGCAGCATGTCCTGCCTCATCTTGCCCAGGTGGTGGTTGTGCGCCTCGCGCGGGTTCCACATGGCGGCGATGTCGAAGGCCTCGGTGTCCTCCTCGCCGCCGCCTTCGTCGTCGTAGCGCACGATGTTCTCGTGGACGTTCTCCTCCTCGTCGCACAGGTAGGGCTTCTTGCGGTGGGTGCGCAGGGAGAGCATGAGGAGGATCATCACTGGAGAGAGGAAGAGATAAGAAAACATCACATTTCATTCACAAAGCATCATTTTTTTTGTTTATCTAAAGAAGGAGGAAGAAGACAGGAGCGTTAAAAGCAGCCAGCGAATGTTTCTCCTGATGTGATGTGTTTTTATTTTTGCATCCTGGCAAACGTCCAGCATTCATTAGCGCCGGCTGGCCCGCAGCATCACACTCTGTTTCCCCCCTGGAGGCTGATATGGACCCAGTTTATCTCTCCCTGCAGACCCGGGCTCAGCTGGTTGACTCACTCCGGTCCACCGAGAAGGCAGAACATAAATTCTGGTTGAACCGTCGATGAGCTCATCGTTTTAAAATAGCAATAATTCTGATTCCAAAGGAGGACTTTTATATCCATTTTAACTGAAGGATAATTCAGTTTTCATTGTTTAGTGTACCAAATATTAAATTTAGATAAAGACTGAAGTTATTATTTGTGCTTTTTAGTGTTTAAATATTTGATAACATCAGACTACAAACTATTTTGGGGGACAAATAAAGTCTGACTCTTGATCTCATGAAACACTTTTACAACAGACAAAGAAAACGCTAATAAAACTAATAAAAAACAAAACGACCAGATACTGTAAACCCTTGAATTAAAACTGTGGATGGTTACTGAGGAATGAATTTGGGTTTGCAAGTTGCATTTGCTAGCATTTCCCGCTAACTAGCTTCCTATCGACAGTATACACTTTAGCCAAAATTACCTAAGACACCATTAAACATCAGTAAGTCCTCAACTTAAAGCCTATTTTCGATAGCGATATGCTAAATGCTACGATAAGAGTGAGTCAGAGCGTTTTCAACCAACTCATCACTCTAACGCTAGCTTAATTGGCTAAGTAGCTTCAAGAATAAGCTTGTCATAACAATAATAAATAGGATAATTAAACAGAAATGAGTGAAAGTACACTAAATTTGTGTTTTTGTGCAATACTTGAGTTAATTTCCACCCTATTTTCTGATCTTACTCACATGTCCTTGTGACAAATCTGCCATTCTTAGCATTTTAAGTCGAATATGTGCTGCAGAGGTGGACAGTAACTCAGCAGTGACATGAAACTTGAGCTGACATTGTATCAGATTAACCATCATTCGCTGACAACAGGCCTCTGGCTCCTCTTTGCTCGTCCTCACAGCGTCGGGTCATAACTCACCCAGCAGGACGAAGATGCAGGCCAGGATGGCGATGAGCGCTCCTCTGCTGAGGCTCGCGGGCAGGCTGTACGCCTCGGCGTTGCACGACATGACGTTCCCCTTCTGGTCGCAGCTGCACACGCGGATGGTCAGCGTGCTGGTGCTGGTCTGGACCGGATGCTCGCCGTCAGAGATGACGATGGGGAGGTAGAAGATGGTCTGGTCCTGCTGCGACCAGCCGCCGCGACGGGTCAGGATCCACGCTGTGTTGTCTGGAAGGAGACGACGAGGTCAGAGAGAGGATGAGACAGAGCAAGACGTCTGGAGTCTTCTGGGATCAGATCACTTGTTTTGTAACAGCTGACTATAAATAAATAACAGGTTAAAACCTGTAAGACTGCGACACTGTGAGCTTATAAATAAAGGAAGGTAATCTGAGGCCACTTAAAGGTGACAAACAAGTCCCATATGGTCTAGCGGTTAGGATTCCTGGTTTTCACCCAGGTGGCCCGGGTTCAACTCCCGGTATGGGAACAAAACCACTTCTTTGACCTCTCTAAATACCTTCACGTAGGTGCTAACGACTCCGACGTCGGCAACTGATTTACACAACAGAGACACACGAAACCAGAAAACTTGTCTCATTTCCAGCAGTAACTTCTTAAATTATCTAGCCAACAGCGTCAGCTACCACAAAAACTTAAAAACTGTAGCGTAAACCAGAACGATAATGTTTTAAACTCTGTATGGTCTGGCGGTTAGGATTTCTGGTTTTCAGCCAAGTGGCCTGAGTTCAACTCCCAATATTAGCACACGATTTTTAGTCTGAAAAAAAACAGCCACCATGTGTCTGTGCAAACAATAACAAAGATATTATCTTGACAAAAAAAGGGCAGTTCCCATACCGGGAGTTGAACCCGGGCCGCCTGGGTGAAAACCAGGAATCCTAACCGCTAGACCATATGGGACATGCTAGCTGCACCGTAATGTGAAAAATCATAACTTCTGGCGGGAAAACCCCATGTAACTTATAGTTTATACATCTAAAATGCGTGTTTGATGCTTTCTTTAATGATTGTTACATGGTGAGAAAATAACCGTAACCCTAGTTTACCAAAATCGAGGCCTACCAGTGGTGAGCTGTTGCTGTTGGCTAGCTAACAATGACATTAGCTTAGCAACACAGAAATGTAATATTGTGGACAGAAACGATTTGCTGGTTTCGTGTATCTCTGTGCAAATCAGTTGCCATACGTGGAAGTTGTTAGCGCCTACGTAACTGTAATTTAAGTTTGCATGGCTGCAATCAAATGTCAAAGAAGTGGTTTTGTTCCCATACCGGGAGTTGAACCCGGGCCACCTGGGTGAAAACCAGGAATCCTAACCGCTAGACCATATGGGACTAGGACAGCGCTAATGAGCTGTCAAGTTTGGCTAGTGAACAAAGAAGCTAATTAATTTCCAACCACAGTTCTAACGTTTAAGGATATATAGTGAAACACAGTGGTCAAATGTACTGTGTATACATTGAAGAGAGAGATATCATGTCCCATATGGTCTAGCGGTTAGGATTCCTGGTTTTCACCCAGGCGGCCCGGGTTCAACTCCCGGTATGGGAATAATATCACTTCTTTGACTCGACATCTGAGAGTAGCCATGCGAACCTCAATTACAGTTACTTGGGTGCTAACAACTTCACTTAGGCAAATGATTTGCGCTTCCGACACACTTGTTTCTGTGTTGCCAAGCTAGTGTTGTTTTTATTTACCGAACAGCAACAGCTCACCACCAATAGGCCTCGTTTTTGGTAAACTTAAGCCGCCATTTTCTCACCAAGTAACGATCTTGAAAGAAGGCATCAAACATACATTTCCGGTTACACCGGAGTTTTCCTGCCAGAGGTTATGATTTTTCACATTAAGGTAGAGTTAACATGTCCCATATGGTCTAGCGGTTAGGATTCCTGGTTTTCACCCAGGCGGCCTGGGTTCAACTCCCGGTATGGGAATAATATCACTTCTTCAACTGAACATTTGGGTTCAGCAACAGTTACGTAGGTGCTAACAACTTCACGTATGCAACTGATTTGCACAGAGATACGCGAAAGCAGCATGTTGTTTATCTCCACTGTGTTGCTAAGCTAATGTCGTTGTTAGCTACCCGACAGCTCACCATTAGTAGCCTCATTTTTGATAAACTAGGGTTATTTTCTCACCACGTTAATGATCGTGGAAGAAAGCATCAAACGCGCATTTTAGATGTATAAACTAAGTTACAGCAGGGTTTTCCTGACAGAAATTATGATGTCTCACATTGAAGAGTAGGTTAGCATGTCCCATATGGTCTAGCGGTTAGGATTCCTGGTTCTCACCCAGGTGGCCCGGGTTCAACTCCCGGTATGGGAATAGTATCACTTCTTTGACTCGACATCTGAGAGTAGCCATGCGAACCTCAATTACAGTTACTTAGGTGCTAACAACTTCACTTAGGCAAAGGATTTGCGCTTCCGACACACTTGTTTCTGTCCACTATGTTACGTTTCTGTGTTGCTAGTGTTGTTTTTATTTACCCAACAGCAACAGCTCACCACCAATAGGCCTCGTTTTTGGTAAACTTAAGCTGCCAGTTTCTCACCAAGTAACGATCGTTAAAGAAAGCATCAAACATACATTTTAGATGTATACGCCTTAAAGCAACACCAGAGTTTTCCTGCCAGAGGTTATGATTTTTCACATTAAGGTGGAGTTAACATGTCCCATATGGTCTAGCGGTTAGGATTCCTGGTTTTCACCCAGGCGGCCTGGGTTCAACTCCCGGTATGGGAATAATATCACTTATTTGCCTGAACATCTGGAAGCAGCCACGTAAATTCCAATAACAGTTAACATGTAGAAATACGCGAAAGCAGCACATCCTTTCTCTCCACAATGTTACTGTGTTGCTAGCTAATGTCGTTGTTAGCTACCCGACAGGCCAACTTTGGTAAACTAGGGATACGGTTATTTTCTCACCACGTTAACGATCGTGAAAGAAAGCATCAAACATGCATTTTAGATGTATAAACTATAAGTCACATTGGGGTTTTTCTGCCAGAAATTATGATTTTTCACATTAAAGAGCAGATATCATGTCCCATATGGTCTAGCGGTTAGGATTCCTGGTTTTCACCCAGGCGGCCCGGGTTCAACTCCCGGTATGGGAACAGCCCTCTCAATCATTTGTCCAGAAAACAAGATAATTTCCTTGCTATTGTATGTACACATGGTGGGTGATTTTTGAGACTAAATATCATTAACTGAACTCAGGCCCCTTGGTTTAGAACTAGGAATCCTAACCGCTAGACCATATGGAGCTTAAAAACTGTAGTGTAAACCAGAACTATAATGGAGTAGGTTTTTGCGGTAGCTGACGCCATTGGCTAGATAACTTTAGAAGTTAACGCTGGAAAGGACAACAGAAACAGACACGTTCGCTGGTTTCGTGTATCTCTGATGTGTAAATCAGTCGCTTCTGTCAAAGTTGTTAGCGCCTACGTAGCAGTGTTTGAAGATGTTCAGTCAAAGAAGTGGCTTTGTTCCCATACCGGGAGTTGAACCCGGGCCGCCTGGGTGAAAACCAGGAATCCTAACCGCTAGACCATATGGGAGACGCAAGAAGGAGTTTATTTTTGGTTGAAGTTCGGGCTGTTTTCCCAGAGTAAACCCCCGGGAAGCTTCACTCTACCTTGGTTGTCTTTCAGGGTGAAGTTGGGGTTGTTGGCGGCCTCTGGAGCCAAGCTGTAGTAGAAGTGTTGTCCGCCGAGGGGCTCGTCTGGATCCACCGCCGTCACCGTCTGGATCAGCTGGATTACATCGACACAGTTAGATCGCAGAGGACGGACGCAGTACTGTGAGTTACATTTATTTTCTTGGTATTTACAGCAGCTGTGAGGCTTCATTCTTGTTTTTGAAGATGTATTTTGTTTTTCTACGAAATCCATTTTGTAGTGGAGTAAAACGCGGGTTTTTTCCTCTGGAGTTTGGTGGGGAACAACTATGAATCATCCTAAACTGCACCTCAAACTATTTAAGGGCGTTCTCCTTACCTGCCCTGCTTTGGCGGTTTCACACACATAAGCCTCCAAGTAGCGCGTCAGCGAGGGAGGATTATCGTTAACATCCAGGACCTTCACCGCCACCGACACGCTGGCGATCTGCGAGGGGTTATCTGCAAGAAGACACAACACACAAACCGGTCAGAAGCTGTCAGACACATCGATGGACTCAGATAAACGACTCCTCGACGACCCTGCTGAGCTGCATTCTCCATCTTCCCCTCGTTTACAGCGAGCCTGAAGAACATTAGAGCTCCTCCGCATTTACAATTCTATTATTCTCTATTACCAATCAGCAATTTGCATATCTTAACCAGCTGTGTAATGGGCAATAGAAGCCCAATTAGTGCGTAGTAACTACTTTCTCAGGTTTAATCACATGATCGATCAATCAGCAGTGTGACTTTTGTTTCTGGAGGTCGAGGCTCCACGCGGCCTCGTGGTTCTGGAGTAAAGAAACAAGCTGACGTTGCTGAAATCAGCGATGTGACGATCTATTGGAGTTAATTAAGATGTGAATATTGATCGAGTTGCTTTAAACTAACGAGGGTTTTGTTCTAAATGATCTTCCACTAAGAGTTATAGAGAAACACTTTGACAGGTGCAGATATTAGAATGAACGGCGGCTTCAGTTTCAGGGTCCTGGTATCGACTTTATTCACATGGCGGCCATTTTCCTCTGAAGCTCCAATGCTAAGCTAACGCTATTTTGCCGTGTTCAAAGAGGAAATCTGAAATTGTTATCATTTCATTACTTTTCAATAGATCAGCAATAAAATAATGATTCATAGCGTAAATCTGGAGGGAAAACAAAAATAACCAGTTAGCCAACGTTAGCATTCAACCACTTACTAGCTAACATTGCGTTTTGCTTACATCTAGTGTGTTTTCCTTCTAGTACAGAATGTCTGGTGTCATTTTAGGGTTAATTTAAACCTTTTTCTATCAAAACATGTAATGTTTATCTAATGCTAACATTAGCTAGGAAGCGGTTGAGTGCTAACGTTAGCTAAGGGTTGTTGTTTGTCAGAACGACCTTTTTATCATCTATTTAATTTCTTTTAAACATAAAATCACAACTTTTTTATTATCTCACGATGGCTTGATGATTTTCTCAGTAAAGTTATGTATGATTTTAATATTTTCTTGGGTTTTACTTATATTAAGTGTTTTGAAATGTGCTCTAGAAAATTAAAGCAGCAACAAGGAACTTTCAGCTAGCTATTTTCTGACTTAATGTCTTATTTTTGTGTGTTTTTTCTTGGACTATCGGTCAGTCTGATGTCGGTTTTACTGATTTTTTAAGAACGTCTTTCATCTGGAACTCTCTGTATCATTGTAGGGATTTTGAAAACAAGTCGTGCAGAGTTATATAACATGGATCCGGAGATGCCCCGTGGATCTGCACACAGCTGGTGGCCCTGAAAGTCACCTTCATCACCCTCCTCCTCCTCCTCCCTCTGCTCTGTTTGCCTGTTTGTCCCTTTTGTTTGGTCGACACACCTAAAAGGAGATGCTAATCTAATTAATGACTAATTAAATAACTTTTTTTTCGCCCTGGTGGTTAATTAATAAGATGTGACGGAGACGGAGAGGGCGAGCGAGGGCACAGGTAGGACGGGGTAGGAGAGTCAGCTGGAACTAAACGAAGCTCATTGATTTAACTTTTTATACGACTGATTGATCGTCTGTGTTATTATTTATGGTTTAATTACACTTTGAGCTGAAGTCATGTGAAGTTCTGTGACTGTATTTAGCTTTTTAGCTTCACTGTTGGAGGAAGTCTGGAGTTTTGAGAACAAAATGACAAAAAATAATCTTAATTTAAAATGTGTAAGTGGTCAATTTATTGTTAATTTAACTTTAACTGCCGTTAAACTAACATTATTGTTAGTTTTATAGATGAAATACACAGTATTTATCAATAATTATACAAACCTGTTGTAAATATGAATATAACATTTATTAATCATGGTATTATGGAGTGTTACCTGAAAAATACATTATACATCATATTTCGTTAAATTACGAGAATTAAATCTTAAAACGTATAACAAAGAACTTTTAACTGGTTATGAAACATTTTTCTGATTTATTTCAATGTTTTATGTAACTTTATACGTTTGTCCTTCATGTTTAGCAAAATAGATTTTTAAAAATTTAATAAAGGAATAAATAAAAGCAAATAAACGGGAATTAATACAAAGGTAAATAAATACGGGCACAAAATTAAAACTGAAATATCTCTTTATGTCACATTTTATATATTAATGACGATGTTTATGTTTGGTGCATTTAGTGGCATATTTATTTACATATGTTTGATCTTGGCCTACATAGGCCTCCGTACTTTAAAGCCTTTCTTCCCTAAAACACGTGTAAGACTTGTCTACAAGAACTAGAACCAGATAAATAATTTAAAATAAGCAAGAATAAAGCTCTTCGGACTGATTAAGGGACAGAAATGTATTGATAAGATGTGAATCGGTGTGAGACGTACTCATCTCCATGGCGAGGATGGTGATGTTGTGCCAGCCGATCTCCTCTCGGTCCAGCGAACGCACCGTCATCAGCGACCCGGACGTGATTTCGATGTAGAAGAACTTGTCCGGGTCACTGGACCGCTCGATGGAATACCTGGTGACACACACAAAAAAGAAAACGACACGTGTGAATATATCGGCGTTGAATAAAAAAAAAAAAAACTGTCATGTTTTTGGAAGGGAGTGTTTAAAATCTGCAATCCAGCGTGTGTGTGTGCATCTGTGCGATAAGCCGTCAGCTGTCTGAAGGCGAAATAATAACAATGAAGAGGAAGAAGCTGCAGATGATGTTCGTCTTCTTCTGCCAAACTGGCGCCGGGGATGCGTAGACCTGCAGCCTCGGCTCGTCTCCACCAGCGCCGCCGGGAAACCTTCCAGAACCGTCTTCAGAGAGCGACACGCTGATAGAGACGATGAGGAGGATGTGGAGCAGAAAACCTGTTTATGTAACCGTGAGGTCACAAGCTGAAGCCGCTGCGCTCACCTGGAACAGCTGAAGGTGTGAATGTGTCAGGAAGTCACGAGCGAGCCGATTGGACAATCAACAGATCTGTCGTTCCCAGATGATCCGAGTCTTTTCATTTGCATATCTCTGTCCTCCTTGTTGTCGTTGTTCTTGTTTTTCTTGTTGTTGTTCTTCTTCTTCTTGTTTTTCTTCTTCTTGTTTATCTTCTTGTGATTAATTTATCTTTGCTGATACAAAACAGGAAGCCGATTTTAGAAAACTAGCTCCATCGTGACAGGGATCCTTCAGGCGCTCAGAGGCTAAAATGTGAAGATGTTTATTCTTTTAATTCAAAAAAGAACAATTCATAACTTACAAACTTCTTTCTACAACTTATTTTTGTTTGTTTTTTAGGTAAATTCAGCACTAAAATCAATACTCATCATTGATTAGATGAGCAGAAGATGACAGATTTTTCATTTTCAGGTGAACTGTTCCTTTAAGCATTCATCTCTACGGCCTCAAAGTTACATAAAGACGTCAACAAATGTCACAGAATCTGTTAAATAATCTTATAAAACACTAAAAATTCACCTTTCAAATCCAATAATCTGGATTTTTTTTTGGGAGTTAGACTCTAAAGGGCTCATTCATTTATAAAGCTGTTTTATTAAAGTACTGGTACTGAAACATCCGAGTCACTGAGACAGCTGTGAGTGTGTGTGTGTGTGTGTGTGTGTGTGTGTGTGTGTGTTCATGTCTGCAGGCTTGTTTGCAGTGTGTGTTTGGGTCGTGACTGGCACATCGACGCCTGGCGAGGATCTCCCTGAAGGATCTCTATTAATATCACTCCTCCACAGTTAGAGGAGGGGCTGCAAGTGTGTGTGTGTGTGTGTGAGATAGCAGGTGAAACAGTGTGTGTGTGTGTGTGTGTGTTGAGATGTATCTGCCAGTCATGCTGCTGTCTGTGTGTGTGTGGAGGACAGGAAGCTGTACGACTGAAGGTCATCTGCAGCTTGTTTTTCCGTCCTCTCGTGTTGTTGCTGCTGCAGTTTTTTTGTTGAGGCCTCGGCTCTTCACCGTCAACACTCAGCTGATCCCTGATCAGCTTTTCTGCTAACCGATTCGCCGCCAACGATCCAAGCGGCGGCTCTGAGGATGCGGAAGGGAGCTTTGAGCTGCTTCAGAGGCACCGCCATTGTTTCGTTAATGTCTGCGTTCATCTTCTTTTCATTTTTGTGTCTAATTTGAACCAAAAGCTCGACTCTTCTTTGGTTCTGTTCTAACCCAAACCATGCACAACTTTTCACTTTGTTTGTCCATGCTGGCTAAATAAAAGTTACTACGCAACCACCACCAGCTGTTAAATAAACGCCGACCGGCTGATCAAGAAACCAGAAGAAGAAGAAGCCAGCTGGAGTCACTTCCTCACACACCTTAGGTTAAAAAAACCTCTTTTCATTCTGAAGTAAATACTGACTTTGTTGCTGGATTAGTTCTCTATAAACCTCTCTTTCACTCGGCTTTTCATTCTTCCACCAAGCCCGATTCTTCCCAGAACATTGGAGGTTCAAACAGGCATTGTTTAGCCCGGTCACTATCCCCAGGTAAAGGTGGACGACCGGAATAACGAGTTCTCGCTCCGGTTTCTCTCCACAGATGAACAAGTTCCTGAACAAAACCTCACTGTGTGTCCTTGACTTTAAAGTTTAATGAAAATGTTTTCCCCCTATCCTCCCTCTGGTTTTAAATAAATATTCTATATATGTCGTTCTTTAAATCTTTATCTTCTTCTTCTCTGCCTTTCCTGGCACACTGCAGCCTATGTTGGTGCTTTAGCGCCACCTGTTGTCCCAAACGAGGACGCACTAACAGAAATAAACATCCTGTGACTTGTGATTGAAACATACAGCATCCATTTAATGTGAAATACTTTTTGGCTGAAAATACCCACAATGCACTGCTTTCCCACACGTAGACTCAAAGCAGACAGCGCGTCATCTACCTTTAAGTCCTAATGGAGGTTGTACAGCGGACAGCTGGGACGGGACGCAGACTGTGAAACACTCGTTTACTGCCGCAGTCGTTGATTCCTCCTCATGATTAATGGGCTCATTAACGGCTTTATGTCTAATTAGTTTATGAGAGGTTTCGGTCCGGACACATCACATCTGGTCCGTCCGAGATGCAAAACCGCACCCTCAGATTCTCGTCTGATCACTGGACGTGTTATTAGTGTTAGTGTTCGTCCTCCTCGACCTCGTCTTCGTCTGTATCAGCTGCACTACAAACACAGGTGGTGTTAAATACAACCTGCAGTCGTGTGAGGAGACGTGTTGAGTTGCTGCCACCTGCTGGTGACCAGGTGACATTACACCTGCAGAGCCAGGAGACACATGTTGGAGCCCCACTGTGTCGGACAACTTATTATAAACTGTCATTTGTATTTTTAGTCGAAGAATATGTCAAATTCTTTTTAATTTCACTCCATATTTACTTTGTTTCTCACTTTGTGACAACAACTGTCGGCTTTAGCAGCTCTTGAACGCAGCACTGTTGCTTCAGAGTAAAACAACAACACATCATTATGTTTCTAAATGGTTTACATAGATGGAGCAGGTTTCCATGATTCATTTTAAATGCAGTACCAAAATAAAAACAGACTGAACTGCAACAAGCTGCTGTATGATTTGAGAAATGTTCTGTATGAATGTAAAGTTTGCCACGTTTAACAGTGCTTGATATCTAAAAACATCAGTTTTGTCTTACGTTACGGTTCATGAGGTGCCGTCACTCAAGGGGAGGTTATGTGAGGTGAGGTGATGTTACGGTTCATGAGGTGATGTAACGGTACATAAAGTTATATAAAGTTATGTTATGCTACATGAGATGATGTTAGGGTATGTGAGGTTATATTATGGTACATGAGGTGACGTTACGGTACGTGAGATGACGTTACGAAACGTGAGATGACATTATGGTACGTGAGGTAACGTTACGGTACTTGAGATGATGCTACGCTACGTGAGGTAGCGTTACGGTACTTGAGATAATGTTACGGTGCGTGAGGTGACGTTACGTGAGGTAGCGTTACGGTACTTGAGATAATGTTACGGTACGTGAGGTGACGTTGCGGTGTGTGAGGTAATGTTACGGTACTTGGGATGATGTTACGTATGTGAGATGGCATCACGGTACATGAGGAGGTGAGGTGACGTTACGGTACGTGAGGTGATGTTACGGTACGTGAGGTGATGTTACGGTTCGTGAGGTCATGTTACGGTATGTCATGTTATGGTTCGTGAGGTGGCACTACGGTACATGAGGTGACGTTACGGTACGTGAGGTCATGTTATGGTTCGTGAGGTGACATTACGGTACGTGAGGTGACGTTATGTGAGGTGACCTTATAACACGTGAAGTGAAGTTTCAGTACTTGAGATTATGTTACGGTTTGTGAGGTTATATTATGATACATGAAATGACGTCACGGTAGATGGTGTTACGGTACATGAGGTGTTATTACAGTACATGAGGTTCAGGTACATGACATTACTTGCCACGCAGTCATGAGAAATAGTGCTCGTGGGCGACGGTGATTGAGTTTATAGTAATGTCATACCATGAACGTAGTGATGCAGTGTGCGTACAGTTTAGCCATGCCTTCGCTTGCAACTACTCATTAAAGTGAAGACGTTAACAACTTTGATCAAGGCTCACTTATGGTAGACTGACATAAAGGAGGATCTATTCTCCTCTGAGAGACAAACCCCTCCTCTGACCTCCCACTTGGCCCGGACCAAACAACCTTCCTGCTGGAAACCCTGCACATTAGTTTTGAAGGACTCATCTTGATACGTTTGTTGTGAAGCCAGACAAGTTCAAAGAGGCTCAGAACTGAAGAGAAGTTAAAAAACACACACACAAGGTCGGCACCGTGTCGTCCTCCTCACCTCACAGTGTTGTTGGCAGCATCAGGATCCCTCGCCGACACCGTCTTCAGCATCGTCCCGATCTCGGCGTCCTCTGGCAGCTCGATGTAGTACACCGGCGAGTCAAACACCGGGGGCTCGTCCACGTCCTCCACGCTCACGTGCACGATGGTGACGTCCTTGAAGGGCCCGCGGTAGCGCAAGGACGGATCCACGTTGATGTTGGCGCCCTCCACCTTCAGAGTGTAACTGGGCTTCTTCTCAAAGTCCAGCGGCTGTCGGGTGAAGATGGAACTTTTAATGGTTGCTGAACTTTCGCTGCAGTTTTCAGTAATTAAGTTATTCTCTTTGGTGTCAGAAGTCTCATCTTTAATTCCTTCAAGACAAACTTGACTTTGTGCCAGTTTATGTTATAGAGAGAAACTTCCTGCAGAACTACGTATACACCAGAGATAGATATCATGTCTCTGCTTTCAGGCAATATTAGAGGATATCATTTAATCTGCTCACCTAATTAGTGGAGTTACCCTTTAAAGTATTGATTTTAGTGCTGAATTTCCCAGATAACACTAAGAATCAATATTATGTTGTAGACGGCACTTTGAACATTATTTAATGTTTATCCCTCTAAAGGAGAAAATTAAATAAGTAGATTTTTAAATGGAGTTTTGCCACTTACTCCCTGTACAACGAAGGAGCCTCTCAGGGGTTTGTATCGAGGTTATAAACAAAAATATCATAGAACATTTTGTTGCTTCTTCTGTTTGGAAATATATATCTTTAATCATTAGGTACATTAGCTTAAGTAACAGTTGACCCAAAAATGACAATTCAAGTCTCAAGAAGCCCAAACTTAAGAGTAAATAACAAAACTCCCTTTAAAAATCTTGCAATTTAATTTTCTCCCAAGAGGGACGAACATGAGATAACTTATAAAGAGCTTTCTGCAAACTTTTCTTGATTCTTAGCGTTTTTCGGTAAATTCAGCATTAAAATCAACACTTTAAAAGTTAAAATTCAGCAATTAGGTGAGCAGATAATGACTGAATTTTCATTTTTTGGTGAACTGTTCCTCAAAGACATTAACAGTTTGTCTTTATCAGTTTGCCTTCGTACCTTTTTTACTGTAATGATGCCAAAAAGGTTGGTGGGGTCGGTGCTGATGTCGAACGTGTCCCTTCCGTCTCCATCGATGATGCTGTACCTCATCTCGGCGTTGACCCCGATGTCCCTGTCCTTCGCCCAGATCCGACCCACCACCGACCCCACGGGAGCCGACTCGGGGACGCTCATCTGATACAGCCCTGAGAAAAAAAACAACATTAACAGTGTCGTCATCATCCTGTCACACCTCCTCCATCTGTTTCGCCCTCATTCGTCCTCTAGATGGAGCCAGACGTCTTCCCTCCATCCTCTCAGAATCACATCTCAGACAGCTTAAAATAAATGGCTCCATAAACGCCTCACAATTGGGTTATATACTGTCTCGCGGGCCGGCTTCAATTTCATCTACCGTTTAACCTCAAAGAAGAGGTGACAGCTGCCCAATTTGTGCGGCTCCCTGCGGACCGAAGTGAAATGCCTGCACATTGTGCTTGACAGAGGGGAATCCCTGAAGCTCTTCACAACCGATCAAAGTTATATCGAAGTGATGGCGCTAATTGGTGCGGGACTGGTGCTGGAAGAGGAAGTGGGCGGCAGGCAGCGGCGGAGATGGGTGGTTTCTCTTTGTCTTAAGATTGAAGCCACCCGTCGATCGCGGACAGCTAGACAACCCCTGACCTCGGGAGGACGGTAATGAGAGGAGCAGGAATGGGGATAATCAAAGAGACAGCGTGGGGCGACTGGTGGCCGAGGGAGGAAGGAGGAGGCGGGAGGCCAGGGGGCAAATGACCGAGGACTGGTGGCCTGTGAGTGGACAAAGGGGAGGAGGGCAGGGAGGCTAACAGCTACATGCTCCAGAGAAAATGAGGTGGAGATGGAGAGCCACTCGTACGCGACCGTAAACTCTAGTGGTGTCACTGTGAATCACGGCGTTCACACATGGCTTCACACATGCTGCAGGTCCATTTTTTATAGCTCGCATGAAACACACGACCACAAGTCAAAACCGCGAGCCTGGAACCAAAAAACAGAGTTGTTTTTCAAAACGCAAGTGAACTTCAGGGTCGTTTCAGGGCTTCGACTTGATGTTTGTGGTATATTTCAGCTGCGAATGTCTGGTGGAGGTTCAGTATAAAGCGAAGCAGAGGGTTTACTGTATGCTCATTATAAATCTAAAGGAATACTTCTGATGTTTTTTGGGGGGATCAAAAGGAAATGTGACTCGTTAACAAAATGTGTGACATCAGTGTGTGATGTGTTCCACAGGATTACACGTGGTAATTTTTCCCACCAAGATCCGTCCGTCTTCCACCGACAAACGTTCTCACAATCTTAAAGAAAGTAAAAACATTCCGGGATCCGTCCCTTTAATCAGATCTGCACCAAAGTTAATGAGGTCTATTCTGGGCCGAGACACATCCTCCAGCCAAGTTCAGTGGAAAACTTTGTAGTAGTTTTTGGGTAATCCTGCTGACAAGCCAACAATCCAACCAACAAAATAAATCTGCAAGTATTTTCATAATCAATCAGTCCTTTACAAATATAAGAACGTTTTCTCCGTCCAGTTGGCAGAAGTAAATGTTTACAGGAGACGTTTCTGAAACCACAGATATGTTGATATTTGTTCGAACTGCTGTACAGATTAATAAGACAGAGCGGCGAGGAGAGAACGTGTCTTACTCTGGTCAAACATGGGTGGGTTGTCGTTGATGTCGCTGAGCGTAATGTTGATCGTGGTGGTACCAGCGAGCCCCCCGAGCTGGCCGCCCATGTCCTTGGCCTGGATGACTACGGAGTAGTTCTCTCTGGTTTCCCGGTCCATATCGGCGAGGGACACCCGGACCACGCCTGAGGAGAGACAGGACAGGGAGAGAAAGAGGGCACAGGAGGTGAATCAAAGGTCAGAGGACTGGTGACACGGATTAGGGTCATGTGTCCGAGCGATGGCGTCCTGGAATGTCGATGGCCCCCGATGGAAGATGCGCGCATGAGTGATTTTTAATCAAAGTTGTCATCTGGAGGTTTAAGCACAGCTTCATTATCGAGCTGCAGGAGAGAAAAACATCTCGACCTCCTCGATAATGTGTGGATTCTGTAGTTATTCACCCACAACATGTAACAAATGGAGACTTTAAATCATAATTTACTCGTGAACAAGGGTGAAAAGGAAAGTGATCCAGTCTTTTTACTGTAAGACCGTCATGATGTCTTATTAGATTAACTCTGCAGCCACTTCTGTCCAAAGAAACCTACTAAATAATTGTTAATAGGTAGTATGGCCATTAAAAGTACTTTCAAGAGGCCTTTAAATATTAGTAAGCATAATAAACCTGTTAGATAGAAGTCACTCGGCACCCTGACCATGTGGAATACGTTGGGTTTTCTCAGAAAAACGAGGATTCATTTTGTCGATGTAAAGATGCCAAGATCTTTACGGACACATCAATCAATCTTTATTTGTAGAGCGCCGATTCACAACAAAACTGATGTCATGACACTTTCCAAATTGAGCAGGTCTAAACCAGAAAAAAACTACCCTTCAACAGGAAGAAACCTCGAGCAGAACCGCACTCATTGGTGGATGGACCATCTGCCTCGGACCGGTTGGTCGTACAAGTTAATGTTAGCATAATGGCATCTATCCACCTCGTATAACGTTAGCTAACGTTAGCCTAATGTTGGATCATATTGGTGTTAGCCAATGGTTTCCAATGGTTTCTTCTGTTTTTTGCCATGATTGTACACCACATACGCTTCCATCGCGCACCGTAGTCCCTGCTGTCGCTTTCTTTTGTCAAGCTTGTCCAGCTGAGCGGTTGGTAACAGGTATCATGGTTAAGTATGAGAGGGACATCCTCACGAGTCTTGTATGAAGTAAATGTGATTGCATTCTGTTTTTATTCAGTTTTTACGCCATTTCTTCGAACCGACGTATGTAATTGATTTAACTGGGCTTCACGTGTGCATAATGAAGACGGGAGATAAGGTGTAAGCGTGACAGGAAGCGCGACGACATGAAAGGAACAATGTAAACTTGAGGCGTTACTCTTGACTAACAATGAAGTACAGCAGCTTCCAGAGGACTACATATGTACGCCTCCGACTGTTATTGTGCCTGCGAGCTGGTGAAACATTCGAGGACGTCTGGCCTCAGCTCGCTCTGGCTTTTATATCTGGATGCCATTTGTACGCTATTATCAGCAGCAGCTTTACTGTCAGTAACTTCACACCTGGACATTTTCACCAGTTGCAGCAGGATCCAAACAAGGTCAAGTGTTGTTTTGTGCTGAAGAGTAAGAAAAAAAAGGCAGCGAATGTACCGACCCTGAGAGGGTTTGAGCTATATGTGCTAAAGTTTTTTTTACACCGTGTTCCCGACCAATAAAAGCCTCGACGCTGAGCTCATAGCGGCGTCAGGGAGCTGATTGATAGCTGTAGAGCCTCTTGTGTTTGGGTGATGGATGGACCTACAGCGGCAGCGACGGTCTGAGTGGCTGCTGATGGGCAGCGCAGCCTGAGAGGTTTGGCAACAGATTTCAGTGCTGACAAACAAGGAAATGAGGCAGCTGTGGTAAACAATGGCCACCGAGTCTCTGCTTTTTAGGAGACTAATGGATTTTTGGACGAGGGAGCTGGAGTTGTGAATGATGTTACCATGTGCTGCTGCTCGAGGGGTTTTAGCTCCATTTTTAAAGGTTTCATACACTATATTTTCTATTGCTTCTATCTGGATTTATAAACAGTTTGATTTATTGCACGATATGGCCAAAAGTATGTGGACACCTGTAAAAAAATAACAACCTAAACACCCAGTTTTTTAAACATCGAATTTGATAATTATGAACGTTAATCTGCTGCTGGAACAGCCTCCTCAGTCTTTTCACCAGATGTTTTGAATCTGGCTGCAGGGATTTGCATGATTTGCTCTCATCCAGCCCACAAGAGCCTCCGCGAGGGGCCAAAACCCAAAACCAGGAAAAACAGATTCAAACCAAAAGTACACAAAGGTTTTCAACATATCATCATGTGGTCAGGCTAAATGATTTTAAAAGAAAGTTCAATATGATCGTAAAAGTTTCTCACTCTCTTGCTGAAGAGAGGATTTAAACCACATTCATGTGCCAGCCATAGAGCCAGAGTTGGGAGGTGATTAGCTTAGCCTAGCATAAAGACTGAACGCTGGGGGGAAACATTTAAATTAATGTCGAGAGAGCCGTAACTTCAACTTTTAGTGGTCATCATGACATAAAAACTTAAATCTAACTGTTGGGAATTCAACTGTGCACTTGTGTCAACACAACAACGTCATTGGTTGATATGTGTCTGGGTTCGGCTGTAAGAAAGCCTGTGATTGGCTCTCTAGGGAAGGGGAAGGATGTGTGTCATACAACTGCCATCTCTGGCATTCCTAATTTTTTGTTAAAACAACTTCAACAGGTTTGATTGTCCCCTCTCTTAAAACATCCCCGGTTTTAGCAAGCTAACTGTTTCTGAGCTAGCCATCTTTATGCTAAGCTAAGCTAGTCGCCTCCCAGTTCCATGCCATCTTCTCATCTTTTCTCGCCAAGAAACCAAATAAGATTGAAAATGCACATCACAAAAGCATTGCTTGCTAAATTCTATAAAACTACAATGTTAGAAAGCAGATGCAGGTTTTTTAAACACAGGTAGACTCGCGAGAAAAATTGGTAATTACTTCCTTTCCCATTGCCAGTAGGCAAGTTTGTCCACCTGTTTTTGTTAAATCCAACTGGATGATGTAAAGGAAAAGTATCTGGCGTTAATGTCCAGACGTCATAGCGTCGTGCAAAAAAGATCTTGGCGGGAGTTAGTGGGTTTCTTTGTCTGGTGTAAAAAGGGGTTTAGCACATCCAAACTCATTGTTGTGGTTCAGGGGTTGTAATCACTTCTCTTTGAGGGGCTTCCTCTTTAATTCTGTCCTCATTTTCAACAGAGAAGTCACACTTTGGAGCTTCGCACATCTTTGTAGTCGAGTCCAAGGAGTTTGAGACACTGGGAGTTGTAACAAAAGAGAAGTGTTTGGTAGTCTCGTAGCAACAACAGGCACCATGCTGAGCTTCCCACAATCAGAGCTGGCTGGTATACACAGGAGGCTTAAAAGTGTGGACTGCTAAAATCAGCCTGCGGTGTAATTAGAGCGCGGTACAGTGTTAGAAACGAAGGTGGGGGAATTAACAGGAGCCGTCAGCTGGGTGTTAGTAAATCCTGTCTGTTAGTGGAAGTTTGTCGACTTTATCAGGTCATCTGACATCATTCATACTTATGAAACATTCACATGAAGCTTATAAATTAGTTAAAGTGGCTGGTGGGTTTTTTGAAATCCATCAGACTCCACATGTATTGGATAAAAAAGGCTGGTTTCCCTGGTTACAGATTGATCGTGTTACAAGAGAGGGCTTTGTACCGGTCTTGGCGTCCACGGAGAAGTATGGCTGGCCCTCCAGGATGCTGTACACCACCCGAGCGCTGTTGCCATACGTCGGGTCGTCGGCATCTGTGGCGGTCAGCTGGATCACAGATGTTCCTGCATAAACATGGAGGGGAAAAGGTGAGGTGGAGTGGATGAAATGCAAAAAGTGTGGCGGAGCAAGAAAGATCAGCTACGGCGATATCATTATATAAATCAAATGAATCAATTTTGGGTTGAAGCTGCTCTGTCTGCGGCTCGGCTGCAGGAATTAACTACGCTTATTTACTTCAAAGTCACCACGAAAGTAGGTTTATGAATACTGAATGAAGCAGATGGAGACGAGCCTGTAAGAACAAACCAGAACCACGACTCTGCTTTTATGCATGTTGTTTTTGTTCACTGCCGCTTTCTTAAAAAATAAAACAGCTCAGACATGCACAGGCGACAGTTTAGTTGCCATCTGCCCTCATATCCCCGCCGGCTCACCTATTTTGGACATTTCGGGCACAGACGCCTGGTACGGTCCGTCTAGAAACTTTGGCTCATTGTCGTTGATGTCCTGGATCTTCACGATGAACTCGGACTCGGGCTCCAGAGGCCGGTCGGTCAGGCGGTTGCGTGCCTGGGCGCGGAGGGCGTACTGGGCCTTCACCTCCCGGTCCAGCCTCTGGATGGCGTGGATGTCGCCCGTGCTGTCGTCGATGGTGAAGGTGGTGCCGGCGCCCTCGCCCGTCAGGATGTACTTAATGGAGCCGTCGCCTTTGTCCATGTCTGAGTGGAGCTGGGGATGTTCAAGGACAGGTTTTTACTCCACAAAGGAAGGAACTATCCCTTTGGTGCTTGAAGAGACAAACTAAATCAGCAAAGTACAACAAAAGGTCACAAGTTGAAACCAAACCAGCAGGAAGATAAACAAACATGTGGAGCAGTGACACAATTTTCGAGGACGTTCAATTAGGTCACATCGGCCAATTTTAGAACAATGCATCAGACGAGACGACCGAATCATCGTTGTGAAGCCAAAGAGTGGGAAACTCTTGTTCTGAATCCAACAGAGAATGTCGCGAGGGGTTTGGGTTGACGCTCAAGTACACAGATTTCTGTGGCGGCCATCAGAAAACGAATCTAAGCAATCTTTGGCCGCAGTGTCCTCAGTCTGAATATCTGTTTAAACGATTATAAAATTAATATCTTTGATCCCACTGTCAAATGACCCCTACGTTGTCATGGGTGGTGTATTGTTGTATGTGTAACCCCGAACATCTAATCACAGCTTACAGCCCAATTGTTGCCATGGGGCCCCGTGGCGCAATCAGAAGCCTTTTGTGGCCCGTAAGTGCAAATGCCAGCCATTGATGTGCAATCACTCCTTACTTTGTACTTCCACGCATGATGAGTACTTCCATCACACTGCCGGAGTGGAAAATAAATGGCCCCCCCCAATCGACGTCTGCCTCGTATATAATCAACAACACAGCTGGACGCAACGGAAACCACCAACTCCCAAACACACACATATTCGGCCACTCTACTCAAAAAAAGTTTGCAGCAACAAGCGCTCGTTGTTGTTCCGCTGATAGTCCGACAGCAATCTTTACATTACCTGTCATCCCCAAACCGAGCGGCACACAATACAGTTTTCCTATCTCTTCGGACAATGTGCCCACCTGCAGCCGAGAATATATTTTTTAATCAACACGCCATTGTGGGCTTCAGCCTCGTGTCCCGCAGGTGATATATCTCAGGCCTCGTCCGCCTTCTCCTTGCACTGATCCCCTCCTTTCAACCCAAGCCTATGAAAAGAAGGGAGTTTGACACTCAGGCTATCAATTACCTGCTCGGTCTCAGCCCCGAGCCCAAAGCCCGAAAACCTCCCAACATCCCTACCGCTCTGAATACTAAAAATACTAAGCTGAGAGGGGGGAAAAAACTGTCAGGATGGAAGGCTCCGGTACATGTTTTCTCCTGCTTTGTCATATCCCACAATGCCTCTGAGTGGCTCTCTGGGTAGTAGCCCGGCCTGTCACAATCACTTATTTCACTCAGCTCAGGAAAAATTAGGGGTGGGCGGCTTTGAAAGGAAGAAACGCTAAATGGAAAAAGAAGAAGGAGGTAAGATGGAAGCGAATATGCTACAGCGGCTGGAAGGAACATTTAATCGAAAACTTTTACTCCACAGCGCCGGCGACATCCTCTCAGGACTTGTAAGTCTTCGATCTCTCACGAACACGTGACTGTGAAATTATTCCAGAATGCTAATTAGGCAGGTTTGCATCATTTTCCAAAGGGAAATATCAGGAGAAAAATTCAATCAAAGGTTCTGAATCTGCTTTTAAAGATCAGGGAAGCATGAGATGGTTCAGAATCCTGAATAAGGTGTTAACATGCTCACACAATCCTCGTTTCTATCAGACTACTTAATGTCAACACATTTACGTTGTTCGCAGAAAGACTTGTACCTGTAGAGTGCTACAGAATATTCATATAATGACATTAGACCTCAGAAATGCAACATTATAATCGATGAGGCTGATATAATCTAAAAACCAGGTCAGTTTCCTGACATTTCTAATTTCATGTCTGACGATTGAAGCTGAGCAAACGTGACGTTAGCTAACATGACGGTATCACCGATTGATACGACAAGCTAACGCTCCAAATGTCCGAATATCTTGATTAAGGTGATTAAAAACATACAAAAAAGTTCAGGTTAAGGATTCATGATCAGTTTTTTGTCCGTTTGGATAAAATGTACAAAGCTAACGACTCTTTTGTCCGACAGCTATGACGCGTATTCCTCGCTTTAGTTTGAAATGTTATATCATCTGTTTTCATAACAAATCCGTCTTTTGACTGAGCAGACGGACACGGATAACAGTTTAATTTGTAGAGATGCCTGCTGAGAGTGTTTTTTTCATACAGATCGTTTTTATGGTTGGATAAAAGAGGGGGAGGAATTTAATGTGATATTTTCTGCTTCGAGTGGGTCATTTATGTCGGCTCGGCGTTCACATTACCACGAAAGCTTCAACACTTTTCTGGTGATGTAACGGCAATTACGTTTTTTGCAAGATTGTTGTGTCTGTAACGCCTGGATGATGACTGGCCTTACGACTATTGATCAAATGTTCCAATTCACTTTAGCGACTTGAGCGATCAGAGTGCTCTTTTGTGAGCTTCTCCCCGGCATCTTTTCAGAGCGACGCTGCAGACACACCGTCCACTTCTGTGGAGTCGAGGCGGACTTGAGCGAAGCCTCAGTTAAGTCAATTAACTCAATCACGGCTGTCTGGCTCTGGTTCAAAGTGGTCAGAAGTGTAGACGCAGTGCATCCAGGGATTAATCTGAGGTTTTTGCCCATCCATGAACGCCTCCTTTTGCATTCGGCGATGACGTATGGATATGTTTTGAAAGTTCGGGGGTTGAAATATCTTTGCAACGCCTACACAGAGAATACCTTAAACTTTGCCTCGAGTGCAGCTGGTGCAAACACAGAACTGAAAGGTCAAATAGAAGAGCTGCTTCCCAACCAAGCCCAAAGGCCTGCATGCGTTACGTTTCTTCAGGTCATACCTTCACCTGTGTGTGTGTTTGTTCGTACAGCACAGCACTGACCTTTCCAATATAAAGTGGTTCCAGTCCGGTGTACTCCTCCAGGACAAAGAACTGGTTCCACACCCAGCCTCGCTTCACTCTCTGCAGCAGCGCCGAGCTACCTGCGTTCGCCGCCTCCTCCTCCGCCGGTTTACCCAGAATGCTTTGAGGCAGAAGGGTCAAAAGGCCGAGGACCACGGGGAGCAAGGTGCCAACGAGCGCTGGAAGATGCAGTCGGTCTGCCATTGTTAAACCCGGGGTAGGATCTGTAAAAGAACAGGTCCCTCTTTCTTCACGAGTGCAGTTGTGTTTCTGGCGGCTGTAAGAGAGGAAGAAAAAAAAAGACAAATGAGTCTCACATTTGTGTCCTTTCGGACTCCATCGAGCTTTTGTTGAGACTGTAAGTCTGAGCAGCACCATTGGCGACCTGTAGACGACAAGCCTTTTCTCCTGCTTCAGCCCTTTTTTGTTGAGTTACAATGAGCCTTATCACAGCTGAATCAGGGGGGTTTTTTTTGAGGAGGAGAGGAGGAAAAACAAAACACTCATGTCATGGAAGAGTTGGGTTATAAAAACAAGACGGACCGGCGATGTGGAGGGTGTACGTAATGAGCGAGGCGTCAGTTAAGCTCACAAATTGTGGTTTACCTGGAAATTGCAAAGCTGTTTACTTCTTTTTGTGTCATGAGATGCACATAAAAGTAGTAATGTTACTGTCCTATAAGCTGGTAAAAGATCAGATAGATCAGCTCTTTCTCCCCTTTAGCTGCTGGGCTAACGTGACGCTAGCCCAGCAGCTAAAGGGGAAAGAGCTGATTGCTAAGTTCAACAATACGTAAAACACCAGACAAACTGCAGTGATATTGCTTAAAAAACAATATTATTCAGACGTTGTATGAATGTAATAATTACAATCCTATAAAGGCAATAAAACAGCTCTCAGTCTCTCCTTTAGCTGCCGAGCTAACGTGACGTTAGCCCACAAAGAGCTGATAGCTAAGTTCAACTATATGTAGAACACCAGACAAACTGCAGTGATATTTCTTAAAAAACAATATTATTCAGACGTTGCATGAATGTAATAATTACAATCCTATAAAGGCAATGAAACAGCTCTCAGTCTCTAACTGCTGAGCTAACGTCAAGTAAAACCCAGCAACGTTACGTTAAAGAGCTGATAGCTAAGTTCAGCTATAGGTAGAACACCAGACTAACTGCACCTCACATTTACTGACAGTGATATTACTTGAAAGTTGCATGAATGTAGTAATTACAATCCTATAAAGGCAATAAAACAGCTCTCAGTCTCTCCTTTAGCTGTCGAGCTAACGTCACATTAGCCCGGCAGCTAAAGGAGAGAAAGAGCTGATAGCTAAGTTCAGCTATACGTAGAACGAGATAAACTGCAGTGATATTACTTAAAAAAAAACAATATCATTCAAAAGTTGAATGAGTGTAGTAATTATAAAACAGCTCTCAGTCTCCCCTTTGGCTGCCGAGCTAACGTTACGTTAGCGAACATTACGGATTCACTGACTGATAAAACAAGTCGCTGCTCTGTCCTGAATGTCCAAATATCTTGACGAAGGTGATTAAAATACTGATTTTCTAAGGATTCATTATCAGTTTATTGTCCTCAACTGCTATCTGGATAAAAATGTGTGAACAAAAATTAGTACATTATCCAAAACGTTGATTTTTTTCCTTCCATTGTGTAACTTTGTCATGAACTGAACATGTAGTGCACTTCGCTGTCGGCAGCTTCAGCACCTCGTCTTTCACATCATCACCAAAAAAGGAAGACGAGGACCAACCCGAACACTCTCCCCTCTTCTTCCTTCCTCTTCCTCTTTCCTGTAATGAGGATGAGGTGAGCTCCTTCACACCTCCTGTGAGCGAGGAGCCCCGGGGGAGGGGGAGTGTGATGTTCTGACACCACGGTGTTTCTGTTCACACTCCCGCTCAGTTTTTACTCACACCTTGTTGTGCGAGCCTCCCATCGGCGCTGCTCGCCGCTCATTACAAGTGTGCTGCGCGTCTCCGGCGCCCAATGTTTGTATTAAATACCTCTAAATACTTTCTTTGCTCTACGTTACTACTGTTTGACGGGAACATCACAGGAACGGAGGTCAAACGCACGAATATCTTGCAGGAGCTAATCGATACCTTTTTAGTTTTTTGGCGTGCGGCGCATTGGCACCTTCACCGCCATCTGCATCTTGTCTTTATGTATTAGCATCTGCCTGTTTTTCCTCTGCTGCATTAACGAGCTCGGTGGGGGGGAAAGAAACAAGGCGGATTTATGGTCAAAAGGCAAAGAAGACCTACAGACAGAGAGAGAAAGGCTGTTAGCAGGAGGAGGAGGGAGGATGGAAAGTTTTGTGGGGGGGTTTGAGAATAAAACCAGCGGAAGAAAGACAGACTGTTTGACTCATGGGTTGACTCCATTATGTTTTGTAAGAGAGAGTGCATTGTGCTGCCCGGAGACTCTCTTGAATCGCCAAACTCAGTTAATCATTGTTGAAGAGGCACAAAAGGCAGCGAAGGGTGGGGAGGCGTGGCGGCATTGTCAGCGGGGAGGCCGACCCCGAGAGTGTGTGTGAGCTGCTGCTTTGGCAAAGATGGCTGACACTTGACCTCGCTGCTCCCCCCCCCACTTCTTTCTCTTCATTCACGCCATTATGAAGTAAAAATTAGCTCCCTGTTCCTCCGGCGGCCTCCCAACTCTCAGCTCCTCCCTCCAAAAGGTCACGAGCTCGGCACCCCCGAGCATTTTGCTCCATTTTGTCGTCACTAATGAGGTGACAAGCTCCCGCGATTGTGCTGGCAAAACATCTCACACATCTCGCTTCGAGTTAATCTTTACGCGCTTGTTTAAAAAGAGAAAGCAGCTGCCACACAAGCTGTGAATGGCGGGTGGAGGGGACGGAGGGGATGAGGAGGAGCGATCATATGAGAAGGCTTAAGGCGACGGAGGTATTTTCCCACCGTCGGAAACAATCTTCTTCGAGGGAACACGGAGGCAAAATTGGCGATTTTACTGTTTGTTTTGAAAAAGTGGCGGCTGTCAGGAAGAGCAGCTGGTGTGAACAAAACGATGCTTCGTGTCGTTGTGTCGTCTTACTCCAAAGTCCACCTGCTGCTCCATTAACTGCAGTCTGACAACAGCAGACTTTATCAAGCCGACCGCACGAGCGAGACGGAGGAAGGTGACTCGTTTCCTTCCAACAAACAAACAGGAAGCGAGCGATACGGCGCGGCTGGGCGAGCGCCGCCGGGCCGAGACGGGCCGAGAATGGATTAATGAGTCGCTGACGTCCAAGTTATGAAGAGAAACAAACTCTCGGACAAACCAAAATACTTTCAAGACTGAAATGTGTTCAATTTTAAAGGGACAGTTCACCCCAAAAAAAGAAAATTCAGTTGTTATCTGCAAAATTAGACGATCATCAAACTTTTTTCGCCACAAATCCTTCCTGAAATCCAAACTTCTCTCACGATATAAATAACCCTTTAAATCAGGAGCTGTTGCTCTACATTTTAAAGGAATAGTTCACCCAAACAGACATTAAAACTCACGCCAGCCCTTCCAAACTGTCAGCAGTTTACAATTTGTGACGGTAAACTTTTCCGTCCACAAATCGACTGATTAACCGTGTGAAATAATCATCAGTTCCAGTTCCTCCCCTGACCTTTTTCGCTCTCCGTGTGCGGTACATTAACATGGGTCGGCCCTGTTTAAAGTGCTATGTGGAGCATTATTAAGTGTTAATTTCACAGTGGCCATGTCTGTGCGTCGGCTCACCTCCGCTCTAAAAGGAGGCCTCCCAGACTGTGGAGAAAGGTCTTTAAGAAACTGGGTGGACCCGTGAAAAAACAGATCCTCCCTCCCGGCGGGGGGGCGAAACGTCACGGCCAATTTGTTAACCACAATTGATTCTGCACGGTGGAGAGTGACGCTCTGCATATCTCCGACCCGGGCGACGACGGGCCGGGAGGGGGGAGCTGCATCGATGCACTCTGACTTTTTCTTTAGTCGCTGCTGTCTGTGAAATATGTGGAGGATGGTGGATCTAATTTCACTTCCCGGGCCGAGAGCTGAGCGTGACAGCTCCACATCCTTTTTTTTAAAGAAATGTCTGAATGCTAATGTTTATTTACTTACTTACACGTAATTAAACTCTGCTGCTGCTGCCTTGCTAACTTTTCTAATAAGCAGCTCGTCCCCGCGGCGTGGCCTCTGGTAGGCTTCCCTGTGCGAGTGTATGAAGATGAAATAAAAGTGACCAGGTCTCTGCAGCGTCACCGCCTGCAGCAAGGACTCCACTTCTTTCTTCATCCCGGCTCGCAGTCAGCGGTGGCAGCCTTCAAAGGCGGCGCCGGGCTGAGGGTGAGGTGTGTATTCTGGCCAAAACTCTCTCAAGATCACACGGTTGTTTGTGTTTGGTGTGAATGTGAGTTCTCGGTGTGTTTGCGCAGCATGTGTGTTTGTGTGTTACCCTCCATTCGTCCTCGTTGCTCTCACCCCCGCCGTCCCCCCTCGGGAGGGAGACGCTGGCGTGGGGCGAGGCTTTGAACCTGCATCTCTTTAATTGTGGGGAGCTCCTCGGGCCTGGCGTCTGTGCAGCCGTGACGAGCGCCTCCCTCCCCGCGGCTCGTTTACTGTAAGGTGTTTTTAATTACTCGTCCCTCTCTGCGCTCTCGATCTGCCTCAGAAGTTTCTATTATTACTCCTTCTTCTTCTTCTCCTTCCTGCTGCACGTTTACTCCGCTCATCGCTCAGCGGAGGCCTCGTCATTTATGGGGAAATTAAATCACACAAACTGGCATTCATCCCAGCCCACTGGTGCATGGAGATGATGTCACCATGCATGAGCGTCATCCGGTGAAAAAAAAAAGTTTGCAATCAGTGTCACTACGCCACAAATTTGAACGAGCGCGGCGTCTCGGCGGGGGGGAAACAGATCCTCTCAGATTAACATCGAGCTCGTAATCCCCTTTTTTGAAGTCGTTTCATCGACAACCACTTCCTGTCCCAGGATTGTCGTTTTAAAGTTATCCCCATTTAAATGTGTGTTGTTAATATGGACGCCGGCGCACAAGCATCCCTTTCCACCGACACTGATAACGGTGTGGAAAAAAGTCTGGAGCGCACGTGCCAATCTGTCCTCATCTTGAGAAACTAGAAGCTCGGTTCAGGCACGAGGAATGAGGTCTGAATGGCAAGCAGAGGTCCGCAGAAGAGCAGATAGACATTCCTCGGCTTCGACGCAGCTTGTTTGAAGTAGCGACAGCGAAGACGTGCTGAGAATCGGCGCCACGCTCACAAAAAGTTTCTTTTTTCTAATGTGCCAGCGAAACCCCAGAGCGCCGCGAATAATCACCGTGACCTACTTCTTTCACAGCCCGACATGCAGCATATATACACATATATTTGTTTCTGTAAACACTCCTTATCAATTAACAAACAGAAAACGCCAACTATTGATTCGGAATCATCCCCAACACGGCCTCAAAGTGTCATTGGCCGCTGAAAAAGTCACTTTCCTTCTCATGTTTTGTCATTTTAAGCACAAACTTCGCCTTACCTTCCACGCCGTTTCAACTTTACTCTCCTCTTCTTCTTCTTCTTCTTCTGTGCAAAAAGCAAAACAAACTCTCTTATCACTTTGTTCTTCTTCTCCCGGCACGCTCGCTAAATTTCTCCTTGTAAAAGTTGTGAGAGCTGCTGCCTGCAGAGCATCGCTTTCCCTAAAAGTCACCTTGAGTCCACACTCTCTCTCTCTCTCTCTCTTTCTCTCACTGTCCTCTTTGTAAAGTTTCCCCTCTCTCCATCTCTGCATGAATATATTTATATATATCTGCTTCTCGTCTCGGCTGCTTCAGCTCTGTCGCCGCTGTCTTGCACACACTCACATCCCCCTTGGTGTTGACTATCTTGGGACCCAATCAGACTAAAGGACCAATTGTCCCCGTCTCTTTACAATCAGTGGGACGGCCTCCTCCGGCGTAATCCAGCCATCTCGGGAGGAGGTGGTGTGGAGGGGGAGAAAGGAGCAGTGGACGGGAGAAAGAGGGGGGTAGATTGACAGCAGGATAGAGGGTAAAATTACAGCGAGGGGAAGGAGGGGGTTAGAAATCAAAAGAGGTGGCAGAAGGTGGAGGGGAAATGCTTCTGCACGCCCGACAAAAGCAAACTCATTTTCATCTGAAGGTATTTCGCAAGTGAATAAAGTGACCAGCTCAAGGCGGAGGGGAGGAAACTCGCTGTGTTGGAGATTTGGGTCCTCGGATCACTGACCAGCGAGGTAGAAAATGCAAAAGTAAAAAATAGGAGGAGGAGGAGGAGGGAAGAAGAAAACCTCACCTTCCCTCTCTCTCTCACTCCGGAGAACCTGCCCTAATGCATTTTAATGAGCCGGTGTCGTACACTGGCTGGATCTGCGGAGGGATTTACGGGCATGAAAAGATGAAGCTTTAAACTGCATTATATTCCTGCTGCTTGCCCGGTCAGAGTCGAAGCAATTAGTTTTCCAAATTGGCAAAAAAAAAAAAGATCATGGAAAAATTAGCTGCACGCCAACACACACACACAGAAGAAGAAGAAGCGCGGCGGTAGATTAGTCATGGTCACGGAGATCTGATCCCTGTTTAGCAGCGAGCGAGAGAAATAGCAGTGTTTCATTTAAGCAATCATGGAAGTAATGCAGCACACAAAAAAAGAGGTTTCTCTCCCTCTGGCGTATTTCTCCTCAGGAGGAGTGAAGAGACGAGGTGGTGGGGGGGAAGTGAAAGTGAAATCATATTGGAAATGTACTCGAGCATGTTTAAACAGAAATGAGAATATATTATACAGAAGCGAGACGAGTTCTACGCCGCTGCTCTGGATCTTTTTCTCCGGGTTTTTTATTTCATTATGAAGTCTCGACTGTTTTCATATTATATTTAGGGTCAAAAATGAAGCGATGGAGCTGCGGGCACCCTCATGGGGATGATGGGAAATGTGTTTGAGGATGAAAGGGATTCCTCGAGTCTTAAGTTAAGATAAAATGTGAGTCGTTAAACTCCGAGATTACGTCGGGATCGCTATCGGAGGGGGACCGACAGGAGGAGAGCTAGTTAGCCAGTCCTGCTGTGTGTTTAGCTAACGCAGCTAACAGCTAACTGAACTAAACACACAGCAGGACTGAGAGTTCCTGCTGTGTGTTTAGCTAACGCAGCTAACAGCTAACTGAACTAAACACACAGCAGGACTGAGAGTTCCTGCTGTGTGTTTAGCTAACGCAGCTAACGGCTAACTGAACTAAACACACAACAGAAGTATGAGTTCCTGCTGTGTGTTTAGCTAACGCAGCTTACGGCTAACTGAACTAAACACACAACAGAAGTATGAGTTCCTGCTGTGTGTTTAGCTAACGCAGCTAACAGCTAACTGAACTAAACACACAACAGGACTGAGAGTTCCTGTTGTGTGTTTAGCAAACGCAGCTAACTGAGCTAAACACACAACAGAACTATGAGTTCCTGCTGTGTGTATAGCTAACGCAGCTAACAGCTAACTGAGCTAAACACACAACAGAACTAGGAGTTCCTGCTGTGTGTTTAGCTAACGCAGCTAACAGCTAACTGAACTAAATGCACAACAGGACTGAGAGTTCCTGCTGTGTGTTTAGCTAACGCAGCTAACAGCTAACCGAGCTAAACACACAACAGAACTATGAGTTCCTGCTGTGTGTCTAGCTAATGCAGCTAACAGCTAACTGAACTAAACACACAACATGACTGAGAGTTCCTGCTGTGTGTTTAGCTAACGCAGCTAACGGCTAACTGAGCTAAACACACAACAGAACTATGAGTTCCTGCTGCGTGTTTAGCTAACGGCAGCTGTATTTGTATGATGTTTAGCAGCAAAATCAAGTGATGGAGCTCCCAAAATGCTCGTGGGGACTAAATGTGTTTGAGAGAAAGTTGCTTTGAGGCTACTCGAAAAAATCAGACTTGTTAAAGCGACATTGTGATCGAGTCCTGCGGTGTGTTTCGTTACCGCAGCTAACAGCTAACAGCTAATAGAGCTAAACACACAGCAGGACTGAGAGTTTCTCCTGTAACAACTAAATTCTATCTGTTGCTCTTAAGTAACAGTAATAATCCGAGCAGATTTTCCTTCCCTTCTTTCTTCGTCATGAATCAGTTTATGTTTTTTAGTTTCATTAAGTATTTCTGCTAAAAACATTAGAGATTAAAATACTTCAACTTTGATGATAATGAAGTAAAGTCACAATGTTCAAAGTCTAAATAAAACGACAGTCCAGCCACGAACTACAACAAACTTTCTGTCCTATTCATCGAGATAACTTTGCTCTTTTTTTTTCCACTCGACAGCCCTTTGACTCTCCTTAATCTTCCTGACAGAGTAATTTGGTGTGTTATACAGCTCTAAAAATACAGATGAAGGGCTGTTGTCACCCGCCGAGCCAGATGGTCAAAAGGTTGTACTTCTCCATCGGTTCAATATGTTTTTTTTTTTTCTCCTTCCACCACTCTGTCCCTTTCAATATGTCTTCTTTCTCATTTGGCAGGTCATTCTTCTTCCCCGGCTGCCCTCCCCGTCGTCTTTGTCTCTTTGAAGACCTGACTGGTTAGCGCCCCGGCCAATCTGTCAGCGAATGCTTGACTGGACCCCCAGAAAAAAAAAGAAAAAGGCAGGGGGGCTCCCTCTTTGTCAGGGCGGTGCCGCAGAGACGGTGGCATTCAGGCCCATTGAACAACACCTTCCATCACTGTGGCAGAGCAGCGGATAATAATTGGCAGAACAAATTGAAGCTATAGGGCTTAAGGAAGGTTTTTTTAAAAAAAAAAAAGTCTGTTACGGTGGTAGACGTTTAGAAAACAAGTCCCTCCGGGTCCCCCTTCACAAAAGGGCCCAGATCCGCCGTGAGAAATAGATTGGATACAGTCATGTTCTGCATGTTGCCGGACTTTGGTTTGGCCATAATGTGCAGCATGTTGTAGGGACACGGTGCTTTTCACGCATCGGATCAACGACGCCTTCTCTAAATGCTCGTAAAAAAAAGGCCGTGACTTGTTCTGTCACCTCGGAGTACCTTTTTAGCTTCAACTTGTTCGGGTCTTTCATTAGGAAAGCTGATTTCATGCTTGTTAGAGTTACATATCCTCTCCGGATAAGTATCCTCTCAATTACCATTTACTACCACTCTGTTAATCAGGCTTACTTTATCCTCTTGTTAGCCATTTTCCACTCAAAGCAATCATTAGTGACTTGAGCAACACTGAGTACATTATTTGATGATCATTTTTTAAGTTTAGCGGCTTTTTTTATTTTATAAAATGTCAAAAAAAGTGGAAAATGTCCGTAAAAGATTCCCATAGTTCTACGTGACTTCAAAGTTATTTAGTTTACTGTCACATTAAAAACCCAAAATTGAGGATCCTTCTACAACTGAGAGGCTGGTAACAGAGTCACTAACACCGGTTAACTGATGACCCAAAAAGGTCCACATTTAAAGGGTCACTTGTGGAAGTTCTGTTCTGTTCTGGAAGCTAACGTTAGCCGCTGTTGCTCTCTGTAAGCGGACTCCATTTCTAAACGTTAGCTGCTGTTTTTCTTTTAGAATAACAACACTCCAGGGTTTTAGATTTCTGTGTTCACTACACAACTTTTCCGCCACAGGCTACGAAATGACTGGTGATCCAGTCAGGTTGCAGCCTGGCACCATTTTGGCGCCACTGTTGCGAAGACAGCTGAATCGCTTTCTGTCCTCTGCAGCAAAGCAAGTACAAACAACAGAGGACAAAATATGACTTTGTACATTTATTTGGTCCCTGAAGGAGACGTGAAAGCAGAAATAAATGGTGCCAGGCTGCAGAGAGGAATGGTGCTGGGCTGCAGAAATAAATAGTGCCGGGCTGCAGAAATAAATGGTGCCAGGCTGCAGAAATAAATGGTGCCGGGCTGCAGAAATAAATAGTGCTGGGCTCCAGAAATAAATAGTGCCGGGCTGCAGAAATAAATAGTGCCGGGCTGCAGAAATAAATAGTGCCGGGCTGCAGAAATGAATGGTGCCGGGCTGCAGAAATAAATGGTGCCGGGCTGCCAGCTTGAGTGGATCACAAGCAGCACAAAACCTTTCCTGATGATTTCAAGAGCACAGCTCGACTGAAAACAATCTCCACAACTTGTTAACACCGACTTCAGTGCCACCGAACAACCCTCGGATTGGATTGGTTCCCTAACTGAGGAGACATGGGCAACATTTTAGAGGTCTGCACCAGGGAATACTTCACTGAATACACACTCCTGACCCTCTCGTCCGAGATTGAAAGCTAAATAAACTCTTAACTGCGCAGCGCATCCAATAGCCAATTAAAAATAATGACAGCAGTTACGTGCGCTGGACTTGATGAAAAAATACAACCAGGGAAGGTAATAAATGCTGCTCGCCGTCTGAACTTATTTACCTCGCTTATCATGCAGCAGCCTTCAGACGGAATAACCTAAACAAATTCCAGCCAGTGTATCACTTTGCCACCACAACCACCACCAGGGGAAAGCATGAAAGAGGGTTTAGGTTTCAGAAGATGACAGAGCGCCAGAGAGAGTAAGGAGGGGGGAGCAAAGCCTCCATGTCATCTAAGATAAGAGGAGTAGCTCCTCTTCCTTTTCTGCCCGAGATTAAAAATGGCATGGAGCAGAACAAGCCCGAGTACAAAGAGCTCTTCTGTGTCTTTGGGGTGAGCAGTCGAAGCCTTTTCATGTCTGATTGTGGCAACAGGTCGAAAACAAAAGGGGGGGGAAACTTGACGGGTGAGATGTGCACGTGAAAAAGGAGGATTTGTGTACAGAAGCCAAAGTCACAACTGAAGCAGTAACCTTTACAGTAATTGGTGGAAAAGAGAAAAGAAAGAAAGAAAGATGTTTGGCCATAATTGTGAGACATCAGAACTGGCACAGGGGGTCGAAAAGAGTGAACCGTGACATTAACTGGCTGCCTGGCGTCATCCGGCCTCGTGCGTCTTTTTAAGATCCCTGGTTTTTTCCCTGTGACCTTTTCACCATTTCCCCCCCTGACTCCCGCGTCTCGAGCCGCCGCCGCCGCCACCTCGGCAGGGTATTGACTTTCACTTCGCCGTGTTAAACTTCGCCGCGTGCTCGTGCAAGAAGCTCCGCCGTGACAAGCGAGGCGGCGTTTCTGTTTGGGATAAAAGGCTCCCCGGGCCGTTTGATGCGGTTTTCCAGCGGGGATAGGCAGGGACTTGGCCTTGATGAGCTGACAGGAGCGGAGGAGACGTGGGGCCCTCGGAGCAGCAGGACCACAAAAACCTCAGGAGCATCAGTGCCTTCGCTCTGATATCTACCCCTCCCTCTTCTGTCATCCCTCATAACCCCGACTCGGCGCTGCGCCCCGTGACCCTGTCGGCTGAATCGCAAATGAAAGACTGAAAGTAACTTTTGAAGTATAAATTAAGGGCGGAGGAAGGGGAGGGGGGGCGACCGCCACATGTGTTGTGACTGACGCAAGCAGCAAACACAAACGCAGAACATGACACGCCTGAATTATGAATGGACTCGTATGTATTCTGTCTGCTGTGTTATTCCCTCTTAATTATTTACGTGCGGCAAATGAAACGAAAAGGAAAAACACGTCTCTCCAGATGATGAGTAACATCCAGCTCAGGAGCGTTTTGACTCCCAGAGCCCACCGAGGCATTAAAAGATGTTTATTTCAGAACTAATGGGGACAATATGTCGGGTTCAAAAGGTCCCGGTGGCGAGTGCACGTGTCTCAAATCAGCAGGTTGGACTCTTAAACCTCGACCCACCCCCACCACCACCACCAACACCACCCTGAGTCAATACAATAACAATTAGGGGGGAGTGCTCGCGCTCCATTACACGTTTGGTATGCGGCGGGTGTGTGCACAGGCATCCACGTCCAACCAGAAACAAACACACACACAGGATAAACGTCTTCTTTGTTGGTTTGTGTGTTTGTAGTTCCACACTGATCCAGTGATCAGAGGAAGAAATAGTTCAGCGGGGGTTTAAAAGAAAAACAACGCCGTCCGCCGCCACCGTCTCCAAACAGAAACCCCCGGAAAGAAACGTGCAGGAAAAAAAAGTTCTCCTTATATTAACAATCATCTCTGAGGGAACCTGAAGCCCAAATCTTTGCCAACTCCTCGTTAACTACTGACGCATGAAAAAAAATCAATTAGTGTAGTTGTGAAGTCCTCCCTCGAACCGGAGTCTCCGGTCAAAAACACTTTTTATGTTTCTCTGTCACCTGGCAACTAAAAGCATCAAAGGACCCTCTAATCTCAGAAGGTCTCAGATCCACGAGAACCTTTCGCTTCGCCACCGACTTTATTCTCATAAACACGCCATCTCGGGGGTCAGAGAGACTCGGACCGCAGACGCTGAACCCTTTTACCAACAGAACAGGACTTTGTCCTCTGTGCACTCACGGAGAAGACTCCCATGTTGGCGACTTCACAAGGTGCCGCTGGATAAAAGGTGCATGTGTTGATTTCATGTGTGGTCGGCGTCTGTGCAGCCTCGTGTGAGCTCACGAAAATCGCTGTGTGAACACTTGAGGATGGAGGACAGATAAAGAGGCCGACCACAAAATGAGCTGAACATTTTAGAAAACTGATCAGTGATGAGCCTCCGAACGTTCAGTTTGCACACATTAAAAGCCAGATATTCAAATGACTTTTAGTATTTTTAATTCTTTACAGTCACTGTGTTAACAGTTGAAGCAGAACCACGAGTCGATTCCCCAACATCAGCACCGTTTTTTCTCACAAAGTGGCAAATAAGGCATCTGGAAACGTCATGGCAACACGACGATGGACAGACGACATACTGTCAACGAATCCCGAGCCGTCTCTGAGCCCACATGTTGCCGGCGCCTCTCTTTTTCCGGGAGGTCTCGGCACACAGGATTGCACAGGATTCTGCCGTGTTAGCATTGTTGCTAATACCTGCCTCTGAGCTTTCAAACTAATCTTTATTGACACGATGGTCCGTCGCCGACGATTTGCTCGTATAGTATGAGCTGGATTAACAACAACAGGGGAGTTGCAGGCTTTAAACTTTGTGTGGGAGTGTCCTTACAGAGTCGTTAAGGTCTCTTGTGAGTTCAAGACCCAACCAGCCTTCATGTGGGTCGTTAGGTGTAGGTGAGTTCCCTCTAAAACCCCCTTTTTATCTTGATTTTTCTCTACTATGTCACGAATGTGCCGGAACCCTGAAGGTCCACGTTGTAAACAAAGACAAAACAACAACAGACTGCATCCTAAATTTGCGTGATGACTTTGCGTGGTGGGAAATATGTCATGACTCTTATGCCAGAAGCTGTAAATGTTGATTTAATCAGGTTTAAGGGACATTTTGAATCACATTTCCTTCACGTCTGACCCAGAATATAACACGTGTCTAAAACTTTAAACCCTTGATCTATTATCTTATCGAGTCGTGAGCGGACTGTGCTGTTAAACTGCTGGAGGGGAGACGCATCAAAAGAAAAAAAGCAAGAGAACAGGATGAAACAATGCTTCAAGAGGCTGCTTGATTCAGAGTAAAATCTGGCACCTGTTCTTCTAGCTGATTTAATAATGTTCCCATTAACGCCGCGCTGGGGTTTCCACCCAGGGGTCGGTGACAGGCTGATCTGAAATCATCTCTCTCTGACTGCTTTAATGACTCCACCGCTGCGCTCAGCTACACCCGACGGCGGAGCGAAGCGCCATTCTGGGCTGCAGAAATCCGGAGGCGTCTTGAGAAACGTCGCCATCAGTTATTTTCTAAAAGAGAGTCGTTTGCGTGCTGGATCGACAGAAAAAAAAAGAAAAGTGGGGGATTTTTAATACCTCATTTACGGAGCTGACAGAAACTATCCACAAGAATGTGGAAACATTTTGGTATTGACAAGAGAAGAAGAAAAAGAAGAAGAAAGCAGGCCAGCGCTCCTTGAAGTCAGAATTAATCACAGCCGCCGCGAACGACGTGTTCAAAGATGTGACACTTTTGGGACTGATCTGGGCATTGTATCTGCGGGGGGAAATTAAATACGAATTCATTCCCCGATGCACAAAAAGTGGGGTAATGTGACACCTCCGCATTCACCGGATTGACATCTGCACATTTAGTCGAGACGCCGCAGCCAGAAAGTCGGCGTGACACGAAATATTAGGAGCAGAATATGAGCTCGTGTTGAGAGGATTTTTAAAGTTCAGAGACCCAGTAAGTGTTTTAATCTCTTATTCCCACTTCAGTGTCGCTGAATGTCATGACAGAAAAAGAACAAATGGAGCAATTACGGTGCAGATAACAGATTTACACTTTAATTCTGCGATTAAGCTTTAAAATTATTCCTTAAAAATCAACTTGCAGCAGGTAGAAATCAAATTCTCACCTTCATCTGGTGAAACTTCAGGGTTAAAGGACAATTGTCACAGCTTTCTTTAAAATTTTGATCGGTTATTAAAGCATTTTACAGACCGCAAAAAATTGTAACGACGCAGCGTTTTACTGTTTTGAAGCCTCCGGCGTTTGGAGTTAGCGCTGTCGCCATTTTGGATTTTGTGGGAGGAAGACGTGGCCATATTTGTACGAGAGGGGGGAGCTGGTAAAGATTTCTTGTACATCATTACATGATCTGCATCCTTGTCTGTTCTCGGAATGGGCGGGGTTTAGCCCCAAAAGTGGGTGGGGTAGTCCCAAAAGTGGGTGGGGCTAAAACAAGTTTCTTGAATTGATTTCGGTTAAATGCCTGAAATAAGGTGTGTGGTGACGACAGACTGAAGATTATTACACATTTCGTTCTAAATTAAATGTCCCACAGTTTAATTATAAAGCTCCTCCGTGTGTTAGCAACTGTTAGCGGTTGCTAACGGGTGTCTGAATGAGACATTAAACGTCCTCACAGCGAACACGGAGACTCATCTACTCACTAGTCCGTCTTTACAGGCCCACTTTAGTTACACACTGTTCTGACTCTGACTTTACAACTTGTACATTGATCAGTTTATAGAAAACCTGGATAGTAATTGTGTAGTAAGACGCTAAGTGGTGGTGACGTTTAAGTCATGTGACCGCGATGTCGTCCATTTGTAGCCTCACGTTAGCTTCTTACTGCTAATCATTTGATTTACGCTTCCGATCCAATTAAAAACAGCAGATGTGTCCTTTTAACTGTTTAACTTTAACTCTAGATTTATCATAAACCAGTCCTCAGATGCTCCACGACAGCTACGTCCATCAAAATGTCAAATCTGTGGCGAGACATTATTAGTCTGACGGATCTCGGTGTCTGTATTTTCCCTCGTCGATACCTGAGAAGGTAACTCGAAAAGTGAAAGTGCGAGAAGTTTAGATGCTCTGCGACCGACTGGAAAAAAAGAAAAGTTATTCACGAAGTAAAATCCATAGTGAGTCTTTTGTGAGTTAGCACGCTCTGAAACACTGCGAGTCTTTGGCTCGGCCCACCGAGGTTTGACTTAATCAATGAGATTATCTCCGCCTCCAGAGCAGCTCCGTCTCAGAAATGTTTGCAGCAACAAAAAAAAAAACCTCAAATCAGCTCACAGGTTCAATTCCCTCTCCAGCCAGCAGACGTCCGTCAACAGCCGCAGTCAGAGTGTCCTTGAGCGAGGCTCCAAATCCCAGCCTGCTCAGTCATGCAATATGAATCACTCCGAAGCTTTGAAGGATTTCATTATCTCCATCGGTGATATTATGGAGCTTAAAACAAACGCACAACACCGAAGCCTGTTGGAAAGTGGAAGTGAGGACAGGCCGAGCCTCAGCTCGTAGCCTCGCGCACGCCAGGCTAAGCTTTGTGCCGTAATGCGAGGCGACACGCCGGCGGGAGATGAGAGGAGAAAGAATTGACAGAGCTTTTGTTACATCTTTAATTACAGGCCTTGTGTTTGTCTTGTTCAAGTGAAGGAGTCAGGGGGAGGAGGGGGGAGGCCTCGGGGAGAGGCAGCTCTCAAAGTCTGATCCGTTTCTTGTTCCTGGGAAATGAATGGCCTGACCTCCCATCTTCCGAGGATTTATCCTCCTCTGACAAAAATCCAACGGACGAGGGAGTCAAGAGTTGAATATGAGAGCGAGTGTGCGGACTGCAGCCGGTGTGTACGCCTGCTTCGCTGCACCCTGCGAGAAACAAACCTGCCACCCTCCACACGCAGAGAGCGAGGAGTCCACGAAGCGTGAAGCTCGCCGCCCCGCTGCTTTTAACAAACCCACCCAACCCTCCTCCCCGTACTCCTCACTGCAGAGTACAGATATGCCTGGCAGGTACAGGTATGGGCTCTGCACTGCTGCCGCCGGAGAGATCAACGGCTGTGTCAAAGGAGATGATCCACAGCTAATACGCAGCTGTCTGACCCTATTACCTTTAGTGGCAGGGCCAGGCTGCTGCGTCCCAGGAGGCCTCCCCCGGTTCCTCACAAGAAAAATTCAGTCAGGCTTTAAAGCGCTCTGCATCTCTGCATGTGTTTGTAGTGCGTACATGCGGACCTGACAGCGAGAGAAGGAGGCTGAGGGTTTGGATTTCATCTGCGAGTCGAGTCAAGTTATGTTAATAAGCCGACGTGTCAGGCCCGTCAACCTCAATAAGAAGACGAGACTATAATAAGATTTTTCGGAGTGGCCGACTGCTACGCTCGTTAGCTCCGCGAGTGATTAGAGGGGAAAATGCCCCCCGACTGCTTAGCATGGAGAGGAGGGTGTGGTGAGAGGTGGAGGAGCTGCCACCCTCATATATTCATTAAAGAAATGTAGAAACCATCTCTGGATTAACTTGAGGGGTAAAAGTCTGCTGCTGGAGCCAAAATACGGCACATTAAGTCCAAGAAATACTGCTGAAATCTCACGTTTGCTGTGTGGTTATTAAGTTAAAGTTAAATATTGCACCGTTAGCTTCGTTAGCTCACAGGCGACTGGAACAAAACATCCAGACGAAGTGTCAGGATGCCGGAGGAACACAACACAGAGGCTGTTATTACAAAGAAGAACATAAGAAGCATGTTTTTCTGCCAACATGATCCTCCTCTTTCTTTCTTTCTTTCTTTCTTCCGTTGGGTCATTGTCTCGACAGCTGGATCTCGTTACGTCGCCCTTTTCAACGAGCCACATCGACAATTGTGCTCCACACAAAGCAGCGTTGTCAGAAGTCGTGCCCTCGGTCCTTCTCGCACTCACATCCTCGCCTGACGGGACACGAGGTGTCTGTGTTGAGATCTTGTTACCGGAGTTATGATCTGTTCACAGCAGCCTCTGATGTGTTTCTCAGGTAGATTTCTCTGCCGGTGCCGCTGACAGATAAGTGGGTTTTTTCTGCCTCTGAGCAGAGGTAACATATATCGAAGCCCGGAGTCAGAGATACCGGAGAGCAACCACATAACACGAGTCGGATATCAGGATACGACGGGAGGTTGTAACAGATTACTTCTCATTTTCTGCTTTTGGGTTATAAACGGTACGTCAGAAAGCGTCCTTCCCTTGTTATCAGCCTCTTCCACATGGTCTACGTCCAACCCGTTTCCTCCCCGCGTGCTGACAGACATCTACAGAGTGTAACTGTAACCTTGAGCTAATATTTCAGGCTTCAAGTCGACTTCCTTCGAGCTGCAAGCGCTGTCAAAAAAAGCTTCTGAGTGTGGCTGACATTTGGCTGCCTCCTTGGCCCTGTGGACACGACGATACTGTACCGTGCAAAGGTTCACCGCTTTCCCATTACGGTCGGTCGCTATGGTGCAAAATCACAAGATTAATGTCACTTTTCTTTATCGATATATGTGAGAAAAGAGGCAGAAACACAAAGAAAACAGAGTGATGCTTAAGGCTTTGTCCACAGACGTATACGAATAATTTTTATCCCGTAGCAGCCACACCGTGTAATTACATCGTCACGTGGCGCCCTGTGGCCAATGACGACTTTTCCCCGTAAATTTACATTGTGAAAGAAGCGTCAGGTTATTTCTTTTGAGCTTCACAACCCCAAAGAAATGAATCGTTCGACGGCCATAACTTGAGCTACTCGTTTATATAAAGTCATGAAGAGTCGCATGATTGTTTCATCTCTGTTCCAAGTTAGCCGGGCGCTAAACAGGAAGTCTATGGTGAGCTTTAGTCGAGCTGTCCGGGTTTCAAACCGCGTCAAACGCTGCGTACAGATTCAACGCAGCGAGAGAAGCAACAACAATGGCAGCTCCTCAAGACGCTAGCTCAAAGGCTACAAGATCGATGTTGAGCTTGGCTGACGGTTCGACGGTATAAGCGCTCTAAACACTAATGTGGCCCTGTGGACACGACGATACTGTACCGTGCAAAGGTTCACCGCTTTCCCATTACGGTCGATCGCTACGGTGCAAAATCACGAGATTAATGTCGCTTTTCGTTATCGATATATGTGAGAGGAGAGGCAGAAACGCAAAGAAATCAATCGGAGTGACGCTTAACGCTTTGTCCACAGACGTATATGAATAATTTGCCAAACACTGGCAGCTCCAAGTGTGGTTTAGTGGCCCTAAGAAGTCGGTTTTCATTGCAGCCAAACTGTGTAGTTACGACTTTTCCCCATAAGCTTACATTGTCAAAGAAGCGTCAGGTTAATTCTTTTGAGCTTCACAACCCCAAAGAAATGACTCGCATGATTATTTCAGCTCTGTTCAAGTTAGCTGGGCGCTAAACTGGAAGTCTCTAGTTGAGCTCTCCTGGCTTCAAGCCGCCTCCAGCGCTGCGTCCAGATTTAACGTAACATCCTTAACGTAACAGCGAGAGAAGCGACGACAACAACGGCAACTCCTCAAGACGTTAGCTCAATTGCTACAAGATCGATGGTGAGCTTGTCGTCAAACAGGCTCCACATCAACGTCGATGGTTCGTCAAAGACACCGCGGAGGTCAAACCCTCAAAATGCCTTAAAGAAAAGTCCCAATAACTCATTTTGTGGTCTTTGATGATCAATCTGCTCAACCGTTATGTGGTGAAGTGCGTCTAAAGAAAACTAATACGGTCTTTTTACAGATTCAGTGTCATTAATTCTTTTTGGGTGAAAAGAAAAAAAAAAACATATCGGCGTAATTACACATCTGCTATTCTGAGCGTGTCCAAGTTTATTGATGAATAATATTCAGCTCTGTCTGTAATGAGAGAATTAATTGGTAAGATTAGTAACAGCAATCCAAGCGTATGAAGTTATCTATCAAGAATCTGTAATGTGTTTTTATTTCAGGTAGAGATTGTCTCCACACACCAGCTAATGACTGAGCCGGCGTCCCCCAGAGGGCTGCTGGTTCTGAGTCCAACCGGTGAATACCCAGAAGTCAGGAGCTAAAGATAAACAACCACGACGACTGAAGGACCCCTTGAGAAAGGCGCTGCGTCCCCTGCCTGTTGCTGCTCGGCCAGCTCCGGGGTACGAATGAAAAATAAAATAACCTTCCCAGAAATAGAAGAAGAGGAAAAAAGAGTTTGATGAAAAGTTTCAAACAAAAACCAGAACAAAGACGGGAGGATTGTTACGAGCGTAACTACGGCGGCGTCCGACAATTAAAGGCGTAAATTGACAAATGAAAACAAGCGACGACAATAACAGCAGTTTTTTTTTTGTTTGTTTTTTCCGAATTTTAGCTAAAGGTGATTGGATATTTTCTAATTCGCCGGCTTTAGTATAATCTAACGCGGGCTCTGAGAGTAATAAGCAATTACTGTGTGTTTATCCCCACAACTCAGAGAGAACTAATCTGCACTCAACAGCCAGGGCCAAAAATAATGAAATTAATTACGAGCATTAAGGCGATGCGGCTGCCAGAGAAAGGTAGAAATGTAATTATCCACGTTGAGACGGAAGCCCTCCCTGTGTTTCCTCTCGCTCTCTCCGTCTCATTGTGTGTCTGTCGAAGCCATTATGCTTTCCACAAAACGTGCGTTTCAGCTACAGCATCCATCTGAAAACGATTTGTTAGCCGCACGTTGTCCTCTGACCCGTTTCAAGTCCATTTATTACGGCTCAGGTGTTCTCATAGCAACAAAACGATGATTGTATTTGTAATGTTTCCGCCCCCCGCTGCCAGATATTGTTGACCCCGGCTTTAGGAAAAACAAGATTATACAAGGCTCGATTCAAACTAAATGATTTGTTTGTAATGGGATTATAATGCACCGTCCTGCGTGCGGGGGCTACGCTACGTTGCACCGTGATGTGGAAATTAAGTCTTCAGGTGAAAAAAAGAAGAAGAACCGCTGAAAATCAGTTTACAAGCTCGTCAGGTTAAAAAGTAATCTATGTCAAGTGGGTTTACAGTGATGTGAGTTCACTGAAATTAAGTTTTAATCACCCGTGGCAGAAAATCAATCCGTCTAAAAGTGCAATTAAATTAGTATTTTCTTTACACGTTGTGCTTTCTTATCTGTTTTGCTCGTTAATGACATCAAAGTAGAACCGATGGAGAGCGAATCATCGGCTTCAAAGAGCAACGAAGCGTAAATATCAGCGTCTTAAAGAGAATTCAAAGGCTGTATTGGATTTATTATGATGTTATATACTAAAAAAACATGTTTTTGCTCTAAAGATGCTTATGTGCTTTTTGGTCGATAGAAGAACAAGCTAGTTGTTGAGATTAAGCATCTTTTTTCATCCACTGAGAGTCCAGATAGCAAAAATTGTTGTCATCCTGGTCCACTTGGTGCGGTTCCCCCGAGACATGAGCCAGAACCGGGCTGACAGAGATCTGGTGCCACAATTTATGTCCAGTTCCAGTTTATTTGGTTTGCAGAGCCGACCGCTTAACGCCTCACTCCCGAAGCGCTCGTTTTGGCCAACAGGAAGCAGCTAAATCTTTTAAAATACGTATATTTGTTTTCCTTCGGCACTACATTCCGCTTGTGCGTAGGAATACGGACGTTGTGCGGTCGAGGGAAGGTAGCGCCAAAGGGAAAGGCTGTTTAACGGCAACGTAAAGCGCCAAAGATGCTAAAACTAAACAGAAACATACATTTTAAGCAGGACTGCCGGCAACTGCTGCTTGAAACTGGATTTTAAAAAATGCAGTAAGTGTGACATGGAACTGAAAATAGAAGTACGACCCTGAAAAATGAGTTGAAAGAGGCTAAAAAGCTGAGCAGAGTTGGTGATAAGTGTCCAGCAACCCTTCTCACATTACAGCCAGTGCTCAGTATGAATTATTATCAGTGGAGCCATTTAAAAGTAGATTAAAAGATACAAAAGACTTCTCAAATCCACCAATATCTAACTGTAAATTTGTATCCTTTAAGGTGGGAATAGCTTTAAAAGTAACCTGACTAACTTGTATATCGACTTGCAGCTGTTTTCCGCTTGCTCACAGGAGGCTTGTTGTTTTCCCTCCGTGCTTTTGTGTACTGGTTTTGTTTTTCTCTGGTGGCGACTGTCCGATGTGGTCAGGTTAACAACGGGAGAGGACGAAACCTCCGGCAGCCACCAGCCGGTCCCCGGGGCGCGATGGGGGCTCGGTTGTCACGGGAGACGGGATGCGGCGGCCTGGTGCTGAAACATGACTCTGCCTTCAACAGCTATTGTTCTCGTTCCTCACACCTTGCTCTTGTGGGAGAGAGGAGCGCCTCGGGGGGAGGAAAGTGGATTCTGCTTTCACCGGTGCACCAGTTCTCAGGGATATATATGCCGCCTGCACCACCTGAAACGAATATCCGCGCCTCGCCGCTTCACCTCGCTCGCTACGTTCTCTGATCTCCACATCTTTCCTTCAGGCCGTCGTGATCTCCTCGCAGACAAACTAATTTTTCCCGGGCGCATATTTCACACCAGAAAATCTGATGCCAACTCAATTTTCCTCCCTCACAGTCTCTCAGTTCGTGCTGTCTCATTGGAGGGGGGAGATGTGGAGCGTGGCGTGGTGGAGTAATGGCAGCCTACTTGACCCTGATGGAGGAAAAAGGCTGGGCGTGTTAGGGTGCTAATGGTCTCCTCGGATGGTGTGAGGGCACCGGGCAGCGCTAATGGCCGCCCTCTCGCATCGCTTTTAGCTTTGCATTCACGCGCGACTGCACGCACACATCGTGTGTACGTTTACACTCGGTCATTTATCATTTTCTGGGGTGTGTGTTCAGCGGCAGGTGCACAGAATCAGATACAAGCTAGTTATTGAGCACAGGATAAACAGACAGAGAGGGGGAGAGACTTCTCTGAAAGAAACTGTGAACGCAGTTTCCCATTAAGACACTCGTGTGAATGCATCACAAGGAAAATTATTTATTTTTTTCTTCTCTGAGGACGAGGAGAAGCAGCGAGAGAGAGAGACTGAGAGTGAGTGGGTGATTGAATTAATTATGTTTTATCACCTTTTAGCTGATTGAAGTCTACCTTACTCCCTTCAGACAGCTTGTGTTTGTGTCTTCGCCGGCGCCAAATGGATCGGGCCTGTCACCCAGTGCAGGCGCTGCCATCTCTGTTGTCTCAGACTTGGACTTTCAGATCTGAGCACTGAGGCGGTGTGTGTCAGTCGGCGTCTCGGCTGCTTTTGTGTTGGGTTTTGTTTTGTCTTCCATTCTCTCTCTCTCTCTCTCTCAGTAATTCATCTCGTCTCATAGAAAAAAATGAGTTCTGGGCCCGGCTGCTCATTACTCACACAATGATTTGTGGGAACAATTTCAGGTTTTCTAAAGCCTCATACATCTGTCAGGAAAGGTGAGTTGCAACTGCTGTTGTTTACAGAATTAGGATTCTGTCTCACCTTTGACAAGAGCTCCAACTACTGCTGATACTTTAGATTTGTCTATGGATTTCTGTTTTATTTATTTATCGTTTATTCTTTAAAAAGCCTACAAACGTTCTCAAAGCCCAAATTTATGTCTGCAAATTGCTTTTCATACCTATTCAACAGTTCCAAACTTCAAATATGTTCAATTAATAACAATATGAACCTGAAAAAAAACAGCAAATCATCACAATTGAGAACGCAGAACCTCAACTGGCTGCATGCGTAGCTTTTCGCACGATCCAAACTTGTCAGGAATACGGCAGCTTGTTCAGTAGCATTTAGCTACCGACTTGGAGTTGGTGCGACTCTACCGACCGACTCTGAGTTTAGGCAACAAAACTACTCGGCTAGGTTTAAGCAACAAAACTGGTTGTTAGGTTTAGTCAACAAACTATTTGTTAGGTTTAGTCAACAAACTACTTGTCAGGTTTAGTCAACAAACTATTTGTTAGGTTTAGTCAACAAACTACTTGTCAGGTTTAGTCAACAAACTATTTGTTAGGTTTAGTCAACAAACTATTTGTTAGGTTTAGTCAACAAACTACTTGTTAGGTTTAATCAACAAAACTACTTGTTAGGTTTAGTCTACACACTATTTGTTAGGTTTAATCAACAAACTATTTGTTAGGTTTAGTCAACAAAACTACTTGTTAGGTTTAGTCTGCAAACTATTTGTTAGGTTTAGTTGACAAAACTATTTGTTAGGTTTAATCAACAAACTATTTGTTAGGTTTAATCGACAAAACTACTTGGTTAGGTTTAGTTAACAAAACTACTTGGTTAGGTTTAGTTAACAAAACTACTTGGTTAGGTTTAGTTAACAAAACTACTTGTTAGGTTTAGTCAAAAAACTATTTGTTAGGTTTAGTCTACACACTATTTGTTAGGTTTAATCAACAAACTATTTGTTAGGTTTAGTCTACACACTATTTGTTAGGTTTAATCAACAAACTATTTGTTAGGTTTAGTCAACAAACTATTTGTTAGGTTTAGGCAACAAACTATTTGTTAGGTTCAGTCGACAAAACTGCTTCTCAGATTTCGTCAACAAAACTATTTGTTTTTGGTTTAGGCACCAAAACATCCTGAAAATGAATAAATGGGACTAGAATGAAGATTTCGTACATACTCGTTATTTACTGGTCATGATTTTCAAATTATGGTGCTACCCAAGCTAAGTCATGTCCGTCACAAAGACAAATCAGAATAAGGATGATCGAGGCAAGAGGTAGAAATCAAATAAACCTTAAACATATATTCCATTGAGCACAACCCATAATCATGTTTACTTCGGCTCCTCTTCAGTTCTCTGTTCATCAACATGAAGAACATCCATCATCCTCTCTCTGCATGTCTTCTCTGCGGCACTGTGATAAACACATGTCGAAAAACGCTGAGACTTCTGCCCGTCAATACGATCGATCGGCTGATGGATCACGCCCGGGGATGAATTACACACCGCTCACAATTGCCGGCAATTAGCTAAACAGGCTGAGGAGTGATCAATGGGCAGCTAACCGGAGTGACGGGCAGGATCCTCTCCCCACAGACAGGAAAGTAAAGAACAACAACCTGAGATGTGGCTGTGAACATCGAAAGACAGAGGAGAAGAAAAAGTTAGCGAGGAAATGGAATTACACAGATGTATCGGGTGCAGCAGAGAGGGTGGTGGAGGAGCAGGAAACCATCCTCACAGCCGACATGTTGTTAACTCAGGATGACACATCCCAGGTCCCAAACAACAGAATTCCTCTGTGCAGGACTCAGTTGCTCTGCATGCTAATGTTTGACATACAGGTTCCTGGAAGATATTGTTTACAACAAAAAAAAAAGCTGCTGTGAGCGGGTTTTCTGCACGCTGAGGATATTTTTCTACCTTTGCATACAGCTCGGATCATTTGGCTGTTCCGCGTGTCTCACTGCACTTAAGCAAATATCAGCTTTACAGGTAATTACCTCCACACCTACAGTGTATGTGCACAGATTTGACTTCAGGAGGTCACAAGCGTGTGGTTTGTTTTCTCTGGATAATATTCTACTAATTTACAACAGCAAATGTGTTTTGATAGAAAAAATATTGCTGCCTCGATTGTAAGGTTTTTAATCTGCATAATAGGGAAACTATTTAAAGTACACCATCACTGATATTTGGGTTTGTGTTGGGAACAGATCTGTTCTCAGAGTATCAGCAAGTTTTTGTGTTCGCTGAAAAGTTTTAGCACAAAGTCGTGACATCTTGTCATCACACTACGTCTTACATGTACATCACTTTTGCCTTTATTGCACAAGTGAAGCGAATTGGAAGCTGAAAATACGACCGAGCCGACTGGAGACACAGCGAGTGTTGCTGGGTCAGGCATGTGTGAGCTGACCAATCAGAGGAGACTTGGTGTGGGGGGCGGGGCCTTAAAGAGACAGTAGCTATAACAGACGGCAGTATGAGAAAAACTGCTTTGTGTTTTTTTGAGGATTGAATCATGCTAGTAATAAACCAAAATAAAACAATGAACCTGAAAATGAGCATCAAATGTCTCATTCTTTAGTAACTGCTTAATCTTATTACTACTTTATATTCTGGGACTACTCAGGGAGATGCTTTGCTGTTTCGTTGTTTTACACAATAATGATAAAAAATTGTAATTTCATTAAACCCAGCCTCTTGATTATCAGGCTGTGAGTCATTTGATTTGATTGGCGGTGAATAAAATTACTCACGTGAGTTACGTCACTTACATGACAGAAAGTATTTATTTTAACCCGAAGAATAATTTTTTCATAAACCTAACCAAGTAGTTGGCAGTTAGGGTCAGGGTCGAGGTTTTCCCTGAACTGAAAAACCTACAAAGTCCAGAGTTTGTGCCCCAATTCTGACAAAGTATAGAAAGTTAAAATCTGTAAATGATTGAGCTTTCTCACCTAAGTTATGTCACTTAATATACGTGACTTACAGTAGTTGGTTTAACCCAAGGTACGATCTTTTCCTAAACCGAACCGCGTAGCTTTGGAGGCTAAAACTAAATCAAAACTGACGCTAGAGGGTTCGGAAGAGCATGAAGCTTATAGCCGCTGACCAAGCTGCTGTATTCAACGAGTTTTGAGCGTGAACGCGTCGCAAGTTTACAACAGTAACTGTGTACAAAGATTGAAAAATCAATGATTATGACAGTTTTCCCTCGGCCACTTCAAACAAAGACAGAAATCTCTCATGTGAACTGACCCAAACTGTTCCACCTCCCACACTAAATAATAAAATACATTTTAAGGACATTAATATTCTGCCCTGATTCCTCCTGTTTGGGTTCAACTTTCCACACAGAACTTTTTCCACACAGATCACATCAGCTGCCAACTGCCGTTTTAAAAGTCATCCTCCCCCTGAGGATGTTCTTCACTCGGATTATTTTGTGCTGCCCACCTCGCCGCATGAGCGTGGCACTCATAATCACACTAAAGCGAAGCCTCCCAGGTATTATTATGACAATGACATTTGCCAATAGAAGGGCAGGCAATCACAATAGATGTTTCCATTGCAGTAAAAAGGATTTATAGCAGCTCTCACAGAAACGATGATCCAGAGGGGGCATGTTAGCGAGGGAGGATAATAGCACCCCTGTGCACAGCTCCTCTCCATCCAGCGTGGCGTGTGGTGCAACGCAGCCTTGACTGCCTCACAAACTCCGCTCCCTCGGATGACTGAGCCTCCCGGCCTTCACAAAGTCTATTCTCCCTCAGATAAACGCTGCTATAAATAAAAGAGTACAAAGCCAAGTCACCTCTCTGTTTAAAGAGACGTGCCACACACACACGGGATCGTTTGTTTGATCTAATCTCCCCGGTTTGGTCTGGGGGCCGCCGGTCTGATGTTGGGCCGGACCGGGCCTGCCTGACTGATTGCTGGAGCTCTGTTTGCTGGGAGACGGAGCCCAAGCTGTGGGTGGCATTTGCCATCTGAGGATTTCCAGCGCTGTACACCAGATGGCCGTCAACCTCGTGTTGATCTTGGAGCGCAATCTTGCCAAAAACTTCTTCCCCCCACGGTGGAATAAGAAGAATCGAGATGTTAAACATGCTCCATGCCCCGAGCTCCTGGCTTCAGCATACCGCAGAGGGATTATGTTTGTATCTGGCAGGGCAGCAGGAGTTGGTATAGGCTGTAATAGAGCCCAAAGGGAATAAGGACTGGCACAGAGAGCAGCGAAATGACACAACCGCAGGCCCAAGGGTGCCGTCTACTCTCTTCTTTCTATTCCTACTCGATTTCGCTCACATTCTCTCACAGCATCGAAGGTTACAAGTTCAGTTGAACAGACGAAGTGCTCATCAACTTTACTTTCTTGCTGAGTGTTACACGAGAAGATCGATACCGCTCTTATACGGCTGCGTGTTGAATATTAAGCTGGAGCCGGGCTGAAAATACAAGGAGGAGCAGCTGAAGAAGAAACGCTGGAACTTGTTGTTTTTGTGCAGTTTTAACAAACGAGACACAGCACGACCATTAGTGATCTAGAAGAGGACAGATTTTCTTCAGCCTGGCAGCTTATTACGATCCATAGTCATGTTTTCTTGTCAGTGCGACCTCTAGTGGCTGTAGGAGTAACTACGGCAGCAAAGGAGGAAGTCGGGAGTGGTTGAATAAATCGCAAAGATGGGATTGTTATTCAGTAGACCGCTGTTGGTGTCCAGCGTGAAAACAAAAGTTACCGTGAGTTAAAGTTGACTTATTTTAACTCACTAACATGAAGTTTCGCATACATGCTGGAAAGGTTACGTATGTTTGTCACCAACGTTCCAGAAGTGACATCATGTAACAGCTCTGATGGCGCTCGGGATTCATCAGGAGCGTGGCTGCTTTACTCCAAACAATTTCCCTGTTAGAATCTGGACTGGTTCTGCTCATAGATGGACACTTTCCAGCTGTTTGCAGACCCCCTCTTGTGCTGCAAACCTATTAACTTTCATTGCAACAGTGAGCTAAAATCAATCCGATACAGAGAACGGAAAGCATGAACAGAAACATGTCCGACATAACGCCTCTGCATATCAACATTAACAACATTACCCATTCAGATGGCGACTCAGCTCACAAATGTCACACTGAAACTTTGTAATTGCTATAAAATCAGGTTGTTCCAGCCCAAAGAGCAGCTCTGTCACTCGTAAGCTAACAATCTGTAGCCAAACACTGAAGTATTGTACATGTTGGAGCTGCAGTGTCAGCTGCTCTTCACATCCTCCTCTGCTGTCCAACCATAATTACACCTCCACTCCTCATTTAGTCCTCTGTTCACCTGCCCTTCCTCTCCACTCGGCCGTGTAATAACATCATTCTCCACGTCCGGAAAAGAACAGATAGTATCTCCCATCAGAAACTTACCTGGCTTGTGTTCGCCGAGCTCTGAATGAGACACGAGCGCGGCGATCCTTCACCCTGACCCGGGGAGCCCATCTCCCAGCCAGCACCAAGTACTCCTCATCCCTCATTACGCGTAATTCCACATGCCATCTGCTACCGGCGACCGGGCTCGTATGCAGCCATGGCTCCGGGATGCACTCTAACGTTGACCCCGTACCTCCACTCGCCAGGTATTTCCAATTCCTGAGAGGCCCGTTGAGCCCCTCTGATGCTACTTTTCTAATCTACCTGGTATTTGAGGCTACTGTGCTGCAGAGGAGCAGAATCTTCCATCTCCTGCCTCCCGTCATGTCTCATTGTTAGCCTCTGTGAGTAGAGGAGGGGGAATATTGGGTCTCAGTCCCTTCTCGGCACGTAAGAAATCAAGTAGGGCCCGAAGGATAAAAGAGAAGGAAGCTTCTAGTTCTAGTTTTACAACCAGCAGATGTGACTCGTCTGTGATTTAAGACAGATGTTACTGTGTAATCCTAGTGAGAAAATGATGATAATAGTATAAAATAATAATGAAAATAAATTAATAAATTAATTAAATAAATTCAACTGAAAACTGAAATTCCTACAATTATTCTTTAATTCAAAAATAAAATATATATATCCATTGAAATATAAAATAATTATTTATTAATAAATAAATACATATAATATAAGAGGAATATACATGATAAAAGTTGAATTTAATAAATAAGTATATGTTTTTTATTTGAATAAAAATGCACTTTAACTATGAAATAAATATGAAAATAACTGTAAAGAAATTTAATACAAATGAATAATTGTAAAAAAATATTAAGAAAAAATATTTTTAAAAATGAGTAATAAATAATTACAAAAATAACTATTAAGAACTTATCAAGAGTTTTATAAAATAAGATATTAAAAAATATTAAAAATAATAAGAAATAATTAAAAAAAGAAAAAAGTACATAAAATTGGATAAAAAATAAAAATAACAATAAAAATAAATAAAAGTGATATTAATGAAAATGTTTTAAATGAACAAATAAGAATTAAATTAACATTAAAGATAAAACTAAATGTAAAAAAATCTTAATGATAAAAAAACAGAATAAATAAAAGAATAAAAAGAATATAAATTGAATATGTAAAATAAATAATACAAAAACAACACTCTAGCATGTTAACCGATGTTTTATGTTTAATTCTTCCTCTCTTCCAGATTCAGGCTCCGGCTGACTGTGTGAAGTGTTTCTCTCCTCGGTCCGTCCCTGTTCGCTCACATCCTTCACAACAGATATCTGCAAACTTTCACCAGACTTTCAGCGTCTCAGATCTTTTCAGCCTCTCGCCGCCGCCGCTGGTGTGCAGCTCGGCATTTGAGTGAAACGAGCATCATTTGTAGTGAGTGCTCCCCCAGTCTGCAACCTCACCCACAAACTTCCCTCCGCAGTCGAACTACCTCCCCCAACTCCTCCCGATATGTGCACAAACACACAACTCAACGCTTGTGATGCTTGTTTTCTTGTTGTTGAGCTTCGCGGAGGAAAGAGATGAAGAGGAGGCAGAGCAGATGTCAAGATTGATAGCGAGCTTATCTAAATATCATTGATTTTCACGCGCTCGTAGCGAGGCCAGCGCTGGGTTGGTTTCCTCCTCCGATGCCAAAGCATTTTTTTTTTACAGGATAGCCGAGAGAACATGTCAGCAAGGATGGAACTGTTAAGAAGGCACAAAAAGCCGTCCACCCACATCGTTCCCTGCTCCCTTCGACACGTTTTCCTTTTGCAAAACCCTTTAACTTTGGACTCATCAGTGAATTTGTACAAGACGAAAAAGGAGAAGACGCGGAACGGAGCGCGGGGAAAGAAATAATTGGCCACGCTGTCCTTGCGTCCGGCTTTAAGCCCGACGTCGACTCCACTCCTGCTTCTGTTAGTGTTTGACCTATCTGCCCATTTAAAAAGCTCCATCTAAGGTGCATGTAGACCCACTGAAGCATGAAAGCCCTGTGAGGCGGCGTGTTAGACAGACTGAATAGACGGGAGCTTACGAAAAGGGTAACAGGAGGAGACCTGGACAACATATACCTATCTCCTTCTAACGGTTCAATCCAGCAGCGAGGTCTTCAAACTTCTCTTAAAACAAGCAAAATATTCAGCTGCTGGGAGGAGATTACACCGTCGTTTTCTTCCAATCTTTGATGCCACAGCACGAAAGAACAACTGTCCCTGTCGTCGTTTTCTGATTTCACAAAAATGACCCTAAAATGAAGCGACAGGTTCTCTGCCAGGTGCTGAGATTTGTGACTCTCTGCCAGACTAATCGTTTCCTCAACTGTTCGACGTCGGAGGCCGGAGCGATGTGCAGCGAACACACTTCAAAAAGAATTCACGCGTGAGCCGAAGAACAAACGACATCAATGCTGTCGAGCAGTCGTCTCCAATATTAGAGGAAATTACTCAAAGTCTCTCTGCTGTAATTATGGATTAATTATATTAATCAGTGAAAGTTATTGAAATTTCTTTTTAAAGGAAAAAAAAGTTATGTTTGGTTTTCTTGTCCTCCTTTAATAGAAATTTACTGAAAATCAAGCAAAATAAATGTATTAAGCACTCAAAATCAACAATGGAGGGAATTAACAGCTGTTATGCAATTTACATGAAGCACAAATTAAGTCTTTTTATACAGAGTTTTTTCTTAAACGGTATATTTTAATGATTGGAGACGCTGTGTTCAGTTTTGAAGTGTGTGCGGTAATGTCACTGCAGCAAATATCTGGAGGCATTCAAGCTGTAAAACTTAGAAGTTGCAGGTTATAAACTCGACAGGACAGAAAAAACTCTCCTGGACGTTAATATAAATATTTTTAAACAGCTCTGATGGAGCTCGGGATTTATCAGGAGGGTTGCTGCTTTACTCTAAACAATTTCCCCCCCGTATGAATCTGGACTGGTTTTGCTCAGTGACACTTTCCAGCTGACCTGCCTCCTCAGCTGATGTGGACAATCTCCAAAGTCTGTTGCGTATCTATTAACTTTCAGTGCAACGGTGAGCTAAAATCAAATCCAGAGAAAGGCTGACATGACTACACAGTATCTGGAGAATGCTTCCCAAAGTATTATATCGGGTAATTTGCCTTTTTGCAAATGCTAGAAACTTTCCTCAACTGCAGACTTTAACGGGCAGAGGTCAGTCTAAGTGGTGGCACTGTTTCAACTGTGACCTCCAGCTGTGCGAACCAAAGTGCTGCCAGGTGGCCGGCGAGATATGGAATGGATACATATGCATTTGTAATTGCAATAGTTCAGCGCAGGTTCAGAAGCATCGTGCACTATTGTGGTACTTCAACATAGTCGAACATTGAAGTGGTCCTCTTGTGGGAAGACGGTGTCAGCGGTGGCCCTGAGTTTGAGTAAACAAAATCCTTTTTTTACAGCTCAGAAACTCTTCTCATAATGGAAAGAAAGAAACGCTGTCCTTACAAAACAACCAAACACCTTTGTTACATCCAATACCAATACTTACAAAGTTCTCACCTTCTGAAATATCCTTGAAATACGAGTCTTCAAACTGTGCTCACACCCACAACGTGTCCTCAACTTTCTGCATCGCTTGATATTAAAACAAACTATGTCCTATTGCGTTTGTTTGTGTAAACTCTACCGACAACTCTTCTCATTGCAACATCGTTCTGGGGCGGAATTAGTTCACTTGGAAACTACGAAATGAGATTGGGACTGAATAATGAAGTCTGAAATTGGCGCAGTTCCTCCGGATACGCACCTATACATGAAAAACTAATAGCTAACTAGCTATCTAGCTAACGTTATGTTGTTGTAGCTGACTCTTGCATCCCAATCCTGCATTTTGACATATTTCACTGTTGCTTCCCCTAAACTTTGATGGCACACGGCGCCTGAAATGTTTCTAAAAGTCCAGTAGCTAAGTTGCTAATGTTAGCCCGTACAGCATCCGCGAGTGACCAGGTGATGCAGCAGTGTGCTTTTTATTTGACGACTTGAGAAATCAGCTGATGACGTTTGAGCGTTTCAGACGGGGGAGATTTCAACCACGACCCTTTTAAAAGTCTGTTCCCTCGGTACCCGCCTGTTTTATTAGCTACTTCGGAGGGATTTTTGTATTTTCACGTGTTATTCTCAACGCTGATAAACACCCAGATTTGTCAGAACATGATGAGCTCACTGATCCTTTAATGCTCGTGGAGGAGAGCTCTCCATGCTTTTCCTCCAGACGAGTGTTTTTTATTTACTGAGGAGGTTCTGTTGAGCGACCGCCCCCGAGCCCGAGCCCATCATCTGATTTCGGCTCTGTTTGGATGAAAACTCTAATGGACTCCCCGTGTGTCTCCGGCTCTTCACCTCAAACCCAATAACTCTTTCCCCTCTGGAGGTCCGGCTCTCCCTGCTCACCCGGCAGGATATTTATCATTCCTCCACTCGGGGGGACGCATTCAGCAGCCGCTAAGACGAGTGCTCGTAGCGAAATGTCAGGCATTGTCGCCGCCGCCTGTTGTGTTTACTTCCTCCTCCCTTCCGTCTGTTTCTGTTCGTCCGTGATGCCTCCAGGCGATCCGGCTCCTCACATGCCCCCTCGTGACACGTCGCCTTCTTTAAAGTGCAGCGTTGACGGCAGATTTGTTCAACATGACAATGAGGGGTTGCTCACCCCCAGGCGAGCTGAAAGATGCCTGTAAACAGATCACGCTGTGCAGTCGCACCAGTGTTTGTACACATTTGTTTTTTTTCGTGCCGGCGTAAATGAATTCATGATTATATAGCTGCAGGTGAGCTGCTGCTTATCCTGCTCATTCAAAGGTTTTTTTTGTACAGAAATGTGAAGGAATCGCTGTTTTTTGATCTCCTCCAAGGTTTTGATTGTGATATTTATGAATGAGATGAGAAAAGACTTTGTAGTTTGTACGTTATTGTTCAGTAAATCAAAGCTCGCCGGCTAACGTGACATGACAAAGGAATCCTTGCCTTCCTGACACAAACCATGTGGCACCTTCTTGACATGTTTTCCTGTATTTCCTGCTTATTACGGACCTAAAGAGAGATTCACCAACATTTCTTCTCGCTAAATGCGCCCTGGGCTCCATCCATTAGTGCTTATCACCCCAATCACACCGGGAAAAAAGGAGGCAATCTTCTGAGCAGCACGGAGGGAAGGGAAGGGAGGGCGGGGGTTTGGTTTGAGGCAGGCGAGTTCCCCCCTCGCGGGGTTAAGAGAGGCAAGACATGCTCCACAGAGAAAATCACTCAGCCTCATTGTGTGGACTAAATCAGAAACCACTGCCGCCCCATCCATCTCCCTCCGCTGGCTCGATGTGTGGTGATACTCCAGAGTGTGATTGCACATGCCTTCGTGTGTGTTGTGTTGTGTTGGAAGTGGAAGACTGAAAAAAGGAGGGGAGGGTGATGAAGAGTCCTGAAAGCCTTAAGCTTTTCTTCCTGTCTCCTGAAATTCACAGCGCTCATGAATCACCATCGTTGCTGTTTTTAGCCCGATTACTTTTTTTTTTTTCCTCCGGTGCTCCACAGGTTATTTAATTCCCAACAGTTTATGCTGGTGGTCAGCGGGGAAAATAACGACGAACAACTCGGAATTGACAACAATCAACATCTCATGTGCTTTCTCAATAATTCTGTTTGCAGGAATCCGGCTCTGATTCTGGTCTCGCAGATCAATGAGGCTTCGAGCAGGAAAGTGGATATTTAGCTCGTTTTATCATCATTTCCTTATTTCATCATCTCGATCTCCCAATCCTCCAACTTCTCTTAACTTCTTTTAAAGTATAACCACCAAATCTTAAAAAAGAGCCTCACGCGAAGCTGACGTTACACGTCAAGTTCTTAACATCAGGCGTTTAATTAACATTCATGTTTACACGGATCTGAACTGGAATCGCTTAAATTTCATGATTCTTCTGATGCAATAACCCCAAAATACAAAAGTCTGAGAGTCCCGCCGAAGCATCCTCGTACCCGAACGACTGAATAGATCGATCGTCAGCCGTTTATCATACGGTCGTAACTACATCACACACAAAACTAAAATTGCGTTGAGGTAAATGTTGACTGTTGACTTGAACAACGACGTGGTGTTTTTCTGAGAGCGCCATCGTCTGTTCCCAGTTGTTTCTCTGGACATTTCAGAAACGCACTGGTGACGTCAATGTCGCTCTTTGTCTTTATCCTGATCTAGTTGATGCAATAACCCCAAATACAAAACTCTGAGAGTCCCGCCAACACATCCTCGTACCCGAACGTGGATCATCAGTAAAACGACGTTACTGTTGCAGCGACAGCCGTTTGTCATACGGTCGTAACTACATCACACACAAAACTAAATTTGCGTTTCTCGCTGTGATGGCCTGATAGTAAACCGCTCAGGTGCAGTGTCGATCACGTGGCGGCGGTTGTCTAGATGTTGTTTTTCTGCCCCGAGAATACCAAACTGTGGAAAACAGCTCCGCCTCACATTGTTAAAGAAAATTAATAGGATCTTTTCTGGGCCGAGAGCGATCCTCCATCTAAGTTTAGCGAAAGTCCATTCAGTATTTTTTGTGTAATCCTGCTGACAAACCAACAAACAAGCTGCCACAGGTGAGCTTACAACAGATGTCTGGTACACCTGTTGCCTAAAACCAGTATCTGAGTATCTGAAACCAGACCCCGACCCAGTAGAAACACCCCCGGGCGCAGATTTCGTACTGAACCGATAGCACCGAAGTTGAATAAAAGCGTCTCACCGATCAGCGCTCTAAATGAGTGTGCAGACAGTGTTTCAGTCAGCCATCACAGGCCGTCCTCCATGCATCAAGCTGTCGTTCTATTTCTGTGCCGCGGCAGAGACGCGTCCTATATCAGTGTCTGTTCAGGCTCGCTTTATGGGGAGACCTCCTCCTCTCGCAGTTCAAGTCAATTGTCAACATGATTTATGGCGACGTGAGCTATCTCCAGACCGGCTCCTCAATCTTCCCCTCTGACGAATTGGTACCGTCGGCCCATGTAACCGCCGTTTGTTTTCTCCGCTGGACAATTTTCATCCAGGCTAACAAATTAAATCTGCCATGTTTTTGTGGAAGCTATTCCCCCCTCCAAGCACTCCCGCTCTGATTTCCCCACGTATGACCCTCGCGCGACAATTACCGTAGATGGGAGATTGACACCGAGGAAAGAACAGTTTGAGACGTCTTTTTTTTTCCCCTCCCTCCGAGGCGCCGATATGAGTAATAACCTGGTTTTTAATGGAGGCACGGTGTCGTAACATTTAATGGTTCGGATGACACGTTTCTGAGTGTCACATCTCTCAAAGACACGCACCACTTATTGTCCCAATCATCTCATATAAGCTCACCAACCAACACCAATACAACATGATTAATGCGACTGGATTTTTTTTACGAGGCGGGATAAAAAGGCTCTGCGTATTCCAGAGGCAATTATAATACCCGCAGGAAACTCCTCTAAAAACAATGGAAAGGCTCATGCAATCAACGTTAAGTGGTGGTGTGACTTTTTTTGAAAGTTTGGCTATTTAAGTTTATAATTGACTCCTCTCCTCCAGTGAAAAATAAAAAAATAAATGAGGGTCCGGTGAGCAATCAGCCGTATCTTCACGCAGTAACTCTGCTGCTCTGACCTGCCTGCAGATTAAAGGGGGGAAATTACCTGCCGGTGGCGAGGTGGCTGAAAGTTCGGAGGAGCTGAAAAAGAGAGAGCGGGCTTCACTTCATGAAAGAGTTCAGCGTTCGTCCTTCTGCAGCCTTTTTATGAAAGCGTCACCGATCAAAGCGCTGCGTTGTGAATGCTCGAGTTGTAACGCAGAACGTCATCGACAGCTTGAAGTTGGAGTGCCATGTTTGTTCTTAGTGACCCGCTGAGATCGGGAGTGCAGTGGTAATGTGTATCACCTTAACTCAGCTATGATCTGAACATAAGAGGTTCTTCTAGACTTTGCAAAGGTTTTTGGACCGTTTCGCTCAAATTATGACAGCGAAACGAGTCTCGTCGCGGAGGTTGCGACGCTCTAAATCATTTATCCACCGTTGTACAGATGCTTCTTTCACAACAGGTCTGTTGTCGATGTTGTCTCGCTTCTCTTACAACTATTTCTGGCGCGTTTGTGACGTCAAACTCAACTTCAGATAGCGATCACGACAGATTTGTTTGAATTGGACCTTTAAACTGAGGCCTGGACTCAAAGACAACGATGGCAAAGTGGCACAATGTAGTTTTTGGAGAAGAACTCCGAATTATAACTATTTAAATGTAAACAAAGAAAAACAGTATGAAACTTTGCTCGTAGTATTGTAGTCATAGCCGGTCTGAACATAGAGGCATAAAAGCCGTTTCACACCGGTGCGATACGAAAATGCGGCACGGATTTGCGGAATATCCGCGCAGCAATGTTCCGCATGTAAAGCATGCACACTGGGTCTGGTACGAAATGTTCGCATTCTTGTGTCCTAATTTCGCACCAAACGAAAAAAAGTCGCGGTTCATTATCTGACAGGAGTGCTCAAGCTCTTCAGCACCCACAGAGCCGGCTAATAACTCAAAGTAATGACTGTATTTCCAGCTAGAAAACACACATCTCTCTCCTCCCTCCATTGTTGTTTACGTTTGTGTCGCTGCTTGGTGTACACGTGAGTTTTCCTCATGATGAAAACCTGACTTGTCGCACACGTGACGTCACTCCCCGAGACGCAAGAAGAAAGCAAACATGTATATTTTTCCTGAGGAAAATTACAAAAATAATAGTAACGCACAGCGCAACTTTAATCTGATTACTGGTGTGACATATTAACGCGTTAGATCGTTACTGCAAAAAGTGGTCAGATTAGAGTAACGCGAATTGTAGTTGAGAACGTCATTTATAACAGCCCAAGTATTAAAAAAAATGTCGGGTTTAAATCGGGCTCGGGCTGATAATTACAGTTAATGTGTTGGCCGGACTCAACGGGCTCGAGTCGGGTCGGGCTTGATTTTTTGGACCCGATAAGCTCTAGCTGGGACACCAGAATGATTAAACTTTAGCTCATTTTATCAGATAAATTATTTGCTGTGTATGATGTCACTTCCCGTCTACAAAGCAAACGATTTCATTGGTCAAGCGTGGAGTTTTGCAGACGGAATTCCGCAGACGACAAAGTGGCTCCGGAGATTTTTTTTGCCGCACGAAAGTTCCGCCCTGGTGTGCAAGCTGCCATTATAACCCATGATATCATTTTTTATACATTTCTGTGCGAATAATCCGCACGGTAATTCGCACTTGGTGTGAAACGGCTTTAAGTAAGCGGTTGCTTGGGGCCCCTCCACCAGCAGTGGTAGCGGGGGGGCACCAACCTCCAAAAAAAAAAAGAAAAGGAAAATAAGAAATTTATCATCATGAACACTTCAAAAAAGTGGTAAATTTTACTAATATGTAATTCATTCTTTAGAAAAACGTTTAAGTATTAGTTAAAATGTCAAATTCATGGGTATCTGTCTCACATACACCCCCCTTCTTTCACAATGAAATGGACTAGTCCATTACACTCCAGTCCAGCTGGTGGCGGTAATGCACCGTTTGCCAACCGCCAATAAACCACACAGAAGAAGAAGAAGAAGAAGAAGCAGAAGAAGAAGGAGAAGAAGAAGCGGAAGAAGAAGAAGTAAACAGACAGACACGGAGTAAAAGCTAAAATTAAACGAAACTACCGGAGCGGTTCGAATAAACGGAAAACGAAAAAAGACGCGGAGAAATATATAGCAAAGCTGACAAACTATTTTACCACCGCTGTTACCGGGGATACAGTCAACAACGTCCAACGTGTTGGATAAGCCGGCGGCAGCAGCAGCAGCAGCAGCTAACGTTAGCTGTGAAGTATCTGACGTTGACACAGACGAGGTGGAGGAGTTGTCCAGTGACGGCCATTTTGACAGCGATGATGACGATGGCGGGGTTCTGGTGAGTCAACCTAGTTCTTCCAGTTATAACCCTGCACTGCATAAAAAGTGGGATTTTCGTCAGTATGCGGCACTGTAGATTGTCGTGGAATTTCAGGTTTGCGACAATTAACGGCAATTTGCAGGCAACACCGAAAACTGCCGTAAATTGTCAGAAATTGACGTGGGCCTTGCTTGGCAGTTGTCCCCCCATGACCCCTCTCCCCCTGATTCTATTGGAGGCTTCAACATGTAAATAAAATGCTGTGAGCTATACAAATGCTAATCAGGGTAGCAGGGGGAGTTTTACCCCAGGTGACATTTTTCTAAAAGGTACTAACTTCATTTTAAGAAAATCTCTGGTATAAATAGATGAGGCTCAGTATAGCCTAATTATAGACCCTTACATTTTAGCTTGAATTGATTTATTTAATTAAAGTATGCTAGATTAATTACTGTGTATGTCATTAGCAATGGCCAATGTTATGTAAAGAAAGGTTATTCTTTTGGGTTATCATACTGTAATATTTATACTTATGTCATAGGCTACTTAGGGAAATTCTTTTTTTTTCTCTGGTTATAATGGATTTATTTATGCCAGAATTTTGAAGGTGTGGCGGCTTTTATTTTGCCGTGGCGGTGCGCCACAGTCAATTACATGTAGGGGAAACCCACACACACACAGAGTGACCAATAGTGACAGATCGGCCAACCAATCATGAGTGATTTTCCTTGTTTAAAAGTAGTCGCTGCTATTCATATGCTAATTGGAGCCATTCGCACCTCCACGAGCTCCACATACGCCATGACGCGAACTTCCCAGGCTGTAAATTGTCGTTAACTGCCGAAAGGACAGTTTTTTTCTTATTCTCCTTCATGGGTGACTATTAGATTGTGTAGTACACTTTGTGTGTTCTTCGTTCTCTGTCTTCATTTTGGAGTAAAGAAGTGTATGCAGGGTTTAGGGCTCCCACACATACCTTCGCCTTGGGCCCCCAAATAGCTAAATCCGGCACTGATTGTAGTATCGTAGCACCTTAACTGTCCTCCAGGTTACGTCACATTCTGAGATCGACACTTCTCCACTGGCAGGGCGGCGGCGAGCGGTACAAGCTATTGCTAACGTGAGTTGTTCAAAAACCTTCTTTTTAGTAACTCTGTGTACACAAACAATGTTCTCAATGCTTGTGTTCATGTGTAGAGACCCTGGTGATACTACGAGCAAAGTTTCATGTTGTGTCGAGCCTTCTTACTGTTTTAAAAATAGAGATTTTGATGCTATCATAAAAGTGCCCATAGCACTCCCATTGAAAATGAGTTTGACATTTTCATTTTCATTTTCAGCCTGTTGAGCTTTGCCAGATGACGTGAATCAAAAACTAAAATCTGCTCTCCGGCTATTAGCGGCGTCTTCGTCCTCCTCGATCTCGTCTCGAGCGCATCCTCTTCCTGCGATAGCGCTGCATAAACAACACTTACGTACAACATTCGAGAATTATTCATAATGCTCTGCATGTAACATGAGTCACGACCTGTTGATAGATCAGTAAACGTGCTGTGATGCCTCTTACTTACTCCATAGCAGGAAACAGTGATGTGATTACGCCGGGGGAAGCTGTGTGCTAAATGCAATTTCTCACAGCAGAACCGACTGTGAGAAAGTGCTGCATCACTCCCGCTTCCCGCTCGCTGTTTTTCTCTGTAGGTATATTACAACTGTGTCACCCAGTCGAGTGTATAAGCTTCTCCCTCTCCTTCGCTGCCTCTCCGTCGGTGGCTCAGAGAGCTGTGTTTATGCGGGGTTTTCACCAGATGTTGATTCAACCGTTGAACAGATGACAGACTTAGCCAGCAGCTGAGGAGACAAATCCACAGTCCAACACTCAGCAGCCTTTCCACTTCCCCCCTTTTCTCTGCCTGCTTTGTTTACATACGTCTGTCTCTGTCTCGCTTTCTCCTTTCTTACTCGCACTATATCAATGTTCTGACACTTCTTTTTCTCCTCGTCTCAGCCTGGCACAGTTTCATGGATTGTCTACAAACACACACACTCACACACTCTCTCTTGTCTTTTGCGTTTGAATAGTAATCATGATTTTCTTACAAGGCGGAACATGACACTGTAAAGTTGCAAATTACGGTTTTCAAAACCATAGTAAACAAAAAAAAAGAAGTGTAATTGTGGGGAGCAGGCGTGGGGGAAGGAACTGCACTGTTTTCTCTCAGGAGACGTCGTTTACTTCAGCTGCTCCAATAAACACTCAGCCATAAAAAAACAAATCCGTCCGCCGACGCCGAATGTGTAAAGCTGTCGACGTCGGAAAGTGACAGATTAGTGTGTCCGCCGAGCGCACACATAAAACACCAAGGCTTGACTGTGTGCGCTTCAATTTCCAATTACAAGACATGAGAACAAAATAAGGAGAAAATTATTGTTAACAGTCGTATTTTTGCAGTTATTTCTGAATGAATGAACAGGGTGGGATTCAGTGAGACATAATAATGCTCGTTATCAGGTTCACTTACTGTTAGAGTGAGAAAACTGATGTGTTTAAAACTATTCTGTCTCAGATGCTCCTGTCTCTTTAAGAAGAACACCTACTCTTCTCTGATTGGTCTGCCAAAACAGACCTGAGCCAGATACCCAAGATCCATAACATGTCCCTTTTAAAAACCAGAAATCCACCTGAATGCTTCCCCTGATTACATCTAATCTCTGAAACGAAATGTCATCTACAGAAAACAGCCTCAAATCTTTTCTCTTGTTTCTTTTATTCATGCGGTTGCGTCTCGATGTCGTGATCCACAGAAACAACCCGACCGTAGTGGCGCCTGACGGCGAAGACAACATTTCCAGCTCTTTTTTCTGAAGCATCATACGGAGAAAAAAAAAATCCATTGTGAGACGGAGACCAATTTCTCAAAAACAACAGCAGGTTCAGTCGAGCATACAGCCACACAGCTACAGGACACGGCCGCGCTACACGACTCCCATTTCTTCTTGACTGTTGCTCACATGTAACCCACAGCTGTGTACAGCATGTTCTCTGGCGCTTGTCAAATGAAAAAAATTTGAAGGGAAATATCAGAAATGTCAAACAGAAGTTGACGTACAAAAGCCAGGAGGGAGTGAGGTTGCATCTGGACTAGAGCACTGAATGTCACACCTGGGAACACGTCAAGAAAACGGTGCAAGTTTCCTTTAAACAACCATCAGATGCGAATACGTTCCTAACTCTGGAGAGAAACAATCGGTGTCCCCGTCTCGAGTTAATTTTCATCTCGCTCGTTCGCCTTGAAATAAATCAAGAGAGGAATCTGCGGCGCATTCATTATGAATGCACTCCTATTCTCTTTCTCCTCGTTCTTAATTCGAGCCTGACTCTTCAAATATTTAAAGGTAGGACTTAAGAATTGAAGTGACTGCAAACATGGATCCCGAGGCCCGCTCGACAAGGCTGGGTAGGTTGTCGTACAAGACAAGCACTTACTCAGACATACGGCCACGAGAGCCCGCCGCCGACGTTAAAGAAAGGAAAAGCCGAGACCATCGCGCTCGTGTACCGGAACGACTGATGAGATATTCATTGTTTTTTGGGGGGGCTGCTCTCTTGGGTATGAAACGTAAAAGTAGTAAACACCGGTCAAAAAGCATGGAAGTTCAAATTAGGTTACTGGGGCAGAACGCAAAAAAAAAAGTTCCAACTGTGAACAAACCGTCCAACATGAAACGTCAAAGTTAGACTCGCTGTTGAACTTCAAACAAAATGGAAGCAGTCTAAAATGTTGGTCGAAGAATATAGTAATTCAATTTTATTCTCAAATTTGAGACGTTTTCTGACCTACACGATCAAACTGTTCTCACTGGCGAGCGTTAAGAGCTTCTGCTTCCCGTTTTGCCACGAGTTCGATTTCACGGCCGCCACATGAGACGCTCAGATTTCCTCGGGGGGACGTGCCGAACGATAGGAAGAGGAACTGATCCTCCCATCGAAACCGGGGGATTCCTGCCGACAGCTGACTCCGAACTCTACCGCGGTTGTTTCCTCGCTTCGCTCCTCCTCTACATCTTCCATTCTGTCTCATCTGCTGCTGTACGCCCCTCCGCTGGAAAAAAGAGGACACAGGTAATGTGATTTCAAAAGGAAAGGAGGGTTGAAGTGTGTGTTTTCAGGCGGGGGGGAGGGTGGGTTATGACTGCGGGTTGAGGCGTAGATCTCTTTTGAAGCGAGGTAGGGCGAGATCAAACGGCTCATCTGTGTTTGCGCAGAGGGAAGGTGGAGGGCGGTCGGCGCCCCGCCCCACCACCACTCCCACCCATCACCGCAACACGGCGCCGGTGATGTCGGCCTCATCAAACAGCATGAACAACACAAGGGAACTCGGCTCTTTCAACAGCATGCATCATTCAAGTGCAGGAAAAAAACTTCCATCTTTAATGCGATTTTTTTTGGGAGCTTATTCTTTCTTAAAATCAGGTTGAAAGTCTGCTGAGTCCCTAAAATCTGACGCCACAAACTCAGCGTGGATTGAATGTGTCAGTGTTACACTTTATATTCATGTTCCTCATAAAAAACTGTTATTTATCTATTGCAATCAAAAATTAAAATCTTGCTCTGAAATAATTACTTTCCTTTACGCTGATGAAACACAGTTTTACAAACCCTCCAATACACTGTCATTTTCCTCTTCTTATTCAAATATATATAAGATTAATAGACTCAAAACACAATAAATGAGACTAATTTAATTTGTGAGATGCTTCTTTCTCATTAACAACGAGTCTCGTGTGGTTTAATTGAGTTATAATCTCAAATTTTACCGCTTAAAGTTACCTTTCAGTTCCTCCCGTTGTTTTCTATTTCACAGCTACTCGTGTTATTCTGCCTTTTATCGTTAATTCCAGGCTAATTAGGCCACTATGTCAGTAATAGCTGAGTTATTTTTGTAACCTTGCCGCCGTTGGAAGACGAGCGGTTAGCGTAACCTTTGAAACAAGACATCTGTGCGTTTCATCACTAGAAGCAACCCCCGTTCCACATCGCACCTTGTCATCTGCTCTTATCGTTTAACGTGTAAATATTGATTACAGCAGCTTTAAAAGTCCAGAATTAACTTTAACATGTGGACGAATTCTGCAACGTTACAGAATCTATTGTCCGAAGGCGGCTGTGATTGTTGGATGGTTGGTGTGGGAGCGTTTGGCAGGAGTGGGCGAGTCCAAACTTTTTCATTTCTAGTACTGTAAAAGGCAGAAAGTGTAGCCGAAAAGATTTTTTTTTTTCCACCTCAAACGACTTAACAATCCTCGGCTGTCTCGGCAAACAGCGGGGAGGAGAAACAGATGCGAGACTTTCCTTATCTGACTTTGTCTTTTCTTTGTCTACATGACACTCGCTCTATTGATCGGATGCTTCAGGATATGGAAAGAAAGAAAAAAAAAATGGGTGTTTGAGGGAAAGCTAAAGATAAAAAAAAGCCTTCCAGCCAATCAGAGAGCAAACTGTATCTTTACGAGGCAACGCGTCTTCAAAACTTGAGTCCCATCTCCTAAAAAAGAAGAAATTCACCCAACTTCCATCTGACGACTGCCACCGCAGCGCCGCTCTCACTTCCCCTCGCAGCTGCAGATGATGCGGGTGATAAAGGCTGCTGTGAAACGTATACGTGACGCAGGTATATGTGTGTTTGTGTGTATAAGCGCTCTTCTGATCTTCACTTTCATCCCCGGCGTCTGTGGCAAGCTGCCACGGGCCCGTATCGTTTAACACACTAACACCTGTTGGGATGAATTTGATACCTGGAGATAGATAATGGATTGGAGTTCAAGGAGGAGGACGCGGACAGGAAACATTTTTTTCCAGAGGTCGTATTTCATGAGCAATCTGCGCTGATGCAAACACGCCCACGCACACATGTATTCACACGAGAGCAGCAGCCTTCACATCAAGCCCGGACGTGAAATAGAGACGACGGCAGCTGCAGCTGGCCGCACGAGAAATAATAAAATACATATCAACACCTTTTTTAATTTAATGGAAGTTGCGGCTTCGAGCCAAGCAAGAACTGATTGCTTTTTTTTTTTTTTTTTAAACAAAGATGCTATTTTTAAATGAACTTCACACTCATCACCGCTGACCTTCTGCAGCAAAGAATACTTTTATTCTGAAAACCTCAGATCAATACAAATGAATCAGCCACTTTTGCACAAAACATTTTTTTCACCAAAACCTTTTAACCACCTCCAGACCAATCTTTGAATAACATCTTTGCTCTACGACATAAAATACATCATTAAATGTGCCACAATTTAATTATAAAGCTCTTATGTGTGTTAAAAATTGGTAATAAGTGTCTAAACGAGACTACAGAGGTTATTTAGGAGAAGTTAAATCAAAAGTTGCACATGAATTTGCCAACTAAAGTCAATTAAAATGTGTCGCATTTCATCACAAAACACAAAATAACAGTTAAGTCATATATAAACATAAAAACAAGTGATAAACAGATAAACAAGTGAAAATATCCGCGATTACTTTTTAAGAGCGTTGCTTTGAGTCAAAAGTTTAATTATTTGGATCCTTTCTGCTACGACAAACTTAATTATACGTACACGTGCTCCGAGTGGGTGTGGCTTAAACCAGAAGTGGGCGGTGCTTAAACTCCAAACTAACTGTGTATTGTTAATAAGAAGAAGTTATATTTCTTGTTTACTTGAAAATCATTTATTTTGACAGAGCGAGTGGATGATACTCGTTAACTTACGTTATCTGTACCGGATGCTTGTTCAGTACGTTTTATTGTCAAAATGTGGCAGATGTTACACTTTATTACATTAATAGGTCACTAAACAGCCACTTGTACTTTAGTGTAGTCGCAATTACTGATGTGTGTTGAATAGCAGCTCTGCACTTGACTTGTAAGAAGAGTCCATGTATCACGATCGCGGTCGGGTTTCTTTGTGCCTACTGCATTTTTAATTGGGTCTAGTTATCCTGCGATCTGTGTTGGACCGGGCCCTGACTGTCCTCGGATCCCTGTCAGATTGGGGGTGTTAATTTATTTGCAAGGAAGTACGTAAAGTTTAAACACAGGAATAAATGGTTTCAGCGATTTTCCTCTCGCGTAATTAACGTAAAAGAAAACAAAAAACGAAAGACATGGAGCAAACACAGGGCAACAGATCCTGCATGAAGTCCTGGAGAACGTTAATTAACGTCGCCGTCGGCGTTGGTGCAAAGAGCAGCGGACGGAGTGAGGAAGAAGAGAGAGTAGCCTCACACTGTGTGCTGCAGAGAACAGAACCCTAATGGATCTGTGGCTCAGATTTATGGCGGCTCATCCTCTACATTGCAATAGGAAAAGTTGACTGGAGCTCACAGACTCTGGAGACGATAACTCATTCCCCACTGTGCTCCATTTTATTCAGCCGGAGTACTTTGGTGAGCATTGGACTCCTTTCCTTTTTTGGCGGGCCAATAAAACGTAATCGCTGTCTGTCAGGACGAAGGTCAAACTGTATTCCTTCTGCGGTGCGATGATTATTTAGGCCTTCACTGAAGGTCGATTAGCTAGCTGTTTATTTTTCCGCCGATGCCCCGGAGATGGATTGTTAAAAAATTAAACAGGGGGATGTTTGGTTTTGAAGTAATTACGGATCACAGTTTGCACTTATATTTTAGGCGTTTTCTCCCTGGTGCTCTAATCCAGAGTGTGATAACTGAGTAGGTAGGATGTTTGAACAGGTTGACAGTGAGCACATTTGCTGTTGCATGAATTAAGCGGGTGACATTTCAGTGTGTGTGGACGTCCTCCTCGACTACTCGGTCGCCTCTGTTGGCAGATGTTAAACAGTTTGACGTCGTACTTGTTTACTTTCGGCGCTCGCGAAGGCTCTGAGGGACCACAGGTGATGTGTGGTGACGTCGTCGTACCTGACGCGGTAAGAACCGCAGGTCGCTTGATTCAGACTTTCTCCGTGCACGAAAACTGCAGCTGTAAAACGACAAATCGGACATTGCTCTGTCATCTTCTATCTCAGTAGGTCTTTTGGCATCACGTGATCCCTATGATATGATATTCTTGTCGCTAAAGTAGTCGCTAACAGCGGCTAAAGCCTAAAAGCCATCAGGCCGTGCCCGGTCCGTTGCTGGTCCACCGCGGCACCTCTAGTCTTCGGTAGCAGAGCGGTTCTGCAACGTACATGCAACTTAAATGCAATCTTTACTGGGCTGCAGGTGAACACAGCTGTGGTAGCGATGGTAAGCAGAGTTTAGCTACTATTAGACGATTACATATGCAGCTAACGTTAGCCGTCCTGTTAGCTGACTGCGCTCTGGGTTGCCAGGAGCTAAACCTTTCACATTCTAGTTTGATAGCAGCTTTTAATCACAGCTGACTTTTGTGGTTCAGTTGTTTGTACTTACATGTACACAGTCCTCACCTGTTTCTTGTCAAAAAAGAAAAACCGCAGCTGCACTGATGCTATTGTTTGTCACCGGACGATGACGTGTCCGCACACGGCGCCGACGCGCAGCTCAAAAGACTCAAAGCGAACCAGATGGTATCAAACTGCATGAGGTTTTATATACAAAGAGCTCTGTGTGTAAATACATACCAATCGCTCAGATGAATAAACACAGGCAAATCATCAGCTCTGGTTTGCTCTCCAGTCCAAATTGAGGACGACTGAGAAGAGACGGCTCATCTTTCCGATGAGCTTCATTTAGCGATTGATTTTCACATGCGGCCTTGAACGTTTTGAAATTTCCCTCTCTAAACCTCGTCAGCGGCGTTGGCGGGGGGGAAAAGGACTTGGGAGAATCAATTCAAATTAATTTCAGAGATGAGGTGTTTCTGTCTATTACTTTAAGCAACTCTCACTTTCAATAGATCCAGTGCCTGAGAGTCAGTCCGGGAAGAAAAAAAAAAAGAAATGAAGTGAAAACATGATTGCTTTCTTCAGCCCGAGAGGGGGATGGAATAATTCACTGTCTGAGCTTAGAGGGAGTTGCAGGAGCAGCTTAATGAAATGAAAACCTGGCATCTTCTGGTGCGTGATCAAGCTCGAGCGTCGAGGAATTCGTTCCGACCGACACGCAAACAATGGCCTCGTGCACACACAGGTGTCATTGTACTGTCTATACTCTGCGGGGGGAAGAAAAAGGGGGAGTGTTGCCTGCGTTTAAACACACAGGATGCCACGGGAATGAAGTTATTACTTGGTGTAGGTGTTCTTTAAGGTCGTGAGGATGTATTAGCGGCGTCGGCACTGACAGTTTAAATTACACTCTGTATTTTTAGCTGCCTCGGTCCATTTGTTTACCGTGTGCCCCTACTTTAACTTGTAGCTCTGAGCAGATGTCTCCGGGAAAAGTGCTGGTCGTGACTCTTTTTGTTAAAGAAGACTGTTTTTTTTGCTGAAGTTGTCAGACTAATATTTTGAATTTCCTGCCGCCTAACACCTGAAATTTTTAGCTGACAACAGAGGTTTTACTCTTCACTGGAGGTGGATAAAGTAGGTGGTGTATTGGTTAAAAGCAAAATGTGAGCAAGAGCAGCGGAAACAGATATCAGATAAATCATAAGCAACTGTGAAGCAAGTGAATGATCGATTCCACTGAAGCCTGAGAGATGAAAAATGGTGCCAGACAAAAAACTTCAGATCTGTTCAGCGCATTGATGAGATTGTTCCCCACATGAAGACACGAAACAAATGGAAGTGTCATATTTTCATCACATATTCCACATAGTTCGTCATCGTTTGAGCTGTTATTGATGCTTATTTACTTATGACACAGACCCAACCTCTAATATTTGCATAAGAACAGTGGATGGAAATGGAAATTTTGTGTTTTCTTCATCCTATTTCTTTTAGGGGAAATCAGTTAAATGAGAGCGATAAATGCTTATTTTCAGGTTCATAAATTAAAACGTCTGTTTTATCAGTCTAGAACGCTTTTTAAATTTTTTTAGGCTACTGTCTCTTTAAGGCCCCGTCCTCTTAAATACCCAGTCTGCCCTGATTGGTCAGCACACACAAGCCTGAGCCAGCAAAGTAAATACCAACAAAGGAGCTTTTCTAAACCAAACTAACCACTAGTCATAAATTATGCAAATGTGTGACATGGTGACGTGGGGCTATAGACGAGGCGCTTCAGAGGCAGTGTTTTTTATCTTTTGTTTTTTGTTTTTTATTACTTTTAACTTTAACATCCACAAGAACACAAAACACACTGCAAGAAAAGAGACTAACAGGCGTCCTTTAAAATTTGTGCTAGCTTGACTGATGACCAGATAATCAGAAGGTACAGATCAATAAACATTTCTGGAGTTTCACAGGAAAACAATATTGTAGCTTTCTCCCAGACAACTGAAGCAACATATCCCAAATATCCCAAACTGATTTGAGAAGACACCTTTACACCTTTGTGCTAACGCTGTTAGCTTGGCAGCTAAAGTAGTGTTGTCACAATATCAGATTTTTTATATCGATAAGATAATTCACGTTAACAATATAATCGCGATATCTACCCGACTGTGAGGGTCTCGCTGTCGTCTATCACCTCCTCTGACATGATTTCCTACAGCAGTAGTAGCCACAAGCTAGTTATCAGATCTATTTGTTCTTTTTTACCAGAGTTAAGGTGCTTTACTGCCACTGCAAGCCGAATAATTCAAGAGCAGCCAGATTGTTTACATCGGTGTCCTTCGATCGTGGTCCTCAGTGTTTCTGTGCTTCAACAAACCTGACTCACCTGATCAGGTCATTAACTTCAGGCTTCAGCAGAGCTTGATGATAAACGTGGGTCAGGTGCATTGGAGCAGGGAAATGTCAACTGAAGAAAGCTGATTTTGGTTTAAAAAAGGGAGCAAGCGACACCTTTTCAAATCAATTTTAGATCTCAGGGCTTCCAGAGACTTGTATCATGAGCTGGAAGGAGCCAGGTTTGTTTGTTTTTTAGTGTTTTCCAGCTACTCGAGTTGTTTATGCAACACTGTGTTACTGTGAAGCTCCAGAAATGTTTTGTGGACGATGAAACCTCACCTGACTTTTCCATGGCTGAAGTGTTCTTGTCCAGAATCTCAATCTGTTCTACTTAACCGGAGATACTGACATGAACACCGAATGAAGCCTAACGGAAGTAGGAATGTGGAGAACATTACATGGGAGGCTAATATATAAAAGATAATTACACCAATTTCAGACTATTCCGAGTGCACATGTATTAAAGTTCTCCAATCGACTGAAACAAGGAAGAAAAGGACAAAAAAATTGGCTTCATTCGGTTTAGTTTAACTGTCAAATCCACACAATTATCAAGCCTTCCCCTCATTTCAGCTGCAAGGATTATGAATCCAGTATACGATTTCTACTTCACGCCGTCTTTACGTTTTCCATTGTTATAAAAAATGTCAATGGTGAGCGTGAAACAAGCATGACACTCAACAAAAGTATGCACCGCAGTCTTTACTTCTTGTTGAAATGGAAGCAAGAAGCCCCAAGGTCAGTCGATCCATCATGAGCTCCGACAGATAAGCTACCGCTCCAACAAAAGGCTTCGCTCTCTGCTACAAAATCCTGTCAGGGCGTTTTGTGTACAGAAAACATACATCATGTTGTGACATCCCCCCCACAACAACTATGTTTCATAAAACCCTGAGAGTGTTTTCTTCGTCTTCCATCAGCTCCGCGACATCTATGTTATTACTCACCGGTTGTCGGATAATGCTGAAGAGAAAAAAAGAAAACAGGCGGCGTAATGATCAAATGAACCAAAAGGAAAAAAGTGTTTCAAAGGAACAAAAGCTAATTGGAGGTAATGTGACGCCAGCCTCTGCTCGAGCGTAACACAGCAGGTGTAAAGAGCGCCAACACACTCCCACCGCCGCTGTCGCCTCGCCAGGGCCCGCCTGATTGACGTGACGTTTGTTTCCCAGACCGCAAACAATGCCGTCAGGGTCCTTGTTATTCCGCGAGCTCTCAGAGGCTCCGTCTGGTCGCCCATAAAGCACCATCAGGCTGCGGGCCCTGCAGTCATTCAATTAAGAATTTACTGGGCTATTGATTTCACCACAAGCTGAAGTGTCTCACATCTTGGAAACAATAAGGAGCCTTTTACCAGCCTTTTAGCTAAAAGGGTTAATGACTCTGGTTTTTCTCAGTGTGGAGAAAGAAAGGCATGAGAGGACTAATGTGTGATACAAATGAGAAGCGTTTCAATACGGCTTTCTCGTCCTTCACTCCTTCCCTTCGTTAATGTAATGGCTGCTTTTTTCGTGTTCAGTATGACCTCGATAGTAAGCTGTGATTATTGTAAGACAACTGTGAGGAAATATTCAAACCTAGGCATTCATGTGGATCCACTGAGATCGTGTTTCAAAAAAAGTGAAAGGATTTTTCTCTTGGGATTAATGAAAAAATCTAGAAAGTTTAGTGAAATTAGGGGCTGCATTCAAAAACTTGAGGGTTTTGCCCCAGTGTCTTTTAAAATACGACCTCTTAAGGGTGTAAAAGTTGGACCTAAGCACAGATTTTTGTATTTGGATGGATTCCAGGTTTGAGCGTTGAATTCCTTTGTTTCCGCTGATGTCCAGGTCCCAGAAATGAGAGAAAACTTTGTCAGTTTGCTCTCACAGCATCCGATATCCTGTGACAAACACAGCTTCGACTAATACACATGGCTTGAGCTTGGCCAATAATGTAGCTGATACTCATGGACTACATGGAAAAGGGCTTTTGGGGACCAGTGGGAACTTATTGGGTCATGATTGCCAATTACCAGATCTGATCGTTAAGTGTACTTACTAACAAACTTCATTCACATTCACTTGGAGTCCTAGTTCGCCTTCCTTGATAGTTTAACTGCAGTGTCAGTCAACTTTTAGCTCTGATTTAGTCTCAACACTGTGCTAACTCTCGTGGGAAACATCGAGACAGGTGGGTGAAAAACAAAAGTTGAGGTTTAACAACATAAATGCCAAAATCACAGACAACAAAACAGACAAAAGCAGAACAAACTGAAGAGAAATTTAAGAACTAAACTACAAACCAGGATGAAGTTTGGGGAAAACGGCCAGCATCACAGAAAACATGAGGAGCTAATTAATGTGCGAAATGCAGATGAACAGGTAAAAGACAAATACAGGAAGTGTAAACTCTGAAAAAGACGGATAAGGATAGAAATGACGCAGGAAACAATTAAACTAAAACCCAAAACTGTGATAATCTGGACCGCTAACAGCTGAGCGCTTGACAGTATTCGCCAGCTAAATGCTGATTCTGTAAGTATGTTGTTTGACCAGCTGCTCACCAGAAACAGCCGCCCGTTGCAAAGCACAGTAAACAGTAAAGTTGGATACTGTAATAAAACCAAAACAATAAGCTGAAAGACGCTAGAAAGCTCCTTGGACTCGAGCGATAATTCTCTGTGAGTTTGTCACTGCAGACAGCCTTTTTTCTGACACATTTTGTCGTGTGATCTACTGTTATTTTGGCCAAAGAGCTTCACTTGAACACACTGCAAAGACTGCAACCTGCAACCGACCAGTTATTTTGCAGTTCAGCACCTGTGTAAGAGGAAGTAACTCTCCACACCACCAGGTGGCAGTAGTCTATATTTCTCTAACGAAAAAGGGACTGGAGATACACAAAATGTTGTCACGGTAAAGCAGAATTTGCCACTTTTTAATTGAGAGTTGTCCGATGCAAAGATGCAAATGGCGACACCAACATTTTACAACACCCACGACGACCTGGCTGCACCCGATTGGACGGATGCCACTCGTGTGCTGTCCGCTCCAGGATTTCAAACCGGCCAACACGGCACCGCGTTTGGAAACTTTCTCTTATATCGTTAGTTTCCAGAGGTCGGCGGCGAGTCATGCATGACGACCCCCAAATCTAACGTAACGTGTGCCGTCAGACGTTGGCGTGTCCGGGTCTAAACGTTGCCACGTCTTTCTGTTGAAACTGCTGAAAGTCAACCAGATTTCACAACCTTTTACTACCAAGTTGCCATCTATTAAACCTCCGTAGACCCCAGAACTCCAAGGTTGCCAAACTTTTGAGTTGCTCCTTTTTTTGTTGTTTGTTGTTATTATAAATCCTCCCTGAAGAATCGCAGCATATGTGCTTTTATTATTAACCGCAGAGCTTTACGGAACACAACTGTTGAGCTGAGCTGATTATCGGGCGGGCAAACCGAGACCGTAATGAAAGCGAGAAGGGGAGCAGCAGCAGGAGGAGGAAGAGGAGGAGGAGGAGGAGCGAGCATCAGCCGGAGAGGAGATAGAGTAAAGTGCGGCCGGGAGGGAGAGTACATGTTGATGCTTAATGAATTCGGTCGCAGCGCCGCACAATGAAATCTTTATCCGTAGGGGGATGAGGCAGGGGACTTGGCAAAAGCCCCGGCGTATCTCGGCAAGGGTGAAAAATAGAAATCCCACTGTCCCCTGTTGGCTCTCCCTCATGTCAGCTGCCTTGGTTACTGAGTTGGCTGCCAGCGAGCCCCCTCGCCACTCCATCCCTCCCTCCACCTATTCCTCTTTTTACTCTATTTTTCTCCGTCCACCTCCCCTCGCTTCACTCCCAACTGGCTCGGATTTCTCTCGACACAAACTCTCTCCTTCCTCTTTCTCATCACCTCAACATTGTTTTTTTCCCCAAACACATGTGGCTCTTGGGGTTTGAAATAAAGCAGGCAAAACAAAACCAAAACAAAAAAGAGCCAATAAATCACATTTGTCTTGTTCAGAGACTTACCTCCAAGCTGCTCATTATGTGCAACAAATCGATAACGTGATGGGGATTTTTTTTTTTTAAATGGATAAAACAGATAAATTCCCAAAGAATCCTACCTTTCAACTGGAACTTCTCCTCTCCTCTCACTTTTTCTTTCTTTTCTTTTTACTCTCTCCTTGACATGCCGGTTTCTATCTCTCAGTCTTTGTTTGTTTTTTTTTCCAGTGGAGGATGATCACCAGGGGGGGTTTTATTCTTGCAGAGAAGTCCAGCTTAAAAAAAAAAAATAATAAAAAAAGACAGTAACCGAGAGCGACAGACCTCCCGATCAACTCCTTCCTTCCTCGCTGCTGCTGCTGTTTCTCCTCCCGGCGCTCAGGACTGAGAGAGGGATGAGTGTGAGGCAAAGTAATCTTCAGGTGAAAAGACAGACTTCCTCCCTCCTCCTCCTCCTCCTCTTCCTCCTCCTCCTCCTGCTCTCTCTCTCTCTCTCTCGGCTCTACCTGCTGACAGCGTTGTGGACGAGCCCTCGCAGCAGCTCTCCCTCTTGTGTCTGAGCGCTGTGCTGTTGCTCCGTCCATACCCTCTCGTTTCTCCTCCCTCCCTCCTCCCTCCCTCTCCTCTCCATCCATCCCTCCACAGCTCATGAATGCTTAGACACGGCAATCGTGGGCTGAAAAAGGCACCGAATTAACCTGCGGGGACTCAAAAAACACACTCACTTTTCCACTGTTTTTTTTTTGTGTGTGTGCCGTGACCCGTCTCGCTGTGTACGCGACCCTCCTGAATACTACAATCAGTTCTTTCTTAAAGGGGGGAGTGATAGTCTATTAACTTTTGTGGCTCCTGGCTCTCCACTTGGGTTTATTTTTCTTTTTATCCACACTCACCGTCTGAAGAGAGGGATGAAGGATTATCTCGACGAATGTGCGATCGTCAAGGGACGCCGGCCGGATTAGAAACGCTGCACATTATGAGGGAAATTAGCTCATGAAATAATCATACACAAATAAACAAGAAATATGTATGATGAGTGAGTAAATATTTACCACCGTTGCTCCCTCTGGTTAATCACTGGTTAATTGTACTTAAATGCGTCTAATTGGAGGTAATTGAAGATATTGAGTCATTGGGAAACAGACGACAGTGAGCTGAGGAGTGTTTTCGTGTCCTCGAATCAAAGTCTGCAAGGAAGAAAAAAAGTGCAGTTTAGAGTCTTAAATTACACGTCAGCGCTCTCTGATTGTGATTTCACATTAATTACTGCCAATTATACGTTCCCGTCTATAAAAAACAGGATTAAAATCAGACTCAGCGGACAGTTTGTTGACGCAAACAAGGGAATGTGGTTGTCGGTAGCTCTCAATACTCCAGCGTAACTCAAAAAGAGGATTTAATGACACAAACCCATCGTCATATTCTGCTTTTACTTTTCTATTGTTCTCCACATGTGAAGCCAGAGCCCACTGTTCAAGATGTGTTTCAGCATTTGTAAAGCAAGAAACTTCTGAAACTATTTCCAGCGTGTCATTGGCAACAAAAACCAAATATTTTTTAATTAGATATTGGTGCAATTTCCTGCCATGCTAGCTAAAGGCTCATATATGCTCAATGTTAGCTACATATACGGATGAGCATCCACGCTTACCACAACCTTCACCGTTGTCACGTTTGTTGTTGTCAGAAACAGACGTGTACATTTTAAAAATTTTAAGTTTAACAAAAGAAATCCATCAAGTCTCCAGAAGCCCTGAGATCCCAGATTTATTTGATTAAATGTTATTTTGACCCTTGCTGAGTATAAATAGTAGCCATAGCAACCTAACGTTAGCGTTGATGAGTTACTAGCTAATGTCGCCAACAGTTATCTGATTTTTGGCCACTCTTTCAAGCATCTAGTGTGAAAAAGAGCTATAGTGACCCAACGTTAGCTCAGCCCAGCTACTGGCTTTATTGTTTGCTTTTTGAGACAGTGTCCATCAATTACGTTAGCTCCTTGCTAATGTTGCTAACATTGTAAGTCGGTCACTTCAGGTTTTGGAAGCTCCCTCAAGCCGCAAGTGTGAAAAACAGCCATAGCAAACTAATGTTAGCATTGATGAGTTACTAGCTAATGTCGCCAACAGTTATCTGATTTTTTGCAACTCTTTTGAAGCACTGAGTGTATTTAAGAGTCATGACGACCGAATTTTAGCTTACCTGAGTTTATCGCTAATGTCTCTAACGCTGTACGGCAGTCACTTTAGTTTTTGGACACTCTTAAGACTATGAAAAAGAGCTATAGCGACCCAACGTTAGCTCAGCCTAGCTACCGGCTAATGTTGCCAATGCTTGCTTTTTTGAGACAGTGTACGTCAGTAACTTAGATTTTTGGCACCTCTTTCAAAAACGTGCATTTAACAGTCAGGGCGACCTAACGTTAGCTTACCTGAGTTTCTTGCTAATGTCGCTAATGTTGTATGTCGGGTCACTTATTTCTTGGCAGCTCTTTCAAGCCCTAAGTGTGAAAAACAGCCATAGCAACCTAACGTTAGCATTGATGAGTTACTAGCTAATGTCACTAAAAGTTATCCCATTTTTTTTTCCAACTCTTTAAAGAAGCATTTCACCGGTGGAAACATTAATCTTTATTGAAAGAGGGTCATATTTGTAGTCAAAATGTAACATAATTTTCAAATTTTGTGCGTATTTGACCGAGAAAAGGCAGAAAGTGACTTTAGGGTGCATTTGTATGAAAGACAACAACTCCCACAATGCACAACAATGCGTAGCTCTGCAAGCCACTCCCACTTATCCGGCACACCACACACATCTCCGTCCGCTGTAGATATTTCGTTGCGAAGAAACTGGCATCTCTGGAATTCACTGCAGCAGACAGAGTCCAGTTCGGTGTCCATAGGCGCACAGCGAGAGCACCGGTGGCACCGCCAGTCCGCTCCTGCTCGAGCCAGTCCGGGCTCCTCGTCCGGGATGGGCATGTCTTCTGCCTCGGCTGCAGCAGCCGCCGCTGCCGAGGCAGAAGACCTGCCGCCTCCATCTCCCTCAGCTGCTCTTCGCTGTATTGTGGCTCGTACAGGTAGCCACGAACATCTGACTCGAGCATCACGCTCTCGAAATCACTCTCTTCGATATCTGAATTATCATCTTGAATACCTCCCGCCATCGTCGTACAAGCCTGGCTACACAGCGTCTGTTCGCTTAGCGGCCAACAAAGATGGCGGCGATGTATTTTCGTTTCTGCAAGTGAAGTCCCGCTCATTGGTCTGTGATAGGTCTGTAGCGTGAGTGGGTCCCACCTCTAGCCCCCACCCTTGGAAAAATGAACGAAGCGTTTGTAGTCTTACCCTCTCGACACAGATATAGGACTTCCTGCTTTCAATGACGTAAAATGACGATTTTTACATCATTGAAAGCAGGAAGTCCAACACTGAAATCCGTATTTCTCCGTCTCAGGGCAAACTGAGGGAATGATGCACGACCATTCAAAAACATGACTGTTTTCCTGAAGATACAAAGCTTAATGCAAATCGGTGAAGTTTCCCTTTAAAGCAACTAGTGTATTTAAGAGTCACGGCCACCTAACATTAGCTAGCCTAAGTTTCCTCGCTAATGTGGCAAATGTTGTACATCAGTCACTTTAGTTATTGGCAGCTCTTGAGCACAGAGTTTGAAAAAGTGCTATAGCGTTAGCTCAGCTGAGTTACCAGCTAATGTTGCTAATGTGGTAGGAGCTTTACCGATTTCTTTTTTTGAGACACTGTACACTGTTTTGCATTTTTTTAAGCACAGAGTGTATTTAAGAGTCCTAACATTAGCTTACAGAAGCATTTTGCTAATGTCGCTAACGTTGTAAGTCGGTCACTTTTTGGTTTTGGCAGCTCTTTCAAGCCCCAAGTGTGAAAAACAGCCATAGCGACCTTTTGCTAAACTGTTACTAACTTTACTACTGTTGCTAATGGTTATCTAAGACCCTGGGGTGAATATTAAAATGATCAAATTATATACAGAAAGGAGTGAAAATTAGCATTAGCATGTATAAAGCTAACTGTGAAAAGTTAACTTGGGATTTTGCGGCTTCCTGGATGAGGCTGAGTAGATAATAATGATTCTGTTTAATGACTTAAATCAAATCAGTAACACACCAGCTGTAATCTGTCTCACAACATATCAGTTGTCAGTGGCGTTAGCTTGAAAGCTAGCGCTGAAGGGAAGCTAAAGAACGCTTTCAGAGTTGTGCTGAGCTGTATGGACATGATTTCCTGTCTCCTTTTAAAGGCTTTACACGTCAGACTTCTTCTGTTTAGCCCAAAGGCTTATTCAGAATGCTAAACCGTGCGGTATTGATCCCGCGGAGGTCACGCTGCGCTAACACAGCTTGCCGTGTGTTGATTTGACGTCACGCACCTGTCTGAGCAGGTGCATGGTGTGATTCATCATCAATGATAACACAGGGAGGTCTTCAAAAAAAAAAAAAACAGAATAAAAATGAAAAATCACATAATCCAATATTGTCTTTGAAATGCTTTTGTTGTCCTTCTAATCCTTTTATCAGCGCGGCGTGAGTCGTGTGTAAGATCAATAAAAACACAAGCTGAGAGTCTACAGTCGAGTCTGCTGCTGAATCAAGTGGGATACTTCTCGCTGGGTTTCTTCTCTAATGAAGCTGAATATTATTTTATTTTTTAAAAAGGATGAATCTTTGAGGGGAAAAAGAGGAAAAGTGACAGCAATTACCATCAAATCTTGGCAGGAATCATCTCCACAGCTATGTGGTTTCCTGCTGTCCTGATGATGGGCCTACGTGATTATGTTGCAACGGCATGAACAAATGAATCAAGCGTGACTGTCGTGTAAAGAAATCCTTCCTTTTTTTAAAAAAAAAAAGGGTTTCCAGGTGTTTTAGCTGACTAACATGAAGATATGTGAGTATTTTTAGCACTGGTGCTGGTTTAAAGATTCAAATTGAGTATTTGGGGGATAAAAGAAAGAACGGCTTAGACACAAGAAGCTCAATTTGGAGATCGCTAGCACCGCTTCCATAATGGTCTTTGGAGAAACTAGTTTTCAGGTCTAGATTGCCCCCCCACAAACACAAAGAGAGAGAGCGAGAAAGCGAGTGTGATTGATTTGTTCGGTTTAACCCCTGGAGATGAGAAAGTTTGCATGTCTCGCTCGCTAAAACCTATAAATCACATCGATCAGCCGGGATAATAAGGCCGTGCCTACACATCCCCGGAGAGCGATGTGAGAAAACAATTAGAGAGGGAGTACGGTAAACCTGCACAGACACACAGAGAGAGAGATGAAACAAAAAAAGTAAGACCTAGATAGAAAGACGATAGAAAAATGAAGGGTGGTGGTGCTGGTGTGAACTGTCAAAGGTGCAGGAGCTGAAGGTGTCGGGGAAGGAATCATTAAATTTAGGGCAGAGCAGGTTCTGTTTCTCACATATATCTTATCTCCACTGTCGACATTGTTTTTGTTGGTAACCCTGACCCACTTCTATTGACCCGAGGAGTCTGCTGGAGTCCATCAGCCTCCTATAATCTGGACAGGATGAAAAAAACTAGGATGACTTACGTCTGATAGATTTTAACAACAATCTACAACAGTCTGAGAACATTTTGCGCTCAAAAAATGCTAATTTGAACACCAATTCCCCAGACTCCCTTAGAAAAACGCTCAGTTTAGTGTGTTATTGATTCAGGAGGAACTTTATAATCTTTGGGAAATCTCGTCTACAACAAATTCTTAATTGTCAGGGCCTTCTTGTGAATTCGGCATATGTTACACGTGAGGTTAATTCATTTTTGTGTGTGTAAAAAGCATGTCGGTGCAAACTGCCTCTAGAGACGTTGCCATATTTGACGAGTTTGGAGTAAGAACATGTCGGGTTGTCTGGAATCGCCTGACTTGACGCCTGACGAGATGGATTTCTGATCTTGTGAATCTACTTACCTCACAAGATAAGACTTCTTTACACCTGTCTGGTCTTATCACGGCTCCAGATCTCTGAATCACATCACCATATATATATATATATAAAGATATATATATATATATATATTTCAGTGACTCAAAACCGTCTAGCGTCTGGAGTTTTCTGACAGCCGTCCGCTGAATTGGAAGAGACGCACGCCAATGGAGAGCTGTCTGGGATTTAATGGTGGAAGAAGTCGTCAGTCGATTGATAAAGATGTTCGGATACAGCGAACATGAAAACGCTGCGTTAATGTAAAAGTGGAAGACGGACTGACGATGTTGTTGAACTCTGATGCTGAAGTTTTGTCTCTGGTGACCTCATCAACAAACCTGTTCAGTTAAAAAGATCATGAGATTGTTTGGTCCTTTTTGAGTTAATCTGGATGTGAAAACACTCAGGAGTTGATGTAATGACACCTCAACACGCTCGTCTAGTTTTCCACCGTTTCATTCGTGTGCGCGGACGCAGCGGTCAAACGGAGGCAGAACTCCAGACGCGCCAGATTTCCCTCTGCGTGTTGCGCGTTTGACGGCCAAACCGCTTGTGAGAACTGACAGCTGGGTAAAAAAAAAAATCTCTGTGAAGCGCCAACAGGAGATAATGAGAGAAAACAGCGAGGCAAAGAACATTGGAAACATACGAGATGAAGTCCATCCGCTGGTCAATTTCATGTGTGAATGACGGCGACAGCTTCCTAATTGTCGGCTCTGTCTCGTCCCGGTAACAGATGTCTGTTTTGCGACAAGCTGGCGCTTTGACGGCGGCTTTTTTGGGGCTGCAGTCATGCAAACTGCCATGTGCGCTGTGATGGACATGTGCTGTGGATGCTGATCCTGGATGTCTGATTCATGCTTCAGCTCCTTGTTACCATAAGAAGCATCTACGGACTGGACCTGTCAGACCGAGCTCTGAGGAGGATTCTGCTTCGAGTCTAGAGAACAACAAACAACAACAAAATCAAGGCTTTCATCAAGACTAGTGTCCACTCAAAACCCAGCGCAAGATCGATGCTACTCGACTGCCACGACGTCAGCTAGCGGAACAAGCTACTGCTAACGTGAGTCGTTCAAAAACCTTCTTTTTAGTAACTCTGTGTACACAAACAATGTTCTCAATGCTCGTGTTCATGTGTAGAGACCCTGGTGATACTACGAGCAAAGTTTCATGTTGTGTCGAGCCTTCTTACTGTTTTGAAAATAGAGATTTTGATGCTATCGTAAAAGTGCCCGTAGCACTCCCATTGAAAATGAGTTTGACCCGAAAACGAAAATACGGTAAATCTTAAAAGTGCTTCTTTCATCGTAAGTTTTGCTTTAAAGCCAACATTAGCTAGCATGCTACTGTTGATGGAAACTTAAAATCTCACCTCCAGATTCCGCTAAAGAATGCTAAACCTGTGTTGACCGCACCATGACATCATCCAAGCCCCCAGGAAGAGCGCCAGGCCTTGACGCCAGTTTTTCGTAGTGGCCAAACCGCGTAAGTACATCGTCACGTGATGCACTGGGGCCCAAAAAGACTTTTCTCCTTATGCTTACAATGTAAAAGAAAGTTCTGTAAAGTTGGGGATAAAGTTTTGAGTGACACGACCCAAAAAAAATGACTTGTTTGACTCTAACTAGAGCCATTAGGTCCAATAAAATTTGGAAAGTCCATAAGAGCTGCACACATTATTTAATCCCCATTCAAGTTAGCCGCGCGCTTAACCTGGAAGTTAGCATCCAACCTGATCAATACTGTGTCCAGATTTAATAGAGCATCCTTGACTCGTTTCACCTTCTGCTTTTAGTTTTTAACACACTGCAACGTGTTACTACAACAAGTTGTTGCACCACCAGTTTGTTTACGTCTGCTTCCCCATGATTCATGAGATCACGTGTGAACTGAGCTTCAGTCTGCAGAGCTGAAGCTCAGTTCACACATGATTTGTTCAAAATGTATAAATATCGAACGTGTTGCAGACAAAATGATTTAATCTTGCGGTTCTTGTAGACTTTCTCGTCACGTGACGATGTAATTACACAGTTTGTCCACTATGAAAACTCTTCCTGGAGGCTCGATGTTTCAGAACCCGTTCTCTGAATCATTCTCACAGATTTTCTCCCAAGAGACAGTCAATCTTGTAAACGTTGCTGCTTCTGTTTTACTTTTAATTATCGTTCTTAGTTTTCTATTAATTATTTTAGAGCGTTTTACACGTTCTCCAAGGAAATCTGCAAGTTGTCGGTTCAGATTTGTTTTTAAATTTCTCTGAGGACATCCTAACACCCTCTATACCCTCTCCTCATTTTCTAATGATTTACATTTTTACCATTTAAAATGCATATTTATGAAAAGTAATCACAGTAAACGACAGTCAGAGACCAAAACGGATTAAAGCGAGAGCGACGGTTGCACAAGTTCAGTGCAAAGTTCAGCGGCAGGTTAAAAACACTCCTCTCCTCTGATGCTTGTGTTACACATCTGAGGGGAATTTAAAATTAGAGGATCATGGCGGAGAAACACGCGAACCACCGGGGGAAACCGCAAAATGGCAAATCAGGTTTTGTGCAACCCGGCGCGTCTCCATATTGAATCAGCGAGCGCGCTGCAAACACAACTGTCACATAAAGTTTGTCATAGTTTGAAAAGACCAAACAGGAAACCCGCACAGCTGCTGTAAATTGTTGATACGGTCCGGCCGGCGAACAAACAAAGGCACAAATTATTCAAATGACAGACAGCAGCTCAGCAGGAAAAAGTGTCCAATATCTGTCAACAACATGCAGGATTCATGAGTCTTTCCTCCTCCTCGCCATCTTGAACCTGAAGGAGGGCTCGACCGATTTCTGTCCTAACAGTTGGTTAGCATTCTCTCAGTTTTCATGTTCCAGCACGTCGTCGAGCGCTGACCCGATGAATAATTTGGGAAGGAGAGAAATGTTCGTTGCGTTGGAGGAGGAGGAGGTGGAGGAGTTGTGGAGGTGACGGTTTTGGACGACTCAAAGACAAAAAAAAATATCGATGTGACGCCAGCTGCAAGTGTTTGTCGGGTTTGATCCTGAACCGATTCTACAGTCCGTCTGGCAAACAGAGCTGATGTGCAATAACCTGCCAGTCAACAAGCAAATAAACCTGGACTGCTTTTCTTCTTCTCCTCAGTTGAATGTTCTGTCAGTCGGCGCAGAGCGTCGCAGCATGACTGAGCGAGTGTGCGTCTGTGCCGCGGCGTGGTTTGTGTATTTGTTCATACGGCGGACCTCTGGCAGAACGCCGCTGTGTTGCACCGCGGGGACCGTCTCTCTCCTTCGGCAGCGACGACATGTGTGAAATGCGAGCGTGATCCATACATGCTGTGCGCAAATCAAATACAATATCTTAACGTTTCATCAGTGGCTCGGCGGATCAGACGCACTGACGGCAGCAGATGGGAGAAATAAAACTTCATGTCTTTTTATTTGTCTGCTGCAAAAAGACACAAATGCAGATCTTTCCTCTTTTTGTCTGTGTGGATTTCTGTTGATTTAAGGCTTCACAGAGCGGGCAGGTTGGCTGGTTTTAAAGACATCTGGGCAGTGAGGAGCTCGAAACCACAGGAGACAATCACTTAATGTTGTCATTAAAGGGCCAGATATGCAAATATGTCCGCTGCAGCTTCAGTTTTTCTGCATGGAGTGATCGTGTCTCTCGTATTAACCTCTTCAACCGAACGTGCAATTATTGTAAGCCATCAGCGTCGACGTCTCCACAGAGATCAGCTCCGATTTCACAAGATAAACGGAGAGAATTTAAAAGTTTTCACAGGAGCAGAAAGGTCTCGTAGAACTTGACGAAACACAACTCGATCCAAATACCCACATTTTGCCAGAATTAAATCTTAAAAGCTCTCAGAGGTGAAGTAACAAAGTATACAAGACTTTATTTATGTACTTGCGTAGATGTTTCAGGTATCTCCTCCTCCCGACGCCTGAACACAAGTATCTGAACTTTCTCCTCCTCATGTTTTCAAAACAGCCTTGTTACTTTAGTTTGATGCATTTGAGGGGAAATATGGATTATTTTATTCACGGCAAACGCAGCGAGACGAAACAAAGTCATAAGAAGCCGTAAACAGACAGAGAGGGAGACTGGAATGTGGAGAAAAGGCGTGTTAGTGTCTCGTATCTGCAGAGAGTTTCTGATTTTCTCTCTTTGTTGCTGCTCGGGACACTTTACCAACCCAACATGTGTCTATTTGACTGTCTTTGTGGTGCGTTCAGGGACAGCTAGCTTAATAGTTAGTAGTGATAATGAGAGTCTATTTGGATAGAGTTTTAATCAGCAGGTGTGGTTGTTTAACGGTGTGTTATTCAGCCAGACGTTAACTAATGTCGTTTCAGCTCAACCTCTGACTGCACTCAGCCCTCAGCAGAGACTCTGGTTCTGGTTCTGGTTCTGGTTCTCTGTCTCCTTTCTGTAACATTACGTTCTATGGAGGTCGCCTCCAGATCACTGCTGCAGTCAGGTTGATCAACAGGAGTGAAGATAAATCACCTTTTTAATCCCACAAGTTAAAAAGTCATCTCTAAATCAGTTCTAAGGTGCCAAACGAGCTACGATTATGCAAATGTGTGACATGGTGATGTCACAAGGTCACAGATTTAAAGGCGGGACTACTGACGAGGCGTTTCAGAGGATCTTCTGAACGTTCAAGATCTTTTTACAGGCACAAACAAAGAAGGAAAGGAATAAAAACAGAAAAGCACCATGGCCTCATATTAAAAGTAGCAGGTTTTCCATCAGCTTCCTGTTACAGGTACCGTCATTCAGTCTTTCCTTTTGAATATAATAAAAATAGGACAGAAGATACTGAGCGTTGATACGGACGGCATAGAAATGGATTCGCCTGCACTTCCTCAAGATGTTTGAGAGGCTTTCATGGATTTCTCTTCACCGCAGAAAAACTCAGATATCGATTCTTTCTTTCTTTACTCGAGCAAAACATGAAGAGATGAGTGGCAAAAAAAAAAAATTACAGGATTCGCTACAATGATTTCCTCCTTCGACGCAGCATTAAAAGGCCTCTTCATCGCTGTATGTGCCTCCACGACTCGTATATCAGCTCGTATATCCCCCCTGCATCGTTACTGCCTGAGTCAAATATCCATCCTTTTTACCGCACAGAGCAAATAAAGCGATTCAGAGACTGATTGCCAATTAATGACACCACCTCCTCCTCCTCCTCCTCCTCCTCTCCGTCACCTTCTGCCTCCTAGTGTGCTCAAAACTGGCGAGAGCAGATGTTGACCTTTGGTTGCTTTGCACAGGGGGATGAGGAAATGAGGCGTTATTAGGCCACTCCATCGGTTCACAGATTGTATGTGGTTATTAGGTGTAAATATTTCATGACTGTAAATCATGTCGGTGAGTGTGAAAACCCCCGAAGGTTGATGGATTCCTGCATATTTTGATGGCGGGAGGTAATTTAATGCTGTATTTAATTTTTTTTTTTTACCTGCAGAGGTTAATTTTAATCAATAATTAATTTCTTTTTATTTTCTTTATGGGAATTGATTGTGTACAAATGAAACACATCCATGAAAGGTGTTATTCGTCCTATCTGAACATTTTGTATATGTGCTAGAAAACTCATTAAAAAATAAACTTTAATGTAATAATGGAAGTAATGATAAAGAACGTATTTCATTAGACAAATTGAACATTAAAAAACAGGGATAGAAGGCTTTTAATTACTTTAAAATATCATGGAAAGTAAAATCCACTTAGTGATTATAGCAGAAACCTTCGCCAAGCCACAACACTCGGATTTTATTCAATCAAGCCTCATCCAGTAACAAATAAAACGTTTAAATCCACAAGATCCAGATCCAGTGTTGGGCAAAATACATTAAAAATGCAATATAATACATGTTCTGTCTGCGTGGAGGAATATAGTACTGATACAATACTTGATGATCAAGCAGACAAAAGATCACAGTCTGATATATTATGAGATTGGAATAAATGTTTTTATTGTAGGCTCAGTTATATGTAACACAATAGACCTGTAGTTTCTATAGCGCAGCCTATAATGATCCGACAAGAGCAAAACCTCTTTCCCTTTTTGTTATGAATTCATATGTTAATAAGGTCGTGTTGGTGTGGATGGATTCTTAACAAAACAAACAATAAATGCTTCACTTCGGTCGGTAACGAGGATTGTAATGTGTTACGTGTATTATCCTCCAATAATGTTACAAACATTTCCTTATGTCACGATGTTAAATAAGGCGAGTAAACGTTTTTGGATCCGTCTTCTTGTCAGGATCCGCACCAAAAGTCAGTAGTTTCTGTGTCATCCAGCTGACGAACCAACAAAACAAGCAACAAACAAGCTCTTATTTTGGAGATGAAAAGCAACGAGGGTAATAAAAAAGCATAGAAACATAGAATATCAAGTTAAATATGACTTTTTATTAGAAGCGCCGCAGCACCAAGCAAAGTGCAAACAGGAGTTTCAGCAGCTCGTTAAAGTTTAAAGTGAAGTTTTAAAACTTTCTTCTGAACAAATGAGATCAACAGAACCGCCAAGTGTGTCTGACAGGAAGCCAGGAAACTGGACCAGCGCCGCTCTCTCCTGTCGGTCCTGGTTAACAGCCACACGGCAGAACTTTTTCTTTTTTTGGACGCCACGAAAAAGTCATAATTAGCAAACTGTCGCTAAGTTTTCTGAAGTGTAAAAATTACTCGAAGGTTACGGCAGATCTGAATCTGAGACAACAGCAACATCATTATCTCTTCACCCTCATGCCGACGGAAAGTTTCAACAAAACATTTCAAAAGCTTCACAGCCAGTTTCTTAAACAACTGAAGTCGCTGGGGACTTGTTTTAAGATTCAAGATTTTACAAACATAAAATGGCTCCATACAGCTCGTCCGGTGTAATCCAAGTTTGAAAAGACGCTGTGCACACGATCGAGCTTCCACACCGACTACAAGACGGAGAACGCACTTACGCTTTTGGCTCAGCAGCTACGTCGAAAACCGACGTTAAAACTGGCTTTTGAAATGACGATTTTGAACCAGTCCAGAGACTTTGGATTACGTTGGATGATCTGCATTGAGCCATTTCTGTCAATTTATCCTTTGCGCTAATTAATTGTTCCTGTACTTATTAATTGCCTACAGACAGGAGGTAAAATGTCAGAATTTACATCAGTGACACATGTTGTCTTCCTGTCGACTGACAACTTCTCCCAGTGTCCGCCTGTTACCCAACAGCTCAGTCCATGTATTTTTCCATTCTCGGCTCGTTAAACGGCCTCTTCCTCGGCACGTTTTGGGCTCTTTACTGTGTGTTTTCTCTGATTTTCCACGGCATCAGCCGACATCCGGCGTGACGCTGCCGTGCCATGATTCAAGGCGCACCTCGCGGCATCGCTCTCGATTAGTTGACCGCTGTCGGATTACTCTGAAAATTGATTGTTGTGCTTCCAGAGTGCTGCGAGTGATGAAGGCAAACAGCTCCCTGATGAGTTTGTTTCCACCTCTCTTATGTGACATAATCACGGCTGATGAATCTCGTGTGTGAACGTATGTGCTGCTGAGCCCCAGGAGACGGCTGACTGAGTGTTGGTATACTGTCTTAGCGTGTTTTGTACACAGCTGGGCCTCGCAAAGTCACGAAAACGGCCCGCGTGTCCGAGCTGCTCGTCCTCCACTGGGACGGCAGCACCGTGCAGTGCGCCTGTGAACAAAACAAGCGCCCCCTTCCCCCCGTTCTTCTTCCAGAGGTGGAGCAGGCGCTCTCTGGATTTTCTGACCCAATAGGATTTGAAGGGAGAGCCGCTGGTAGAGTTGAGCTCCCCGGAGGATTACCCCAGCTTGGGTTTTTGGCTCCGCTTGAGACAGAACCCTGGAGAGCTTTCGGGTTAAGTGTGTGTGTGTGTGTGGCAAGTATGGTTCTGTACATCTGCCACTTCCTCCCACGGGAAACCGCCAGGAAGGTTAGCCTAGTTTTCACCTCCATCAGGACACTGGAGGAGTTTATTCTCATCAACTGGAGCTGCAGAGGATGTACATTAAATAAACCCTGTTCAGAGGTGATTCATTCCTCTGGGGTTCAATTTAAATATTGTGTTTGCTCGTCAGACGCCATATGTGTGTGTTTTAGTCCAAATAACACTTAACTTTACACTTTAGGCAGAAAACATCACGGTGTACGGATTTTACGGTGTTTATTATCAGTGATATCACATCATAATTTCACAAAATGTTGCGCCCTGATCGGCCTGTTCTCTGTCCCAGTGCATCAAATATGTATAAGCCTGATGATGCTTTTAAGTTTGGAGCTGCAGTTACCTTTCAAACATCATTTGTTGACTCGCCTCTGATGTGTTTAAATACTGGGAAATGTCCATGTAGGAGGGCGGGTCGGTGTTGTGTTGATGAGCCAGAGGAAGGTTGGAGTCTTTCTCAACCTAAGCAGTCGTTTAGTCAACTAAACTGAACCGTTTATTTTTGTCATCCTTGAAGACAAAATGTCTCCTGATTATGGATCTGCTCTCCACAAAGGCTAATCTGAAGGATCGGCGTATCACCTGCAAACAAACCTGTACTTGGAAACAAATTCAGCAAGTAATTATGATAAAAGTGGTTCTTGTTCTTTCATTGATTATAATAATATAACCAGAAATACATCTTGTACATCAAGTCTCGACTTCTCACCGACGTATATGTCGATTTCTGCTGAAGTGGCAGCTGGATATGTCAGAGTCACATTCTGCTGTTACTGACGTGATTCACAGACCACAAGGACAAAAAACTCTTTATAAGCGCCTTTCAAGCATGCAGCGCTTGAGACTAAAAGGAGAGGACGAAAATGCCTCTGAAACACTCAAATGAGAGCAGCGCGGTCGTATGAACGATGGAATATAAGATGAAATGCGTGCAGGACCAGAGATGTATGAGCATCAGGTGCGAATGCAGCGCATTTCATGAAAACATGAAGAAATGTGCAGTTGTTCTGCATCAGTATTGACTGTAATTACTCCCTGAGAGGAATATTTGTGTATTTTTTTCTGAGGCCAGGACAAAATTTATGTTTTTCTTCCTGTAATTATTGGTATAAGCCCCCCCATCCCCCACCATCCGCTCACTTCTGCTTCCCATTGTGGAAGATTGACAGAAAAAAAAATAAAAGCGTCTGTTATTGTGATGCCCCGCAACATTTTCCGAGCAAAGCCTGAATCTCTTTCAGCAATTAGAACGAATGTCAACCGGGGAGGAAGAAGAAAAAGAAAAAGAAAAAGAAGAAAAAAAAAAGCGGCTAATTGAAAACATAAAAAGATTCCTCAATTATTTCTGGAAGGAAACGCATGAAACAGGTTGTGGAGGGAAAATCATTTTAATAATTTGCATCGTTATTCAGGGGGTAAAGTCATGCTGTGCTGCGTTCACTGTCAGCGCTCCAATGGAAATTTGTGCCATCCTTAGCGGGGAGCCACATGAAACACCACCAGTGTATGTTTTGTTCCCGTCCGTCCGCTCTGGTCCGACAATGGCTGCCGATTTACCTTCAACGCAACAGTAAATCACCAACAGAACGTGCAGAACAACATCACCTTTTGTGTTGCAATTTTCCCACAAAGATGGATGTGAGGTGCAACTTGAAATTGCGAGGCGAACGTTTTCACGAGGCGCTGCACTGCTGCACAATGCGAAGCACCTCCATCACGCGCCGTGTTTTTGTGCAGCCGGAGAAAAGAATCTGAAACTGTTCAGAATGCAATCCATAAAAAAAAACCCAAATCTTCATCTGCCTGTATGAGTGAACAAGGCCATCACCTGTGGAACGAAACACCACAAAAAATAGACTGTAATGGCTTAGGGTTAGGCTTTTTCAAGGTAGAAAGTAAAAATAAATCAAGGTAAAAGGAATTTATGGAGTTCATGCCAGTCTGAGTGCATGTTTTCATAAAGGCAAAAGGGGGACAAGCCAAATTCTAATATTTTGAAGTTCAAGTGCAAGGAGCTCTTTGAATAAATGTGAAATCATGCTGGAATAACTGGATAAACTTGTGAAGTCCATGCCGGCTCCAGTACGTTCTGTCAGTAAAACAAATGGGGGACTCATAAAAGATATATAGACATATATATAGATAAAGATATTCTGAAAAGTATGTTGAATCACCTTCAAGTCGTGCTGGGATAACATGAGTGTGCAGGTTTTACACAAACTTTTGGAGTCCATGCTGTCATTAAGGCAAATGTGGGACACATGAAATACCGATGTTTTCTGAGATTCGAGTAAGAAAAACTCCTTGAATCAGTGTCGGATCATGCTGGGATGACAAATGTGGCCAGGTTTCACACAAACTTTTGGAGTCCATGCCAGCTCCAGTGCATGCTGTCATTAAAGCAAAAGGACACACCAAATACAAAGATTTTCTGAAATACATGTATGAAAAAGCTCTTTGATTCTGTCTCAAATCGCGCTAGGATAACATGAGACAGCAGGTTTTACAGAAACGTGTGGAGTCCATGCCAGCTTGAGTCCATGCTGTGAGTAAAACAAATGCGGGACTCACCAAATAAGAAGATATTCTGAAATTCAAGCACAAAAAGCTCTTTGAATCACTGTGTAATCATGCTGAGATAACATAATTCAGCAGGTTTTGCAGGAGTTTGTGGAGTCCATGCGAGTGAAACAAACACTAAATACTGAGATATTCTGAAACTCAGTGCATAGCTTCTCCATCACCCACTGTGTTTTCTGTGCAGCCGGAGAAAAGCATCGCTCCCGGCTGTTCGGCCTGCGGACCGTAAAAAGCAATCTCCTCACATCTTCCATTACCTGTGTGAGTGAACGAGGCGCTCACCTGTGGAAAGAAACAAAATGGCTGCACGTGCACAATCGGCCCCGATGGAGACGTCATATCTCAGCTCGAGTCCTACGCCGAGTCGGAGCTTATCGCAGAGCTGTAGATTTTATAAACAAATGAAAGAAGCTGAGCGTGTCTACAAACAATTGCTTCTTTTTTTTTCTTTCTTTTTTTACGCCAGCGCAGGCGAGCGACCCCGAGTACAAGTCGGTACGGCTCAGTACACCTAATGTACAAATTTATCTTACAAATTTCGAGATACCGTGTCACAGGTGACCTTTCACGGGAAAAGGAATAATCAGCATGTTTTTTTTTTCCTTTTTTATACGTTTGGATTCGGCTGACATTTGCTCGTATCAGTCAGATAGCTTTTGACATGAAAGCCAGGGGAACATCTGCGGGGACCTTTTTACGCTGTTGTAGAGAGAGAGAGAGAGAATAATAATCAGGAGGGAACTGTGAGGCTTTTTAATGTGCAAATACGAGGAGCTGTGACCTGTCTGTGGCAGACTTTGAACGCTCACTGTAGAGACATCGTAATAACAATGTTTCCCTAAAACAAACAGAAGAAGAAACAGAGGCGGCTCTTGTTACCGCGTCGCTTGTCGTACTTATTAACACAAACTTCAAGTCTCCCCAGAAAAGAGGAAAACATAACAAACATGTCTTTGTTTTGTCGCTGTTTGCAGAGCCAGATAAAACACTTATTTTTGAAGCCCCGTCGCCTTGTGTTTGTGAAACACAATAAGTGAGAGAAAGAAGAGTTTTGCCACTGAAGAAAACATGACGAGGAAAATAAGACGATGATCAGATGTAGGGAATCCAAAAGTCTGAGACCACGAACCAAGATGCTTTTATGTAACAGTTGTTCGGATTGTAAAGCTATTTTTTGTAATTACGAATGATACTGATCAGCTTTACATTTTGAGGAAAAGTTCAACCTCTGAAAAAGATTCATGAACAGCCTGCACTTAAGCCGGCATGGACTCCACAAGTTTATGTAAAGCCTGCAGAGTCATGATATTCCAGCATGATTTTACTGGGATCCAAAGCTTTTTCTACTGAATTTAAGAATATCTTAGTCTGTGGCAACCTTTTGTTGTAATGGCAACATGCAGCACTCGACCTGGCATGGACTCCACAAGTTTGTGTAAAACCTAATGACTCATATTATCCCAGAATGATTTGACAGTGATTTAAAGAGCTTTTTGTAGGTGAATTCCAGAATATCTTTGTATTTGGTTTGCACTCCTTTTGCTTAATGACAACATGCACTCGACAGGGTTCGTACACATTTTTCAAGGTCAAATTCAAGAACTTTTCAAGCACTTTTAAGGGTCATTTTCAAGATTTTCCAGTACCTTATTGCTGGGGTAAAAGACGTATCTACAGGAATATATATACTCGTGATTTTTTTCTTCACTTTTTATCACAATTTTGTACATTGTATTATGCTGTAAACATCTAAAATTATGTTTCATAATAGCAAAAACTTCAGAAATTAATTAGCCAGTCTGATCCCAATTTTGTGAAAGACAGAGTTATAATGTCAAGCACTTTCAAGCACTTAAACTAAAATCCAAGCACTTTTCAGACCTTGAACCTTGATTTAATGGCAGAACTCGGTGACGGCTGGCATGAACCTCACAAGTTTGTGTAAAACCTGATGACTGATGATGACCCAAAATGGAGAAAAAGCAAGAAAAGCTTCATAAATGTTGCCATTAACATGAGAAGCAGGTGATAAATGTAACGCTTGCTTTTAACTGGCCTAAAGAAACATTTAGAGCAAGAAGAATTTAGGAGTCTGTGGTGTCTTTGCAATTTGGGAAGACCCCAACATTCATATAAAATGAATATAATGCTTGATGAAGTTTGAACTGGTCATAACCACCTACGTCTCAAGGTCTGGTAAAAACCTCACAAAGGTAGAAGTAGAAGAGGAGCTGAAACTTTAGACATAAAACATATTTTTTGGTTCCTTTTGAAGTGAAGAACCACCATGGAAACCATGGATTCAGAAGAAAAACAACCTTTTGACTTGAGTGGAAGGGAAATACATTTCAAAGAGACTTCTTGAAAAGGAAACTTTTGTCTGAGAAACACGTCTTCTTTCAGGAAAGAATTACAAAACTGATGGAAATAAAGAGAATGCAGGAAGAAATTGTGTCACAGAACAAACATGTTTTACACAAAGTTTGCTGAGAGGGGAAGTATATTGTTTTAAGGGGACACACGTGATCACTTCCTGTTCATTCTGCAGCCATGCATTGTTTGAGGGACTTTGCAAAAGATGAATTCTTGCTTAGTGTTTTGCTGGAAGCCCTTGTGAAAAACTCTGCATCTGAAATCTCTATGGATCCTCCAACCTGCAGGTCAAAGGTCAGAACAGATGGAGGATGTAGGTGTTTACTTGTATTGTAGTAAGGCAACAGATAAAGAAGTGCCTGTCCTTGAAAAGTCAGTACAAATATCCAACTCTCTATCACAAGTACGACTACTATTGGAGTTTCCAAAGGTAAAAAATGTTTATTATAACTACTTCATCACATTGTGAAGAGGCCACAGTTCAGTGTTCTTTAAGTAGATTCTCAAAACCTAAAAACTATTTTCAATGCTGAAGTTGAGCTGAAACTGTAATAACACAAAAACCTCATTGAACCCACAGCTGGTGACGTAGCGCGAACAGTCGTGTGACCGTAGCTTCTCAGCAGCCAGTTAGCATGCTAGCGGGTTAGCTCGGGACGTGAATCTTTGGAAAAGTACAAGTTCAAGTCAAATTCGTAGGTGCTGATTCAATAAATAAGAGTTTTAGTTGTTTAATGCTACGTTGTATGCTTAAATGACAGCGTGAAAAAAAAAAGCTGGCATGGACTCCACAAGTTTGTGTAAGACGGCAATTCAAACAGTTTTTTGGACACTAATTTCAGAATAACTTTTAATTATTATGTCCCCATTTATGACAGCATGCAATTGAGCGGGCATGGACTCCACAAGTGCGTTAAAAACCTGCTGACACATGTTATCCCAGCGTGATTTGACAGCGAGTCAAACAGCTTTTCGAACTTGAACCTCAGAATATCTTTGTATTCGGTATGTCTCCCTTTTGCTTTAATGGCAGCGATCACTCAAGCGGGCATGGACTCCACAGGTTTGTGTAGAACCTGATGAATCGTTTTATCCCAACATGTTTTGACAGTGATTCAAAGAGCTTTTCGAAACTTGGACTTCAGAATATCTTCCCTTCCCGTTGACTTTAATGACAAGCATTCATTCAAGTTGGTGTGGACTCCACAAGTTTGTTTAAAATATGTTGACTCATGTTATCGCAGCGTAATTTGACAGTGATTCAAAGAGCTTTTTGGACTGTAATTTCAGAATTTTAGATTTCTTCCGAACTGCCATGTCCCCATTTTGCTTTAAAGGCAGCATGCAATTGAGTTGGACAGGACTCCACAAGTTTGTGTAGAACCTGATGACCTTGTGTTATCCCAGTGTGATTTGACAGCAATTTGAAGAGCTTTTAGTACACTAATTTTAGAAAATCGAATAACTATCACGTCTCCCTTTTTCTTTAATGAGAGCATGCAATCGAGTCGCATAGACTCCACAGATTCGTGTAAAACCTGCTGACACATGTAACTTCATACTTTTACCTTCATTTGTGTCCGAGCCAGACAGTCAGCACGGACATTTATTCAAACAGCTGTTTGATTAATTGCTCGTAAACACGTTCTTAATCACCGTTTTGATTTCGATTCATTCTATTTCATTATTATTATTTTGCATCTGATGATTTTTCCTTTGGCGCTGGATAAAAACCTCTTCAGGGAGCACAGAAACTGTTAACCCCTGCCTTGCAAGGGTGTAGCGGGCTCTCCAGGGTCTAATTTGGTTTCATGGTAGTGAGTAGTGGTCTCATTTAAATGAATGACCCAGCTGTGTTTTCTCATGCAGTGCTAACATCAGTCTGAACACTTCGCTCCTCTCTGCAGAGGAAAAGCTTCTACTCATGCTGTTACACAAACCTAATCTGCCCGAGAAGATCAATAAAACCTCACTGTTATTTCGAAAGCAGCTTTTCCACCCTCTTCACGAGAGGGGAGAAGAAAAAAAAAATCTCATTGCACGGCTGTTAAATTCACAATAAATCAAAATGTAAATATTATAATGCATTTAGTGGAGAGTAACGTGCAAATTTATGTAGAAAAGAAAGCACATTTCTGGGCAAGAAATTCAGTTTATTTCAAAGAAGCAAATAAAGTGGTAAGATGAAAGAGTTGTGAGCAGATCCCTGGAGTGACATTACCTATTTTTGAAGCGGTTTGCGGGTCTAACAAAGTAATTCAGAGGAGATACAGTGTTTGCCTCGAGGGCTGAGGAGCTGCAACGTGATGATCCTGCCGATGAAAGCTCTCCTCGCATGAAGCTAAATGCACGATGACTCCAGGTTGGTGGGATGCACGCATGTCTTTCACCACGTGGGAGGAGGTTAACGCGACATGACGAGGTGTCCGGGTGGGAGGTTCAGGGGGTACGTATGGCCTTTCAGCGATGATCGGCTATGTCAGCTTTCCGGGCTCTATCTTGTACTGAACATACAGGCAGGAGCGGAGTAACGCTGATTGGCTTTGACTTTTCCAGCCTGTTACCTTTCTCCCACCTCCTCTCAGAGCATCATACGAGATGAGAGATGAGACGATGGAGGGGAGGAAGTTTGTTGTGGTGAAGTGCTGCGCTGGGTGGAAAAAAAGAGGAAGATGGTTTACCTCCGCGAGGACGTGAAAATGCAGAACGAGTGCAATCTGTAATGTGTAAGAGGGGGATCATCGTGGTGTGTGTGAATGAGTACTTTAAGTTTTAATGAGCAATTAAGAAACAAATATGTGAATCTTTTCTCAGATGCCCTCAGATGCAGTTTCTCTATTGGCCACCAGGTGCTTCCTACATAAATATTCCAGACTGTACTGATGTTGCAAAACTGAAAACTCTCCTCCAGGGGTAGAAAAGATAGTAACTAATTTTCTGATCACTTTTGGGCAGCAGAAAGCTCGTAATCACTAAATCACGTATATTTTACCTCTGATTTGGTCTCCACCAACTCCTGGAAAAAAACAAACAAACCCTGTCGTTAACTTTTTCGGATGTACGGTGCTGGACAAGTTGTTTTTTTCAGAGCTTTCTACTGAACCAAAACAGTAAAGCTGCTGGCTGTATGACCAAAACAATCAGCTGAAAGATGCTAAAAATGCTCCGAAGAGATGAGGGTAACTGCGGAGTCGGATGCTGCTACAAAAACACAGATTGGTGCAGCTTTTGCGAAAATTGAACTATGTGAGAAAGTTGATCATGAGTCTATTTCTCAGATTGCCTTTTTTTTGGTTGGTAATAAAAACATAATAAAATATAAAACATAAAGTTCCCTCTAGGGTTCAATACCAGTTGTGAGAATTAATTTCTATCACGAGTCTTTTAATTTATTTCGCCATTGGATTTCTCAAAACTAGTTTGTGATGCCTGCTTACAAAAAACATCAATGGTCAACATACTTAAATCCATTAATATCCTCCCGATGGATTTGCATCTTTTTACTTATAAATACATTTCAACCTCTGAGTCATTACAACCTAAAATAAACAATTTCAGGCTTCTTTTACTTTCTTACTTACTCTGTGGTCAAGTGTTGGAGTAGAAAGATCAGATAAACTTACGTAACATAAGTTACGTGACTAGATGTAGTAATCGTAACCCAAAGTATGATCTTTTCCTAAACCCAACCAAACTGCGACGGTTCTACAATGTTCATAACAGTCCGGAAAGTCTTAACATGTCAATCAATCAATCTTTATTATGATGGTTTCAAAACTGAGCAGGTCTAAACGTTACTCCCTGATTAATTTAGTTACAGAGATCCAACATTTTACTGATGAGCAAGAACTTGGCGATGGCGGCGAGAAGAACCTGCCTTTTAACAGGCAGAAACCTCGAGCAGAACCCGACAAACTAACTAGAACTTTATTGGCATCTTTTAACTTATAAATAGGATTCACGTCAACTTCCGAGTCACAGGGCGGTTGGGGTGGTTCGTAAACTTAAGCTACATTTTGCAATGCTTCGTAAGTTACGTGACTAGATGTAGTAATTGTAACCCAAAGTATAATCTTTTCCTAAACCCAACCAAACTGTGACAGTTCTACAATGTTAATAACAGTCTGGGAAGTCATAATATGTCAATCAATCTTTCAAAACTGAGCACGTCTAAACGTTACTCCCTGATTAATTTAGCTACAGAGATCCAACCTTTCCCCCATGAGCAAGAACTTGGCGACGGTGGCGATTAGAACCTGCCTTTTAATAGGCAGAAACCTCAAGCAGAACCCGACCATCTGCCTAGAACTTTATTTAAAAGGCCACCTGGAACACATCACATGACACCAGAGATTTAGGCAGAACATTCATAGCTTGAAACTCAAGGCCACGGACCGAGCTGCAGTATTTTTTTGACGAGTCGGGATCGAGAACATGTCGACAATCTCAGGGCTTAAAAAAACAACAAAATGAACGTCCTGCATCCAGCAGGAAGTGCTCAGGGTAATTAAATCCACATTTTTTATGGCTGCGGTTCCGTGTTGCCAGTGCACAGTGTGTTTAATCCTCCTACAAACAGTCCTGAAAATCACAGAACTGCCTCAAGTCGTTGTAAACACGGTGAATCCGTCCCATCGCTACCTTCCATCTCACATCGCAGATTTATGGCAGCAGACTCGCAGCAGTGTGTGTTGTGTGATGTTAAGAGTTGGGCTGAGGCCAGTTCAGGGATGAAATCCTGCCAAACATTTCCTTTTTTTTTTTTATTCCTGCAGTCTGTATTTAAGAACTCGAAATAATCAGTGCTTTACTGTAATTTGGTTCAGTTTGGGAATCCCCGGGCTCCCTGCAGATAAACCCCCCCTCCGCTAAACAGTCGGCTGCTAAATTACAAATCACAACTAATAGAAAAGGGGAGAATTAATGCCAACAGTGAGCAGCTCGCGGCCTGCCAGTGTTTGTCATTTTAATGCCTATAGAGTGAGAGGAAATTGTCAAACTCATGTCAAATCACCTCCAGTACCTGCAGGAGCTCGCAGATGTTTGAGCGCAGATGATGTCCCCTTTATTTCCTTTCTTTACTTTAAGACAATGTGATTCTTTTTGTGCGATTTAAAGGAAAATTATGAGAGGAAGGAAAGAAAAAAAAACCCTAATTGGAGCTTAAGCTCAGGCATCAGGGACCTTGAAGCCGTGATCACAATGCCAGAGGCGGCGCAGCTTGGAAGACAAAAGGAAAATGGAGGGAGAGGATAGCGACAGCGGCGGTGGAGGTGTGTGAATTAAAAAAAAGAAAGAAATTAAGCAGCGAAGGAAAAACTCGTCTGAGAGTGAGACAATAAAGAAAGGCAAGAAATGTGTCACAACAATTGTGTCTTTTCTTTGTAACAGGCAGCTGGATTTCAGCTTGATTTCCAGTGAGAAAACAAGAAGTGTTGAAAAGCCTCTCCTGTTAAAAAACAAAACGAAAACAGCTTCTTAGGAAACGAGGTGTTGATGAGAAGGTGGAAGGATTTGTCTTGAGTAAAATTAAAGAAGTTAATTTAGAAAATCTTTGTTTTGTTGGGTTCAAGTGAGGACGACGTCTCTCCAGCTTCTGCGCCTTGACAGATCCACACAGAGGACCGAAGTGTCTGAAAGAGTTTGAAAAGCTGTCTTTTATTCAACATTTTCTTTCTTTTTTGTTACTGTCAAGAATTCCCAAAGCCAGACCAACAACACTGTCGCAGCCAACAAGGATCTTTTATCAACACCTCACAAATACAGAATTTCATTTGACCCCTTGAATAAAACTCGGCTGTCTCTGCAGTGGAAAAAGACACTAATGTTTATCAAATCGGTGCAACGTGACCTCAGAAAACAGAGGAAAAATCGGCTCCTGTATTCTGTTCTGCTCAAAAAGGTAGAAACTTACATCAACCAGAATACAAAGCGCCGCACTGAACCAATAAAAAACCCCACGGATGTCATGACATATAGGCAGCAAAGTCGATATATACGTAAAGTGAAACTCTCGTCAAAATACAACCAAGGCTTTTTTTTGTGAATGTATATGAGTCAAACCTTCGTGTAAAAACATAATTACGACGAAAGAGCCACTTTTAAGATTTACTGTATTTTTGTTTTCGGGTCAAACTCATTTTCAATGAGTTGTTCAAAAACCTTCTTTTTCATAAACTCTGTGTACACAAACAATGTTCTCAATGCTCGTGTTCATGTGTAGAGACCCTGGTGATACTACGAGCAAAGTTTCATGTTGTGTTCGAGCCTTCTTAGTGTTTTAAAAATAGAGATTTTGATGCTAGCGTAAAAGTGCCCGTAGCACTCACATTGAAAATGAGTTTGACCTGAAAACGAAAATACGGTAAATCTTAAAAGTGCCTCTTTTGTCGTAATTATGCTTTTACACAGCCTTGGTTGCATTTTGGCGAGAGTTTTGCTTTAAATACAATTTAGTTTTGTGTAAACATATTTTACAACAACCAACAAACCTCATGAAAAGGTGAAAATCACAAAAGCTCTGACCACATTGGCAGCTGCAGGAGAATCTCTACATACAGGACGAACTCTGCAAGGTTTCAGACAGGAATGCAACTGTTCAGCCTCAGCTTTCACAATACAGAAACGGTATGTCAGCCATCTTTCTCTTCTGCAGCTAAACTATTTCTCTGAAAACATTTGAGGCAGGAAATCGGCAGCGTAGCAACAGATTCTCAGCACTGCCGAGTTTAGACAGTTCGATCAGAGTTTGGTGAGACGAACATCACTCGATACGAGACAGAAACGCTGGCTTACAACAAATATTGGATCTGTAGTTGATACAACAGACATTTGCCTGCAAACAGGTGAAGAAGTTGACCAGTTTTTATTTTCACATACTAACACTGAAAATCTGTTTCTCTTGAACACATCTGATGCTCCGGTGAGTATCTCATCAGCAGGACGGCGTTTGTGTGATTGAGTCGGGGAGGTTGAGGGAGATCGGGGACGACATGCGAACGAGGAACGCTTGCAGGTCACGGTCGCTGGCTTAAACCCGCAGGCAACCGAAAAAAACCCCGCAACATTTAAAGATTTACAAGGTAATTGGATGCAGCCGTCCTCTGCAGGATGTACACAGAGCTAATGTGGAGGCAGGTGTACAGTAAATCCACCCACCTGCTTTATACACACCACTGCACCTCTGGTGTTCGAGGCTGTGGCGCGAAGACACACAGGCAGGATGGTAAATATGTTGTCTGACTGCACAGTGAAAACTTTAGATTGAGTGTGTTTGGATGACTTTACACGAGGCAGATGGCTCCTGGCAAAACATACAGCTCAATAATTCATTAAATTAGGTTTATATTCAAACAAAACCAAGCTGTGTCGATGTGTTTGTGACTTCTACATCAAATAATTACTTATTAAAGGTAATGTTTCTGGTTTTTCAGGTATCTGTACTTCTCCTTCCGACGTCTGAACACAAATATCTGAACTTTGTCTTCCTCACATTTTCAAAACAGCCTTGTTACTTTAGTTTGATGCTCTTGAGGGGAATTAACAAAACATCTCAAGGCTGATTTCAGACGAACTAAAGTCGTAAGAAGCCGTAAACAGACAGAGAGGGAGACTGGAATGTGGAGAAAGGCGTGTTAATGTCTCGTATCTGCAGAGAGTTTCTGATTTTCTCTCTTTGTTGCTGCTCGGGACGCTTTACCAACCCAACATGTGTCTGTTTGACGTCCTGGGAATGAGACTCAACAATCAGCTGTCTTTGTGGTGCGTTCAGGAACAGCTGGGACAAATCCTACTGATTCTACCTTTAACTTTAATAGTCTTTGAGTTCTATTAATATGACGTGAGCTTCAGTTAGCTTTGACCACAAATGTCCTTCAGAGGGAGACTTTTTACTCTGAGACTCTGAGTACATGTCAGAGCCTGTAATCTATTACTTTTACTGGAGGAAACAAGCTGGATCAGTACTTTTACACAAGTATCTGAACTTCTACTGGAGGAAACAATCCGTGAGATGAATTAAAACAAGCTACTGGATGTTTTTCCGACTTCAATCTCAGCTTTGTTTTTCTCCAACAATAATATCAAGTGATTGTTTTGCGTAAAAAATAATTAAAAGTGCCAGCCATACCATAGACTTGTAATTATCCAGCAGACCTCTGTGGTCCTACGTTGATGAACACTGATCATTAAACTAAAACAACCACTAATTTAGAGTGAGGCAGAATACTTTGGGAATCAGCAGCTCTGTCTACTTTATTTCAGATAAACAAAGGTTAACAAGGACGCCGCTGAACGATTCTGTTTTCTGTGCTTTGCCGCTTGTTTTTTTAATCAGCGATCCATTGTTTTGTATTTTATTATCTCTGAGTGTCATCAATCGGCGAATGCAAATCAGATTTAAATGGGTGGCATTGATTTTGTTTTTTCTCAACGATATAAAAAAAATAATAATCATTTTGAATCCAATTACCAATCATGACTGATGAAGTATATCAGCTGGAAAAAGGCCAGAAAGCGAGCCGGTTAGTCGGCGTGCTGTGATGATCTGTTTGATGTGCTGCAGTTTTGCTCGGCGAGACGCTTTGGCCGCCGCCGCGAGACCTCGATTCTCGAAGGTGCTCCGTGTGGATCTTTTTAAAGAGCATAAACACGGGTATTCACAGGGGTTCTGGAGGGCTTTCTGAACGCTGACAAGCGGTCCCTCAACACGACTGAGACGGTCACAAAATACCTCAAATTAGAGGATGTTGGGCAAACACTCCAGTGGGAAGGAGAGGAGGGGAGGGGGGGAGGAGATAGGAAGAAAGAATGGAGCAGGAGGGAGAGAGATGAGCGGGGATGCGAGCCAGTGCTTTCATGTCCCTCCAGTCCTCCCTCTCACACGAGGGTTTACTCTGAGAAATCTGCCGCCTGTGGTTCTTCATAGTGTTCTGAATTGGCCCTATCGGTGTGATTTGTTTGCACAAAAGGGAGACATTTGGACCGGGATTATCAGAGGCCCAGACCTCCGTGTCTCAGCTAAGTACAGCAGTCTGCCAGAGATGTTCTCTGCTGCCAAACTCCTGCAGAAACTCTGAGTCGGTGTCTATGTGGCTGCAGGAGGAGCAGTGCTCGGCGTTTGGAGAGTTTGGTGGGTGGTGCGTGTCTCCGATTTTTGAAAAAGGCTTCACATCACACAAAAGTGACAAGAGTGGATTAAAGTGGCTTTAATGTGTGCTACAATCGTTAGCACATCTGGCTGACTAGCTTAACACCTACAGTAGAATCATAGCTCAAAGTAGCACACAGTATAAAGTAATAGTATTAACAGGTTTTGTAAAAAAAAAAGCTCTCTTTATGACCAGAGCACTGTTTAAACCCATTATTGAAAGTCTATAGGCTTTGAGAGGTACAAGCTAACATTAGCGGCTCTTCTCGTCACTTCTAGACAACTGTCAGTTGATTTACACATGTGAACCTGGCAAACTGGTCTGTAACCATAACTTGGAATAGCTGTTAGCTCAATTAGCTGGCTAGCAATGGCGGAAAAATGGGGAAAAAAACAAAGTTGTAAGATAGGAATTTAACAAACAGTAGCTTAATAAGCTGGCTAGTTACAGCAGAAAAATGAATGGTTAGCAGCTATAAATCGAGCTAAAATTAGCTTCATTAGCTGGCCATCTACAGCAGAAATGTTGATGGTTGCAAGCTAGAAATGGAAATAACGTTAGCTTAATTATCTGGCTAGCTAAAGTGGAAAAATCAATGTTTAGCAGCTTGAATGAAACTAGTGTAAGCTTCATTAGCTGGCTATCTACAGCAGGAAAATAAAATGTTGCAAGCTAGAAATGGAGCTAACGTTGGCCTAATTTGCCGGCTAGCTATAGCAGAAACATCAAAGACTGTAAGCTACTCATGGAACTAATTTTAGCTGTATTAGCTGCTAGCTACAGCAGAAAAATAAAAAGTTACCAGCTAGCGAAGAGAAGCCTGCTGTTGTACTTTCAACTTTTAGCGTTTTGTTTCCTGCTTTTTCTGTGTGGAATCAGGAACCTCTTGTTAAAAAATGTAGATCTGCTTAGTTCCTGAGGTCACTCGTGTGTTTTTGATCTCGGTAACAATGTTGTTATGAACGTTCCTCCATATATTTCTTTTGATGAAATCTTCTGTAGCTGCAGGTCAAGAACTGCAGACGGAAAGACGTAATCTAGTTTGTTCTCCGTCCCTGCTGAGAGAATAAATAAATAGGAGGCCCTCTGAGCGCCTGTTTCCACTTGTTCATTACCATCCTGTCTCCTGTCTCTTTCCACCCTTAAATTAGTTCTTGGCATTAACACACTTTCTTCGTTGCTAACTGGGGAGAAAGAATAGATATTTGCAAAAAAAGGGGAAGTTAAAAAAACATCAGTGTTTTAATTGGATAACTGGCGCCATTAATCGCAAGATTACAGTGTCAACATCGTCTTTCGCAGTTGTGTCTCAACCATCTGCTGCGTATCATCATGAAGTACGCTGCACACAAGAAAACAAGCAAGTAAAGACACTGATTAAAGGGAATTTGGTAAAAAAAAAAAAAAGAAAGAAGAGCTTCTCATTAATTTGAAGCAGAAGCACAGATGAAAATGCTGCAGCTGCTTATCCAGCTCCAGACACACACACACACACACACATATATATATATATAAATATATGTAAAAACAAAGATTAGTCTTTTGAGACCTTTTCAATCAGATTTTCCTTCAAAAGGATGAAATAGCGTTGCATCATATCTCTTAAAGGAGGCATGAAAATGTTGGTTCTGTCTGTGCTGCTGTGCGTTCTGGGCTGAGTACACAGCAGTGTCAGGGTAACACTCCCCTAGATTAGAGAGCCACAACACAACAACACAAAACAAATAGAAAGATAAAAAAAAACAAATGGGAAGAGGGAGACAAAAGTGAGTCACGGAGGATTTGCAAAGACAGAAATAAAAAAGGAAATGTGCAGCTGCATCTCGAACCCTGAAGTCTTCTTCACTGCCCTGCACTTCCGTGCAGATGCAACTTCTACCTCTCCCACTTCTTCTTCCTCTCCATTACATCCCCGCCGCTTCATCTTCATCGCCCTCTCCTCGCTGCTCCACTTCTGAGCGGCTGTTATTGTGAGCGTAATGGCTTCAGATGCACACAAAAAAAACCCACAGATTTAAGAACACATAAGAGGGAGGGGAGCTCCAGAGGCGGCGGTGGTGTTGAGTATATTTCTGTTAAGCTTCTTTACTTCGTTGCCCCACAGATGTACACGAGGAGATGCAGCTACAAGACCTGGAGAATATCATGTCTGCCTCATTAAAAAACGACACTCACGGTGAGGTGAGTGCAAACAAACAGACAATAGGAATAATAAGACGCCCCGCAGCCCTTCACATATTCAAATGAGTGGGATACATGCAGATTTGCACTTCATTATTTAAAAATGTTCCGTCCGTGCTCGCCAAAGACGACCAGCCATCAGAATAAAACGAGCAGATGGAAAAAGAAATAATCAATTCTGGAGTGGTTCATAGCTGTGAAAGCCATTAGTCCCCAGACAATTATGCCGCATGTCTCCTGCATTATGTCCTGTGCGGTATGAAGCAGAACACCCTGAATGCAGCAGGCTAATAGGTGAATAATCAGATAATTAATCAGAGGCTTTTCACTGAATTACACGCAACTTCCAACAACTGAAGGGGGGAGATGAAAAAGATGAGGCTGATATGATTGCGTCTGCAAAGGTAGTCGTCCGTCGTTCCACAGCAAGACGCCACAAACACTGTCATTAAAAGTTTACTGCCAGAACTGTTTAAAATTCTGCCGTCCAAAAAAAAGTTACCCAGCGTTACTCCGTCATTTGTCTTGACTGGGATAAACACAGCGATGAGTTTCACTCCATCAGTATTAAATCACCACTGAAGAAATAGTTCATCAGATGTGTCTCCTGTCGAAGACAATTTTAACCGTTCTTACTCTCCATCGTTTTATTTCAGTAGTAGGAAAAAAAAAGAAGCTGTGAAACTCATGAAAGATTCAACCGCCTGGCGTTGAGAAATAGCTGTTCACAGGAGGTTATACTTGCAGAACGGTGGAAAATAAAGTTCAGAACATGGTGAACACCTACAACATACAAACAAGAACACAGCTACACAGAAGTTATTATAATAAAAAAGTTAAAGAGGCACTCTGTAGTTTGGGAGACAGAAATTTAAACTGTAATATTTACAATGTTAATGAGGTTCTAAAACAAACTCAGATGTTTATTTCTTCCACAACTGAATAAACATGCTGTTTTTTCTCAGAGGAAAATAAGGTCCCGACAACACAATCAATAAGTGAGCTTTAATCAAGCTGAAGCTTTGATCCAAAGTCCAAAATACAAGAAACAAAAACTAGAACTCGGCGGTTGATGACTCCGACCTGGGACGTTGTGGGATGGCGCCTCTACGGTTTTGCTCCGTCGTCCTTCAACCCTCGCTGGCTCCATTTTGATCACAGCACTACCAGACAGCTGGAGTTGCAAGACCGAGGTAATAACTGAGTTATGCACGACAGCCGTGATATGTATGTGTTATAAACACAACAACAAACGGAAAGAAGGTTAGTGCTGAATTCGGTTGACTTCATGCACCGTGCTCCGTCATCTGAAGGCTCACGTGTCTGCTGCGTAAGGATCCGGAATGTCGGAGCTGTGACGGAATAGATATACGCAACTGCCATGTTGGATCGGAGACGGACCGAATACGGATCTGTTGGAATTTAGGGGTGAATCTGATGAAACGATGAAGCTGGTGAATCTGCAAAGACTGGGCGGTGACGGGGAGGATGAACTACATGCAGGAGATGATCATATTTCAACAGACAGCAGCAAAGTGATAAGTGTGATAAGTGTGACGCTGTGTTTTAAAATCACAAAAAGTACAAAAAAATGCAAAAACTAAATCAAATACAAACCAATGATTACTAATTGAACACAAGTGAGGAGCTAAAAGGACGGGAAAACAAACAAAGGGAGGAAATGAAAGCAAAACATGACACATGAGGGCAGAACTGACAAAACTAAAACCATGAAACTCTCTTTTGTTTAAGTTAAGGTCATAATTTAGCTTTTTTGCACCAAGTGCGAGAACGTCCTTCATATTTGAAGGGTCAGTTCATCAAAATCAACGACACAAGACACAAAAAATACTTTCTCACATACCTCTAGTGGTATTTAGTCATGCAGGTAATTTTTAAAGTGCCTTCGTTTAGAGATATCCATCCCTGAATGTCTTAGCAAACTTGAAATTTATTTTTTTTAAATGGACATCAGCATCATATATCAAATGGTGTATTTCTTTCAGTAGCAAGTGGTCCCTTTGTTGATGTTGCCACTGCTTTTCTCTTTCTAAAGCACTACAAATTAAATTCCTTTCACCTCCATTGAATTGGGGCGAGGCTAAAAACCAACAATACGTATCAGACATAAAACAAAAATAATAAAATCAGTTTTCTATTAATCTGAGTGAGCCACGCTTTTAAAAGTGCAAATGTGGATGTTAATTCAATGCCTGTAGCGTTACAGCGTGCCAAAAATGTAAATTTATGTAGATGATCATGTGGATTATTACTTCAACTAAAAGATCTCTTCTTCTGCTACATGACTTGATAAAGGCAGCCTGAACCTAATTACAGCCCCCTCAGGTTAATTTATTCCTGGAGAGGTTTTACGTCCCATCACCAGGACACATGGTATGCAGTAATGGAGGCTTCTGCCTGACTGCACACACGTTTCTGTAAACACTATAACTTAGAGACGATTCAAGAGAGAAACATCAAACTCACAGACGCTCATCCTCGAGGGAAGAAAAGACAGAATCTCACCTGGATTCACCCCAAAAACTCCCAGGAGTCCTGACAGTATGCTTAAAGCAATCACACGTGAGGAGATGGATGTCGGGCCAATTGTGGAAGAGAAATTGGTTTAATTAATGACCAAACATGTTGTTGTTATCACGTTATGAGGATGTGAGGAGGTCCTGAGTCCTGTGTGAGTTTTTAGCCATGCTGGCGGCTTGATGGATGGTGATGGCGGTCCACAGGTCAGTTTGAAATGATCTGAAAAACTATTGGTCGTATTGGCTTGAAATTTGGTACAAACATTCATGGCTCCCAGAGGATGAAGTTACCTGACTCTGGTGAGAAAACATCCAAGAACTGCTGAGAATCATGGCAATGGCTCCTTCTTGGCAGGGGCCAAAGCCAAGATTCTTGGCTGGACGGCGATGGTGGTCCACAGGTCATTCACACATTATCTCAACAACTATTGGAGGTATTGGCATGAAATTTGGTACAAACATTCATGGTTCCTAGAGGATGAAGCTAAGTGACTCTGATGAGAAGACCTGCCAAGAATCTTGGCGATGGCCCCCTTCTTGGCTGGCTGCTTTTCCACATAGGGACAGAGCTGACTAGAGATAAGCACCACATACAACTTCGTACTATCGCTTAAACCATAGATATCTATCTTCAGAACACGGAGCTGATCAAACTTGTGCCAAAAGAGATAAAATATCTGAAGAGGAATGCATGACGTAACATCACTTTTGTGAATGTTGAACAGCTGTTCTGCTTAAATTCGTTGTCACCAGATAAAATCTTAAATTGGAACAAAGACATGTTGTCCATGTCAACATAGCTGGGTCAGGGTATGTTGTATGTACACCTTTTTTTCATACCTTTGTCTGCCTCTGCTTTAAACTCTACTAAATTCAAACTCATCAATGCTGCACAACAAGGCAATGAAGTAAAATGTATGTTTGAATTATGCATATGTGAGGGGAGTGCTGTGAGTACAAAGCATTAGAAACAGGTCCTCAAAAACTGGATGTCATAATAGAATTCCACTCAATATGCAAATTCCCTCCATGTTTTCACAGCCATCACAAGCATGCTCAGCCATGGCTCTTTCCTGGACATTTCTGTATGGAATGAAAAATCTGTTTATTTTTTCCCCCTGCCCATCACAGTTTACAGTATCCAGGCAGAGGAAATGGATGCATGCTTTCTTTCTTTCTATTTTTTTTTTTGTTTTTTTACGGCCCAGACAATCACTAATAGGGATATGAGGGAATAAAAGTTTTCACATCACAAATTGATTATATGTCTGTAAAACGTCTTCCTTCCTTCCAGTTGAGTGTTTCTTGTCAGTTGAGGAGTTGCAGGCGCTGCATAACGACAGGATGACGGAATCGAACCAGAATCGGTCACCAATTTTTTTCTAGCTGCGGACCGTCGGCTGCAGACACGGCAACATGTACATTTGTCAATTTGATGTGTTGTCAGACGGCTCCTCTGAACTCCTCACAGTCCCTTGAACACCCCAGCGGGGATGGAGGAGCCTCACCAAAGGGTGTCATTAGCCTGACGAGAGAAATGAACGGTCAGATTCGAAGCTTCCTTTGTGTGTAATTAAGGGGAAATTATCCTTCACAGTTCTGGCAGGGCAGCAGGGCTGATGAAAATTTCCCTCCACTGCGGTCAGACTGACTGCGAAAGAGGATAGTAAATAGCTCTGCCACTGAAAGATGTGTCAGAAAGACTTCTCGGACCACATAATGTGTAAAATTGAGGCTCTCCTCTCAGTTAAAGAGACATTAGAGAGAAGAAGTGGACTCACATTTACTCCAAAACTTTTGGAAAAAAATCCTCTGACTAAAGGTTCTGATACACTTCTACTTTTTTTTAAAAAAAAAGGTTTACTACAGACTTCAAAATGCAACGTAGAAATTACAATAGACATCTTGTCTTGTAAATGATCACATCTAATCTTCCAGATTGGGACCGGCACGTCCTTTGTCACTATCAAATACATTTTGTGTAATATTGAATGTGTTTTCTTCTTACCTCATTTTATTTCCTACCTCTTAAGCTGCTTGTTCATTTATTTTGGAGGCATTTTAATGTGATTTTAAAACACAAAACCACAAACACTGAGGCCGACTTTAGTTGTAAACCATTCTAACTGACTTAACTTGTACATTAATCAGTTTATAGAAAACCTGGATAGTAATTGTGCAGTAAGATGCTCAGTGGTGGTGACGTTTAAGTCATGTGACCTTGATGTCTGTGTGTAGCCTAACATTAGATTTTTACTGCTACACATTTGATTTTTTAGTCAGTTTGTAGTGGGGTATAAGACGTAGCACTACACTGAGCAGTTCCACTGTGTTTGTGCCTTGCTCATGAGCCCACAGATTATAGGTGTCAAGAGAAGGTGGATAACGTTTTATGTTAATCAGATAGTTCAGCATTTGAACCTTCAATGTCACGTTCACACCTCTCAGCTGATATTAGTCTGCAGCCTCAGATGTCTGGGGCTGCTGAGGCTGTCGGACAGAGTTTATTGCTTTTCTCTCAGCGCGACGAGCTCCTCGCTAAAGCTGCAAAACAAAGTCCTCTTGATAATTACAGTCACTGTCGTTTGTTTGTTGGGGGCTCTTGTGATTTATCCCCTCTGAATGCTTTTGATTCATCATTGCTCCAAAACATTAGATTAATTCCCTGCTTTGGCAAGCAGCCTGCCAATTACTTTTAGGGTCAACTGTAATCAGCACAACACTCTTGTGCTGTTGTGTAGATTAGATGAGAAGCGTATCATTAAACAGGACAATAGAGGATGGCCGAGTGACCACATCAGGACCACTCTCCCGGTGGATCTGTTTTAATGAATTAAAGTCGAGGTCACGCTGAAAGTTTTTGTAAGTTAGTCCCGTCTGGAGGTTTTCCTGCGGCACTGACTGCATCAGAAACGGAGAACCGGGTGGTTGTAAGTCCAGAGCAGATGAAATCCAACAATAATCTTGTTTGATTTGGAGGAGCCCAGTCTGTCCGTGCCCAAGAGCAGTGAAGCTGGTCCAAAGCTCACCGAGTTCTGAGACAATGCTGGCAAATTCTAATGGGAGATTAGGAGGGAAAAAGGGAAAATATAAACTGGAAGAGAAATCACTTCTACCACCAACTTCCATTCATGCAGACTGCCAGAGCTTCAGAACTAATCTCATTCAACCCAACACAATAATTCATTAAGTGATTGAAATATTTTTTATCAACCAAAGATCACAAACATTTGCTGGTTGAAGATTTTTAAATTAGATATTTTGCTTATTTTCTCGGTTATAAATTACTGTAATTTGAATATCTTTGAGTTTTGGACTGTTTGTTGGACAAAATAAGCAGTTTAAAGATATTCTGTTGGGCTTTTTCTGTATTTTCTGACTTCCATGAACAATGTAGTGTGATGTATGTCCACTTTATGAACTGCATGTCTTTTTGCTTCCTGTGCCACCTCTACAGAAAACATCAACAGTAATCTCAGCTGTTGGCACCTCTTCCGAGACCAAAGTGTAAAAAAGAGCAACCTAATGTTCCTGTGTGACTAGCTAATGTTGCTAACAGTTATCCATCTATCTAAATCAGGGGTCTGAAACTGCTGACCCCTCCCCCTCCATCAAGACTTGATGTCAAAAATGTAATTCCTTGCTGTTTTTACGCAAGTTGACTTTTATTTTTAAGTAGATTTGTCACAGGAAATGCAATGTGCTCAGTTATATATTAGGGCCTCTGTTGTCTATAGACAATTAATAACGACTCTTTTTCTCTCAATAACATTATCAGGTTCTCTATTATGAGTTTAAATCAGACATATTGCCAAACAGGTGTTTCTGCCATCACCTTTTGAACTGAACTTTCTCCATGCTAGAAGTTAAATATGACTCCTGTGATGCCCCGCTGCTGGGAGTCGAAATTCAGGTATTTTTCCCAGTTAGATCTGTTTTCGGACCCACATTGACTTTAAGTGCTCAACTAACTAAGAAAGACAAGAAGTTAAACACTTAATAAAAGTAGATGAAGGGGTTTCTGTTACAGGCGACCCTCCAAATCCTTCAATAACATAAACCCTTGTTGCAGTGTAGACAGTAAAGGTGTGGAGGTGGTGGACGGGAATATGTATCCTGCCACAGATGTGCTATATACTGTTATTTTTGAACCCTAACCCCTCAGCTCTGCACTGAAACCTGGATGAACTGGATTACGAAATGAAACTCATACTCGTGGCACAGAGCAATATTTCTCTGTTAGCTCTCTTTCCTGCCGCGGCGAATACACAGAGGCTGAAGATCAGATTCTTTAAACATATTATGATTTCGATTTTATCTCCTGACCGTCAACAGCAACCTGGAGAAAACAAAGGAAAATAAAGTCTGTCAGGCCAGTTTATGAGCAGCGAGTCTCTTTCAGCTCTTCAGCAGGAAAACTCTGAGCTGCAGACTAAATCTGGGATCAAACAACAGGAGTTCTTAAATCTTGCCTGTAAAGGGCAGCGCAGCCTGGGAACTTAGCTCTTCACAGTACGTGATAGGGCAACAAAGGCTGTCGCACATATGAGGGTAAAGGATCACACACCACCTGACCTCGTTCATCCAAAAGTATAGTTTGTGTAGCGACGGTCATTGTTGGTTGTTCGTCGTCATGAGTCCAGTTCTGGGCCAATCGCTGGAGGTGAGCTGTAATAGTTTGAGTTTATAGAGTTCTGCAATTAGACAGCAACACCAACAAAGCCTCCACCCTTTGTTTATTAGATTATATATATATATATATCTTTCAAAAAATCTTAAAGCCTGAGTTTGTCATAATAATTCACAGTTACAAAAATATTGATTTGAAAGTACTTAGATAGGCACTCTTAAGTTTAAAGTTTATTAGTAACACTTCATTCTACAGGTTCACAAATGTCATGACAACGTGGTTTAGTAAGAAGTAACATATTTGATTTCCTCACAATTTACAATAATTACCTCAAAATGTATTGAAAACTTCCCCAACGTCATATAATTTACATTTTTTTTGTCTAATTATCCATCAGCAGGTGGAAGAGGATGGTTTGTCCAGAGACGTTCTATTATTGTAGAGACAGGCCACTCTGATCATTTTGAATGGGGAAATCTGCGACGCCAAAGATGGCGCTTATCCCGCCCCTTTCACCAACAGCCAATCACCTGCGTTGTCACAGCCGAACCGGGAAACTTATAGCCCAATCATGTTGTTTCACCAGCGCATGCGCACAAGTACTTTTTTACGACAGAGACCATCAGAGACTTTCAACTGTTGTAAAACATTTACTGCGTTCAAATCTTTATCTAATTTATAGAGTGAATTATAAGAAATCATATATTAGACATTATCTGGTCCATACATCAGTGGTCAGGTAGAGGAGAGCCAGAGCACAGCAGCCGGCACAGATTCAGCCGTACGATGGACGCCGGTGTCGTAAATCTGCGCGCATGCGCAGTGGAGTTCTCCCTGGAGGAAAAGAGCGTTTTAAACATCATTTATACGGTAAAGTCAATGTTTTTTGGTTTTTATCTGTATCTTATTTCACTCGCGAGCATGTCTGTATGTTTTTTCCGTCCTGCTATCACGTTAAAGGGTAGATTTGACCATGCCTCCATTCATTTAGATAGGGGTCTGGTCTCTTTGGGCTTTTCAAAAGCGTCCCCAAGATGGCCGCCGAGTGGCATGACTTGCCTAGAAGGACTTTGGTTTGTCTCCCAAGTGACCAAGAGTCAAGATTTATTTGTTATGTTTTGTAACGTAAGTAAGCTAGTGCATGTAAACGTGACGTGACTAGGAAGTAGTTTTGGAGCCTAAACCTAACAAGTAGTTTTGTTGACTAAACCCAACCAAGTAGTCTTGTTGACTAAACCTAACCAAGTAGTTTTGTTTCCTAAACCTAACCAAGTAGTCTTGTTGACTAAACCTAGCCAAGTAGTTTTGTTGACTAAACCTAACCAAGTAGTTTTGTTTCCTAAACCTAACCAAGTAGTTTTGTTGACTAAACCTAACCAAGTAGTCTTGTTGACTAAACCTAACCAAGTAGTTTTGTTTCCTAAACCTAACCAAGTAGTCGTGTTGACTAAACCCAACCAAGTGGTTTTGTTGACTAAACCTAACTAGGTAGTTTCTGTGGCTAACCTACCTAACCTACCTTAACCCCAGCCCTTGAAACCTAAACCTAATGAAGTAGTTTCTGTGGTAAAACCTTACTAAGCCACAATGTTTTCACCACATTAAATATACATAAACCTATTATGTGTTATTGCTAAGTTGACCACAGAGCATCATAGTTAGAAGCTTACCAAGCTGCAGTGTTACATAAGTTGGGAGTGAGAGCGTGTTGGGTGGACATATGGGTCTGCTAACTGCATACAGATTTGATAGTTAAATGAGCTCCAACCCTGAGCATGGAGTCTTTGCATTAGTCTGTATGTGTGTTCCCAGCTTCAGTAAACACAGATATTTCTACATAAAGAGAACCATCAGGACAGAATTTAATGTGAAATGTAAATGAAATGCCTTAACGTCTCACACATTCTGTTTCCTGGTGCAAAGAAAACTTCCCCAGCCGAACACTTTATCTCATATATTTCTCACTGCGCCACCTCATCACACCCAAACAAATTTATTATTTTTTCTATCAGTCGTGTCAGCTGGTGGAGCCTTTTTTTTATTTTTTTTCATCTAGTCGGCAAAAAAAAAAGTAGAAAAGAAACAAATCAATGCAGGACTCAGCAGCGAAACCCTGTTAGGATTGGCCGGGCATCACCTCTCATCAGTATTCCATAATCATTCAGCAAGTCTAGAACCGAGCATGGGCTTCTTTAATTGTCCCTCTGCAGGCGAGAGAGTTTAAAAAGAAGAAGAAAAACAGCACATTCACAGGGCTGTCAAGAAGAGCAGAGAGTAAATAGAGCTAGCCATCACTCCAGCTCCTTATACAGCCCATTATTTATTGGCCTTGCAGATGCCCTTGCCTGGGATTGCTTCTTTTGCAGATCTCTCTCGCCTACTCTCCATCACACATTGAGTAAAGTCATGATCCAGCTGGGGTTTTTACTGAAGCTGTTGGCCTCAGAACATGCTAACCCAGGGCATAGTATTTCAAGCTGACATGTCGCCCCCGGTGCTGTAATCAGGGGCTCCGAAGTGCCAGGCAGCTGGTGCCAAAGCTGGTCCTTCATCTTGACACACTCAGCATTTGAATATGTGCTTAAAGCGAACATCTATCCAGCACGATTTTTGAAATTCAAATGCAGGAAAAACACCTGGTCTCTGGCAGTTGTCAATTAGGATTCAGCCAGAGGCTCATTAGTAAAATTACTTATCTTAACAGAGATGAAAGTGCATTTTCATAATAAAACCATTATGTTGCAAACAACAGGGGCTGATTGAGCACATCCAACCTAAAAATACCAGCGTGCACATGTACACACAGGTTCAGTTCAGAGGAATAGTTTGGGAACATGAAAGAAAAATCAACTCTTCTTTTCACCATAAAATCAAAATGTCTTTATTCGCCACAGGCAGAAAGGGAAATGTTCAAGGTAACATCACAGGTCATATGTGTTCTGCAAGGGAAACAGTTATTTATTTTTATTTTCTTTCAAACTTTTTTCTTTCAATTTCAAGCAATGAACTTATTAAAAGTACCAAAAAGAAAGAGGAACGTACACACGACACTGACGATGGATAATATATGCTGCTGAGTTCCAGGTTGCAAGACGTATAAATCTAAGTAATCTGACAAATTGTTATCATTTCCAGCCTCCAGATTGATCAGCAGCTGAGAAAGACAATGTATAGTGAAAATCTAGAGGGACATTAGGCCATATTTCAGGGTAAAACAGAATATTTTATTCCTGTTAGCTAACGTTAACTTTCAACAACTTCTTAGCTAAAGTATTGTTTAATTATATTCAGCATGTTTCCGTTCCAGGTTTAGAAAAACGTCTTCAAGATGATTTATTTCTGAATATGTTTAAGCCTTTCTTAATTATAGTATGTATTACTATCAAATAGTACGTTAGCTAAAAAGTGGATAAATGCTAACAGGAATCAAATAGGTTGTTTTACCTTAAAGTATGGCCCAAAATGTTCACTTTCCCTCATTTTTTTCAGCTGGTGATCATTCGCGAGGCTGTGAAATGACATTTATACAACTTGCAACCTGGAAATCAGCAGCATCACATTACTTAGACTTCCCACCCTGAGGTGTGACGGAGGAAAGTGGTCGCCTGTGAATAAAATCTATGATCTATCATTGGTTGTCATGTGTACCTTTGATTTTTGTTGGTACTTTCGATGAGTTAATTACTTGAAATTTAACAAAAGTAAAGTGAAATAAATTCTAACTGGCTGAATTGTATGATCTGTGATGTTACCTTGAATGTGTCCCTATTTAAAAATCAAGTCAAACCTGTTGCGTTACCTTCAATTATGATCTGGTGTTCCTCTGGATTAAACTACACATCGTCATTTCAGATTCTAATCAGTCAGGAGAAGAATTTCTCAGATTACCTATGTTGATACAGATGGTTGCCATGTAAACATGTTGTATTGAATATATCGAGCAAAAAAAAAATAACAACAACATCGACAACAACCAGAAACTGGAAAGTCTTTGCTGATTTCTTCTCTCTTCTTTTGTTCCTCAGATTAATTACTTGCTTTTTCTGTGTTTCCAGCTGACATTTGCCTCATGTGACAACTGCCGAGAGTGTTTCAACAAAGACCAGACTCTTTGTGTTTCAGGGCACACTCGCTGGTGAGGTGTCAGCTCATTTTGGGAGTCTTAATTAGAGGTTTATAAAAGCCAAATGCACTGGAAAGGTCAACCAGCTCAGGCGGTACACATTATGGTAAAAATATGTGGGTAGAGTTTGAATCTGTGGGAGAAGATGATGACGCCTGAAGTGTGATAATTCCAAGTATTGCAGAGTTTTGGAAAAACACAAAAACTAATTTCTTTTCTTTTTTTTTTTTTTTTTTACCTCCAAGACTTTTCTGTATTTTCAACTTTTAAACTATGCATATTTCTGTATAACGAAAGCCTAGATGGTCCCAGGAAACATGACAGTAGCTTTGGAAAATAGCGATATGAGACACTGAAGGTGATGAATTGAATGTTTATCGGACCACAAATAATTAGCTTAGAAATATTATAGAGTTTCTGCGAGCCAGGTTTCTCTGATTACTGCAGGGTTTCTTGATAGATATGTAGCTTTACTTGTCACATAAGGAACCGCTAACTGCTGCTTAGTGTAGCTGCCGTTAGCTAGTTAGCTCAGCTAGCCGCCCTGTGATTCAACTCCTCCTGGATTGGGAGCTTGGCGCATCAGTGGGATGGCCGTGTTTATACATCAAGCACAAGAGCTTTGGACCACCAGGACGAGGAGGTTTTCAGGCCCAGGACTGGGGTAACCCAGTAGGGAATGCTAGCGGGGATCAGCACCAGAATGGGCGCCAGAACTGGAGCCGGGTGAGCAGCCAGACTAAAGGGCTTTGACCAGGACTCAACCTCAGGGCTCCAGGAGCTAAACCCGGTTGGAAAACCACCTTGATGTCGTTGGACTGATGGCACACCTAATACTATATGACTGGTACAAAACTGTACAAAACTGATGTGTCAGGGCTAGCTGGTTAGCATGCTAACTTCAGTAGGTACCTCTACAACACAGTACATTGACATAACATCAAAACAGTTGTTTCGTCAAACTCTCAGCTATTTTATTTAATGTTTTGAACCAAAAATTGTACACATCAAATCTTAAATGCTCACAAAAACCAAACAAGTGTAAAGACGACTCTTCGGTACACTCAGAGAACTGCTAGCTAAATATGTATCATGCAGACGTCAGAGTATCGATCGTTCCGATGTTTATCTCTTATCAGTCTCAAAGGACTTATTTAAGGTCAAGGTAGGTGAGCTCTGTAAGTATTACATGATGAAAGCTGTGTCAAGTTTCGCTGAGCCTCACAACATTTTCTCGGTGTTGTCCTCACAGCCACACAACTTCAAACAGCAGAATGGTACTCATCGTCCTCTTTAAATTGTAAGAGCGCTGCATTTACAAGGAATAGTGAGGATTCATACAAATTAAATCCCATTGAGGACCTTCGACAGGGGTCAAAATGGTCGCCCCGAAGAGTTTTACTAAATGGATTTCCGAAGTTGCAGCAGAAAATACACACAACTGTCAAACATGAGAGGTGATGGGCAGCAAAGCGTAGCTTTATTTTGGTTTACACTGAAATGTGACCTTCACTGTACACGACTTAGATGTCTTGCAATCCTTTAACCAAGTGCATCTCGGTTTAAACATCGACGTCAAGTCATCTTTTGACATGAAAATCATTTAATCAATACCGACTGGTGGTGGGGGCTTACTTGATGTCTGTTTTCAGTTTGTTGCCATGAAATAAACAGTTGAACAGGGATTTCTAACCAGCCCCTTAGTGTTCTGTTGAGTCCAAAAACCAACAGAGTTAAAACAAACAAGTGAACTGTAGTCAGTACAAGTTCACTCTTTTCTCCCTGAGTTGAAACATGAACAATGTGAGGAATAATTGCCCACTTCAAGGTGCGCACTTTTCCCTCCTCGTCTTGGCTTGAGGAGAAGGGAGCCGTCTCGAATGTAAAAGCAAGACAAGGGGTAATTAACAAAGATGGTGGAGGCTCTCTGGGGACGAACGCCTCTTGCATAACCAATGAAAGTGAAGCAGAGCATCTTAGGTGAGCTGGGTGTGATTGTCAGAGAGGGGCTCTGCATGTAATTGGAGTTGAGAGGGTCACACGGTGTCACCGCACTGTTGAAGAGTACTTAAGAAGATCTGGACAGTTTTACTCTCTACTTTCTTGTTCGAGCTCTCAAAGAGTCCAGCGCTCACATAAAGCTGTTGGTTTTCGAAGAGATTATTCCCTAAATGGATAGGTGTTTGTCAGCGCTCCATAACACAACTGCACTAAAGGGGCGCTTAAAGAACTGACATTATAGGGGTAACTACAGCAGTAAACTTAGAGGTCATTCAGGTTGGGTTGGTGGTGGTATTTTTTGTGCAGAAACAACCTGGATTGCTTCAATTTTCCGCAGAGTAGCAACTACCAACAACACAGGAAAAGACAAGGGTTTATCAATTAATGTAGCCTATAAGAGAGATGTTAAAGCAGATAGAGATGGTGCCAGGCTGCCAGCCTAACTGGTCGACAGTCAGCATTCATTTTCCCGGGACACTTAGTGCCGGGTGACGGCTGTCATAAGACGCAAAATCAGCTACCAACAACACAGGACAAACAGTGAGTTCATTTATCAATTAAGTCTGTAATAGAGATGTAAAAGCAGACAGAAATGGTGCCAGGCTGCATTGTCATTGTCCTGGGAGATTTTGTGCCCGGTGGTGACTGGACTGTTTCCTTTTTCATCAGAATCGACAGAAAAACAAGTATTGTTCAATTATTTCAGTAATGGAGATGTGAAAGCAGATAGAAATGATGCCAGGCTGCCAGCCTGACCGGATCACCAGTCACCCAGGTCAGGGTAAATCTAGGTGCTGTATCGTTGGCCACTGGACTTGTTTTGTGCTCTTGAAGACGTCTCACCTCTCATCCAAGAGGCTTCTTCACTTCTAACTAACTGGAAGGGAGTCGCAGGCTTTTAAACTCTGTGTGGGAGTGTCCTTACAGAGTCGTTACGAACACGTGTGAGTCGTTAAGGCCACTTGTGGGTTGTTGGTCCAACCAGCCTTCATGTGGGTTGCTAAAGCTAGTTGATCCCAGGTGTGAATGGTTGTTAAGCTGAGAACTCAGTACTGTATTGTAGGTGGATGATAAGTAATTAGGCGTCCTCCTCAGCCACCACTTTCCCAGAAACCTTTCGTGCCCAGTGGCAGACAAAAGTCAGGTTTATCTTTATCAAACTGACACCAAGATGGCGGTTAGATTGGTGATGTAATGTAATCAACATTTACCTCTTAACGATACATTAAAGAAAAGAAACTTGTCTTTTGTCAGGTCAAACACAAAAGGAGGCCAAGTCAGGTCTTTTGGGATTGATCCTCTGGGGATGTGAACGTTTGTACAAAATTTACTGACAATCCATCCAATGGTTGTTGAGATGTTTCAGTTTGGAACAAACTGGTGAACTAACCAACAAACAACCAGCCGTCCACTGAGCCACACAGCAAGAATACATCATGTCTATAAGCTGATCGTGTGTCTTGTGTGATTAACTGTAGGATACAAACATGATCTCATGTATGATGTCAGGCAGCCCTGAAGCGACGGCATCCTTCCCTGAACTTCCTTCCAGAACTCAATTGAGCACGACTCCACCGCTAACTCAGTTAAGAGCTCATGCTTCTGTACACTCTGTTAATCACATGTCAGTTTAAAAGCATATTTTCCATGTTGCAGTGTGATGTGACGCTGAAATCAATACCAAACCGGTTACCGTGAGCATCCGAGAGCATGTTGCATCCTGTTGCCACGCCCTGCAGCTCTGACAGTGAGAATACAGTTTGGATGCAAAGATTGAGTCTCATTTTCCTGTAAGACAAACTGCACTTGATATCAGATAGGCTGTGATTTTCAGGGCAATTCATTGCAATTTTATGGAAAGCAGAGCAACCTGGTTTCTGACATGACAGTTTGAATTGAGTGCCTGGAGGCTCTGAAGAGAAAAAAAAAGAAGCTATAAGTGATTAAATTGTATATATTTTGGACTCTCAGACATTTTGTCCTTCGGTATCTGGCCTTCTGAAATCCTCCGTCGTCAACGAGACAAATTTATTCATTGTGACATTTGTCCAAAAATGACAACTGTCTTTCTTTTAATGATTTTTCATCCACTAATTCCCCCGTCAGTGTTGTTCCCTGGCTATTTTCCCAGCGGGGTGAAATTGGGTGACAAAGTCATTTCGCTAAGTGAGAGTAATTTCAGCGGACTTAAACCAAATTATGTGTGTTCTTCATTTTTGTGTTATTGAAAGACAGAACGGTTGGAGGCTTGACGATTGCCTGAATGAGTATCATAAAGTGCTCGGCTGATAATTGCGAAAAAAATTAAGTGTTACCGCTAATAGTAATAACACAGAAACACAAGGATGAATTTGAGTGAGTTCGTTGAAAGATTAATTTGCCGTTGCTCTATTTTTGTTTCAGGGACTTTAGATTTAATGCTCAGGTTGAAGCGTCTCAGAGGAATATTAATAACCCCACTAAAACTGCTTTTTGCAGACTCTTCATGGGAATATGAAAATAACTACACGACCTTCAAGTATACTGGAGGGTGGCCAGGAAAGGTACTTGAGTAGAAATATGAGTATTTAACTTCATAAGATAGAGACGGTCTCACATGATTACAAATACCTGCAACGTTTGGCAGCTGTTCTCTGGGAGGTAAATGTCACATTTTGTTTTTTTATCTGGCTTTTTAAAGCTACAGGGGCTCTGCGATGGAGGATCAGAGCTGCCAATATCAATAAATAAATCAATAAATAAACAAATGAGTCAATAAATACATCACTAGTACATTAAATGGTGTAAAAATAAATGTGAAAATAAAAGAAGGCAAATATTAACTTAGAAAATTTGACTAAATTGGTGTTTTTGTTGTTCTATTTATTTACTTTCCATTTTATTCATTTTATTGCCTTTACTTTATGCAGAATTTCCACCAGACGTACTTATTTACTTATTTTCTTCATATATTTGTGCTCATTGGATCCATTATTGCTCCCACACCAGTGTCCGTCTGAGAAAGTTTCTTCACTGACAGGAATAACAAATCAATTAATTACTTTAAACATGAATAAATTAGCAGTTTAAATGGAGAATTAAATGGAACAAACTAATTTGAAAAAAAAGAGGAAATTACTCCAAAGGGTAATAAATACAGAAGCAAATTAAAACTGATATCAATTGACGTCACGTTTGATAAATTAATTAATGCCTACATTTATATTTAATATCATTTTTGTGTGCACACATAACAACATGTTCATTTATTTATTGGGTAGCTGAGTCATTTAATTTTGCAGTTTCAGGTCCTCATACACAGAAACTTGTAGATAAATGTTGATTTAGTTTATTATAACTTGAAGTATTTGCGACGTGTGAATCCACAATCGCAGGTGCATCAAACATCACGTCTGCAGATGATAAATACCATTACTCGCGGCACATCAAGTGGAAAAAGACGCTCATTTAAAATAAAAACCAATACGGCGCTCACCTGCAGCGTTCGTACCTCTGTTGTCAGTTTGATTGTGAGAGCGTCGGCGTGCCTGAGTCTCAATTTACCCATTAAAGGTAAACACAGGTGAACAGTCAAACAGTAAATATCATTATTTTGTCACAGCTGCAGACTTCAAATGGATTTGCTTTGCTTAACATTCATGCCGAATGCAGAACGGAGGAAAGTTGCTGTTTTAGTTCACTTCTTTGAGCTCGGTGTCAACATGTGGAACAGCTAAAGATTTATGAGTGGGTCCATACAGCCGGTGTTATACCGACCGGTCAAGACCACTGAGAACGAGTTACGGGTCATGTTGATTTTGGATTTCTTAAAATGTGGTCATACGGAGGTAGTGAGAGGCAGAAACTGCTCCCACCTCAGACCTCAGGCAACCTCCAGCATCTTCCTGCTGTTTCTCCATGTAGCCTGAAGGTGAATCTTAACTTTTTCCGCGTGAGAGCATTTTATCCCTAAGAACACGGTCAGGAGGTTAGACTGACTCACCAGCAGGCTCGAGGGGCTCTACAGCGAACTGATTAGTTTCTGTGTTTTTGCACAAACATTACAAATATTGGCATAGTTAAAAAAATGTGTGCTGTTTAAGAATAAATCCAAATTATTATTATTGGAGTCTTTTGGGATCCAAAGCACAAAAAAAGTGATCTGCCTGAGGATGTCTCGATGTAAGATTGTAGGCTTCACTACAGCAGCTGAACGTGGAGATCACTTGAGATTGTTTTTTGGTCCAGACAACTATCAGATAGTATTCCATTAAATTCAAACTCCCCAGAGGATGAATCCTGATTTTGAGTGAATCCCCTGAACCAGGAAGTTGAGCAGCTTGGATGGATTACTGTAAAATCTACAAATACTTTATTCCTTTTCATTTGCTGGAAATCACATTTGTCCAAAAAGTTTGTAATACCTGAAAAAACACAGGTATGTCACACATGCTAACATGCTAAACGGAGAACGTGGTAATCATTATCACATTTGGGTTCTTTGGTTTGTTGACGTCGTGCTTGATTTTGTAGTTTTATCCTCTGGTGTCAAGTTGTTACCTTCTGCTTCCTTCTCACCAGTGTTCCCAGTGTTCCCAGTTTCTCTCCTGTCTGTCCAGCTGCACCTCGTTCCCCTCGTTAGTTCATTTTGTATTTAAGCCCGTGTTGTTCCCTCTTTGTTGGTTATGTTTCAGTCCCATGTCTCCTCCGAGCCTCTGGTTTGATCGTTGGTTTTTGATTTTCTCTTATTTTTTATTTGTTTGTTTTGTTCCTTCCTTCATTTTGCACTTTGGTATTTTAGGATGACGGATCATTAAAGCTGCTGTTTGTCGGGTCAACTTTGTTGCCTGTTTGTCTGCATTCAGGTTATCATCATTCTGCAAACCTGACACCAGCATGTTGAAATTCCTCCGTGCCGACGAACAACCCGTGTAGCTGCTAGCACGGATATAAAATGATTTTAAAGTAACAATTCCATAGCTAGAACTAGCTATGTGGGATCTTGGGGGTTCCTGTGACTCGGGATAAGCTGTATTTAAGTTTTCTTTGGTTGTTTGTCACGTTTTAAATAAAGTCTCCAGCTACTTCAGCTGTTTTAGGAGAATGCTGCAGTACTTTTTTTTTGATGTGAAGATCCAGAAATGTTTTGTGGACTATGAAACAACCAAATATCTGGAAACTCAGAGATCCGAAATTGATTTGAGAGTTTTCGTTTCCAGCTAAGATAACAGGATTATCTCGCATCCTGCCCGACGATCATCCATATGGAGCCGTTTTAAATTTATATTGATTGTTTGTTTGTTTTGGGTATTAAGGTCCATCAGCACGGAGGACGAGGAGGTAATGGGTGAATTTTTCTTAATCTTCCTCTTTCAGCGACGCGCAGCACTGAGACACGTTGACCTTAAGCTAACCATGATGCTAATATCCACTTACAAGCCGATATAAGTGCAGCAGAACTGTATTTTCTCTGATGCAATCTTTGGCCTGTGTTAACTTTTTCATTCCAGACATCAACGAGGGGAAACTGGTCTCAGTCCGCCGGGTTGTTTTCTCTCTCGCTGTTCATCACACCATTGATCAGATTTGGAAGCAACAGAAGGGAATAATGCAGCTCACCAGAACTTTAACCCATTTTTTTTTCTTTTAAATTACACAGAGTTCCTCCTCAGATAATGAAATACCCACTGCAGCTTTGTTATCGTTAGCATAGTCGACTGTATGTAAGCGCCACGTTTCTGTGTTTATTGGCCTCATACGGCAATAAAAGTGAGAAAGTAAAGAACAAAGGCATCGTGGGGGAAACAAAAGCCCCGACAATTACATTTTCAGAAGCAGTACTACAGACTCGCGTGACGTCACGGAGCATGTTTAACATTCATCTTTTTTTTTTTCTTTTCTTCCCGCCCATAATTCCCAGAAGCTCTCATTATAAGCCTTGTTACATTTAATCATGTTTGTAATCAATACCCTAATCCTCTCATCTGGCCACAAATAAATTCATGTGACTCCTCGCTGGAGGGGCTTGCTATAAAGGAATTAAATTAATGAAACTTCTGCCTTACTCGTCCCATATTCTTATTATCAATTGATCGCACTGTCTGAGCAAAAAAAAAAAAAAAATCAGAGCACACATACACGTGGGGTGAAATTGAATTGGGATTCTCCCTGGAAGGAGAACAAAAGGGGAACAAAGAAAAGAAAACAAAGTGCAAACCGGCTGGCTAATTTTGTAGCTGGCTTGAATCGAGATTGCCCATTTCATCCGTGGCGAGGTTTCGAAACAGTTTATCTCCCGAGCCTTTTGTAATTCACAGAGCTTTGATTACTGGAATTGGGAGGACACAGGCTGCCACTGAAAGCCTGATTTGTGCCTCCAACTCACTCGAGGGCCGAAGTCAGACTTTTAACCTCCGCTGACTGAATGCTCATTTGACTGTCGGTTGTTTCGTCGTGCAGCCGGAGAGTCTGCGGAGGAACTTTTACTGGCAAAAGATTCCTTGTTTTATTCAGTCGGACTTCTTGTGACTCTGGAGTTGTTTGACTGCAATTTCTGAGATTTTTGTGAGTCAGAAGTCAACGTGAATACTCCGAATAAAGACGGAGGCTTTTACTCACTGCAGCCGAAGAGGCTTTGATCTCAATTCACCCGCTTTACGAATGTTTTCATCATATTTATGAATGACATCTTCAAGTTTAATATTAATACAATTACAAAAGAGGCTAATGTAGACGGAGTGACATGTTGTTTTTGACGAACGCAGCCTAATTTTCAATTGTTCACTTAACCTTTAAATGCTAAACATCTCCGGGACTCGTTTGGTTTAATTAAGTAGCTCAACCAAACAAGACGAATGAAGTGGAGGCCAAGTGGAGTGTGAGATTAGCATTTTCCTGATTTCAGATTGGTGAGTGTGTGACTGATAAAAGTAGCGTCGTGTAAAATATACATCACTTAATTTACCTTGTGAGCCGTGACATCACCTCCAACCCTCCATCTTTTTCGACCCAGCCTTCGATTTCACCCGTGAGATGCACCTTTAGTTAAATATCAGCCTTTATTTGAGAATTTAACGTATTAAACTTGATATTTTTGCTGCTTTTCTCCCCTCTCTCCTTCCTCGAAGCCGTATATCTGGTCTGTATCCTCAGCAGGCCGTCGCAGTAATCTGTTTTTAACTCACCCGTCGTCATCGTCACCTTCGCTCCAGTCACCTGCCCCCCTGCTCACCGGTTACCCACCGTCACCACGCTCCACTGCTCCTTCTGTTTCATTTCATCCTCGCAGCCTCAACAGCTTTATTGACATCTGCCATCCTAACATCATTATTTATCTCCTGTGCAGCAGCAGAATCAACACTTCTATGAGCTTACAAAAGGCGTATGTGTGTGTGTGATCTCTAAGACTTTGAGGTGATTTTAATGCCTCCTAATTGCACCTATAGAATAATGTAGCTTAATGGGCTCGGCCATAGATGCTAACAAGGCTTTAATATGAGCCCTGTCACCTCGTGATAGTACATCGGGCTGATTTATGCTCTCAGCGTGGCGAGCAGGCTTCTATTTTTTTTTCAGTCCAGTGCCTGTTGATTACAGCATATCTTCCACATGAAAGGGATAAATGACAAGAGGACCACGTGTCTTTTATAAAAGCAGCTTCCTGTATGCTTGTTTAATGAACATCTCTTCCCATCCCCGATGATTAATGAGCTCTGAAGGAGATGGCTAATAGGTTTGCTGTCGGTTGCTCTCGGAGACGCAGACCCGTAAAAATAATCTGGGAGATAATTCAGCAGCATGCAGAATTAAAGTGCTTAAAGGTGGAATTGTTTAAGAAGCATTTAAATCTCGCCTTGCCTTAAACTAGCCCCGGTTTGTCAAGTTACAGTTTTTGTTTTTAGTTGAGTTTTAAGGTCCCTCTGGGTGGATTGCAGTGGATTCAGATCACCTGTGTGCAGGTTGTGGAGACTGGCTGCTAATTAATGAGTGAAAACAGCTCGAGGCATTCCCCTCCCAGCCAATCAGGGTGTTTCTCTGAAGGCTTTAGAGAGGAAGGAATGGTACACACATCAGTCTGATTCTGTCCTACTGTCAGCCAAAGACTCTGATCTGTTTAGACGATCCTATTGAGATTTATTTGCTGTCCTTGTTCTTTCTAGTTGAGGGAGTCGTGGCTTATTTGTGCTTATAAACTGGCTGCTGCAGGTTTCTTTTGTGTGTCTTAACTTGATAAACAAGCTCCTCTATACACCTTATCCCCAAATAATATTTCATTGAGGACTTTAGAGGTGGTGAAAGATGTATGTTTCACACAATGGGATTATAAATGGGAAAACTATGGGAAAACATGAAAACGATGGGAATACATGCCTAAAAACTACGGTGGTACACTCGATGGGATAATTGCGTTACACATGGAAACGTCTGGATTACACATGTGAAAACAAAAGGATTACATGAATGAAAACGACGGGATTAAACGTGAAAATGACGAGATTACCATGAGAACTATGGCACTATACATGTGAAAATGACGGGAATACATGTGAAAATGACGGGAATACACGTGTGAAAACGATAGGAATACACGTGCAGGAATACATCTGTAAAGAAACTACAGGTATACACAGGTGAAAACGACAGGAATAGATCTGTAAAGACGACGGGAATATACATGTAAAAACGATGGGAATACACCTGTGAAAACGATGGGAATACACATGCGGGAATACATCTGTAAAGAAACTACAGATATATACAGGTGAAAACGACAGGAATAGATCAGTAAAAACGACGGGAATATACATGCAATAACGATGGGAATACACCTGTGAAAACGATGGGAATACACCTGTGAAAACGATGGGAATACACCTGTGAAAACGATGGGAATAAACCTGTGAAAACGGCGGGAAAACACATGTGAAAACAACGGGAATACACCTGTGAAAACGACGGGAATACACCTGTGAAAACGATGGGAATACACCTGTGAAAACGACGGGAATACACCTGTGAAAACGACGGGAATACACCTGTGAAAACGACGGGAATACACGTGCAGGAATACATCTGTAAAGAAACTACAGGTATACACAGGTGAAAACGACGGGAATGGATCTGTAAAAACGACGGGAATATACATGTAAGAACGACGGGAATACACGTGAAAACGACGGGAATACACCTGTGAAAACGACGGCAATACATCTGTAAAAACTACAGGTATACGCATGTAAAAACGATGGGATTACACAGGTCAAAATTGAAAAATAAGAAAATGTGAAAACAACAGGAATACACGTGACAATGAAAGAACAACAAATGTGAAACCAGGAATTTACACACCAAAACATTTTAAAATAGAAGTCGCTGTCTTAAAAACACTGGAATGCTCCTTTAGGACACTGTGGTGCATAATTCAAATGTACACCATGAAGACAGCAGCAGCAGCAATGTTCTCAGAGATTTGTCGCCTCTACAAGCCTCTGACTTTCTCCCTGCTGCAGCTCGTATACCTGCAGCAGCGTGATCCGTCTACAGGTGCTTGTTGGAACACAGGCCGTGTAATGATTGGTTACACAACCCAGTGGGACCGGAGCAGCGTGGCAGCTCCAGGACCAGCCTTTTGTTTCACACAGCAACACGCAGCACGATTTGAGAATTGTAGTGGGAGGTTGTCACTATCGTTCCCTTTGTTCTAATTTGGAGAACGTGACGAGCTTTTGTTAATTAGTCCAGCATGTGAAGCAGCGACAAACAGTTACTAACAACAGAACTTTTCCAACCAGATTCTATTGATAAAATCCTGGATTAAGAGAGGATAACACTTGTTTTATTTCTTCATCATTATGGGATAAAAGCTTTGATATTCCTTTTTTGAAAAACTAACTTTATGCAACACTGCAAAACCAATTTAACTGGAAGTCATAACCAGGAGGAAGCAAGCAGCAGCAATCATAAACCCTTATGAACACGAGATGAAGTCAGGATGCATGAATATGATGCGCAACTACTGAAAATTGCCCCTCGGCAGTGCAACAAGGGAAATTTTCTGTGTTGCGTTGCTAAAAGGTAATTTAGTCGAAATAAACTGGGAACTGTTATTGTTGAAAGAGGCACCATTACCTCCTTTCAATCATATGATCTTGCAATGCTGTCAACTATGTAGAGAATAATGGTTTTTATAGGCTACATAAAATTGCTCCCTCCTCTGCAAGCTTTGAAATCTCTTCTCTTCTCTCACGCGTCGGTTGAAAGAGAGGTGAATTTTTAAGAAGTTGCCATGCCAGCTGCCTTTATTCAGGTAATTAATGCTTTCACTTTCTGCTGATGAGCTCCCTCGGTCACATGCGGGAGGCCATTGTGAGGGAAAGCTCTCGGTGCACAAAAACAAAACACGCTGCCAGTTACATTAGTTTCTCCCCGGTTTCAGGTTCTGTTCCCCCTTTTTATTTTCTCTTCCCGCTGTCTGAATGTGCAGCGCTCAAATGTGTTTTTTTTTTTTTTTTTAAACCTTTCCTCCCCTCGGAGAATAAATAAATAAATATTCCGCGCATATTGTTTATCAAATGAGCACCAGCTGAGCTATATAAAGCCAACACCACACTGGGGAAAAAAACTGTCATTAGATGAGTTACAAGACCGGATCAGAGGGTGCATCTGAGTATCTGACCTGATCCTGAAAGAAGACAGCAGGATGTATTGTTTCCACTGCTGCAAGACTGCAAATTTTCGAGTAAATAGCCAGAAAAAGGGCTTTAGCTTTTGTGTGACATCGATGTAGCAGTGACACATTACGCACATTAGCTGAAACCTCTGAATAATACCCTTCAAAACACGATGAACACTGGACCTGAAGCCAACACAATAGCTTCCATTAAGGCCTGACCTGGATTATTATCCTACACTGTGGCTTTGTTTCGATTGTGTCAGACCGATTATATATTTCTGGGTGGCTGTCAGTGTTATACGGTTCCAGGGAGTGCATATTTATATCCGAAGTCCTTGGATCCTATGTTCCCAAAGCCTACTGTATGTTCTTAGGATCCCAAGTTCCCAGGGTCCTTAAGACCTGGGAAGTATGTCCCCCGTGGTCCTACATTACCTTGTTCCTATGCTCACATGGGTCCAATGGTTAAATGGACCTGTGTTCCCAGGAACAGAAGTTCTCCAGGTCCTATGTTCCCAGGTTCTGGAGTTACCAGGCTTCCCAGGGTCCTAAGTAACCAGGGCTCCATGTTTCTCAGTACCCATCTTCTTAAGTTCCAAGGGTCCTATGTTTGCATGGCCTTATGTTCCCAGAGTCTGGAGAAACCAGGGTACTCTGTCCCTATGGTCTTAAGTAACCAGGGTCCTAAGTAACAAATGTCGTATTTCCCTAGGTACGCATCTTCTCAAGGTTCTATGTTCCCAGGGTCCAGAGAAACCAGGGTACCATGTTCACATGGTCCTAAGTAGCCAGGGCCCCATGTGCCTAGGTACCTATCTTCTCAAGGTCCTAAGTTACAATGGTCCTATTTTACTAAGGTCCTATGTTCACATGGTCCTAAGCAACCGGGGTCCAGATAAACTATGGTCCTAAATTTCCAGGGACCTAAGTAACACATGTCCTATTATCCTTGGTACCTATCTTCTCAAGATCCTAAGTTAAAAGGGCCTATTTTCCCAAGGTCCTATGTTGGCAGGGTCCTAAGTAACCAGGGTCTGGAGAAACCAGGGTACTCCGTTCCCATGGTCTTTGGTAACAGGGTCCTAAGTTCTAGGGTCCTATGTTTGGATGGTCCTAAGTAACCAGGGCCCCATGTGCCTAGGTACCGATCTTCTCAAGATCCTTAGTTACAATGGTCCTATTTTCCCAAGGTCCTATGATCGCATAGTCCTAAGTAACCAGGTTCCGAGAAAAACCAGGGTACTCTGTTCCCAGGTTCCTAAATTAACAAGTTATGTTTATAGGGTCCCAACAAACCAGCATACCGTGTTCTCAGGGTCCTTGAATCTGATAATGGAGCAGTTAATAAAAGTGAGCAAACCAAGTGAAGTGTTATCATATTAAATAGTTAATCTGTCATCATGAGTCATAAACCACAGAGATAATAGACTAAGTTGTAAAAAGCCTTCTACAAAAACATTATTGTCACATCCCACAGTAAGTAATCTAATAACACTTCTACTCTGTTTTTATTGTTTTCAAAGTGAAACTGTTACTGAAACGGGGGCAAATATGTCTCGCCCAATCTAATATGTGTCAAACTTAAACCCACTATCACATTTTACTATGTTAGTTTTACTGAGGCAGTTGAGGAGCACAGCCAAAAAACTAAAAAAAAAAACACCTTCTCTGCCCAAAAATGTGTTTTTTAGTGTTGAGCTCAGACAGAGAAAAAAGCGAGGAGCTGCAGACCGTCAGTTTAAATGTGCATTTAAGAAGAGAAGACAGCTACATTTAGAGAATTGGAACATTTTTCCTGGAGTTTTAAAATTTGCCCCCCAGACGATAAAGGGATAACGAGCAATGTCTGACCAAGCAGCGATTGAAGGGCAGGATTTTGATCATATGAGCGAGCGAGGGAGGATTTCTGATTTAAAAACAATGTGCCCTGCAGGAGCAGCGGCATGATAAACTCTGAATCGATTGTGACACGATTATGCTGTTTATTTGCATTTAGATAGTTTTATCTGCTCTGCGAAGTTGATTCCGACACGTTCGGGTTGTCTCCCCCAATAGGAACATTAAAGGACGTTTCTACATATCAAGGATTTTTATGCAAGGATTATGCAAAGATATAACGCAGGTGCTGTAGGGTTTACCAAACAGGTGTATGCTGCTCAATGAAACTTAAAGAGCCATCGGCGGCCATTAGAGGTGAGCTTTTAGCAAGATAACACGCTCTCTCAGATCAATGCTGCTAAGATAACTAAGGTGTCATTGCTCGCCGCTAACAACAACGAGCCGGGTCGCTTCAAAAACAGCCAAACAACGGCTCCCGCTGAGGCAGCCGCAGAGGGCTAAGTGATATGATCATGCAAAAACATCAGCTATACGATCCCCTCCTGGAAAAACAAGCCCATTTATCTGCCTCGTTTCTACTCCCCCTCACCTCGGGGTTCGTCCCTCTCTTCTGCCTCATTAATGATGTCAAAGTATGGATAACAGTGTGATTATTCCTGCCCGGGCCAGACTGCACTTTAGCGCCTGGATGTGTCATATCTTAAATGACTCTTGATTGCAGGGATTTAGCCTGAAGGGGACTAAAAGCACATCGCCCGTGCGTTTTTTTATTATCATGTCAGGGAAGAGGGAGGAAGAAAGGCCCCCGTGCTATTTGTCAGGGGCATGCAGACAAAGCGTATTTAACCACAAAAGAGGGGAGAGAGGATCCAGGCAAATAAGGACAGGGTAAAAATTTTCTCCCGCCTTGACAGACTTAAGTAGCCCATTACATGATGGCGAGGCTTTCATCTATTACTTCAAGGAGGTAGAGAAGATAATCACCACTGTTATTCCCCATCTGATGTGCCCCAAGCCACCTATTACCCCGTGGCCTGCAGCACTCTCTGATGAATACAGAGAGAGAGGGAGCTCTCTGGCAAAAATAAATAAATAAATAAAATAAATCCTCACTCGACGAAAAAGAAAGATGTGTTTGTTGTCTGCGAGGGTCTTTGTCATGAGAGCAAAGATATAACATTAAATATGACAACGGGAGCCACGCAGCTGTCACCTGGAATCTCGTGAAACACCTCCGGACTGCCTCATCATCTTCCATCATCACTTACTCACCTGCGCGGATGATAATTAGGTTAACGAGAACGAGGCCCGTCCTCGTCGTCGTCCAGCCACGCCGCCTGTCCCCTATCTCCCACTCCAGCCTCGTTCCAAAGACATTGAGATATGGGAGAGGGATCATTTATTGGGTCATTAGTTCTACTAATCAGCTCTCTAATTACAGCCCATTACATTTGGGTGTCTGATGTATCTCCTCTCCCCAGGACCTTGGACATGATGCACTCTGACACTTTGTCTCCCACAAACAAGCAGCTGCCCTGCGGCTGAACATCGGAGGCGTTAACCTCTGGATGAGGTCTGTTTTTAGACAAATGAATGTCAGCGTGCTTTCACACCCAGCATGTTCAGAGCTGTGCTATTCCTTTACGGAACAGAGATTGTCCATCGGAGTAAACGTTGCACTAAAATAATCTCACTAGACATCTGAAAATGCAAATGGTCTTTCAAGTGAACTGTGGGAATGTTTATGGTGCGCAGGCGAGGTGTTAAACCGGAAACCTTTTTGCATGTTCTGGCCCATTTACTTTATACAAATCACTTCGAGCTTCATTCTTTGGCGTCCGGATCAGAACGTGTGGAGAAATCTCAACACAGAGCAGACGACCAGTGAGTCTGCGTTGTTTTTTATGTTCATGCCACAAAGATATGACCAGAATTTTAGTTTAAACAACAGTATTACATAAAAAAAGCGTCCATGCACAGTGATGTCTACTGAAGTTACCGCGCTAACAATCATGTTGTACCACAAAGAGGCGATATTACGATAGCCCCTGTAGTTTCAGCTGGAGGATATAAAAGTGGTGAGTTTTACTGCTTAGTCAAACGAAATAAACTCACATTTGCACCTTTTTTTTCTTATTAAACAGAAAAATAAAGAAAAAATGTAATCTCCTGTCCCCGGAGTCATAGTCTGGATCACAGCCGCTGTAAATCGCCTCCATACTTTATCCCCGGTCTTCCAAACTGACCTCTATCGGTCTAATATAGATATGTAATATGTTGCCCATCAACATATTTAACTTAACAACAGTATAAGGATCAGCTTCACATCAACAAGCTTCAACAGTAAACGGATATTAATAGTAATAATAATCTAGTAACATGATGTAACACTCACAGGGGTCTCCAAGGACATTTTGCTACGTTTACTTAAATGAATCATCTCTGAATGGCAGAAGAAACACAACCGAATAAACATAATTTGAGGTTAAATGCACTGACATTGTTATGCTGCTATTCAAATGATTGTTTGTGCCCTTCAGGGAACCTTTATTTGATAATTTCTCCCCAAATGCAGCACTAAAAGATGCAACTAGTAGCACAAAAGGCCTTTTCATTCGCCCCCAGATCCCAAAGTGGCCCTTTTGATCAGCCCGAAGGTCTTTTTCAAGAACCCTCTCATTTTCAACCGCAAAACCTCAGAAAGTCTTCATTCGCCCTGTAAGAACATAAGACAAACCCAGAATGCAAGGTATTATGGGTATAAGAAGGTGAGATTTGACACCTGAAAGGTGAGAGCACATTTCCTGTCCCAGCTCTGAAGGGCTTTGGTGGAAACTGGCCTGACAATCATCTTTAAAACCCCCTTCTTCTTAAAACTGACTCTCATCCGAAGAATTCCACTTTAACTTTCACTTTCAAAGGACTTGAATTACACCTATGACCACGTGTTGGAGTTACGGCGTGATGTTGGTTAATGAGGACTTGTTCATGGCAGCAGATTTGTAGATGAGGAGATTCTGGAGACGATCAACACGTTCACCGACCAGCAAAGTTTGGGAGTTGTGGCAAACAGAGCAGATAAATCCATCAGACTTAACAAAGTTCGGAGCAGTGGGATTAACCGGATTGCTCTCAGCGACCCCCTGCTGACTAAATCTCCAACCTGGTGGAGATGACGGGTGATCAAAACTCTGTCCAATAGAAGAGGCTCCTGCGAGCTGGTGAAACTTTTGTTTTGAAGTTCAGACTTACCTGTAATGGAGGTCGGAGGAAGGTTCTATTCTCCACCGAGTCCAAACTGTGGTTCAGTTTATGCAGCAGATGTTTTAAAGTCAAAGCTACAGAAAGATTGTGGTTTTAGTTTAATGTTCATACATTTGTTGTGTCTCGTGCTTCGAGTCTTAAATGGGCATAAAAATCTGAAAACAGATATTTATGTTGGGTTTATTTTCTTTTTCAGAGATCCTTTATTGATTTGTTTTGGTGGAAGGTTCACTCTGGACGGGTTTTAGAAACTGAACTTTGTAACCAACTGAATTTATATCTTTTGTTGAACTCTGTAAACTTTATTTTTGATGCTTTATTATTTGAACTTCTGACCCTAACCTACAAAAATCCACTAGGAAAAAGTCGAGTTTGTGACCGGAGGGTCGTTGGTTCAAACCCCCGGACTGGCAGGATATAAATCTGGGTGGGAAAGTGAAAGGCAGCGCTTGCTCCACCCTCATTACCACCGATGAGGTGCCGTTGAGCAAGGCCCTTAACCCTGAGGGCCAACAGATCCGACTGTGGTTGGACTGAGTGTGAATGTTTAGGATACATACTTACTGCCTTGATGTTAGCTAGCTAGTGTTAGCAACGTTAGCTACATTCTCCACAGAAAGGAGAGAGATCCATTTATTGGCTCATTGTCATCAATCACATGCATTAAATATATGATTTTGACCTTGAAACGTTTCAAAAACACAGCAGACGTTCAGTTTTGGACACCAGAGAAGCAGTTTGATGACTAGAGCGTCAACTAATGATCACTTTCATAGTCGGTTAATTTTTATAATCTGTCATTTCCTCAGCCAATTGATTACTTGTCCGTAAAATGTCAGAACAAAGTCCGAGACGACGTCTGCAAATCTCTTGATATTCAGTTTACTGTCACTGAGGAGGAAAGAAGGCAGAAAAGATTCACATTCAACAAATCAAAATATCAAAACTATGAATTCAACAGCTGTATCTCATCCGTCTTGCATTTTGCATCGTGAATGATAAGTTCTTGTTTTAGTCGCAGCCTACGCTCTTTATTTTCTCTTTGTGGAGTTTAAAAAACTGAAATAAACTGTGTTGTATAGACGTGAGACGTGTGATGAGACTGGAGAACAGTTGGAAGGTCATCTCGCAGAGACAGATTGTTCAACCGTTTTTTTCTTTTGTTCGTTGTCTTTCTCGTCGCAGCGTGAGGTTATGCAGCAGATGGTGGAGCTTTCTACAACCACTCAATATAGGAATAATAAGTAGGATAATGTGTTTTTTGTATACACACGGCATACAAAAACATGCACATATTGTATTTTATATTTTAACTGGGCTTCATGTGACACTGCTGCACTCGCCCGTGTGTCCAGAGAGAGAGCAGATGGGTTCTAGGTGAGCGGCTGCGACTCGGCGGCTGACAGACACTCTTATCGTCGCCGCCATCCCTTATTACAATTAGAGGAGGATACTCAACAATGTCAATATAATTAATTCAATTATTAAAAAGCCTGCGGCGCACTCGAAAGGATATGAAAATGACAAAGACGACATGCAGAACGAGGGGCTGTGCTGCACACACGGCGCCGCCGCTGCTGCTCCAGGCTGTTTTGTCTTTTAAATCCGGTGATATTTTGAAAGTTTCCCACAGGTTGATTGTTTTTTTAAATGCCAGGAGAGAAGTCGTCTCAGGGGAGGCACGCAGCCGAGGAAGAGTTTCCACTTTGAATTCATAATTACACGAGCGTGCGGTCGGGCCTTGATCGACGAGCGCCAGTGTTTCCTGAAACTGAAGATTACGGTTTTGGAGCTGATGAGTCGTTCGTGAATTTGACAGTTTTTTTTTTTTTTCAGAGCAGAAACGACTGTTTTTCTTGTCTTTCACAAGCCTCTCCAGGTTTATACGTAGATTTCATGTACTGCACAGGTGTCAGATGTTCCCTATGAGCATTAAAGCTCTTCAGTGAAGCCGGATTAAGTGATATAACCAATACGATTTGTCCTCTCAGAGCTTTTGCTGTACGAATGCACAAATGTGGCACTGAAAACATATGTTTGTGTGCAACATTCGTTCACAGGATTGATATGAAAATGTGCTGTTGACGCACGGTTGAGCTCGTGCACCCACTTCCGACAGCACAGTGAAGATTTTGGCTTTAAAGGAATACAAATAAATGAGACCGGAGTGTTCGAGGGGGCTCAGAGGGGATCCACGTCTTACTAATCTGCAGCTGTTAAAACTCTGTGGACACTTTAAACATTGTTCGTGCACCTCTTTACAAACAAACTTTGGTGTGAACATGGGGAGTGTCTCGCGAATGAGAGGAAACATCCCACCCGACTGCCTCCGTGACGTCGTTTCCTCTCAGGAGCCTCAATCGATACGAGACGCCTCGGCTCCTGGAGACGGACGTGGCGGTGACGTGGGTGTTCGGATTTTCAGCTCCGCTCACTGTAGCGCACGTATCTCACTTCCAAATCGAGTCATTTACGATAGGATAACGGGAGCGGTGCCAGGGCACGGCATCAAACGTGTCATTCAACGAGGAAAATAACGAGGGGGAAATAGACGGCGCATGGAGGAACGCTCTCATACATATTCAGCATGTTTAGTGTGAAGGTGTGTATTGATCAGGCTGCCTGACCTCCTCAATTCCCCCACCGCTCTGTGTGCAGATTATGCTTTGCAATAAGGGCAATCAAAACAGGGCCGCGTTCCTCGAGCAGTGCTTCCTTTTTTCCTCCCTGAGGCAAATCAAACTCCCACCGGCTGAACAAAAAGACCCCTCCACATGCAGCAGCAGCAGCAGCAGCAGCAGCAGCGTTCACCTCCTTTGTGTTCGGGGCCTTAATCGACCGGATTGGTGCCAAATCAGGTCACAGAGGAGAGACGGTGCATTCACTGGGAATACTGGAAAACGATCTCCACACACGGCGAGCTCAGACAAAAGCCTCAAAAACATATTCCACCCCCTCGGTATACAGATAAGAGAGGATATAATGCTCCAGAAATCACTGTAAACCGAGATGTTTATGTTGCATTATCTGACGGTGAATATGTGCTCGATGACGAAGGTGGCAATCTCTGATTCACGGGTAATCTGTGCCTGCACCCTCGTCGAAAGGAAGAGCGCGGAGAAAAGCATATTTCAGGGTATTAACACATAATGCATTCACGCCGCTTTGAATCTTCGCTCAAACAAAATCAAGCGCTGCCGGTCGGAAGGTAAACAGTCACGTTTTGATATCTTCTAACAGTTCTGGGACGTTTGTAGAGCTGTGAGGTGAAGAAGATGGGCTGGCGAACACATTTTCACCACAGATGCTTCCTGTAACCTCTTAAAGAAACATTGCAATGTGCTGTTCGTAATGCCGAATTTACAAGAAGGCTCCAATGAGTCAGAATTTGATGTAGCCGTTACAGAAAGTCGGTGAAGTTTCTCCTCACGATGCAGCAACTCTTAAAATCCTTCTTTTTGTAAGGGGGTCTGGCGACTTTCTCCACTTTCTTCTCTCTCCAAAGAAGTAACAGGCTTTTACAGCGATGCAAAGTGACAAAAAACATCGCAGTGCACTGTAATTAATGCTGAATTTACAAGAAGGCTTCAATGATTCAGAATTCACTGTAGCCATTTGACAAATTTGATGAAGTATTTCCTCACGATGCAGAAACTCTTAAAATCCCTCTTTTTCTAAGGGAGTCTGGGATAAAACCATGAAAAATTCTTATTTGTGATTAAAATGTTTGTTGGTGACACAGACTGTATGAAGAGTGCTTTCACTCTTGACTTTTTAATTTAAAAAATGAAATATAAAGCGTACATGTGAATATAGATGATACATATACAGGAAGAACAGTGTGTGTATATATAATATATGACCTGTGGATTCACACAACTTAATTAGTCCCACCAGGAGCAGCTGGCCTTGCAGACATAATAAAACATACAGTCACATGTAGACTAAAAAAATAGATGAGCAATAAATAAAATAAGACTTTGATCATCAATTAATGAAAACATAATGTCACTCAAAGACGAATCACAGAGGGAATAAAGGATGACGAGCAGCGGTTAGTTTTACAAGCAGGAAGAAGTTTGTGTCACTCCTGTGATGATTTTAACAACGCTGTCCGACTGTTTGTGTCTGTCAGTGTGAGGCTGTTCAAAACCAGCAGATGAATCTCTCAGTAAAAGATTGATAGACGACGACAACGGGAGTGATGGTTTCATTGTGAATGATGCTATCTTTGTTGTCTGTCACGTCCAAAAATGATCAATTCCTCAGTTTTAGAGACGTTTAAGTCCAGGAAATTGGACGCACAGGAGAGGAAACGAAGGAGAGTCGGTGTGTGGATGACTTTAGCGACGGGGAGAAATAAACTACCATGAAGAAGCAGCAGGAAAAAAAACAAAATAAACACAGGTTTTCTTCATTCTTCAGAGATTTTAAGTTTTTGTCAACAGCTGTATGCTAGCTAACGTTAGCCTCAAAGGCTAGGATGTCAAACACCACGCCACCAAGAAAAAGACAAACCAAAAGTGGTTTAATCTTTTGGAAATGTTAGCAAGTCACAGGAACAGAAAACAACCTATGAACTTCATCCATCCAACCTCCAAAAATGTCTTGAAATAAAAGTGAAAACATCCTCGATTCAGGAGCTTCTTCAGTCCTCGAACGCTGACAAATTATTCCCCATCAAATTTGCTCTCTGTCTGACTTCAGTGTGAGTCCAGACTGGATTAAATAAAAGACTGTTCTCAAAGCAAACTTCTGTCTTTATATCTGACCTCCACTGAATGTCAGGCTATTTCTTTTTTTTGGGAACATTTCCCAGTTATTGATGAAGAGAACATGGCGGTGAGTAATTTATGAGAAAGCCATTCGTAGGTTCAACAGAAGAAAAGCCGAATCAATGACGTATCGATACCAGACGACACTTAGTAGGTTATTTAGAGACCGCAGGAGAAGATGACACTCGTGTTTCTAGTCGTTTTTTTCCATGTACCGTCTGCAAATGTGTCCTGCTGATGTGGCGATCAGGTCGGATACGGGTGTGATTGGCTCTTTCTGTTTAATTTTTCTGATGCAGAAGAGCCTGTCAGACGCAGGAGCGGATTTTTCTTTACATAATTTTATTTTTCACATTATGTTTTGTCATTTTAACGGTAGAAACACTCAGGCTTTCATCCACAGGTGCCTCCAAAATCTAGAAAAATATCACAACTCCTTGTTGCAGCTTTTAAACGAGGCTTTTTGTTTTTGATTGTTCTTGTTGTGTTGTCACATTAAACAGCAGCTCGTTGTTTAAAACTCTCGACCTGCTGTGCGTTTAGCTCAGTTGTAAGCTGCTAGTTCCGTTAGCTGCCTACCAGCTGCTAACAGGGCTAACGGCTAATAGCTTACTCGCTCTCTTCCAGCTCTCTATTTACTTCAGACAGATACGCCGAAGCAAAAAAGTTGTCTATAACCAGTTTAGGCATTTAAGACTTGTTGTAAAATTGTTTCATATCACGTGTTTTATCCTGGAAATCCTGGAAGACAGGACTTTTCTAAATCAGGCGGGTTTAACTGAACTCTCGCTGTGTTTTAGTCACCAGCTCCTCATGAGAGGAATCCCTGGTCTCTTGTGTCTGATGCTTCTGTACTGAAGTCAGTGTTTTAGCAGTCAGTTGTCGTCCCGACCCTCCCTGATGGTCACCAGCTCCGAATGGGATTCGAGGACACAATCGATTTGGACTGAGGTTTTTTCTCCACGGGGAGGCCGGCCTCTCGCTCGCCACGACTCCCGGAGGAGCGCAGTGATCTGGAAGCACCTCAGACTGAAGCTGCTGCACGTCGAGAGCAGCGTGAGGAGGAGGAGGATCGGGCGCCACCGGTGAACCGCTGAGTTTGGACGGCGGCCATCTGAGCTCGTCTGACACGGCGGAGACACGAAGGCAAAGAGCAGGAATGTCTCCAGCCGGCATCAGAGCCGACACAGATGAACGCATAAAAGTCTTTATTGTACTCAAAAATGTTTATATATCTTCTTCTCTGTGCAGAAGAAATAAAGTAAACACAAACAAACAGATATTAATGTGTGTAGAAGTGGTATGAAGCCTTTTGTGGCTCAAATTGCATTGTGGGTAATGTAGGCAGCAGGGTTTTTTTTTTTTAAAAAGTGTGGAATAAAAAAAGTGCTGTATCTATTCAGATAATTTGTTTCCAAACTGTGTACGAGTCAAATGGTTTTAACACAGACGCTTGGAGTGATTTTCAAAACATGGCGCCTACGTACGTTACCCAGAATGCACCTTAGCCACTGAGTGTTTCGCTGGGAAATGATCAGCAGATTAATCCAGTATGGAATGATGTTCTACTTCAACATAGAGGCGTCGCCGTCGTCACAATAAACACAATATTACAACAAAAAGAAATATTGATATTGTGTGATTAACGTTTGAGTTGATCTGGTTTCATTTTCACTAGTAATTGAGGTTTTTTTTTGTTTGTAAGCTTTTTTGTTTTGCTGTTCTGGTCACAGAGTGTTTCTTTTCTTCCATGAACTCATATTCTTTAGGGTTTTTACCAAAATAGACACAAAACACAATAAACTTGTAGCTTGTGAGCATTTTTCCCCCAATTCCATTAGACATCGTGATCGTAAATATATTCGGTCATGATGATGATGTAGCATCACTTGTATTTGTACTTTTACTTGTGTAGAGGTTCTGGATAATACTTAAAATTACTGCTCAACATTTTCCAAAGCACATTAAACAGATTTCAGAGCTTCTACTTTTGAAACAACCCGTGTTTGAAGATCTTTTCATACCTCAGATTTTCTGCGTCTTTGTCTGAGAATTAAAAGTAAAATCCAGAATACTCCATAAAACTCCTCTGTGGTTACAAAATCCTCTCTATTTTTGAGGTTTCAAGGTTCACAGCTATTTATTATAGCTATTTGATCATTAATTAATAATTTAAGTCAATTTCAAGCAAAAATACGAAGAACATTTCTGTTTTGTGTGTCATTTTTGGGGTTTGGACTGTTGGTCGGACAAAACAAGACACCTGTGAATGCAGCTATTACTTTATTATTACATTTGGACTGTTTATATTATGTACAATATCCTGATTATACTTACATACTTTAACTTAAAGTAATGTTTACAATGGTGTCGTAGTTTTACAGTGTGCTATTAGTACGTTTACTGAAGTAAAGAATACGAATACTTCCTCCATAGCTGTTTAAATGCTTCATGATTTTCTTATCCCATCTTCCCTGGCTTGAAGATTTGTTCTGCCCTCTTAGTAAAGTTTTTAAAATAGGATAATTAGCAGATATGGAGATTAAAACTGTGACACGTCCTGCAGGACGGGTGGACGATTAAAGATCGGGTCCTTCTAGATCAAATCAGACCGCAGTCCCGCAGAGAATCATCTCCCGCAACACAACAAGGTTACTTGAGCTCCGTAATCCTCCGTGCAGCCCCTTCATTTATTATTCTAAACAGGCTGTCATCGGGCTATTTAGCACTTCTGATGATGAATAATGGGGTTTTTTTGGTTACTAATGTTTCTGTTTAGTCACAGCTGGAAGCAACGCAGTGAAAGAGGGCATTAATATCGTTTTAGCTTTTCATTTCGTTTGTTTTTTTGTCGGCTGGAGAGTTTTTTTTTCCTCTCAGCTGTGGAAAAAGCTTCAGAAGTCGTTCCCGGATCGCTGCCACGGATCAAAAAAGTGCAGCGTGCGTCCCCTCAGGCCGCGGTGGCTTTGTTTTCCTCCCCGTGTTTTCTCTCCTCGCCAGTGTTAAGACATCTTCTTTGCAGGAAAAACTCATTGTTCTCCGACGCTCCTGAGACGCTTCACCTCCAGGGTTTTTTTTTTCACGTCATCAGCTTGTATATATCCGTGTAAAAACCTCTTCTGGTTTGAGCTCCACTCGGGGGGCTTTGCATGATGTGTTTGCGTCTAACATCCGTCTCCTGTCTCTCCTTGATAGGGCCGGTCAGGGCGATGGAGCCGTGGCTTACCTGGGTGGATTTCCTTGGATGGCGGCCTAATCATCTGGCCCCCAGTCAGACGCCGGCTGGGCCAAAAGCTACGACAGCACAACAGATGGGCCCTCAAAGGACCCACCACATCTGCACTACTACAGGAAAGATGGAGAGGAGGATGAAGGGGTGGGGGGGTAAAAAGAGACAGGAACTAATTCCTCTCATCTTCTGATTTCACGCAAATGAGTGCAAGGGATGTGCATAACGAGCTGGCAGCGGGCTCTGGCGAGGTAAGCGCAGATCTGAGTCATGAAGACGTTCACTGAGGACGGAGGGGAAACAAACGACGCTCCCCTCTCATGCCGAAGCTCTCAATTAACAGCGAGTAACTTTAAATGATTTAAGGGAATAAGAGCGGACGGCGGCGCGTTATCACAAACAGCCTTGATGTTGTTTGCTCAGCGTGTCCGGACCGAAGTTACTCCTCCGTCAACAAAGCGGAACCGAGGCTGTTAAGAAAAGTTCCGCCGACGTTCTGGATAATGAGAGCTCTCCAGAAATTCAAAAAGGAATGAGTGGTAAACTACGAGCAGCGCTGCTTTGTGCTCCGTTTGTCTCGCCGATCACAAGTTTTCAGACTCTTTCTGCCAGCAGAGAATCAACTCGGGATATATTAAATAGTGTCGCCGGCGTTCTGAAATACTTTGAAAACACTTTCTGTGCAGAAGTAAAGAAATAACAATAGGAATAATTATCACCGTCGTCACTGAAGACTTGTCTGCTCCAAGTCATTTAGATTATTAGATTAAATTCTGATGCTACAGGCTGTTAACTTCTTATAGACTGTGCAGCAACAACAATCATCTGAAGTTTACCTTCATCTTAATCCTGGAAATGTATGTGAAGTGTTCCTCATCTCAGTCCAGCCCAAAGTAAACTCAAAGCTACAGTCGAACCCTCCGGAGTACAGGCATGATTTTGAAACGTTATAAACTGAATTTATTTAATGCGAGAATTTGCCTGAAGCTGCTTCTGTTAGCTGAAAAACACAATGTGTCCACACCAAGTTCAAATTTCATAACAATATCACTGAAAACGATCACGAAACACTTGTTTTTCTAAAGAAATGGCAAAAAAAGCAATTTTACGACCTCAAAATAACCTAATAAGGAACATTTAACTCATTAGAGTTCTTTATTTCCACATTTACACTAATTCTGTGCATATAAAATAGTCAACAAGTGCAAAAGTGGAAAAACAGCCTGTTCAAAATTTGCAAAACTGCATAAACTTGCATAATTTCCAAGTTCAGGACTTTAAAAACTGACATAAACTATTTATTACACGATTTGAAGTCTCATTGGCTACATGATGCATCAATCATCTGGAGACTGGCGTGTAATTGGCTCAGGAGAGAGGAGGGAGAAGAGGGAGTGGCCTGCATTCATTTGCTGTTGGAGGCTGTAGGGCGGGCGTAGAAGCTCCCGCGTTAAATCAGATTTGTGCACAAAACTTTATTTACAAAATCAGCGTTTCTTCCTCGTGTGCTCTGATCGGTATGTCGCCGTAGATCAATCATTTTGGAACATGATGCTATCATAATGACTCCCAGTATGTGTGTTGTGTATTATCTGACTCAGCCCGTCTCTGGCCGGTCGGCCTCTCCTCCTCCTGCAGACGGATGCAGCTGCCGGCTGTTCAGCGCCACAGTGGGAGTTTCCCAGGAAGCGGCGCGGCGTGGCGTCTCACCGGGCTGAGCGATTATCACCGCGGATACACTGAGTCTCCCCGGCGTGTTGACGGCCATTTCTCTCTCCTGGTTGTTGACAAAACTGAATGCTCGGGCCCGCTGCTGTAAGACAAAATTACAGGCTATTTCAGTCGTGGGCTGCAGATTCTTTTTTGCTCACCAGGGCCCAGAGGAGACGATCACACAACCAGCACCGCCACATTGAGAAAAATATGTGGAGCGAGCTGCTCTCGCATTCAAAAAACAAAGCCGAGCAGTGATTTGCATATATTAGCCTTTTTATTTTCCTGGGCACACTTGTACATCTGCTCAGAATTAGTCATTATTTTCTCTTCCATAATTTGGCTGCACTAATGTGCAGTAAATCTGGCTGATATCAAAACAAACAGGTCAAAATAAACCAAGCGCAATACTTTAATAAAAACCGAACATGCACACAATCTCAGCTTGAGGACACTCCAGACTCTCTGTTGTCTGCGGCGTCCGTGTTTGTTTTTTCATCGCGCTATTTTTATGCAGCGGTGACAGTGATGTTCTGAAGATAAAAATCAGAAGTGGCGCCCAAAGGGGAGCATCCAGCAGTGTGGATAGTAACGATGATGGTTATAAGAACCTGGTACACAGCGATGAGAGGGAGCAGATGAGTCACCCAGATGGTAGAGACACTTTAATCGCTCTGTCTGCGAGTCAAAGCCGCCATGCTGGTTCGCTCATGGCTTCCATTTCCTCCGCAACGCCCTTCCTCATGAACCGATAGCGCCATATCGCTTAGTGTGGAACCCCCCTCTGCGTTGTCCATGATTAGGCATGTTAGCCTGGCAAACAACGCGCTTGATTGCGATTACCTTCTGTGTTTTCTAATTTAGACTCAGCTTGTGGTGTTGCTAAGTTTGTGTGCAAAGAGGAAAAAAAAAACAACACTTTTGAAAGGTTAGTGCAGGAAAGCAGATGAGCTGCCGGAGAGCTGAGTTTAATTCCTCTCTCATAACCGGCCACAAAATCGGTCATTAGGCGCCACGTGTGCGTAGCTCCAGCTCCTATTGTCTTTGTCTCATTTAATGCTTGTCACGTGTGAAATGAACTATCAGGCCACCAAGAGCACTTATGATAAAAAATGATGGGGAAAATCCTGAAATATGGCGCTTTATGGGAGCCAGAGCCTACTTTTACAAGGTTAATGAACTCTCACTAACTTTAATAGTCTGTTTTCCGACTCATGCATCTTCATAAAGCGCCCTTCCCCAAAGTCTGCAGGCGAGGGGTGCCATTTCAAACAGCTGCGCCAGGCGTACTCCTGCAAAATGAGAGGAGCCTTATGATGAATCACATCCACCTTCCACTTCCCTCCGTTTTTCCATTGTTCACTTCACCTGGCAAACCGTCAGTGGATTATCTTCATTTCCCTTGATGCCTAGAGGTAAGGGAATGAAGAGAAAGTGCAAAGAGAACAAGGAATTTCTGTAAGTTCCTAATCACCCGGTCCAAAGGAGGTGAAGGTGGGAGGGGGGGAGGCAGGGGAGGTGGGGGAGGTGGCATCCCCAGAGTGGTATCAACGAGCAAGCAGAGCGAGCAGCCAAGGTGAGAGCTGGAGGCCCGCTCGCAGCTCTGCAGAGAAGACTTCATGTGAGTGTGTCATCTGTGTGGGATTAATGAAACTGACTCACATTCTCCGCGTGCTGTTAACCATGGATGGATTATGAGCCCCCATCAAAACACCCAGACTGATACAAAATGACTACAAGGAGGCAGAACACAACCACAAAGAGACACAAAGCAAGTACAGAGAAACACAAAATAACCACAGAGGCACAAAACAAACAACCTTTAGACACAGAACAACCTCAAAGACACATAAAACAAGCACCAAGAGGCACAGAATAACCAAGAAGAGACACAAATCAGCCGCAAAGACACACAAAACAACTACAAAGACACATAAAACAAGCGGCACAAAAAAACCAGAAAGGAGCACAAGCAAACCACAAAGAGACATGAAACAAGAACAAAGAGGCACAAAACAAATACAGAGAGAAACAAAACAGCGACAAAAACACACAAACAAAAACAAAGAGATGCAAAACAGCCTCAAAGAGACGCAAAACAACCTCAAAGAGACACGAAACAACCACAAAGAGACACAAAGCAAGTACAGAGAAACACAAAATAACCAAAAAGAGGCACAATACAAACAACCTTTAGACACATAAACGCAAAACAGCCTCAAAAAGACACAAAACAACCTCAAAGAGACACGAAACAACCACAAAGAGACACACAGCAAGTACAGAGAAACACAAAACAAGCACAAAGAGGCACAGAATAACCAAGAAGAGACACAAATCAGCCATAAAGACACACAAAAGAACTACAAAGACACATAAAACAAGCACCAAGAGGCACAGAATAACCAAGAAGAGACACAAATCAACCGCAAAGACACACAAAACAACTACAAAGACACATAAAACAAGCGGCACAAAAAAACCAGAAAGGAGCACAAGCAAACCACAAAGAGACATGAAACAAGAACAAAGAGGCACAAAACAAATACAGAGAGAAACAAAACAGCGACAAAAACACACAAACAAAAACAAAGAGATGCAAAACAGCCTCAAAGAGACGCAAAACAACCTCAAAGAGACACGAAACAACCACAAAGAGACACAAAGCAAGTACAGAGAAACACAAAATAACCAAAAAGAGGCACAATACAAACAACCTTTAGACACATAAACGCAAAACAGCCTCAAAAAGACACAAAACAACCTCAAAGAGACACGAAACAACCACAAAGAGACACACAGCAAGTACAGAGAAACACAAAACAAGCACAAAGAGGCACAGAATAACCAAGAAGAGACACAAATCAGCCATAAAGACACACAAAAGAACTACAAAGACACATAAAACAAGCACCAAGAGGCACAGAATAACCAAGAAGAGACACAAATCAACCGCAAAGACACACAAAACAACTACAAAGACACATAAAACAAGCGGCACAAAAAAACCAGAAAGGAGCACAAGCAAACCACAAAGAGACATGAAACAAGAACAAAGAGGCACAAAACAAATACAGAGAGAAACAAAACAGCGACAAAAACACACAAACAAAAACAAAGAGACGCAAAACAGCCTCAAAGAGACGCAAAACAACCTCAAAGAGACACGAAACAACCACAAAGAGACACAAAGCAAGTACAGAGAAACACAAAACAAGCACAAAGAGGCACAGAATAACCAAGAAGAGACACAAATCAGCCGTAAAGACACACAAAAGAACTTCAAAGACATATAAAACAAGCGGAACAAAACAAATACAGAGAGAAACAAAACAGCGACAAAAACACACCAACAAAAACAAAAAGACGCAAAACAGCCTCAATGAGACAAAAAAACCCAAAGAGGCACTAAGCAGCAACAAAGAGACACACAAAAACAAAGAGGCACTAAACAAACAACATATAGACACAAAACAGCCACCAAGCGACACGAAACAGCCTCAAAGAGACAAAAAAACAAAAACAAAGAGGCACAAAATAGCCTCAAAGACGAAACAAACAACACATCTAACAAGAAATCTTAACTGTCTCTTAAAACTAAAGCTCATAGGCCCATTCAATAATCCTTCTATGTGTCAAACTCGTTCCACAAACCTTTATGAGAAGCAGCGTTCGCTCATAAACAAACGCACCGCTGCACACACACACACACACACACACACACACTGAAGTAACCGGTATTTCAAAACAACACATCCCCGGAGAGGTGAAGCAAAGATTAATCAGGTTATTCTGGGCTCCACCGTACAGCGATGTATATGGGAAAAGACTGGAGAGCTGGCAGGTTGCTCTGCTCTTATTGCTGGTACCCTTTCCTTCGCCTGACACCCAAATAAGCAGTGACACCGGGTGACATTTAAAACACTTGTGACAGCGACAACATTTCAAATGCTGCGACTCTGAAAGGAGAGACAGGATCTCAGTTAGTGAGGTGGATGCAGGCGAGGGTGGAAAACTTGTGGCGATGCGGTTGATCTACATTTTGGAAGGTCTTGGAAAACAATACCTCCTGGGCTTCATGAATAAAGCTGAAAGGAAATGAGACTATTTAAGGTGTCACTTTGTATTAAGTGGGTATTTTACTGTAGGGCGCAGGACTCCGAATGTTCCCGAGATGCAGGTAGACCACCAACCGCGGTTACAATTACACGTGTCGAGAATGACAAATTTAATTGTAGCCTCTTTTTATGTACATGTGCTGCCGTGGTGAAGGAGAGGTGGGAGGTAGAGGTGTTTGAAATCCCCCCCACCCTAAACTTGAGCAGAACAGAATCCAAATCACAGTTTCTGAAGAAGAAGGAGAAGAAAAAAAACCTCCCCTTTTTAGCGAAACATTTTCACCAGGCTCTTTTCTTTATTTCTGCCCTTGAACCACTTCTGAAATAATAATTTAAAAAGGATTCCTGGGATGTGAAGTACGACTACATACCCTGAATGAGAAGAAGGATTTCACAGTCAGACTGAACTATGTCACATTTTTAAAAAATATAATATATTTATTTCTTTTCACCCCCTAAAAATACTCTCCACTCCTCACTGTCAACATGTCTCATGCCTGTATGTTTTATATCGCAAGATATGCCACATGGAATCTGGATATATTTGTTTTTAGCAACACGCTGATGTCAAATTGCCCCAGTTTAACATGAAGGATGAACTGACAGAATAAGTAAGCGCTGCAGGAGTGCGACTGCAAGATATTCGAGTGATGAGTTGATTTTCAGATCAACGTTATATCAGAAATTGGAGTGTTTTCGAGTAGTTTGAGCCGTGTCAAGGTCAAACTAAAACCACTAAAAGGAAGTACTCAGATCCTCCACTTTCACTGTTGAGAGGTTTCACTCCAAAACCATAATTTGCCAGCCTCGTCGTTTGAAAATTAAATAGTCAGGCGATCGTCAAAATCGGCACCATTTATCCTCTGGGGACCGCGAATGTCTGCACCAAATTTAACGCCAATCCATCATATAGTTGTTGATATATTTGAGTCTGCATGGACCGACTGACCATGACCATTGTATGAGCGTACAGTGTTAAATTACTCCATAACAAATTAAGATCCTGCATCATAAATGATAAAAGTAGAAATATTAGTGTTTTTTTAGATGTCATCATTACAAATGTAGTCATCCCTTTAAAACTTGAGTTAATAACAATGAAGTTGAAGTTTAAAAGTTGATTTTAAGTATAGAAAAATGTTATTATGATTCATTTTATGTCAATGTTTGTGATTACTGGTACAATTATTAGTTATTCAGTCATGTTATTTGTTACCAATTAGAAACCAAATTTGTTGTATTTTGAAGAAAAAAAGCTGTTATTAGATTTCATTAACTATTAATTATTTCATATTTTTAATTAACTGTAGTTATTGAAACTGTTATTCATGCATTCATAACCCGTCGGTTAGATGATTTCACTTCCTTGCTCTCTGGTATCAGTTAGAAATCGATCTTTTTCTTGTGTTTCTGTTGTTTTAAGAATCGATTTCAAGATGTTATAACTTTAAACAGCCCTGAAAAGCTTCGCTCCAACTTATTTAGCACCCTGTGCTCCCTCTCGCGCCCCGAGGTCCTCGGATGTTTTTCTTGTTGGTCCAGATCTACGAATGTAGGATCTATTCTTTGGAACGACCTGCAAACTCAGTGTCACCTTTAAAAGCCCATTTGTTTAACATTTCCTTTGTGTGATTGTACCCGCAAGTGCTTTATAAACAAAGTGTATTATGATTATTAATAACTGAGCTGAGTGAGGAGTTAATGGTAGCAGAGCCCGCTGAAAAAAATCTGGACGTGATTTTGGTGTGTTCACCTTCAGGAGGGACTCTGTGGTGTTTTCTCATCCTGCTGCTCACTCAGTCGCTGCTCTGAGTTAAATAACCTGCCACAAACCTCCAGCTGTAATTTAAAAAAAGAAAAGGGGGGGAAGAACTGCAGGCTCGCATGTGGTCTCCGAAGATAAAAAGGCAAAAAAAGGGAGGGCGGGCGAGGAGGTCTGGCATTTATTTTTAAATCTTTAGAAGGGGGAAATACTCCTCCCCTCCGTCCTGCCACCACCTCCCTCTACTACACCCACTCGAATTAAAATAATCCACTTTTTCCTTCGCGGCGACTTGAAGATTTCCAGAGGGTCTCGATGATACTTGACCACATGACGCACTAACAGATTCCCCCCCTCCGCCCCCCTCCCTTCTGAGACACAGCTGTTTCAAGTCCCATTACAATTCGCGTTTTGAAAAGGAAGGCGATTAAAGCGTCAACATCCCCGCTTTTCTCCCACTGACATCTTTAATGAGAAACATATTTCACCCGAGCAGAAATGCCCTCCTTTTTTTTTTTTTTGTACTTTCCACTGATTGCATTTAAATGGATCCCATGAAGCGAGAGGGAATAAAAGATTCAAATTTGTTTTTTAAGACTACTTTGTCACATGACGCAGGTTATTCAATTTCACACACACACAACCACACATGCGTCGCCCATATTGAGCATATGTTTGATTTTATGACATCCTCCGCCATTTCTCCCTGCAAACATTATTGCATCAGGGTTTATGGGCTTTCCAAGGCAAACAACGCTGTCACTCCCCATCATATCCTCTGATTTATACCGTTTCTAACTCCACCGTAGTGCCGAAGCTGATGGCTGCCTCTCGCTCAGGACCTCATCTGTCTCAAGGTTTCTTCAATGACATCTTAAAAACCCCTTGACAGAAGTGGAATAAAACAGAGGCAGAGATTGAGAGATGGTGAGCGAGAATAAAGGAACAGCGAGGCGGAGAGAGGCGAAGTGCAAAATAGGAGTTAAGAGCGGTAACCAGGGAGAGGCTGGTGGGGGAGGCGGGGGGTGAAATTGAGACTCGGCGATACTCACTTCATCATGTTCGGTGTGTGTGTGTGACCTTCGGGTTTTTCTACACACATTTGTGCGCCTGCAATTGTTATTCCTGCGCCGGCCAACGACAACGACGACGACAGAGAGGTTTTGAAGGAGTGTCGGTGTTTCTGGAGGAATGATCCCGCACCCACATGCTGTCAGGCTCGTGATCGATGAGGTCGGCCCTCAGAATTTCACTACGGTTCATCAGATCAGCCGTAACACCCGGGACACCTCCTGAGCCTGAGCGCGCATGTGGAAGAGATTCAGCAGGTTTGAACATGAGAAAACCGTAGAACTGGAGCTTGAACCCCACTCTGGATTCAGGACTTGATCAGACTTGATTTCAGACTCGTTATGGATTACTTGAGACTTGCACGTGAAAGTCTCGGACATGCCTCGTTTAACTGACTTAAAAACATTATTTAGATCTCGTGACTTGGAGTTAACTTCAGAGATATGATACTTGTTTTGACAATATCTGAGACTTGAGAATTACTTTTGCAAGAACTGAGACTTGATGGGACTTGCTCCAAAAGACTTGACACTTGACCTTATCTCAATTAACCAGAGACTTAATTTGGACTTCCTTTCATGTATTTCAGATTTGATTTGTCTTGATTGACTCGGACTTGTCTTAGACTGTCTAGAGTCCCTTGAGACTTGATTTGAACCTTGAAGACTTGAGACTTCACCTGCACCCTTATGTACTTCAGATTTGACTTGTCTCTACTGACTTGAGATTTGGTTTTGACTTGATTGACTTGAGACCTGATTTAGATCTGCACAGATATGACTGAAGTCTTAAGTCGCCGTCGAGGCCATGAGACTTGCTTTGGGAAGACTGAAAAGGGCTGACGATCCTGATTGATTTGTGACATGATATTAAACTTGGACTTGTCTTGATTGCCATAAGACTTGACTTGAAATGTACTTTATGACTTGAGACTTTGACTGACAACATTTCAGACTTGATTGCAACCCGTCCTGACTGACCTGAGACCTGACTTGGACTCGCCCTCACAGACTCTCAGATTTGGTTTGGACCTTCCATAACTTGATGCTTGACATAAGACTTGCTTTACAGAGACCTGAGATTGTCTTGACTGACTTGAGTCAGACTTGCCCTCAAGGGCTTAAGAACTGACTTGCGATTCCCTCAGACGAGACTAAACAAAGTCTCAAGTCAACAGAGTCAAGTTTCAAGTCCCAGTCAAGTCTTGATTTGACGACATGTCCAAGTCTCAAATAATCCAGACAAGTCCTGTCAAGTCACAACGTCTCAGATCAAGTCTCACGTCTTTGAGTGCACCTCCAAGTTCTTTGCCAAGTCTACGAATCTCACTGACTTCTATTTGTAAGCTTTGATTGAAATTCAAATATTTCTTCCGCCTCAGATCCTCCGCTGTAACCAGGAAAACAGTCTGTGTTTCCTGTTTAGTGTATTTAAAATTCTCTGTTTCCTTTTCCAGTTCATCGCCTTTTGTTTACGCCTCTGTTGCATTTACCAAATCCTCATATTCACTCCGCCGCCTCTTTGACTCTTTTGTTCTCCTGCTGTTCTTCTAAGTTTTTTGTCGACGCTGCTTGTGATTTTCTCCGTGTTACGGTTAACGCTCTAATCTCCACACACTCCCCCCGACTGACATGGGAAGTAAATAAACAAACAATACAAAGCCTCAGCGAGTACGCACAGATTTGTATGTCATGCCAGGTTTGAATGGTGTTTCCTCTTGGTGAGGTTTAATTTGTGTACCTTTTTATTTTTTGTATTTACTGTCAAGACGTACTGAAAGGGATTAACGAGGTGTAGAGCTCAGGTACAGTTTGTACAGGGACAGAACAGGAGAAAGACTTCACCGTCTCATTTCTTTTTTAAATACACATACTGTATTTCTGGCTTAACCTTGAGACCACCCTGCTAATGTTATTACAGCCCAGGACCTCCACCTCTTCACACCAACACACCCCACACACTCTGCTGACTCAGTGGAACGAACCACACAAACTCAACATAAACGTCTGTCTTCTTCAATGTTAAGCAGCCGACACAGGAAGTCGGATTGTAGTTTGTTTTACCAGGACTATAAATGCCATGGGAGCAGCGTACCGACTGTTAGTGCTAAATAAAGAATGTCAGACACTGAAAAAGAGGATATACTTTTATTTTGAAAGTTTTCCAAGTTGTGCAGCTGTCAAGCTCTCTTTTGCGATGACGCCCTGATAACGTATAACACAAAAAACTAAATATAAAGATGATAGCTCAGTTAAAACTTTTTTAAAAAAAAAGAGATATCATCAATTCAAATAAAACGTCTACATTTGTAACACGTACAGCTTATTAAAAGAGATTTAAAGTAATTAAAAAGCATTCCATCATCTGCTCAATACCTATTAAAAGAGACTGAATTGATTTATTTCACGGGGATTTCATCTCTTTAACAGCTTGTTGTTTCTTTTTAGTTAAAAAAAATTATATATCAGGCAGATAAAAAATGGTTTGTGTAAAAATCTATTCAAATTAGCGCCACCTGGATCAAATACAAAGACTCATGCTGCACTTGTTAAGTGAACAAAAGCAATTTGGCTTTGAATTATTTGCTATAATTTCTTTCTCTGACGATAATTGATCATGTAATTTTCCCTAACTTTTACTGAAGCGTAGACGTTCAGATACCTTCCTGTACACTCGTATAAAACACCATTTAACTTTAAGATTCAGTATGTAATGTAGAATTGAGACAGCTCAATAAGTCACAGACTTTCAAGCATCCAAAAAGGTAGTCTGGGATATCCGACCATGCGGTAACCTTTGTCAGACGGAAGAAAGGTGAGGCGGTGAGCGAGAACGCTGAAGACGTCTCAGCGTAATGCACTTCCTGGGAAACTGCCAGAATTAATTCGATACATACCGAACGCCGTCTGTTTCTGATTAAAATAAAGCCACTGAGCAGGGAACAGTGATGGAAGCACTTTGCGCTGTAGGTTGGGTAAAAAGATTAACACTTTTCCCATTACTACCTGCATAAATATGAGCATGCATCAATAATTCATCCTAATGGCTCAATGTGTGCGATTAGGTGTCAGCGTCCCATCCTTTCAAGGATTTACATTTACAGCTTTTTTCTGCTGCTTCGCATGAATTTCATTTGTACGGCAGCAGGTAAAAAAAGACAGATGTCTTTACTCCGTGTGTGTTTGCTGCACACACACACACTGCTTTGACCAGATCCCATTAGCCTGTAGCTATTTATTTACAGCGGGAGAACGATAGAGATACCAGGAGACAACATCAGAACAGGGCAGAGAAGTCATGTCTTTATGTGTTTGTGTGTTTCTTCTTTTTGCAGCGTTTTAAGACCTCGCTATTGATCTCAGCTCCAATAACCAACTTCTAGAAGTCTGTATACTTTTTGAAAAATTCTCACTTGTCTTTCCAGGTTTCTGCCTGCTCTGTATATTTATCTCATGAGTGCTGCAGTCATGTTGCTTCTTGGGAAGTCATGGGATTCCTCTGTAAAAAAATAAATACCGCTGCAGGGGAAGAGAGCGGGATGGACTGTGAAAGAGAAGCCTGCGATGTTTAAAGCAGAACAGTATAGAGTCCGTCTCAAAGTCTTACTTTTGATGTCCCAGTGGAGACCTTGTGACATGCTGGGTTGGTTCTATCTGCGCTTGACATTACTATTGATTGTTTACATCTAATAAAGCTGAAAGAAACTAGAATAAGTACTCCAGCATTTCTGAAAAAACAAGTGAAAACTACGGCCGGTTGCTGATCAGTCACTGAACGCTAACACATAATCACTTTACACAGTTGTTAAGCTAACAACAGCAACATTCATCTGGAGTCTTCTTTGTGTCCAACTGATTAATTCAAGTCCGATATTCACTCTCTCTGTTTAGCTCCAGTTTGCTCGGCTGCTAATTGTTACACATTCATCATCGGCTTATCGCTAACTTTATTCCTCTGCTGACTTGTTTAGCTGAAAACAAATCGCTGCTGCAGCTTGAAACCAGGTTGAATTTGATCAGTTTGATCAATATTCCGTGCTAATTGAGATTAAAATGAATTTCCTGCAAGCTAGTTGATCCGCGTACGCAGCTAGCAGTCCGACAGCGACTTGTGATGAGTTGCTATGAACAATATTCTTAAGATTAGCAAAGGATCAAATGACTAGGGATCACGACCAGTCCACATCTGTTTTCAGTGCTAACGTAACGTATGCTACCGGCCCAAAAAACATTTATCATACAGATGCGTTATCATGAATCCTACTCAAGTTCTCGCAGGACTACTTCACCTTTGACTGGTTAGCTTTGTTGGTAGCGTTCTCGAAAGCTCACTCGACTGTAATGTCGGTTTTCTGGTGGATTGTAAGTTGTAGTTTTCCAGGTAAACAAACCGACCTCTTCAGCATCTTTCCGGGACTCTGGGCTCGTCGGGTAGAGCAGACTGTACCGAACGAGCCCAGAGACACTGCAGCTGCCACAGCCAGTCGTGGTGGTGTGTTTACCACTCCAGAAAGCAGTACGAAGTAAAATGCACATCAAAATATCCAACCATCCAAATAATGGGATAACGACCATCCGTACTTCATAAGATGGAACGTTTTGAAATGTGCTGCATGTTCAACAACCTTAAGAGTCTTTCGGAATGATTGCACTCTGCTTATCAACTAGGTCTGGCTTTTTATTTTCCTCTTAAAACATTTTTAAAAAACATGCAGCAGTTTCACCATAACTCTCCAAAAAAAAAAAAAAAAGAAGATATGTACAACACTCAGAAGACTCTCCTGGGTGAGGCTAAATAAACAGAATCAAATTAGACATTTAGAATTCTAACAGAGAAACTTTACTGACAGGATTTAATGCTGTCTTGGCCAACAAATGGCACAAATAGGACATGTTCTTATAAAAGTGACAGTTAAGCTTGTAAAGCGACTTGTCTTTGAGAGAATATTTCCCAGCAGACGCTTCATTTTCTTCCTCTGGGTGTCAGGTGATTGACAGTGAGCACAGTAAGTAATGTGTGCAGTCGTATGAAAACACTCAACTAGGGCACAATGAAGTAACGATCAAATAGAAACTCCCAAACAAATTAGTGATTCATATTCTCTGTTAGGGATTATCTTGATCTATTGAAGTTGGGTTTCCATACCGCTGAAGGATGAATGGCAGCAAATGGCTTTTTCTGAAGAGAGGGAAATGAGGGCTCATATCTCCTACGGAGCGCAGACACACAGCAGGAGGAAGAAGAATGTGAGGAAGAGGAGCAATCGTTCCCCATTAATGGAGTTTGGGATGAGATGGATGTTAAGGATGACGACATTTATTTACAACCAGGGAGGACACGGAAAGGGAACAAACTGTCATTAATTTTGACAAATTGAAGTACGAGGTGGAGATCCAGTGAGATGAAGACATGATAACAGTCTTCTTGCTTTAATTCCTACTCAGAGCTCAGCTTCAGTCTTGTGTCTTGAACCACTGCATGTATTCCTTCGTCTATTAGCATTTTTGATCACTTTAAACAGGCTTTTTGCATTTCCAAATGAGAAAACACACAATGACCGCTTCCCTTTAGAATTCATAAGTGTGTTTTGCCTTGTAACATCAACATACAGCGACGATATAGAGCAAATATTCTACTTACCGACTTAGCCAGCAGATGGTGGCAGCAGAACGTGGCCTATTAACTTACCTGACCATTCCTACAGTCATGGCAGCAAAGCCAGCACTAATTCCTAGATTCCACCAGATACGTGTCCGCTGCGCTACAACTCTGATCCGGTTTTGCTCCGCCATCCATCGTCCGGCAACTCCCACCGGTTGCGTTTTGAGTCCGCCACGGCGCAGTATGGTCGACAGCTGGCGTGGACACAGGACTGAGGAGTTCCTGTGATAATCACATAATCACTCGTGACTGTAGTTATGGGTCTGTTTTAAAAGAAGTGTTTGTCCCATTTTTGAGATTTGTGTGCAGGTGTCAACACGGATTGAAAACTGGATGTCATATTGTTGTTTCGGTGCGTGACTTCCTGTCTGCTCGATGCTGAATTCAGCTGAATTGCTGCGTCGTGCTCCAGCATTCCCCAGAAATAGAAGTCCTGCATGTTTCTGCTGGAGGGCTTCGGACTGCCGGAGCTGGGACGGAGCAGATACGCAGCTCAGCGGACCTGGTGGAAGTTAACACAAAGTGAAACCTGCTGGCGTGGCGGCGTAACGCAGCGGACACGTATCTGGTGGAATCTAGCGGTAAGTGAACGAGTGCGGCATGAAAACACTCATCTTTTCAAAATATTCAGCCAACGGCAATCTAATGGAGCAAGCTGACGTTAGACAGCGCCGAGCTAAACATGTTTGCTAGCTGGTCATAGATGCTAATGTTAACTTTCACAACTAAGTGGATTTGTTTTCAGGTGCTTGATGAAATTTGACTTTATCTTGATTCTGAAGACATTTGGCAAATCTTTTGTTCGTGCCTGAAGTCCTCGTAACCAAAGTGGACGACGTGGTGTCGTTTTGAGCTGCGTTGTTGCTGCAGCATACGTCATCGTCTGTGGCCACGAGCTTGCAAAACCGGAGGGAATGACGGTTATTCATGAGTTTCAGATCGAGTCTCACGTTTCTGTGTGACTCGATTCGAGTCCCCATCTCTGCCGTTTTCCTTTGTTTAACTGTACTTCTACTCTTTGTGTATTTGTGAACCTGTAATTACGTTTAACTTCAGTGCATTTGCCATCTAAACCTTTGTTACCACCATCAGGGCAGCACCTGTCTTTCGACCATGATGTGATGATGACAGAGCAGAAGGCAGCTTTCAGCGACAATACCTGGCCACACTTCACATAAAAAAAAAAATCTTAAAAAGGTAGCAGTTACATGATGAAGCACCTCCTTTGCCCCCTAGAACAAATCCCTGCCACACTCCTTTGTTGGAAAACAATTACACTTTTTTCCAGACCAATTAGATGTCAAGGAGTTTTGAGGAGCATTGGTTTGAATGTATATATTTCAGATTCAGGGCGTGAACCTTTCCTTCTCTTTTAAAGCAGAAAGTGGAAAACTGGCAGGACTGAAGTGCTGCAGAAAGTCGCGATGCCAAGAGCGAGGGCTTGGCTGCGGCCTTGGAGGAGCGCTTGGATGAGGGCAGCTGCAGCTGGTGGGGTCTGAGGTCGCGAACAGATGTCCTTCACAGCCCTCCAGCGCCTGGCTGTTGCTCTTTTGTCAGACTGCTCATTTCAAGAACTGCCAAGTTTCTCTCAAACTCTGACATGCAACGTGGGAGCCCACAGCAACAAAAAACAAAATAGAAAAAAAGATTTCTGAAAAAGCCATTTTCTAAACGGAGAAATGCCTTTTGGTCAGACTCGATGGCTTCCCCACTCAAGCAACAAATGAACATTTCATGTCTGCGTGACGTAGAGGCGCTGCTCGAAAACAAAAAGCTGCATGGCTCACTGTACTTCCCCATCCGAGGGATTAACTTCACTGTATGTCATCCATCTTTTTCGTTAAATCATTTATAGTTCGTTGAGAAGGATATTTTAGCTTTATCGAGCCTCGAAAAACTCTCTTTTTAGTCCCAAGAAGGAGAAAAGATGTTGTGAAGAAGTATTTCTTTAATTCATCCATCATCCGTCTTTCTCTGACCTTCAGAAGTTCGTCTTCTGCACAAGAAACCTAACCTCAACCCTGCAAATGTAAATTAGAAGACACACTTTCTTAACTTCCTTTAAATGTGAAGTTCATCAAAGTCAATTTTTTTTGATTATCAAAAGCATTTCGTTTTTTTTCTAGAAATGGTTTTGGACCACACTTGTGACATCGCTACACTTTGAAGACCACACATAACACACTTTTCACATCTGATACGGGAACTATGCAGGTTTAGTCCTTTGAAATCTCAAAGCAGCCTTTGATTTCACTGATCACAGAGTTTCTGACTGCTCGGAGCATTAATCTCTCATCTTCTCATATCTTGTGCTTTAACATACACATTCCTCAAAGCGTCTACAGGTTTTCTCTCTGGTCTCTGTTTTTATATATAGACATCAAATCCAGTTACAGATCTGATGACTCCGTATTTACCTGCTTGAATCAATACACACAAGCAATCCAACTTCGCCTTCAGTAACTCCGACCTGATCTGACATTCTTCTCTTTTTGTTTGAGAACTCGCTTCTACCAGAAAAAATCATTGTTTAGTTTCCCCAGACAACAAACAGCGGCGCGCCTCACCAGCTCCTTGTGTTTTGTTGTAGTTTTTTTTGTTTTTACTTTGAGCCAAAATAATCAGCCACCAATCAGCACACAGCGACGACAGGGAAACGTCTGGAAGTGGTTGCATTGGGAGGAAGGGATTTGATCGCTCCTGTGTGTTCTTGAGGCTTTGAGAAGTTACAGAAATATAATAAGCTTTGGCTTCAAAGGTTGTGTTAGTTATGATCAACAACAAAATCTCCTATCACACGCTCTTCTGATTTCAGGGTGTAAACAACGGCACGGAAATCAAATAAAATGTGGAAGTGTTTTTTGTTATTTAAAGGAGTAAAGCAGCTTATCAATGACATCCATCAACCTAGAATGGCAGTAGAGACCAATAAATCCTTCTAAGTCCACTAGATCTGCACCAGCCACCTAAACAAGTCTGGTTTTTCATCAAGATGCATTTATTCTTCCCTGAGAAATTAACATTGTTAAAGAAAGTCAGGGAAGAATTCTTGGATCCATTAATTATCCCACTCCGCACAAAGAGTTTAATGTGGGCTGTCGTCCTCCATCCAAGCTTGTTGATCTCTGTTCAAGTAGGTTTCGTGTAGTCCTTCTAATAATCCAACCAACAAATTGGTAATCTTAACAGATAGAAAGTCATGACTTGCTCACACCTGTTCCTCATCAGACCCAGTAGGTTTATAGAGTACCGCAAGAATTAGTCCTGAAACCTGTAAACCAGTCAGCATCTGTGCACTTCCGGCTCTCGAGTCTTGATGTCAGTGGGTTTTGTGAACCGTTCTTTGGTTAACTACCTGAAATAAGGCCTGTTTTTATAATTATAAAGTGTTCACGTGTCTTTAAAATAAGCCGTTGCTAACAAGTGGCTCAGTGAGACGATAGAAGTTGTCACCAACATTAGACATCTCGTCTACTTTTTACAGATGGACTGCAAATTATTGTTAATTGCGGATCATTTTACAGTGTAGCCAGAAGCTAACTTGAACTGTAGCGGTGGTACCAAACTCCATCCATTGTCTGTAACCGCTTTATCCCTTTTTATGGGGTCGCGGGGGTTTTTGCTGGAGCCAATCCCAGCTGTTTCTGGCCTAGGGCCGCCAGCTCATCGCATGGCCCTTCACTGATGGCAGAAGCCGCCATGCAAGGTGCCAACCGCACATCAGGAGCAATTTGGGGTTCAGTATTTTGCTCAAGGACAGTTCGACATGCAGCTCAGCTCAGCCCGAGGGAGCTGGGATATGAACCAGCAACCTCAACTCGCTGAGCTACAGCCGCTGCTGGAACCAAATTATTTTTTAAAACTATTAGTGTATGCAAAGCTAGGCTAATTGATAAAGAGAGCAAATCTTGACAGTAGCTTCAGAACAGGTTAATAGCGTTGTTGGACAAATCCCACAAACTGTTTGTCAGACTCTCTAAGCTAACTTAAAGCTCTTTGAATCCTTGTCAGCTCCTCGTAGACCCTCCAGCTGAATAGCAACTATAATAGAAAACATGCCTGAGCTGTGCATGACAGTTTTGACAAACTCTTTTAAGCTTCTTGTCTTGAATCCAGGAGGACAGCGTCTTGTTTATTTCCCTTTCTTATGAAGAGTGGGCAGACTTCTCCATCGCTGCTTTCACTGTGGCCGTGTTAGACATCGTTTTATTAATGTTCATAATCACGCATTTGTTATTTTAATTGTTCCTGAGTCTATACCATGCCTGTGTGTACCCCACGCTGATTTATAGCAGGCTGATAATGACCATTATGACCTACTCAGCTAAACTAATAACACATAAACGCAGCTGCACTTCTGTTCCTGAAGCCCATAATCAAGCAGCCGGGCCAAACACTGACCTCGTTCCGTGACCCTTTATCTTAATTAGTCTTTACCATGATGAAGTTTTCAAGTTAATTACGTCTACGAGAGCTCCGGCTTCCTCACATGGCGCGTCGACGCCGTGTTTTACAAGCATCAGGCAACCAGGGGCTTGTGTTCTAGGCGCGACTGTCAACCTGATTGATTACCTCTGCAAATGTCTAAAGGTTGAGCCTCTCACCTCTCGACATTTCACTACAGTTTCCTATTGCTTAACTTTGACTCCAAACTTGACAAAAGGATAACAGAAGCGGAAAAATTCCAAAACACTGACAGTGGCCTTAGAAAAATAAATGTCAGGGAGAGAGCGGGCAAGAGAGGGAGAGCTTTAATGCTGAGGTGAGATATGAATGTAAACTGCTCTGTCACGGAGGATGAAGACCTGCAGACGTCGTAGGATTACAGAACAATATGAGAATCTTCAGTGTCTTTGTAGTCTTTAAATTTCACTTTGCTTTGAATATGGAAAAGGTAATTTCATCTACTGCATCCAGTGCTATAAAAATGATGATTTTTTTTTAAGACCCGAGTGCTGCAGTAACACTCCACCTCTGGGAAGACATCAATTTAAAACCACACACCAAAAAAAAAACGTACCTGCAGTCTCCAAGAGAAACGGGTTGCAATCAAATGGATCCAGCTCTGAATCCAACTTTAGCAATCTGTAAAAAAAAAAAAAACCCGAGCTTTGATTATGAAAGATACTTTATTTCCTGTGACACACCATGATGATGTGGTGATCCTGACTCACACATCCCACTCGCCGTGAACTCGACAGTTTCACCGGTGGATGTCATGCTTCGGTCAGGAGACAATGATTCTTTATGCTGCCTCCGTGATATTTAGTGGTTTTACTGTTCATGCCGGATTTATGATTTGCCTCGTGGCGGTGTCGGCTGGTGCAGCGCGGCTCAGTCTTTTCCTATCCGGAAGCTTTTAGACCACTTTACCCCCCACCAACACTGAAGGCTAGCTGAAATAGCATCTCAAGCTACAAGATCTCACTAATGGCCCCTTTCTTTGGTTGTTTTTCTTCACACACTGAGCATTTCAAGAACTTTCACAGAAATGAACAGGGCACCATCTCCAACACCGTCAGAGTCGCGGTTTTCTTGATACGTCAACGGTCTGAAGAGGGTTGCACAAGACCGCCATCGTCCTTTTAGGTGAATTTGGGATCTCGGGGCTTTCGGAGACTTGAATTATGCCAAAAGCTCTTGTAGTATTTGTTCTGTCCCCATTTTAATTATTCAACAATTGATCGTTTTATCGTGAACAGCGACTTTGACTCGTTTGTTAATCTTTTACTGCGTCATGAACATGACAGCGGTTAGAAAAGCATATCATTTTGACAAGTTTACCGAATGTCTATGAGGAACTGGGACAGGTTTTGAGGCAGTAAGCTGACAAAACCATTGTTGGTTTTGAGGGCACGGAAAAGGAAAGTGAGTGCTTTTAAGCATATTCAGTATTTCATGGCGTCGGGCACCCTGGTGTGCCGGTCTTTCATCGGGGACCGTGGGGTTCGCTGCTCAGAAATTGAAGTATAGTGCTGGAAAGGCAGAAAATTCTAATGGGGGTTGGCTCCTTTCTTCGACTATAATAAAGTGACTTTAACTATAGCAGGTGGAAAAAATGAGATCCTGTTCCATTTCAATACCCATTTGTATTAAGCTTTTTTTCTTTTGGTACTTTCTGACTCGCCGTTCATCTAATTAATTTATGCGGCTCAGCAGGAGGAAAAAATGCGAGGTGGAAACTTTTCAAAAGACACCATTCCTTCATCCTGACAGGTTTTAATTTCCTTCGTCAGATAGAAGCTTTGATAATTGAAAAAAACACTTTTTAGTCAACCTCCTGACACGTTTAAAGATGGTGATGGAAAACACCTCGTTTAACAGTTTTTGGTTGCCTTGTTTAATCACGTCACACGAAACTAATGAAATTACCAGAATAATAAAGAAGAAAGTAGCATCCTGTTGTGCACTCTCAAAAGACTGCACAATCACAAAGTTAAGAGTTACAAGATACGCAATTAAGCCAAGCAAGAGTGACGGACACAAAGCAATCCGGTTATGAATACTTAATATGTGCAGAGAGAAGCAATTTAGTCTGTAGAAATTGGAATCAGACAGCTCCTACCAAGTCCTCGTTAGCTGAAAGCCCCTTGTTCTTAAAACTAATGTATTGGTACAAGGAAACATCACGCAGGATGGAATCTGTTCGAAGTCAATACTGGACTCTTTTTCTTTTTCCATTAGAGAACAAACTGTGGTGAAAATTAAACTTTACGTTGACGGAATAACACTTTCCTAACCGAGCTTATGATTCGATATTTCCTGACGCTGATGTCGGAGCATCGCCTTTCTAATTTGTGTCATTATTTTTCTGTTTTATATTAAACTCTGAATGCTTTGTTTGATTTTGAGTTGTCAGGGATGAAAGTAGGAGAACAAATGGAAACAGAAGTCACTGTTAGAGGTATTGTTCGCCAGATTGTGTACTTTTCTGCAAACCGCAGTTATGTTTCTTTATGTTCAGCTGTCTGTTCTGTGTTGTGGTAACAATGTGCTTATGATCTGGTTCGGTTCAGGCGTGAAAATCACTTGTCAGAGATTAATAGGCAAGCCCTGAAGTTTTATCTCGATGAAGAGTTTGTTTTTGCTTCTTTCAATTGAATATACTCTCCAGTCCTATGGATATGATTGATGCTACAGCAGCTATGCTAACCTCTTGCGGAGCCGCCATTGTTGTTTTGAAATGCACAGTCGCTTCTCTTGCTGCGCGTCACAACCAAGGACGTTACATCACAATCTGGAAATAGCGCTGAAAGCCAATAAAAGCTCAACTTCACATCTATATAAATACCTAGATCGTCTGCGTAGTGGGACCTGCAGAGCATGTGCACTAAAGGCTTCTGCAAACTGTGGCCGCTAACTTGAATGGAGATAAAAGTCTACATTCTCAAATTCTGATAATGAAACTTTTCATTTCACGGAGGTTGTGTTGCTTGAAATCATATTATCCATTGTTTTACAACTGCTTCCTTCACAATGTAAGCTAACGGGAACTTTTTGGGACGCAGTGAATCACGTGACGTTGTAATTATACAGTTTGGCCGCTTCTAATGTTGGCTGCAAAGCCTGACGCTCTTACTAGGGAGCTTGCTCACAACTTAGTCACACCTGTAGCTGCCAGTAGATCCTTAAATGATGTTGATTGGTTCGACACCTGTGTGTTTGGCCGTGACTGCGTAGCTTGATCACGCGATCTTGCAAATCCAGCTGCCACGCAAAGTTAAGTCCATCCACCACTTCCTTGTAGCACTAAACAGCTATTTTTACAGGTATTTTAGAAAAGTGTAGCCTACAGTTTGGAGCGCTTCTTCGACTGAATTGAGTTTGTCAGACGGGCTCTTCTTGGATGATATTGGCACATAAAGATGTAAAAACCAAAAGAAAACTTTCTTTAAACTGTTGAAATACCTTCATTGTAACAGTAATAGTCGTGCTGGACCTTAAAAATAAACTCAGACATGTTTCAACATCAAGCCTTTGTCAGGGATTCCAACAGACCTCAAGGAACAAAAAATGCTTTTATGGTGGTAACCCACGAGCAGGAATCTGACACCTGAACCTTGGCGCTATGGCTTCCAGACAGCGTAGGTGTATACAGACTCCAGCAGATGGTCACAGTTTGGCCGACACAATATTTATCAGAGCTGAACAAAAGATCAACACAATGAATAAACAATGACAACACAAAACACAGGTCCTTAAAGTCTAAATCCACACCGGGCCCAGAACTCTCTGACCCTTCCGTTCATGTCCAGGCTGTCTTCCTTTCTATTCCAGGAAAATAACCATCTGCAAAATTGATGTTAATGTAATTCTTGTGTCTGGCACCGGTTGAAAGAAGTGCAGGTGACCTTGCAGCGAGAGATCATTGAGATGCACGGGGAAGGTAAGAAGAGACTTCTTGACTCTCCTGAAGTCGTATTTAACCTGCTATTTTTATTCACAACCAAAACGATGTGAGTCGAGACTCGTAGAGCAAACTTTATGTACCTGAGAGTCACCTGACTACCTGTTTCCTTCAAACTCGTTCTTCAGTTGGTTTGTAAAGGTGAGATTCACAATTTCTAGACACAGATTGAAATGTGTCAGTAGCGCCATTTTCAGTTCAGTGTTCACGTCAGGACTCGAGATGCATGTAACAATTCTGACTTTTTGCACCTCAGAAGTCCGATTAAAAGATCAGAAATCAGACTTTATGTTCAGAATCCTGACTTTTTTTGCTAAAAATTCAGTCTGCAGAATTTAGATTTTTTGTCTTAGTTTCTTAGGATTTCATCTTTTTGCAGGATTCCGATTTCTTTTCTCAGAATAAAACAGTAAAATAAAATGGTTTAATTTGTCAGAATTGTGAAAAGAAGAGTCAGAACCACCCCCAAAAAACAACATAAAACCTTTCAGTAGCCCTACTCGTCTGTTTGCCTGACTCTTTCGAATTTTCTGTAACTAAGCAACGAGAGTCATCAATCTGCTTCCTGCATTTTCAGGTGTGTTGGACGGAGATGGTTTCCAAAACTGGATGGAGATATTTTTCCTCTCATAACATACTTTCAAAAACATGTGGACGAGGCCTCCGAGCCGACGCGAATTCATTAGAAACGAAGTTGTGTTTTGTCCAAAGGCTGTGTGATGTGAACTTCTTTTGTTCTTTTCTTTTCTTATCCGGTGGAACCAACGAGGGGTCGAGCGAATGATAATCTCATTAATCAAGACTCAACCGCGAGAAAGGCTGTGGCTTACAGCAAGCGAGCTATTACAATAAGAAGTTGTCTTTTAATTAAAGCTGCCCTTAAGCTTGAACACACAAACATGCGCGTATGGCAACACACAAACAATGGTGCCCCGAGCGCGGCTTCCGGCGCGCGGGCACACTCCATATATCACCCATGTGCCGGCGCATAAGCAAAGCAATTATAGCATCGAGAGCTGCAGAGAGACAGAACAGAGCTGGGGAAAAAAACAAAGCACATGATGAGCGTGTCCCCTTGAATTGATGGGTTTGAAATAGCAAAGTATTTATGTTGAACGCAGCTCCACCGCAGGGCCTCGGGAGCCTTCGCCGTCCCACCTCCCTGCCTCCGTGCGCTGCTCATCATCCCATTCAAATGAAATGTAAATCCCCGCTTTCCCCAGTTCCTACCATGTCAATACCTCTTTGACTCCCGCTCAGCCCTCCCCACATCTATTCAGCATCTCTCCTCCCTCTTCCCCAGCCCTCTTTCTTTCCTATTTCTTCTAATGCTCTGTTTCTCTCCATCAATCTCCGCTTTTTTTTTTTTTCCTTTCCATCAGCTCCGGCTCTTTCCAACCTACCTGCCACTGTTTTCCCATTTCTTCTTCTTTTTCTGCTCTGCCGGAAAGCTGCAGCGAAGTGAGGCGGGAGAGTTTCATCACGCCAAGCTCAACAAATCAATCTGGCTTCATGAAAAACATCTGCAGTTACTATATTATACATACACACACACACACACACACACACACACATATATATATATATATATATATATTTGATATCTCATTAATGCCAACTAACTTATTTTTTGCAGTTTTTTGCAGTTGCTAAGAATCCTCTCTGGGGCCTATATGTGTGGGTGTTTGTGTGCAGGATAACGTGTGCTTTGACATTTAGTGCATCACCAGTAAATCGATGGAACACAACTCCATAACTAATTAACAATATGATAAACAGGTTTTTTATTATGTATGGGAACTTTTTTGGGGGGTGCTTTTTTATTATTGACGAGCAGAAAACCAGCGAAAGTTCATGCAGCGTCTGCAGAAAGTAATTATAGTTGTATCGTACCAGCACATCTGTTGATTCCTCATTTATATTTACGCATTAAGTTGATGCTGTGATCCCCGAGTGATTGACAGCTGGTAGCGAGTCAGAGGAGCTATTCTTAAATAAGACAGGCTGTATTGTTGAAGGATTAAATCATGACTTTTTTTGTGCGTGTGTCTGTTTATTTTTTGGAAGGTTATTTTTTTGGAGATTAACTGATGGGTTTATCCTGAATAGGCAAAGTTGTATTTTGGCATCTTACTCAAGGACAATTTGACAAAATGCTGATGAGCACATGGAGCCCAAAACTGCAGAAAACATAACCAACCTAAAACACCTTGAACCAGGTTTGTTTTTTGCAATCAGTGATGTTTTGTTAGCTGTGTGGGATGTGACCTTGGAAAGAGGTAAGACCGATCTACTAGTGGTATAGAAGTATAAAAATAAAAATGCCTAATTGAAAGAAACAAATGGAGCACTTTGGTTTTTCATGTTGGGATAAAATGACCTTGTAGCAATAAAAAGTGCAATCAGTTCTCAAGGCTTTTAAGGCTTTGCATCATTCAGTTGGATTATATAGATAAACTGCTCTTTGTGGATCTCCAGCCTCTTCAATTAAATCGAAATGTTTAAAGGTACGTTACGTATGGTATGTTTGAGACATGGTTGTTTCATCATACAGTGACAGTAGGATGTTTTTCACCATAGCAAAATGACTGTTTTCACCATCAGAAGTTGGTCCATTTGATCAATTACACTTGGAAAGTGTGGAAGTGTTGCGCGATTAAATAATTTTGTCGCCATTAAAGTTTGCGGGATTCCTAACCAGGAGTTTGCTGAAGCTATCTGGAGGATTTGGGTAATTTTACACCTAGAAAGTGGGATATTATTTTTCCAGATTCCCCTCAAAACATGCATGCTACTTTACACACCAAGCTGAAAACAATATATATTTACATACAAGTGATGGCACCGTCTAGTGACCGTAGTATGAGGGACGCAAAGGAGGAAGTCAGGTGGCATTATGCTCTTGTCTTGGCTCCTCGAATGGTCCCAAATCAGGAGGTCGTTCTTCCGATGTCAGTGTGTTTAGGTCAGAGTCAGAATGTGGGAGCAACGTGGACACCGAAATGAAGTTGTTTTGCATTTAAGCCCTCAGAGAGTTTAACAGTAGCCAGTGTTGCCAGATATCGTGAGTGAAACAAGCAAGCGGGCCTATGAAAACAAGACCAAAACAAGCGACTTCTCCATTTGTGGTAAAAAAAAAAAAGAGAGAGAGAAAGATTATTACACTTTACACACACAAATAACAAATATCACCGTGAATCCAGAGATGTATTGCATTGTTTTTATGTGTTATGATCCTTTTTTCTTTTAGTTCCAGGACTTCAAAACAATATGACATGCTATGCAATAGGAAGAGGAACACTTTAACAACAAGCCCAAAAACCCGCAACCCGCGACTACCAATATTTAGAAGCGACTTTACAGAAAAACAAGCCCAAAGTCGCTTATAATAAGCGGACTTGGCAACTGTGACGATAGCAACCTAAAATAACATTTTACAGATTACTTGATATCTTGACTTTGATAAAAGTTTCTGACCATCCACCCAATGTTTTGTCCTCCATGTTACAGCGTCACATTAACTTCAACTCGGCAAATCATGTACCATAAATTTCTCCGACTCCCTGAACTGTTGGATTTGTTGAAGGGACATTGGATTAATTCTTTCGAGATGGTTCCACAGATATAGAGCGATATAGTCTGCGTAGAGAGAGGTCATGGTGGATGGTTTGGTCAGCAAAACGTAGGGAGACCTGCTGTTGTAGCGGGTGTGGACAAGCAACATGTTCCTGTCTGATTTTGAGGACTTGAGAAAAGATTTCAGGCTTTACAGCGGCTAGACGTTCCACTTTCTTCATCAGAGGGCTGCTAACTTTGTCCGTCTGCGGTTTGCTGCTGCTCAGATCAATTACAGCTGGTTTATCAGAGCTGGATTTCTGATAACAGCTTCTGCTGCTGTAAAAGTGACTAAAATACTAAAATATATGGCTTTTATTAACTGCACACAGTCTATGAGCCACTTTTGGTTTGTGTAGATTTAATATTTCATGCATCCAAAATGGAAAATAGAAAGATTTGACATGCTGCAACTGCCAAGTAGTTTTAGTTGTGTGGAAATTTAAAATATTAAAATGTTACATGCACAAAATCTTAGGAGAAATAAGCAGCACAACACACAGACACAACAGTCTCGCCACACAGGTTTTTTTCGACAGAGCTCATACTGATAAAATATAGATTTTTCATCCCATCCAGCGGAAGCATCGGTAAAAGCCGTCATTACATTTGCAGGAGAATCTTCTCCAGCTTCCTCTGACAAAATGTCATCACCCAAATCTACAGCGCACTAACATCAGTGGGGGGGCCCCATTGTCTGTCAGGAAAAAAAAAGTGAATATCCCCAGCCCAGCTTACATTCCTGCTCTGGGAAGATTGGGGGTTCAGCCGAAGACTTACTTAGGGATGTGGACAGCTGAGCTCATTCGGCTGGGCGATGAGTTTCAGATACCAGGATGAGATTGTGGAACAGGACCGGAGTAATCCCAGGTCACCTTCACACAGCATCAATCCCTATAGGCAGCAGCTACCCTCCATCTCCTTCCTCCCTCCACACCTTCCTTGTCTGTCCATCTGTCTGTCTCTGCTTTTTCATTTTCTTTTTCTTTTTTTTTCTCCATTTCAAATCCCTCCATCTCCTCCGAACCGCTCCAAACGCCCACTAAGTTGGCTTAGCCCGGTAAGTCATTCGTGTCTTTGTCATATGGTCAGGAATGTACAAATACAGTGTCTTATCAGTTTGAATCACAAAGTAGGGCTGAGATAGAGAAAATCGGTCGACTTCCTCCATATTTGAGACCACAAAGATTTGTTTTTACCACGGATACTTCTCACTTAAGGATCAGACTGCGGCAGTAACTATATATTTGTCCCAAACCATTTGGTACAGGAAGTCTGAAGTTTGACGGCGCAACAGATATATGAGTTTTAAAACCTTGATTTTATACCTTAACAGGTTCCTTCTTACAGTCTTTACATAAAAGCTACAAAACAACAGCATTAAACCACTGACAGGTGATGTGAATAACACTGATTATCTCGTTACAATCTCCTGCTGGATCACTTGACAAGCACCACCCGTTGCCGACCAAATACATCCCCCTCAGGGCAACGGCATTCCCCTGATCGAAATTGAATTATTTTATCCCCACTGAAGTTAGTAGAGCGCCAAACCGGAAGTTAGCGCACATTGCAGAAGCTATACGGAAGATAGTCGAGTCATTTTGGCGTCATGCATCACTGAGCAGCTTTCATAGCAATGATTTGGACTTTGCCTCCATGGCGGTGCCCAGGTATAACTAAAAATGTTCCTTGAGTGGCCTCCAAGTCCCAGTCCAATCAAGCATCTGTGGGACGTGCTAGAACAAGTCCGATCCATGGACTCCCCAACAAACAGAACCCAACATCCTGGTTACCAGTCTATCATGACGGCTGCATGCGACGTGTTATTTTGAAGATCATTTAACCACATAAATCTTGTAAATCTAGCAGGCTTAGCTAAGCTAGTCAACTTCAGCAGGGTTTATTTATCTTCATATGATTAGATTTACGTTCTGTCTGCTGTAACTTGCTAAGATGTTCATCAGTGAGTCTGAACTAACTGGAGTTCAGCTGCTGCAGCATCTCTGCGTTTGAGTTTTCTGATAAGACATTTTAACGGTGGAAACATTTTTCATGAGGTAAAACAGACACTGGTCTGAACTCAGAAACGTCCTCTTAACAGCGTCTCCTGTCCTATTAAATCTAATCCAGCCTACAATAAATCTTCCCACTGCCCATCAGTCATCACTCTTCTTTCACCACGGACCACATGAGATCGTGCAAAGGATTGTCAGAACTGAGAGTCTGAAACATTTTTCAGTAGGTCATTTATTCATCTCGAGCAGCTGCGGCGTGATCTGGTGAGCTATGAGTCTTTTTGCTACGACGGCATGAGGAGCGAGCGAACGCAAGACAGATTACACACATGAACCCGAAGATTCACCAGACAGACACAAAGAGCATCCGTGCAGCGGTGCATTGAGGGTAATGAATACTGTATGACCCAGAGGAGTTGACTACCACCCCCCCCCCCAAACACAGAAACGTACTGAATCAAAACTAAATATTCTCATCTTTGTGAGCCTGCAGTTATCAACAATGTCCATTTAAAGATGCTAGAATAAGAAAAAGAAGATGCTTAAACATATTTGATTTATGGAAGCTGCATGTTTATTTCTTTCCGGAGGCAATTTTCGTTTTTAATTTCCGCTGGGTTGAGAAGGTTCTGACTTCTGCAGAGCTTGTTTAGCTCTTTATTAGTTGCCAATTTCCCTCTTAAGCATACATTATCACACCAGCTCTCTCTGCTGTGCATCAGCTCAAACAAGTGAGGTGGCAGGAAAACAGCATGCTGCTCTGCCCTCTGGTGTTCATACGCAGCTAAATCCTTCTCATATTTTACTCTGACATCTGTTGTTTTTCTTGTGGAGACGTCTAATGTCGTGTGCAGGCTCGTCTCGTCCATAATTCCTTTGCTTGATTGATGTTTGTGCATATTGTCATCGGCATCAGCGTTAAAATATACATGTGCTGGTGTTGACAAGACAGAGGACAAGAGAAGGCAATCAGCTTCTCATGTCTACACGAGCCATAAATCCTACATGAGCTTGCTTCTCCTGGAAAAAAAAAAAAAGGGTGCAGAGCCGAGTTTTAGCAACGAGGCCGAGCTGCGTTGGAAATGTGACGCACGCACTTCAAAAGCTTTTTAACCCGGTCGATTCTAAAAAATAAATAAAGGCAGGGTTGGGACGATCTGATCTCGGCGCTTCTGCGTGCTTCTGATATAGCAGAAGATCACAGATGCGTCTCTTGATGTCGGCGGGGGGGTTCGTCTGCTTTACGTAGATGCTGTAGAGACGGGACAGTCATCCAGAGGACATCCAGGAGCTCAAACTGTAACACAAAAAACATGCTTAAGTGCATTCTCGTTGAAGTTCTGGTACATAATGAATGAAAACACACAGAGGAGGATGAAGGATGAAGCCGTCCACCAAATGTTTGGTGGGTCAACGTCATGGTTTTTATTGGACCGCAGACAAATGATGGACAGCCAAGTTATCTCTGATTACAGTTTGACAATAAATTACGAGGCATAAAACAAAAAAATACAACTATAAAAGAATAATAACAATAAAACGATATATAGAAGATGTACAATGTCCAAAATATACAGTATCATACAGGATAAATATATATTTTTTTATCTACCAGTCCGGCTCCATGTTTTGTCACTTTGCACCAATAAAAGAAACAAAAAAGCAGAAAGATGAAAACTTGAATTAGATCTGGCGGTGAAGTGTGACCTAGGTTGTCAAAAAATATATATATAGATAATAACTCTTTGCAGAGACATCCATTTTTAAATATGTCAGATATGTTTATTCTAAAGGTCATCGCCAGTACCGAAGTCATGAACAGTTTGGATTTATTTTTGAGTATCATTATTATCATATTTTTGAGAAAACTTTTGAGTTTTCTCTAGAAAATAGGGAGATAATCAGCCTGGAACGTCTGAACTCATGTTGATTGATTCAACCTACGAAGGATCAACCAAAAACCACGTCTGGAGCAAGCTGTTGTTGCTGAATGGATAATGTAGAAGACTGTCACTCAGGAGACTGTAATTTGCAAACTAACATAAGTACGGTTTGGGTAAAATACTCACGTTCAAGATCTTAAACACGAGTTAAAGCATAACGTCTCCTGTGTGGGTCTCTTTCCGCTGAGCTACGACTTTACAGAAACCTGATGGGTAGATTATAGTGATGTTCCTGGATCGCGTGGATACTTAAAGTTTGTGTTAGGCCTAGATGGCGCCTTGAAAACTGTAGCAACTGATTTAAAAATAAAAGCAAGACAGAGTCCCTCTTATTGTTATCGGACTGTTCTTCAGTCAAGGTCAAACAGTCCTCCTTCGTTTGAGACGATCTTCAGTTCAGCCTTTGTCTTTTAATCTGTCTCCAAGTCATGAATCTTCCTAGCCGGCCATGACAGTGACCCTGAAGGTTTAAATCAGGATATTGATGAACCAGATTTTCCAAGTCTCGGGATCTCAAGAAAACTAGAGTCGTTCCCCATCTTTGCACCTCATCGTCAGCAGCCACGACTTCGATCAGGTTGAGACTTTTGTTTAGTGTTTCTTGAGGAACTGCCAACTCGCTCGCTGTTCCCTTGTTTATCCGAAGTGTCTTTAAAGTTCGGCAAGTCCAAAACAACTTCACGCTCAGTGTCGTTCTTTCTCGGCTTCTCAGCAGTACACCCGCCCAGTGTGAAGTCGTTCGGATGAAGCGGTGTCGGAAAACAAGACATCTGATGGCTGTTGGGCGGTCGCCTTACTGGAGAGGTAAAGTATCTGCCAAATCTTCTCATTTGATGATACTTTTAACATTTCTCATCCAGACAACTTCACGTCCTTGGATCCCAGCGGTACACCCTCCAAGTTTGAAGTAGACATGCTGAGTGGTTTGCAAGACAGGACAGACAGACAGATTTCTTGCCTTTATGCTCAGATTTCTCTCTCTGCAGCCCTGGACTCAATCGCCGTTCCTCTCGAGCATTACTGGGAGTTAGCTGAGCCCGACTTGGATGCTGCCGGAGCCACCGAGGGCCTCTTGGAGCGCTCTCCCGGAAGTCGGCCATCTTTCAAAACTGCCACATGCTCCGTCGTTGCTGGCTGTCCTCACATGAGCTGGAGAACAGATGAGAAAGAAAAAAAAAGAGAACATTTCCAAAGCCTGGCTGGAGGATTGGCGGGCCCTCCTTCAGAACATGTTGTCTGAGGACTATCATTTCCATCACGCGTCGCTATTATTACCACTTCTCCGACGCTCGCGTCAGCCCCTGAAGTGGTCATTACGGCACAATCTAAAAGCTCTAATATGTGTGATGTGGTGCTAAATAATGTCTGAAAGCAAACAAACAAAGTCCTCAAGTCACCCGCGGTCTGTTATTGAAGCTAAATAGACACATTTTCCCTCCACTTACCCGCCTCTGCTGCAGAAACGAGTCACTCGGTATGAAAATTGATGCCGCGCTCGTACGATGCAATGGATGGGAGCGATGGATGAAAGATTCCCATGGTAACAGCCATCCAGACGACTCCTGATGGTGATTGCCTCTGTTCGTAACAAGGACTGTAGTTTAATGATCAGAGAGGAGCGAACCGGGATAAGACAAGACGCCGCTGTAGAGTGTAATATGTCGTGATGGGAACCTTTCTCCGCAGACACGATGGGAATAAGGCATCAGTCCCTGTCGTGTTTAACTCTCATGGACGCTGACGGATGTTTGTACGGCGAGTCTGTCAACTTCACCAACTTCTCAGCGGCTGATTTAACAGATAAGGGCTCTGAAAATAGACTTGTGAGTATAAATTCGCTGAATGGAAACGAAAACAGGCAACTATGAGGTTGTGACAGCGCGATCCACACACAAACGCTTCATAAAGTTGAACAAAATAAAGGTGATTGTGTTGGAAGTTGTGGGTTTCTGACATGGATGAGGTGGCTTTTTTCCTGAGTTCACTGGATCGCAAGCATTAATCTCCGACCTGTTGAATGAATTATTAGGAAAACAGCAGGAGTTGTGAATAAAACAAATGATATTCCTTCTATTCAAAGGTGAAAAACTGATGCTTTCGGATTGTTGGAGGGGTCAGCCATCATCCCAAAGTGTCCAAAATCAACTTTTAAGCGAATTATTTTCGATTTATCCACACGGTTATCTGCAGTTGTGTTGTGTGGTGTTCTCTTTTCGGTTCTCTGTCTCTCTCCAGGTTGCCGCCCTCGCCCAGGTGCCTCCATTTTGTCGTCAAGGTCGCGAGCTTAAAAACCTGGCGAGAGCTGCAGCTGGTGCCAGTTTTCAGAGGAGTGTGTGTTATATTGAGTTGTACTTTTGGTTTTCTCGCTTCCTTTTTGTCCCCTTGGGTTCATTTAACGTCGCTCCCCTCGTTCCCTGGACTTTCTCGACATTTCACGTTGTGTTTTGGGAGAATAAGTTCTATCCAAAGGAGAAACTGACCTTAAACTACCTGAAGTTCATTGTCAGTTCCTTTATGTTTCACGTTACGTCTGCCTCTGACTTCCTGCTTTCTTTTCTGATTATGTTAAACTCCTCGTGTGATTCACGGCGTCTCCAGTTTTTGCATTTAAGTTCTCAGCTGAACAGCTGTTATGTCACGACATTATCAGACTGAGAGACGGTGCGCTCTCATCAACACAGACTCTTCACACATGAGACCTTTCGCTTCAACACTACGCTGTTCTGTTATCTACACCGACACGCTCACACTCCAGAAATAGGACAAACTGACTCCACTGTCGCATGAAGAGTTTTCGTGCTTTGGTAGAAAAACAGGAGAAATTAGCATTAAATGTTTTTCCCTCATCCTGCACAATAATGTTTTCAATACATACTGACATTCAGCAGAGATATTTCTACACGCGAGCCAGTTAACAAGAGAGCCTGAACGCATTTTGATGCCGAAGCATTTTCCTCTTTAGTTTCCTGGAGATGTCCAATGAAACTTTAAAAAAAGAAAAGGCAAGCGTCATCACGTCACTGACTCGTTCCAGCTTCTCTAACACCCGACATGTCTGCGTCGTCTGACTTCTGAAGAAGACAAAATGAACGAGCACACTTCAGAGAGAAGGTTAACGATGATGGACAGGGCTGATCATGTTGTGATCAAACGAGGCAGGTCCGCCTGATTTCAGCTGCAGAGACTGCGATTACATCATGACCAGGAGACTTTCCCAGACAAAGTCCGTTAATGAACTATGTTGTGTGGCTCTCTGACGCGCATTATTTCATTTTCTGGGAGCATTTCTTCATCAGAAGTCGTGATGACCCTTCCTCCTTTTTTATGTCAGCAGGTTTAGATTTGAGTGTTTGTTTTGTTATTTATGTATTTATTTCATCTGCTGTACTTCATTTGTGTTTTCTGGGACGCACTTCCTGTAACTTTGTTTAGAAAAGTTCATGCACAGTCTGCATTTCTCTGATATTATTTATAAACCTAATAATAAACTCTGCAGATGTTTGTACCCCAGCTGTGTTTTAGAGCGACGGCCGATATTTGCAGATATTTAACCCCCCAAAAATCTGCCTTTCTTTATGTTTTACTTGAACGTATTTGTTCTTGATTCCACTGAGAGAGAGAGAGGAAAAAAAACAACTCTCCCTCCATCTTTATCCTCGTTTTTTTAAATCGACCGGCTCTGAACTCTGAGTATCCGCAGCGTGGAGCGGAGAGCTGCTGTTCTGAGCGGCTGCCTGATTACACAGCGCTGCTAATCAGTGTTGAAACATCTGTTAACACGGGGACATATTGGATGCACAAACTGCTCCAAACAGGCAAACAAAGACTGCTGGTTGGTTCCAGTTCATTAAGCTTTTATCCACAGTCAAAGTCCATATTTTCCAGTTTTTATAATTCTCTTTAATCAGAATCCCCTCGTGGACAGCTTTTAGAGGATTTCATCATGTCAAGGTTAAAAACAGAGATCACACTTTCATTATGCGTCACATTAACAGGTTGAGCATGACTGACACAATGTAGAGACACTGGGGTTGTGGTGTATATATGTGACATGTTGTAGATACGAGAACACGGCTTTGTAATGAGGATACACGGCGCAGCTCTCAGGGAGGCCAGCAGATGTCGCTCTTCGACAGGATGTAAGTTTCACGCCGCTCACAGCTGCAAAACCATTTACTGAAAAAATTCAACACAAACACTCTGTTTGCTCAGATCTGTCCAATAGCTGATTAACAAATCAAGAAAAAACAGAAACATGAGCTTCACTAAATTGTGTTTTTACTTGGGGGAACATTAGATACGTTCTTAGCTGTACCAGAGTTAAGTTATAAGCTCATTTTACATCAGTAGTTTCAAGGCAGCTGTGAAAATTAACACTACAGTATTAAAAAAAGACGGTTACAAGATGATAGATATTCATTATACAACAATAGGAAACACAATATCCAAAAACATTAAAACTATCCCACAAAAACAACCAGATTTCTTGAGATTTATGTGTTTGTGTTCATGATTTTTAGCCCTGAATTCATCTTCAGTTTAAAATCAGTGAAGCTGCAGCTCTCTTTTATATATCGTCCATAAATCTGTTGGTCGTTCTTGTTTTTCCATTATCAGAGCTTGTTCAAAGGACCGTTATATAGTTTTGGAAGAAGAAGAAATTCAAGCTTTTTTTCCAAATAAACAAGCTGTTCTCGGAGGGGGAAAATAAGGTAAGAGAGGTGGCAGGGTCCGCCACCTTTCTGAACAAAGTCAAACAGTAAGAAAAGGTGTCGTCCTTAAGGGTCGATTTGTTTATTCAGACATAAAAAACAAAGCAGAGTTTGATCTTTTGTTGAGTTTAAGAAGTCAGTTAAGGTCGTTCTCTGACTCTCCAGGTGAATATTTCATCCCAAAAACTACATGATGCTCCTTTTTAACGAGGGAGGTCATTGAATAAGTGAGTAAGACCTGTCAGAGGTTATAGGAGGCTGGAACACGGAGTGATATCACAGCGGTGGTAAATGCTGGCCTTTTTGTCCAGTGCCTGGAGTGTTTGCTTGTAAAGTGGGTGAGAGAAAAAAAAACGTTTTTCTTAAAGGTAGCCAGGTTCATGTAAATCTGAAGTTCCTTCAGTGGATTTCACAGGGCCACACAATGTTTCTCAAAGTCTGCAAACGAGACGATAAATTAACGATGATAAACTCTTAGCTGTGTTTCGCTGTAAGCAAAAAGGTTTTGTCGGGTGCTCTTGGAAAAGAAGATTTCAAAAAAGGAAAGACATCAAGGAAGGAAATATGAAAATCCTGAAGGGCACTAATTAAAAAGCTTTCCAATTATTGCCATTTTGATGATTAAACCACTTCAATAAAGGCTTTTTAATATATTTCCTTCCTTGTCTCCTGATATTTTCTTTATTGGAGTGTCTAGATTGTTGCTTAATAACGAAGAAATTACATGCGTACAGTCCTTCACATGAAAAAATACGTAGAATGAACATAAAAATAAAGCCCTTGGATGTAGGACCAATAAATCGTCCCCAGCAATAATAATTTGGTCCACAAACGGTGAACAGATCTTGACCCCACATGCAGATGATGAACTATGCTCTCTTCGCATTTCAATATCTGTTAATTGTAACATTTGGACTTTGTTCTGGTCTCATTCACACCTGCGGCGCTCCTCTACTCGGACTGTCAGATCACTTCATCAACCAGATGTGGTTGATGGTCTCCAAGTGCTTTTTTTTTTTTGCTTCCACTGAACTAAATGTTTGTTCTTCGTCTTCTCCCGAACCCTCCCTGTCCTCACCACGACCCAGCCTCCTTTACCTCCGTCACACCTGCTTCACCTGAGTCACTCATCTCTCCACCGGCTTAGCTTCCAGTCTGCTCCTCAGCCCTCCCCGGCTGCCAGCTTCTCACATGTTCAGTAAAATACCTTACTTTGGGTCCTGCATCCTCCACCTGCTGAGCGCTAGCAGTTAAAAATAAGAATGAAAATTGAAAACAAGACTTTTTTTTCCCCCCCTCTATTTGTCATTTGAAATATGCAATTTCACTTCAATCCAGCTCCAGATTGAAATGTTTACCTCACATAAGTGAGACAACGATCTCCCCGCGGCGCTCCTCCTCTTCAAACCTGTGGGAAGATGCTCGAAGTCATTTTAAGAAGCTCGTCAAAGTACCTGCCATCTGCAGCGCGCGGGGGGGAGTATCATACACGCTGCCATCATCCGGATACATTGACCGACTTCTCGATATCAGGTTTCCATGACAACTCACCTTGAAGGGTTAGATGGAGAATGGTGGGGCGGTAGATGATGTCACTCCTGTCTGTCTGAACCCACACAAGGCGAATCTTTAAGTTTGAGTCAGACTGAACTCGGCCTTGACTTGTCGTGGTTGTCTTTCTTTTTTTTTCTTTCAAAATGCACAATACAGCTTTTATTTTTCCCCTCACGTTGATGTTATCACCAACACTTTTCTCTCACCACTTGGTTATACACAGCTGCACACAGCACGTCGAGCAAGTGGCTCACCTGCAATCAAAAGGGAGCTGGTTTTATTCAGACGAGTGCTAAAACTAACAGGAAATTGTGAAAGTTAAAAAAAAAAAAGGGCCACTTTCACGAATAAGCTTAGAATCACAAAATGTTTTTTGGCTTTTTTTCCCCCATCCACATCACTTGAGCTTAAAAAACAGAATGCATTGTGGGTAAAAACAAAGTGACCCTTGTTTCAAAGGCTGGTGTGAAAAGTAAAAAAATCAGGACATTTCTGAAAACCACAGCAGAGTGGTTTTTCCACAGTCAGTCGCAATCTGTATGCAAATATCTAGGAGAGTCAACAGCACGTTTTATAAATTCACGCCGCAATTTTTGTTTCCGTCTGGTTTCTCTGTTTATTTTGTGGCATCATGTGTGAAACGGATGAAGAATGGAGCTTAAAAGTGCTTTTTAAAAACTGCATTACCTCTAATGGCCAGCAGGGGGGAGGGGCTTCACTGGTTTCAGACGGAAGTCCGATTGTATGTAAGCGTATGAGAAAATGACCCGTCTTCTCACTTGGTTTGATTCCCTCTGTAAACAGTTTTCCAATCAGTTTATGATCTCAATCGCTAATTTCAAGAGACTGGAGAAGGACGAATAGAAAATTAGACATCGTTTGACATTCAATCTAATAGAAACACTGAGTGTAAAAATGTCATTATGTACTTTAAACATGGAAAACATGACATTCATTTCAAGTGCAGAATTACACATTTTCTACCCAAAGCTGGCGGTTCCCTTTGCAGATTTAATATGTTGAAACTCTGACCCTCATTAAAACAAAAGAAAGTGTTTGTTGACTCAAGTGACACCGCTTGAGGACAGATATCCGACTTCTTAACACCGAGTCTCTTATTAATGACTGGAACACCAAGGACGAACTCATTTGAGGATGTTAATGGCTTCATTATTACAAATGTACAGATAGTCGAGCTAATATTTCTGTAAGAATTCATAATTTATAGGCTAATTGAATGACTCAGAACCTCCTGGTGCACTAATGTAAACTAGTCTACTGGGACCGGTAAAAGGCCACGTTGTGCATATATTAACAGGAAGAATTGATCTCAGAGTATTTTCCACCAGTCATAAGTCACACCAGCTTTAATAAATCCCCCAAATTCTGGCAAAAAACTTTTTTATTGCAATTTGTGCCATTAGCAGATTGTAAAACATCTCGACACTGCTGACCTTCGCTGGAACAGCGAGCTGGAGTACCATCCAGTTTTACATCAGGGCTGCTCTGCGGGGGTAGAAACCGGTCCGCTGAAGAGATGCATCGTGGTTCAGAGTCCAGCAGACCAGATTTAATTCAGTTTTCATCAAGTTTTGTTTTATTTAATTATCTTCATGTCCACAAATCAGTGAATTTCGTTTAGGTCAGATTAGATTTCCTGTTTTATGTTCAAAGTTTATCCATGCATTGAGTTTTACGTTCCACTTCCTGTCTTTGTCTGTTTTCCAACTCTTGTTTTTGTGAACACACACCCATGTTTTATTGTTAATTCACCCTTGAGTATTTACTTCAGTGTTTTTCTTTTACTGTTCGTTGGTTCTTCTGTTTTTCATCCAGTGTCTCCTGAGTTTCTTGTATTTGTTCGCTCCTGTGGCTTTTCCACGCTCTTCTTTTCTTTTGTGTTTCACTTCCTGTCTTTGTTTGTTTTATCATCCTCTTTCCATGTAAACATGTGTCCCACTGTGTCACTCGTGTTCCACTTCCTGTTTGTTTGTTTGTCTTGTCTTTCTCTTCGTTTGTTCCTCTGTTTTTCATCCTGTGTCTCCTGAGTTTCTTGTGATTGTTGGCTTTTCCACGCTCTTGTGTTTCACTTCCTGTCTTTGTCTGTTTTCCCATCCTGTGTTTCATTTGTTCATTATCCCATTCGCCCTTCTGTATTTAAGTTTGACTTTTATCCTTTACTCTCCGTTGGTTTGTCAGTTTTTCATCCTGTCTCTTGTGTTCTTGTTTTCCTGTGTTTTTCATCTCTTGTCTTTCACTTTCTTTGTTGGCTTTCCCTCCCTTTTACCGTCTACACATGTGTGTTATTTGTTCATTTGCCCTTGAATAAATAATTCTTTGTGTTTCCTTTACTCTTCTTTTCATCCTGTGTGTCTCTTGTGTTCCCACGTTGTTCTCCGTGGCTTTTGTTTGTCTTCCGTTTCGTATTTCTCTTCAGCTTTTGCTTTTTGTTGTTTGCATTTTTGGATTATCAGCATTAAAGCTCACCTTTTGTTGCTCAGCATGCCTCTGAGTCTGCATCCGGCTGCTTTTCTTGATGAATTGTGACACCACATTACCTGAACATAAGTCAGGTGGTTTGTTTGAATAGAATAAGTCTTAATATTTACACTTTGATGATACTTAAAGTGCTCTGAATAAAAGCTCCCCTCCAACATTGTTACACTCAATTACCATCTGAATGCCAAGTGAATAAAGAAGCCCTTTTTTACTGATATTGTGTTCTTCATTCAGATGACATTCAAGGATATTCTGACTGCTTTTAAGCTCTTACCTATCTAGAAATTAAATTATCTCTAATGCCTCGTCGTAAAAGAAAGCCCTGTCTTGCTGATTCTATCTAGAGGGATGACTTAACTCCGAGCTGGAGCGTCTGACATTAAAGTTAAATGTAAATATATATCAAACCTTATCAAGATGAAAATTACCATTACAGTGCTCTCAGTAGGTTCAAGCTTTTAAGCTACTTTTACTCTTTTTTTTCGGTTAACGTTATAATGAATTCATCACTTTCAAACTCCTACAAGTCAGAAATTGACAGTTTCATTATCAGGCAGCAGCACTGGAAATTAATGGTGGTTAACTTAGATTTCTTGTCATATTTTTGAACTGATGGTGGCACTAGCATATCTCTCCTCTGCCTATCAGATGCCTCTACACCCCTGTAAGTAAAGAGAGTAGTAGAGAGACAGACGGGTTCATTCTTACATTTGAATACCGGCTAACACTGTCTCCTTTCTGTCTAATGAGCCTCTGGATGTTTTTCCCTGCTGTGGACACTGTGCACAATGTTCCATTTCATCAGATATGACGTACTCCACACACTTGCTTTGAAAAAAATACAAAACAAAACTCTTATGCAGCAGCAAACATGTTTTGTACTGTGTTCTGGTTTATATTTAGGATACTAAAACAGCTGAAGATGGTCTGTCTTGTGCACAGGGTTAATGTGGCTCAATATTACCAGACTCCCTTAACAAATCGTCTGATTAAAAGAGTTTTAAGTGAGAAGATGCTTAAAAAAACTGTACAAAACTTTGTTACGACAAAATCGTAAATCATTCAAACTTTCCTTTTTAATTCGGCATCAAATGCAAAACATGAAGTTGTTTGTTTCCTTGTAAAAAGTGACAGTTTGTAACCAGCCTGTCTGCTTCTGTGTGTCTAAAGTGCTTAAGTCCTACCTGCCAACACTTAGCAGCTGTTTGAACACACTGTTTACACTGATTTTAACATTTACACTTAAATTACACACATTTGTATTGATGATGAACTTGACATTTTACAAATACAGTAAACAGTAATCAATTTGGGCGACTTCTTTGTCGTCCGTGGAGAAAGTCCCCAGACTCCCTTTAGAAAATGCTACATTTTGAGAGTTGTTGCACGAAGAGACCTTCTATAAACTTTGTGAATTACCTTCTACAACACATCCTTAACTATTCGGGCCTTCTTGTTAATTCGGCAATGTTTGTACGTGAAAGTATTTCTGTCTCTGAATAAAAAAACACTACTCGTGTACATTTTCATGTCGAGCTGGGAAGTGCTCATTGCGTAACAGGTAGATTATCTGCTGTTTTTCAAAGCCAACATTTCATTTTTGAAGAAAGATGTGAGCTAATAAAAAGGCAACACAGGAGAGTTGGACGAGGGTTATCATCTGATGGACAATTAAAATATGAATATAGCAGCTTAACATGCACAGACTCTTGTATGCATCACCGTAATGTGTTGGATGAGCGAGGCGTGCCCTCCATGGTAATACTCCCATACTGGCCACTGCGGTTGGGAGTTATTACCAAATATTACTGAATTACACCGACCTCGTTAAGCAAACACACACACACAGCCAACACTCCAAAAAAATGAGATTATCCGAGGACATCGGGTGAATCAGCCATTTTCCCCCCCCGTGTTTAATTCTTACTCACACAATCTCATTTGGCAGGCAAGTTTTTAAATGCCACTTAGTCGACAATATTCGGAGAGCCTCTGTCACATCTCATTATTTCATTAACACAAGGTGGACCACCACCCTGCCACCTCATTACTCGTCTGTCCAGCTGTCAGTTCGTTCACTTCCTCTTTTGCTGTCCCACTGTTTAAAACGCAGCTGGATTGTAAGGTGATGATTGATCACGAAAGGATTCAAGGAACCAATTTCCTCCTCGGAGTGGTGTTATCCAAGCGTGCATTTACGAGAATGATTCCCAATTTACAGCCTCCAAAAGGAAACAACCTTGATTAAGTTCATCCTCAGCTCGAAAAGTCGCATGTTTCTGACTTTTTTGTCTTGTTGTCCTTGAATGACTCTAATGAATCTCTAAGCAGCACACAATAGGAACTGTGACATTAACAACGACTGAGGGGGAAGAAATTTTTTTCATTTCGTGTCCTCAGGCAACATGTCGGTGAGCACAAGCTTCTTCATAAGATGGTGTTTCTTTAAACCATGAGGCTGATCCTTCTCTAAGCCACAGCTACTTCTGACTGCCTGGACCTAAAGGATAAAGGCCGCTAATGATCTCAATTTTTCTTGGTGTCGACAAAAGACAAAGGCTATTAATTTATCCCCCTGATACGTATTGTCTGTGTATCCAAAGGCCTTATATATCTTATTTAAAATAAAAATAAAATGACTATAACTACTCAAAATTTCACCCAGATTACTATTTCTTTTTAACATAGTTAGGAAACAACAACTAACCGCTAACATTAGCCGCTGTTGCTCTCTGTTAGCAGACTGTTTAGCTTAAACCATTATTGATTTTGAGAGTTACTTGGACGCTGATCAAAAAAAGTGCTTGCAACAACAGTTTGCATGATCTATTGCGTAACTAGGGACGAGGATTTGTGGCTCCAATTAAGCAGATAAGAGTCAGGCTGTACATTTAATGATACACTTTATAATCCGTCTGGTTGAAAAACATGGGTGTTTTGCTTTTAGAGGTTCCACAGTTTGTGTAGGTGTGTGTGTGGGTGTTGATCGAGCATGTTCAAAAGAGGCGAAGGCGTAAAAAAAGCCAGACAATGAGGTGAAACTGTCCCGTAAGGCTAATGGATATTAGCTGGTAAGTGCAAATAAGGCTAAAGCGGAGCGCGCTGGACGTGTTAATGCTGAAACATACTGCTGCATTAAACACTCCTGAAGGGTGCTGGAAAGCAAAATTAAAAATTGCCAGCAGTACTTGAGTCAAATTAACACCTGCTGAGATACATAAGTTGTTGTTTTGTCGGCCTAGCTGGTGGTTTGTGTGATTTCTTTCCACGGATAGTTTTAGCGGTTGATGAGGGCAGCGAGGGAATGATGGCACAGCGTAACCCTTGCGAAAATGAAAGAGTTCAGAGAGGGTGTGGGGCCTCAATCAAGCCTGATTATAGAGCTGCAGCGGCGCTGGACCGTCTGTGCCATTTGCTGCTTTTATGAAACAACCTTATCAGATGCCATTAACTTTTTCTGTGACTGCGATATAAAGCAGGAAATGTGCTCTGGAACCAACGTCTATGCACTAACAATATAAAACTGAAGCCGAACACGCCGCCGCTGTAATCTGACAAACACACTTTTTTGGTTCGTTGACCTCTCCGCTATTTTTTTGGCTGCCGGGTCATCAGTTTGTTTTTTGGAGTCATGAACTGTAATTAGATTTTGTTCTGATTGCAGGAAATGTCCCTTAATCTCTGAATGTGTCAACAACCAACAACCCTGTTTTTAACGAATGCAACACTTCCTCCAACTCTTAAAGTGACAGTTCAACCCAGAATCAAGAGACCATATTTTTCCTCCGAGCTGTAGCACTATTTCGCTTTGGTGCGAGTTGCAGAGTTTTGGAGATAATAACCATAAAGATGTCAGTCTTCTCTTGGGTATAATAAAATTAGATGGTGCTTGACTTGTGGTGCTTAAAGCGCCAAAAAAACACTCAAGATGGTTCTGAGCAGTTTCATTTAGAGAACTATACAAGGCTAACTAACTAAGCTAACTAGCAAGCTAAAGTTACAGCTCAGCCAAGGAGGGCGCCATTAATTCTAGCATCCTGTATTATCCCCAAGCCTCTCATCCATAGGAAGATGTTCGTTGCCTTCTACGTCGTGATTACGTGTCAACCATCAGGGCTGGAAATTGAAGCCAACATGGAAGTACCAAGAACTGCAGTTCCTCCAATTGCCACTCGCCAAAAGCGAGTCGACCCCAATAACAGCCTGTTTTAAAATGTCCCAAATAGTTTTGGTCTTCATACCTAAGTTATCCGTTCATTACGACACTGATCTTCTCTTGGATGTGTTTGTGTTGTAGGTGCCTTTTGCAATAATATATCTTTGTGTGTAGATAATTGGACGAACAGACTGGAGGGGAGCGACAGATGCTAACGAATCTGTAAGGAGTTATCAGGCAGGCAGCTGCTGAAGCCGGTGAGCTCTGGAGGAAACAGCTGTGGGACGTAAACATCCCAGAGGAATAAACACCCGGAGTCCAGGAGGGTTGTTTTCTAAAACTTTGGGGATTAAAAGTGGATCTATCTTCACTTTCTACTGTAATTCTTTGACAGAAAAGACATTGGAAAGAGAAAAAGACCCGGAGGGCAAAAGAAATATCAGGACTCTTTGGTGAGTTTGGAGGGACGAACCTGAACAAGAACGTGGACACACACCTTCTGGTGCCTGCTGGTATTTGAGGCTTAATTAGTATTCTGGATGTTTTGGGTGAAAAACTCCCTCGAGTAACTTGATTAAATACATGATTCCCAGATAAAAACTTAATGTGAGCTCCTGGAGGAGTTAATAGCCGGAGTAAAGAAGGCACACAGAGTTTATTTCTAAACATTTGGGACTGAAGGTGGATTTATCTTCACTCTCACTTCTCAACTATGAAAAAGTCCACCGTAATGTACTGTATCTCTCTTATCTAACTGTTAGATGGAAGGAAATGTACTTACATTCATGAACTAACAGGAGATGGGGAAAAGGAAGGATTCTGCAGATTGACAGACATTTCAGGACTCTCTGAACACAAATACAGACAAAAGCATCCTCGCTTGCTACCGATAGCTTCTAACTCGGCTTGCTTCAGCTCCACCCACGCTCCACCTCTTTGCCCATCTCTGATTAGCCGGGATCACCCAGGCTGAGCTTCATTTTGGCTCTTCAGAAACCCGTTGTTGATGTCACGGTTGTCGATTGTCGATTATCTGGAGTGGCTGGGTCAAGATTTCTGGAAAGACACGCTGCTGTTGAGTTTTTCAAACGTATTAAATTTGTTTTTTATTGAGCAACACCAGCCGAGTTCCATCCAATTCCATTTTATTTCCGTGGAAAGGCAAACATCTCTACCGCTGATAGCTTCACAACAAAACTCCCAAACAGTCTTGATGGATAAATATGTTTTGTGATTTCGGAGAGGTAGGTGAAATTTCACAGTTGTCTTTGGGACTTGAACCCAGCTGAAAGGTGGCTGCGTCATTTGGCCTGAAAATTCAGCGAATTAGTCCTCTCTGCAGGGATCAATTCCAAGAGAAAGCCTCCAGTAATTACGTGCAGCACGGTTCAGTCAGCACATGTCACGCTTCCATTTGGGCCACTTTCTCCCGTTGCAGCGCCCGGCTCTTACCGCTGTGTGCTGAAGCGTAATGGCTTCAATAATTTAGCCAATTTCTGTGATTGTAGAAAACTTGAAATACCCATCATGCCTTATCGATGCATTGGGCTGTCACACGCACAGTTTGACATTTTGTAGGTTCATTTATTTTTTTTCCTGCCAAAGAGGCGAGTTTTAGAGACAGTGCATTAACTCCAGGTACATCACACGCTGATTAATGAACAGTACTGGACCCAGGTGCAGGAAGTCGGGCAGGGGGAGGCTGTGCAGCAGGGGTGCGGAGGCTCGAATGTTCAGTTCTGAGTGGGAGAAAAACAGGTTGTGCAAGTGAAAATCACTGATTGCCTCTGCTGAGAGCAACAAGAGCTTAACCGGACACAGTTTAGTGAATAATCATGAGGAGTTAAAATCAAAACGCCGCCTGAGGCCAAAGCAGAACTCGGGAGGAATGTGAGCAGAGCAGCACTTTGCCCTCATGTCTGATTGTTTATTTTATTTATTAGAGTTTCTCTGGGAACACCCACTCTTCCTGGGAGCTATACAAAAAAAACTGTTCAATCCAACATGTGCTTTGGCCGCATGTGCTTATCTAACAGAGTTAATCCAATCCAGTGTATTAATCAGTGGAGTGTTTGTGAATGATATCTCAATTAGTTATTAGTTATTTTCATATTAATGCTTCCTTTGCAACCTGCAGGGCTTCCGTAGCTCCTCCTGTTCGTCCTTAACAGTGTTATTTTTGTATTGCTTGGAAAAACCCTGCTGCGCTATTTTATTGATTGCTTTTAAAGGTCCTAGTTGTAAGAAAAATGGATTATTGAATCACATTTCTTGTCAAAAACGGAGGCTTTGGGATGGCAGTCGACCCGTCCTACAATCCCAAAGCATCAGTTTCTGAAAAGGGTTTGAAGATGTTGGGAGTGAGGCCCAAACATATTTTTTTCTCTAACAAATAAGGAGTTTAAATTGAGCTGTTGGTGTTTTAATATTTGGTGCATTTGTTTCCTGTCGACGCCGTTACGTTACTCAGCTGTTTTGTTGTGGTTTTGGCAGTTTAATATAAGTTTTGTAGATGTTTTAATGTAACGTTAATCACTGTTACGTGACATGTGAAATTTATTATTTTGCATGTTTGGGGATTTTACAGTGCATATTAATGTTACTGCAAAACATTCTTATGTTTAGGAAAGTAAGTCACATCTACACCATGAACGCTAGAGAGAATACTTATTGTTCTTAGCTTCTTAAAAACAATGAAGGCAAATATCCTCAATCAGCTCTTTACTCATTTACTCTGCCAACATTAACATTAATTTGCTGTGAGCTTTGTGTTTTTGTCATTTCAACATGGTATTGCACAGTTAAATGCGGTTATTGCCGCATTTGTTAACAAATATTTATAATAATTCAAATAGACAGCAAAGAAGAACGCTTATAAAAGTAGCATTAAAGGAAGAAGTTAAAAGGAAAATGTAATGGTATCTGAAAGGAAGATATGTAGTGATGGCCAGACAACTGCAAAGAAGACACCAACAGAGAGTTTTAATGCATTTAAAGTAGATCATTTTTGGTTTAATATAAATTAGATTTACATGCTTTAATGCCCCAAAAACATTAGTTTTCTCATAATGTCCAATGCTACAGCACTGTCTCTTTAAGGCCCCCCCGATAACCTCCTCTGATTGGTCAGCTCTCACACGCCTGAGTCGGTTCACAACAACAGGGCAGCTGCGCTAAATCAATTCTTACGTGCCACACTAGCCAAAAGGCATAAATTACGCAAAATGTGTGACATGGTGACGCAGTGTGATGTCACAAAGTCACGGAATTAGAGGCGGGGCTGCTGACGAGGCGTTTAAGGAGCAATGTTTTCTGTGGGAGAGAGGAGCTTCTTTAACCTTAAAGATATTTTATATGCACAAGAAATAAAGCACTGCAGGGAAGGGGAAAAAGATAAAGCATTAAAAAAAAACTTTAACTCTTGATAAATATTATTTATTATCTTCTGCACTTTAAATGTGATTTTTACATATTCATATATTCATATATGACTATGAAACATTAGAGAAGTTTTTACATGTGTAAAGACCCTAAAAAAATGGTGAAAATCAGACTTTACGAGGTGTTCATGTTCACAAACTTGGCTCCAGATGATTGTGCTGCTCTGTAAATGCTGCAGGAGTTGGCTAATGTTGCAGTTTCAGCTTGCCACCTGGGCTTGCTGTGCGACCATGGCAACCACAGAAACTACCGAGAGGGAAATAATGCTGGAGCTGAATTTACTGGTATCTGAGTTCTCTGGATTATACAAACCTTTACAGCAGCAGTGAAAGGAAGAGAAACAGGAGCTGAGCAACATCATCTCTATAGTTTAATCATCGATTTTTTTACACCACTCAGTGTAAGACATGCTGCACTAACTCAAGCCATATAACACTAGATTTATTGAGCAGTTTTTAAAATGGCACAAAATACTGAATCATCTTTTGCAAGAGACCGTTGACAACAGTACAGCAGAGATAAACAACATGTACAGTCTGCAAGGTACATCTCAAGAGTGTGACATGGAGAGAAAAACACTGCCGGTCCAAATCTGTCTGCAAATGTTGTAAACATATTTTTCTCGCTGAAATGATTCCTATTTTTAAAAGACAAGTTTTTGTTGGTAATGCATTATTTCTTTTTTACATATAGATGCTGGCTGTGCTCTTCACAATCTGTCTTTGTGTGAGACTTAAAAGCAGATTTCAAAACATGCTTGTTTAACTGGAGTAAGATTTAAAGGTGTGATTTGTAAAAACATGACCAGAATTTGAAGTTAGCTCCAAAAACATAAAGGGCAGGAAATCACCAGAGTAACCAACAACTGCTGCTCTTTCCGACCTATCTGTGGCTGCAGCTAGCTACCTTTAGCTAATTAGCTCATGCCTCAGTTATATGTGAGGCCAGTGGTCCTAGAGTTTTTTTTTTTCAGATCATAGGGGGTTGACTAAACAACAAACTGGGAATAAAAAAAAGCCTACAAGACCAAAAGAGGTCAGTTTAAAGACAGCAGGTATGGAGGCGATTTACAGCGGCTCTGACCAGGACTATGACAAGACACAATAAGCGGAGGCAGGAGAGGCATAAAGCAGCAAGTACAGGGGAAATTGGACCATCGCTTCTTGTGGTACAAAGTGGTATTATGACAGGACAGTCAGAGGCTAGCTATTTAGCATGCTAACTTCAGTAGGCATCTCTGCAACACAGTACATAGATGTCTTTGACGTTCACACTCTTGTTAATGTTTTTAACTCAAATTCTGGCCATCTTGTTGCTTTCAACAATATCCTTTACTTCTCTTTTCATTTGACTTTTCTTTATGGTGCTTTTACTGACTCCATTTCATTTGGACAACAAATGTGACATGTGCTGGGAGATTAAAGCTCTAAACCAAAAAGAGAAGACGAGGATTTCTGACAGCTTCTATTGATACATAACTTAACATCTGTGAAACACCCAGAAGTTCTAAAATTTGGCACCATGTATTACGACAGAAATCATTACCAATAGACTTCAAACTTATTTGTGCTCGTATGTGTTGAAAAGAATCCACAGCACCGAGTAGACGGATGCCTTCAGTTACAAACGAAGAACAAAACCTCTGGAATACATAATGGATTAACTCCCCGCCGCGGCGCACGGTGGTCGAGATAAAATCCCAAAGCCTCATTTTTCCTCTGAATTTCGGCTCGCATTCTGACAGCTCCCTCATCTGAACTCATAGTGCAAAATGAGATAACTGGCTAAGTAATTCTGCTGCGGAGCCTGGCGGAGTCAGTCAGCCATTTGTTCATGGTAATGGGTTCCCCCTCTCTCAATGAAGTAGCACTGTCTGTTAGCAGGAATTAACCTGATAATGAGTCTTAATTAATCACTTTCATATTAAATTATGAATATTTTTTTGCTGTCATAGGTCCTATTGAGTAATACGAGACTTTAAATAGGATTGGAAAATACACCATTTTCATATTATAATAAGGGATATCCCATATTTTATAAACTACAAGTAGATTAAAGCTGCAAGCGGTGACATCAGGCCGTAACACCGCGGCAGGATTTGCGGTCCATTGGCCAGACTCAATGTGACTTCCTGTGACCAGATAACACTTACTTACAATACATTAGGGTTAATTAAATCAAGACTAGAACGCACCATAAATATGTCCTGCAAATCAAAGAATGACTGTCATAAAAGACTTCCTGTTGCCAGCAGGCGCAATGACTGAAATAACTTCTAATTCGCATGTTTAAGTGTTTCGGCAGGACTCCACTGGAAAGAAAGACTGGCCCATTTTCAAAGAAGTTATAGCAGAACAACTTCCTGTTTCATGGCGAGTAATTGTTTGCAACTGCATATTACGGCATGTAGAGGTATTTATCAGGCCATGAGTCATGGGTTCACCATGTGCAGTTAAGTTACAGCGACTTCCTGTTTCACTACAAAACACAGCTATTCGCCTCAACGGTCCCGGCCTTACACGAAAACTCAAGCTTCTAATACATTTTTAAGCAGAGTTGTGAAGATTGCCCTGACAGGATCAGCAGTCCATCAGGTTAAACCTGCAGGACAAGTTTCTTTATGTACAACACGTGATACCAGAAATGAGCACTAAATTAAACATGGCTGACTTCCTGTTGGGTTTAGGAAGTGTTATCAAGAAACCTTTTTTAGGTCCATGGGTGATACACATGTGTACCAACTTTCATACATATAGGAGATTATAGGAGACATACAGGAGACTTTCAGAAGGATCGTTTGGTGCTCGGGCCCTAATAAGGACTAGAGGGCAGTATGACAGTAAATTCAATTTGTCTAAGTGGTATATGGAGGTGAGTGATGGCAGGGCCATAAATTACACTGACGTAATGTAAGTGACTGTGATGCAGAGCAGCTCTGTGTCCTGGTGCCACAACGTGATCTCATATGACAATAAATCTGAGGTCAATGTGACCGGTTAAAGTGCGGATGCGGGGCATGTCCATGTGCTTGAGAGGTTGAGTTGTTCTTTGATTGTTTTATTTTTCCGCTGTGTTTTCTCCCTAATGAAGCCTGAATTCCTGCTGATGAGTCACATCTGTATGTAGCTGAGTGTAACAAAGAGAAATACAGGACAAATGCACCCCAGCAGAGCCAGAAACTTTAGAGAGAAAAAACAACAACACTGTCTTCAGATGTGACCTTCTGTTGGTCAATAGTCAATATGTCAATATGTCAATATGTCAAGACAAAGTCAATATGTCAAGACAAAGAACAATTTTTCTGCTTTTGCTTTTTGCAGTCAAGCAGCGAGCTAACGCGCTATCAGGGTGTTCAATGGTTGAAACTGTGATGAAGTATCACAGGAACATTTAAGAGTAAAATGGGTTATTCAAACTTTTTTCTAAATAGACCACAAGTTACATCAACACCACTCGGAGAAACAACAATGCAGAATTGTAATCAAATAGAAAATGTGTCATTTATAGTCATGCTTTACATTTATAAATGACTATTTCAGATGGCAGTCTGCGGTTGCCTGTTGTTGCACGGCACTTGATTTAATATTGATAATGCTTTAATGTGTACTGTCCAGATTTTTGGAAAAACTGTTCCTGGACCCAACTCTCTTCTACAAGGTGTAATAGACACCGTCCAAAACTAGAAGCTTCTCCACGGCGAAAATAACGTCTCTCTGCAAGAGAGCCCGGCCCAAATGGAAAATAAATTAGTCATCTGAAAAGCAGGTAACAGCTCTAGATTGACACACTTAGCTACTCTTGCTTTCTTGAACCGAGGAAAATGCCCACGATAATACGCCAGTGGAACACGTTATTTTAACAGAGCACGGGGTCGGTATCTCATTATCAGCACTGAGCTGGGTGAGATCTTGTCTCTCTGCTTTTAACTTGCCCATTAAACATTCCCCACTGTTCTTCCATCCAATCCTTCCACAGTTTTGGCACCAATATCACATAATCGGTATATTTCAATCACAGTGTCCTCAAAGAGAATAATGGAAGAGCTTGTTCCATTCGCTGACCGCCTGCGAATCTTTAAACCCACATAGCCGAATGAGCAAGGTATCCATCAGTAGCCATGGTGATAGTTGACTCCCTGCTCAAGATGGAGAGTGGCAAGGTGCCTCAAGACTCATCTCATCGTCGTCCCATGCGCTGTCCCCTCTACAGCTGCAGGGAGGACTCCAGCTGGTCGTCTTGGCAGCTCTTGAGATGACTTGCCAGCCAGTGTCTGTTATCGTCTCTGGGAGAAAACAGTCTTATCTCTGCAGGCCTGTTGGTAATTTACTGCTGACTCTAACGTTTTGATTAGTAATTCCCTGTGGAAGGAAAATGTTAGACTTCGGGATGAAATCTTTGCTGTTTCAATTAAATAAACCATGCATGCATTCACATTTGTACGTGACATTTCAGCGATACGTCTCATGGCTTTCATGTTGGGAGCTGGAGGGGATGGTGGTGGATTTAAACAAGGAGGCTGCCGAGCCAATGACTGTCAAGACTGGGTTTCAACATTTGAAAGTGCTCTATTGGACGTATTTTTAGGACAATTTTTAGCCGTGTTTATAACAACAAATTGGATGTTTTTAAGACGACACATTGTTATATAACAACGACTGAATAGGTCGATTGTCAGCGACTTCCAATATATTTCACCGTCCACAAAACGACATGACCAGCAACAGGTGCAGCCGCAGTTTGGTTCGGTTTTGGCACTTAAACTTATAATGTTGTACCTGCACAACATTCAGGACTTACGTCAATGTAGGGATGTTAGTAAATCATGTTAATAAGTTCAAAGAACTCACCGTTGACTTGTTGTTTCACACTGGACACAAACAGCGTTCTCCTGAATTAAAGTCCTGTGCTCGAGCATCCGTCCCAAATCTCTGTCTCATTCCGTCTTTTTGCTCTTTATTCTACTGCTTCTTCCTTCTTTAGAGCTGCAAGAGGTCACAAATGTAAATAAGGGTCGTAAAAAGCTTCTTTCACAGTCAGCCAATATAGTTGTTTTAAGGTGAGACATCTCCTTTTGTTTTTGTGACGACCAAAGCAAGTATTTTAAGCCAAAACATGATCTTATCCTAACCCTAACCGACACATCCTTGGTTTTGCTGAATCATCAATTTCCAACCTTTTCAGTGACAACTGAGTTGACTGTATCTGTGAAAATTAAAATAAACAGTGCAAATGTGTTTTTGGTTCTGATATCCATAAACAGATGGGACAACAGGTGTCAGCAGAGCGGATTACCAAGAACACTGCTGTCACAATTTCAAATCGTCGGTTCTGAGTCTTCTTTGGGCTGCTGAGCTGAACCAACCAAGTTTAAACTCTCAAGTCTGAGCTTGGTCTGCTCGGCATTATTAAAGGCCTTGTGTCTCTGTCTCCATTATCTCTCTGTGTCTCTCTCCAAGGTGCTTAAACAGTCAAATTCAGTCTCTGTTTCTAAACTGAACAGCGGTGGAATAAGCAATCAAAGTACTCCGCGACAAATAAAAAGATATGTTGAAAATTCATCAGTTGTATGTCTTGACAAAGCTGTGCTAGTGTTCTGGTTAGGGTTTCGGAGAAGGCCATTTCTCGTCTTATAATATCTAGTTTTGTCGCCACAAACACGGCTGGAAATTGTACCAAGATATCCAGAAAAATATCAAGTATTTTCACACTTAGAAATATTGAAACACAGGCTTGAACTGTGGTCACTGGCTTGGCAGCCTTCTCACAGAGTGGTATGAAAGAATTTTACTGGAAAGAGGTATTAAAACATGTTCAATCTGAAATGTTGCTAGCAACTAAAGCTGTTCGGATGTAGTGGAATAGAAGTATAACGTGAAATGTGTACTTATTTGAGTAAAAGTACTTTGTCATGACTTACACGTCACTATTACTACTACTACTGTACCTCTAATGACAGAAAGCTGTGCGTCATTGCAACAAGGTTACAGAGAAAAATGTAAGTAGATGATAAACAACCTCGGGCCGAATAACTCTGCAGGACATCAGCAACATGTCCTTGATTGTGCTGACTCAACAAGTCATGAATCATAAATCCCTTTAAAGTTGCTGCAGCCCGATCCCTGGACTCAGACTGTACATCTTAGTTCTGCGTCAGTTCTATAACACCAGCCCCACAGCAGTGTTGTATTGTTCGGTCCAGACATCTACTGCTGTGCTCGTTTGTTTCAAACTATTGATCTTTAAAGAAGCCGTTGGAGAAAGTGGCACAGTTCCCCTTCATTTCATCAAGAAGTGCCTTTTCCACTCTCCGCAATCTCAACTCAAAGGTCAGCCATGCTATTATTTTGTTTTTTCCTTGTTGTTGTGACTTTGTTTAGGTCAGTTGTACTGAGAAACACTGTTTCTCCACCAGAGAGAGGTCACTTTCATGTTTCTGACTTGTTCAGAAGACAATCATGACACCCAGAAGCCTCACAGTAATTACCAATTACTGATTTTCACATTTCACATTTGAGTTTTGGCCGACATCATTATGCAGTTCCATCTGAACTGAAAAACAAACTGAAATCTCTGTGCAGGGATCCTGTGACTGTTCACCACGCCTGAAATCTGTGGCTTTCTGAATTAGTATTGTTGGATTGTCTTGTCTTGTCTTTAATACTTCTGTATGTATTTTACTTGTGACTATATTGTCTCATTGTGTCCCTTTCTCTGTGGGAATGTTAACACTGACTTCAGTTGTAGTTTATTCCTACACATTCTCACTCCTAACTTGTCAAATACGGCAACAAATGACGCGGTAGATACCCCTCTAGTGATCTTTCTGCACGATAAGTAGTATGCAACACTTGGTTAGCCTTGCAGACAAACTCTTCATATACAGTATAACATATTATGGCTGAAGGTCAGGTTAAAACTACTTGGTTAGCTTTAGCTAACAAAACTACTTGGTTAGGTTTACTTAACAAAAGTACTTGGTTAGGTTCAGGCAACAAAACTACTTGGTTAGCTTTAGCTAACAAAACTACTTGGTTAGCTTCAGCTAACAAAACTACTTGGTTAGGTTTAGCTAACCAAACTACTTGGTTAGCTTTAGCTAACAAAACTACTTGGTTAGGTTTAGGCTTCAAATTACTTTGTTGGGTTAAATAACCAAAACCACTTTGTTAGGTTAAGGCTCCGATCTAATCTTTACTAATCTAAGTTGAGTAACTTGCTTTCATAACATCAAATCACACTAAGTCACACATGCGATGCAAACTTCAGTCTTTGGAGGAAAACTCCAGTGTCTGACCGGCCAGCCAGCCCTGCTGACTCAGGCTTTTCTTGTTCTTTATAATGCTGCAGTGATCTTCAAGAAGTGAGTGGAAGGGTTCCTATGACAAAGTTAGAAAATATGTGGTTAGAGCATTTTTACTGCAAAACTTTCTCACTTTGTCTTTATTGTTTTTTTTCTGATTTAAAGTTTTAATTCCTCTTTTTCTTTACCATAAAAAGGTTAGCCCTCCTATTCTCTGGGAACTTTGCAAGTCTTTTCTAAGAGTCTCTGCTCACACAAAGACAAAGGCCAATCTGAGTCGCATTAAGCTCTCAGTAATAAAGTATTAATCTTCATTGAGTGCAACAATTTTCTTTTGCAGTCAGTTGTTGCACTCCTGGCCTTTCTTTGTGTCTTTTAAACGGAAAAGAAAATGCACACATTCCTCGTGTCCGGCGTCTTTTTATCGCAACAAAAGACACTGTGGTACCTGTCAGCCTATGTTTCCATCACTCCAGCGATTGTTCCAGCATGCAACAGCAGAGTGATGTAATTCTGTCACTGTGATTTTCCTCATGCTCTCTGCAAGCCTTCAATCCAGCTGCATGCTATAGGCGCTTAATGCAGCAGCACAACTGTGATCCCAACAGGTGGGCTGCTTCAGCTTCACCAAGACATGACATGAGATGAAAGCATAGCCGGAACAGATAAAGACAGAACAAAACACTTGCTTGGACATACCTGCAAATGTCAAACATAATTGTATACAATCGCCGTCAGAGTAAAAACACAACAAATATACAAGAGTGCTTCTCCGTTTCCAGGGAACATCTTAAAAGAGATGCTGTATGATATTCTCGGCTTTCTAAAATGTGTTTCCTGAAAGGCTGTGTTTGCGAAAATGTTGTGTTTTCTGATATAATGTATCCTCTCAAATATTTTTTGTTGAAATGTGTTTTGTGATATTAAATGTGTGTCTTCTGAAAGGTTGTTTCTGTGTCTGTGTCCTCTGGTGTTTGTCACAGCCAGTTCTCATCAACGTTCCCTTTAAATGAACAGCGAGAATTAATTAAGATGTATCTCATGTGTATCACATGTAAACACAAAGTACTGTCCAAAAGTGCAGCAAAGGTAGATTTTGGGCAACATCTCCACATCAGATACGAAGTTCGGGATTGTTTTTCTGTCCAGTCACTTGCTCTGCACCTTCACCATGGCAACATCTTTTAAAAGGCATTTCATAAGGAGGTGAAAACCTTGACTGTGGTTTCCTTTAGTGTTTTTCTAATCACAAAATCTCTCTCTAATGCATTATGCTGATTCGATTCTCCAGCTGGAACAAGGAGGAGCATCATGAGGGTTCCTTCTTCACAGAAAGGGTGGTAATGGAGTTTTTCTATATTTTAATTTAACAGTATTCAGTCTTGGCCAGAACTCCCACTCAGCAGCACTCTTAGTATTAACTGTTAATAAATGATTGGCACCTCCAGCGCTGCTTCAAGACAGTTGTATTAATGACTAATGGCTGTTTACTTATTTTGTTCTCGTGTATTAAATCAGCTTTAAATGCACTGAATACAAAGTGGTGCTCTCGGCTTGTGCTTTTAAAAGTGTGTTAAGGGGTGACGAAGAATGTTTTACAACTTTATAGCTACATATAGAGTGGTAATGATTACTTATATATTTCTCCAGTTTTCACTCCCCACAACCATACACCAAGCTCAGCACAGCACAGATTGGAGAGTGACAATCATAAACTTTACGTCTGGCGGACATTAGAGAAAACAAGTCTGCATGTTTTATATGTAGCTGGATGGTGATTACTGATATATAATTCTCCATAAGTCACTCCCCATAACCATGTGCCAAGATCAACACAGGAGAAATTGGGGAGTGACAATCACAAATTTTGCCTTTGGACCTTAGAGCAAGCAAGTGTGCACATTTTACATATAGATGGGTGGTTATTAATCAGAAAACGTTCCACTCCCCCAAACCTAACACAGATTGGGGAGTGACAATCATAAATGATGCCTTTTGGGGACTTCAGAGCAAGTAAGCACATTCAATATGTGGTTTGGGGTTGAATTTATTAATGTATAATTCTGGTCTTGTCATTTCCCTTAGCCATACACTACACACAGCACAGCAGAGTTTGGGGAGTGATGATAATAAATGAGCAAACGGGGCACATTGTACATGAAAAAGTGGTCGAGGGTTTTATTAATTTCTTTATAAAATAGACGCTGTGATGAGAGGTGCAATCTCCAGGGAGACAGTGAAAACTTTTTTTGTGAGATGTTGTGGATTCATGAGAGAATAAATATTTATTTAGTTTTGTTTTTGTCTTTTCAGTTAATAACAAAGCCCACTGCTGTACTTCGCTGTCGATTGGTGCCATTGAGAAGGGAAAACAAAGCCGGCACACTACACTTAACGAGGGTTCGATACCTCGCCGTTAAAACAAGCAGAGCGAACAACCCTCGAAATAAAAGAAATCAAATCGAGACAAGCACGAAATAGACAAATTTTGTTTTGTTCTCTTGTTGTAAAAAATGATTCACACTTTCTGAGGCCGTGTGGGAGGCAAACAAGAGTTACTTGTCAGACTTCACCTTGAGACGTGTGCTGAGCCTACAAGCGTTTGGATGGAGGTGGCTTTTGTACAGCAGGAGTGGAAAGTCTTCGCAGTAATGACAGAGCAGAAGAAGTGAATGAATATCTTGTCGTTGAGAGGGCTCTGCTATTGCAGAAGGTGCATTCAATGAATGTTGTACGTGTTTTTTTAATTCATAAGCCATTATAAAAGCATATCTCAGCACGATTAGTAGTTACGTTATCAGATACTCAGAGTGCATACGGTGACACACACTCAGTAACTGCACAGATGTCTTTGTCTGCTGATCTCAAAGGAAAGTCAACACAGTGAAACTGAAAGGTTTGTATAACTAAACCGCAGCAAACGTCAAAGCACAACACAGAGTGACAATCTTGTCTGACAGTGTCATTCCTTGTTCAGATCACCCTTTCATCTTGTCCTTGTTCTGCTGTTCTTTCTTTTGTCCCTCTCTCCAAAATGTTTTCATTCCCCTATTTCACCATGAACCCAAACACCTACAACAACGCAGAATCCCTGCGTACGTATACATACGTAGACTCAAGTATGAGGCAGTGGTGCAATGTTAAAATGTATATTTAAGGTATTTTATTGGTAATGTTTCACTATTTGACTCTACGATCAATATCACTAGTTGTATGTTAAGTTTTAATCTAGATACTTTACACCTTATCTATATTCTCATATTGGAAAGAGAAGAAGCAGTAAAAACTTCAAAAAAACAAAAACAAACCAGTTTCTTCATGTTGCAACTACAAGTTTATTTAGGTTATATTAAATCTTATCTGCTTAGGTTTAGACACAACAAAACACTTGGTTGGGGTTCGGGAAACATCATGTTTTGGCTGAGAAGTACCTGAATCACCGTCGAACATGCTGGAATAACATGAGTCAACAAGTTTTAGACAAACTTGTGGAGTCCATGCCAGCTTGAGTGCATGCTGTCCCTGAGTAAAACAACAAATCTGATGCCTCAAACAAATTTAAAAAGAAGTATTCTAAGTAGTGGTCCCAGACTTTTATCACCCTGAGAGTTCATATTGTTCGGCTTGTGATTGCACTAAAGTGGTTTATAATACCTCAGTGATCCCACTGTATTTAACTCCATATTATGTCCTGTAATTAAATAACCTCTTGGAAACAATTATTGTCAAATCAAGAGCTGAAAATTACCATTAGTATACTTTGAATAATAACTGCTGTCTTTTATGATTATAATTATTTATAAAAAAGATAATTACTGCACTGTGACACTGACTGCTACTCTGCCTCCCACAAATGAATCAAAGCCTGAATGCATTATCCCCATGAGAGAGACACCGTCTCTTCACTGCAGGTTATCCATCTGCATCATCCCCTGACATCCATTCTGAAATCTCAGCATCTTGTGCGCCAGCGTGTGATAATATCGATTCGTCATCAGCAACCGGGTCGCGGGCTGTTTTTGATGGAAGCCTTTCAGCTTGATAGTTATTAATCAATACGACAGGAGACGTCTTGTAAGCAAGCTAAACATGTTGCTGACTAACTGAGAGGGTTTGCGGAGAGCTGGAGATACATTTCATCACCAAATCCATGATGATAATTTGTTAAGGCAGCGTTCTCAACATGACATGTATGATTTGTTGAACACTATCAGGAACAGCGATATGAGAAGTCAGCAAGAACAGGATGTACTCAGGAAGAAAAAGACTAATGTGATTTTGGTCAGTTATTTCAATTTTCCAGAGGATTAAGCCAACAGAGTTTGGTGATCCCCCAACTTTTTCTCTTGTGCAACCATGAGGTCACTTTTATGGTACTTTGTTAAAGAAATCCCCACACAGTAACTTCTTTACTTACTTCTTTTCCCATTTGATTTGGTTCTTGCATTTCTGATATGGCGGTTATTCGCCATCGTTTCCCCTGTAAACACACCGACCTCTTCGACCTCCTTCATGGTCGCCTGTTGCTGTTCTCTGGGTTTCAGCTCTTTGTTTTCAGATTGTCTCTGAGCTCTTTACAACCGAGAACAGACACTTAAGGTCCCATCAAGCTCCCTCACTCTTGGTGTCCAGTGGACTGCCAGCATTTATTCTGTTTTTTGAAAAACTTTCCTGAAACAACTGAGGCTTTCTTCAAACAAAAATGGTTGCGGCAAGCCAATCAGATTCAGAGTAGGGCGTTTCCTGGCAAGAAAGCAAAAGGATCAGTAATAACGCTTCATTGTGTGCTCATTAGCATAAAAGTATTTAATAACCACATTTGCATGCTAACACATTAAACTGAGATGGTAAACGTGGGAAACATTACACCTGCATGGCAGCGTCGTTGTGGGCATTAGGAGCCTTTCAGCGCGGTAATGTTATCGTTCAGCTCAAAGCTCAGAGGAAAGATCACACCTGCGCTTTTTGGATAGTTCGAAAAGGAACAGAAATTATATGTTTTTTGTTAAAATATGAAAGCCTCTTGCTGATTACTCTGTCGGCACACATTTGTTTCCCATCATCAGACAGGTGTTGACTACAAACTGTTTAATTCACTGCACCTCATGAATGTATTGATGAATTAGAAAAACATCTTTAATTTTAATCTTTTTAATTTAATGGGTTTGCAGCATCTGTGTTCCTTTCACGATCTGAACAAAGCTGAACCCAGATGTCCCAGGTAGGTGTCAAATGAATACCTGCAGGGAATCAAACTGCATCTGAGTCACTTCATCTGTCAATAACAATGTTTATCTCCAGAAGTATTCAACTGTCAAGTTATGCTGTACACAACGCCATATTTCTGGACACTATAAACTTCACTCACTGATATCTCGGTTTAGCAGCTTTCATTAAAATCGCTTGGCATTCTTTCTCAGTCGCCTCCTGCCAGATTCCTTAAGAAAGCAGCCTGTGCTGTCAGGTAAGCTCCTCATATTGCTTTGTTGCTCTTTTGTTTTTGTTTTTCTGCACATACTGGTAGGTAACAGAGTAAAAATACTTTTTAACAGTTATCTATACTTTACATCGGAGCACAAATATCTGAACTTTGTCCTCCTTACATTTCCAAAACAGGCGCGTTACTTTAGTTTGATGCATTTTAGGGGAATTACAGAATATTTTTATTTGGCGTCATCGCACGCCGCCTTCCCAACATCACAAGACTGACTGATGTCGACCTATCAGAGCACATTTTACACTTTTACAAAGACGTAAAAGCCGTAAGAAGCCGTAAACAGGCAGAGAGGGAGACTGGAATGTGGAGAAAAGGCGTGTTAGTGTCTCGTATCTGCAGAGAGTTTCTGATTTTCTCTCTTTGTTGCTGCTCGGGACGCTTTACCAACCCAACATGTGTCTGTTTGACGTCCTGGGAATGAGACTCAACAATCAACTGTCTTTGTGGTGCGTTCAGGAACAACTGGGACAAAATCCTACTGATTCTACCTTTAACTTTAATAGTCTTTGAATTCTATTAATATGACGTGAGCTTCAGTTAGCTTTGACCACAAATGTCCTTCAGAGGGAAACTTTTTACTCTGATACTCTGAGTACATGTCAGAGCCTGTACTTGAATCAGTACCAGAATATCTGCACTTTTACTGGAGTGAAGAATGTGTGGACTCTTGCCACCTCTACATCTTGGCTTTAGACTCATGACTGTGTGAAAGCACTGTTATTCAAATGTCTCTTTCGTCAGGAAACTGAACTGAAATGCACATCACGAACACAACTTCATCCAGCTGCCAGTATTCACTCTGCTGCTTGCTGATTGCTTAATCACATACACCTCTCCCTGTCGCTTCGGATCCAGTATCTCCCTCCTGCCCTGCATTAAACCCTTCCCCACTATTCCCATCACCTCACCATCTCTGCCCACGTGCTCACCCATTCCCCGTTGACCTCATTAGTCTTGCAGATTACAGTATATGGCAGCCAACTTCCACTGCCTTGGCCGAATTGTCCAGTTTGTGTTCACCGTAGCTTTCCAGCCATTGTTCTGCCTGCATGATCCACAGATTCATGATTCCCTGCCCAACCCCTCACGCTAAAAGCCTGATCTGGCTGCAAACAGGGTGTTAGAGAGATGTGCAACACCACTGATATCCCTTCCTTTCTTTTATTTCCTGTTCCCTTCCTTTCCTTTCCTTGCTTTATGTTCCTGTGCTTTTCGTTCCTTTACTTTCTTTTTCTCTCATTACTTTTCTTTTCCTTCCCTTTAATTGCTTTATGTTCCCGTTCATTTCATTAATTTCCTTTCATTTACTTTCACTCCCTTTCCTTTCATTTCCTTCCTTTGATTTCCTTTCTTGTCATTGCTTAATGTTCCTTTCCTTTTCCTGTTTCCTTTTCTTTACTTTCCTGTCTTTTCTTTTCACTGCTTTATGTTCCTGTCCATTTCATTCCTTTCCTTTCCTTTCCTTTCCTTTCCTTTCTTTTCATTGCGTAATGTTCCTTTACATTTTGTTTTGTTATTTTCCTTTCTTTTAATAACTTTGTGTTCCTGTCCATTTATTTCCTTTCCTTTCCTTTGTATCGTCAACATTTGAACAAAAGCTTAATAAAATCACATTCTGTAGTTGTGAGAATTCTTGAGGAACTCTTGTTGTTTGAACATCAACACAAACAGTTTAGAGCGATGTGAGTCACTTTCCCACGGGCAGTGACAGTGATTAATGTCGGCAATAGATGCTCTTCCTCTCTCTCTGTATCCTGACAATGCCTGCCGGAGCCGAAGACCTCGCTGATGGAGGTCTGTCTCGTCTTAGCAGCACATTTCCTCTCCTCTTCTTCAGATCGCCGCTACAAAACCTCATTAAAGTCTGTACTCTGATTGAATCTCAGATGCTTATTATGGTTTGTGCGCTCACCACAGCACCTCTCATCATCCCCTCTGGTTGCTGGCAGCAGCGAGGAGTGTGAATGACGGCGGTATCTAATTTGTTTCAGTGTGAAATGAGAAGAGCTGCACTGTTAGTAGTTTTATAGTTGGCAAATATCTCCGTGTTGTTATTACTTTAACTTCTGGCCCGACTGTGTGACAATTGCTTCTTCACACTTGAAATCCATATCTTGACACCTTTTCAAATGCGATGCGTATTGTCTTGTGGATCCGGTGTTAACACGTGAAAGGGCGTTAACATACAGCCTGTTTCCACTCACTCTAGAAACGTCCCTGTTGTGCCAGAGGTCATCGTCTGAAAAACAATCATCTAGGTCGACTGTGAACGCAGCTTGTTCATGTTTCTTATTAGACTGCAACCTCGATTGGCTGTAGTAATTATTACAGCAGCAAAGGAGGAAGTCAAGTAGTACAATGCGGATGGATGAAACAAGCCACGGACTTTCACCCAGGAGATTACGATTCGTGTCAAGTGTGAAATCAAAAGCCAATGGTGAGTTATTTCGCACAGTTAATTAACATCACGTACATTACGTAACAGAACTTACATAAGTCACAGGGATGTTGCATTTCAGACCACAATGTTGTCCTAAACAGAGTAGGTTTTTTTGCCTGTATGATACTGCAAGAAGTCGCAGAAACACTATTCAGTCGTTAAGGGATGTGGGTCTGAAGCTTGTGCAGCAGTAAATCTTGAATTACTGATTTCTGACGTATGCCGTTGATTGATGGTCAGATCAATTTTATGCTATCCAAGTGCATGTTGTTGCCAAATTTGTAGAAAATGAGAATGAGACAAATGGATGGGCTTTCCCGCTGGACACCAGGTTTCACATCTCAAGTCTGACCGAGAGTCAAGTTGTATTTGCTTTTAAGTCATGTTATGTAAATTAACATACTGCGTCACTTATTTATGTTAGTTAACCAAACTGAAACTGGTTATTTTAACCCAAATTACTATCCTTTCCTAAACCTAACCAAGTAGTTTTGGTGCTGAACCAAGTACCAACCAAGTACTTGTGATTCCTAAACCTAACAGGTAGTTTAGTTTCCTAAACTTAACCAAGTAGTTTTGTTGCCGAAACCTAATCAAGAAGTTTTGATTACTAAACCAAAACAAGTAGTTTTGTTTCCTAAACCTAACCAAACCACAGTTGTTTGACACTGTTAATAACAGTCCAAAAGTCATAATATGTCATAATACATGAACTGTTTTTCATCAAGCTTTATTTTCAAAGTCTAACAGGACGTTTCTTATTTTTTATAACCATTCATTTGGGAGTGAGAACACATTGTGTATCACTCTACCTGCAGTTTATCATTCAATGTCTTGACTGTTTCAACTGCTGGGTTTAACCCCTAAGATACTAGATTTTATTTCATGTTTTTTTGTTTGTTTGTTTGTTTGTTTTTTAAATATTATAACTTCAGCTTAAAGGTTCAAATATATTGTAGTCAAAGTGTAACGGCCCCTGAAATCCATTCAGTTTAATCTGCTCATTCATGTGAGTCGAGTCGAGTCGGCTCCTCCTCCTCCTCCCATCAGAGAGCGGATAGGACAGAAAACCAGCAGGAGGGTTCAGAGCTGTGTGTGTGTGTGTGTGTGTGTGTGTGTGTGATATAATACTAGAGCGAGAGACAGAGAGAGAGAGAGAGAGAGAGGGACGACCACAGCAGCTTATAAAGTGATGATCCGCCTGCGCTCACGCAGCACGTTGCTTCGCTCTGATCTCTCAGCATCTTCTGTTCCTGCTCACTGTTAATCAGTCGCACACATGCTGCTCTCCTGCTCTCACCTTTCATTCAGCCCTTTTATCCAACTTCTAACTAAAGTCTAATTTCCTCCTGAGTGGAGAGATGAGAGGAGAGCTGTGGGATTGTTTTGTGCTGAGAGTAACAACAGCAGCAGATGTCTGAGCAAAATTGCTTTTCTTGGAAAGCCTGAAGAGTGAAGGAGGGAAAAGGGAACAACGGCAAAGATTCTTTCATTCCACCTCAAGGGTGCTGAGCTTGTCCTCCAGACGAGGATGGCTGAGAAGCACAAACGCTGAGATTTTGAAGCTGCTGAGCCATATGGACGTATAAAAGAAAAAGAAGAAGACGAGGAGGATTTAAAAGGAGACATTATGAACAGCACGGATCTCCATGGGTTGATCCAAGGCTACCACAACAGGAGCCAAACATCCGGCGTTTTGCCTCTGAACAAAGACTTACCAGGCGACGAGAAGGACTCGTCGGCAGGATGCTACGAACAGCTGCTGATCTCTACGGAGGTGTTCCTCACTCTGGGCATCATCAGCCTGCTGGAGAACATCCTGGTTGTTGCTGCGATCGTCAAGAACAAGAACCTCCACTCGCCCATGTACTTCTTCATCTGTAGCCTCGCTGTTGCCGACATGCTCGTGAGCGTCTCCAACGCCTCCGAGACCATCGTGATAGCGCTCATCGACGGAGGCAACCTGACCATCCCCGCCACGCTGATCAAGAGCATGGACAATGTGTTCGACTCTATGATCTGCAGCTCTCTGTTGGCGTCTATCTGCAGCTTGCTCGCCATCGCCATCGATCGCTACATCACCATATTCTACGCGCTGCGGTACCACAACATCGTCACCCTGCGGCGAGCGATGTTGGTCATCAGCAGCATCTGGACGTGCTGCACCGTCTCCGGCATCCTCTTCATCATCTACTCAGAGAGCACCACGGTGCTCATCTGCCTCATCACCTTGTTCTTCACCATGCTCGTCCTCATGGCGTCGCTCTACGTGCACATGTTCCTCCTGGCCCGCTTGCACATGAAGCGGATCGCGGCGCTGCCGGGCAACGCGCCCATCCACCAGCGGGCCAACATGAAGGGCGCCATCACCCTCACCATCCTCCTCGGGGTGTTCGTGGTGTGCTGGGCGCCCTTCTTCCTCCACCTCATCCTCATGATCACCTGCCCCAGGAACCCCTACTGCACCTGCTTCATGTCCCACTTCAACATGTACCTCATCCTCATCATGTGCAACTCCGTCATCGACCCCATCATCTACGCGTTCCGCAGCCAGGAGATGAGGAAGACCTTCAAAGAGATTTTCTGCTGCTCGCACGCTTTCCTGTGCGTGTGAGCTGCCTGTCGAGTGTCAGCCGAGCTTCGACCCCGACAGCCTCAAGGCGAGAATGAAAAAAACCAGTCCGACAAGGACTTTGAGGTGTTTTGAGCTGTAATCCATGTGGACTGATGTGACTCTGTTGTGCCCTGTGCTTTGGCAGGCGGCTGTAAATGATTGATGAGTCGGGGCGCTCGCCAGTGCTTACGTGAGTCAGGTTGCCTAAGAGGTAGGTTGTAAAATAGAGTACCGCTCTGTAGTGAAACGCTCTTTTGTTTTCGTAGTAAGCGCTGCTCTGAAGTGCAATTCAAAGTATTACCAGCATTTACACACATGCTCAAAACTGTGATCCATTCATCACACATTCCCTGCTCCTCACTGTCAAAGAAAATCAAATGCATCATCTCATCATATCATCACGGTTTATGGCATTTTAAATATCACAGCTACTGCAGTGTAGAAGCCTGAATGCCACAGCGTGTGTCCTCTATATAAATCACTGGATACCCAACAGAGAGATTAATATATTGTATGAAAGACTACCTCTATGTTTCATAACAGAAGGAGCATTTTGCACATTGCAAGCAAAGACAGGCGTGTCTCTGCTGGCGTATGCTGCTTCTGATCTGCATAACAATGAATGTAAAGATATGTGACATTTACCTTTAATGAGACCCCATCGATTTTTTCCCTCTTACATCACGTTGCCAGTCACAAAGGAGGACAATGGAAAGGAACACCCTGCTCCGCCGAGGCGAGCTATCATGCCGCGATGGAGGTAAAAGTATCAGCAAGACTGAGGAAGACGACGACTACTCTGCAGAAAAGAGATGTGACTATCTGAGCTGTCCTGAAACGGATGAAGGCGGCGAGCTCGAGCTTTATTGTTCTAGAAGAAACGAAACAAAGAGCACAAAGACAAAATGCAACAATTGAGCTCAGTCACAACTGCAGACTTTTTATTATTTTGTATGCCTACGCACAATATTTATTGAAAGAATAGATATCTCCAGGCAGCACAGAAGAGGTTTAGAGCGTGACTTTAAAATGAGAATATCAGGAGAATGTCAGTTTACTCAGGCACTTAAGGAGGCATTTATTTGCACCTACTGATAAAAGGTGGCTTGGCTTCTTCTCCTCTGGGGTGTTTTCCCATTTTTTGCCTCACTGACTGCAAATTTACACCCCAGCCTGACCAGGGATGCTGCTTCTAGATTTGTTTTTTTTTATCCCTGACATGAACAGAAAGCCTGCTGATTTCAATCACTCATGATCTATCTGTCGATTTCCAATCAAAGCTCTCGTGATTTCGTGTTTCGCGTAAATATTTGTGTGAATTTTTTGCACACGTGAGTCGTCCTCACTCTCAGCATGTGAACGTAAAAAAAGAAATATATATATTTTTCATCATGTTTATGTACCGAGACAGATTTACTGAATGTATTTTTATGTACATAACGTGTTGTCGTGTTTGCTTTTGGATTCCTTGCCTTAAATATGTCGCACTGTGATGTAAAGAGCTACCGTCCCTCTCTGTGACAGTGTAATCAGTCTTTATATGTTCTCGGTAAATGCTATTTTCAATATTGCCTTATTTATTCATGCCTTTTTAAAACTCAAAGTGCATTTCTACGCTGCAAGAGGAACTGACGAGAGCGGGATGTCCGTTTGTACAATGCTTTCAATGAATTTGATTCATGCGTGCCGATATGAAGGTGTTTGCTTGAGCCACTGCATCCCGTTGTGAATCACCGCAGCAAAAAAGCAGCTTCAATAAATCAAAACTGCCACCTCAGCACCGGCCTCTCTGTTTGTCAGCGTTCCTCGTGGGATACCAGACTTTAACCTTTGCACAAACACCAGGTTGTTGACTTTGTTTGTACCAGAACAGAACACAGATCCAGATGTGAAAACAGCCAACATGATCGAAAACACCTGCAGGAAGGAGGGAAAATTATAGCTCAAATGATGAATTAATCAGCAGTAAAACCTCTTTTTGATCAGTAAATAGTGGGTCTATAATGCTCAGATTAACTTATTATGTAAAATGAATCCTTAACATCCTATTTCAGTCCAGTAAAGGCATGATTTTGGGTTACAGTCTATATCTTTTCACCCCAAAACAGTCAGAAGCTCTGTTAGTGCTTCTGGCATTAATCTATAAGAGTTCGAGCCCCATTAATTATTCATATTTTTCTCTCGCCTGTCTGCAGGTGACCTATAACTGCCTCTATTAGCTGGAAAACACAATGTATCCATGTCATATTGTCTTACGTGGTCCAAGTTCAGATTAGATAACAATATCACTGAAAATAGACACTTTACATGTTTTTCTGACAAATATCCAGGTGCCTAGGTGATAAAAAATGGCATTTTGTGACTTCAAAACATCCTGTTTGAGAGTGACAAGAGCATTGAACTCATCATAGGTCTCTTATTTCCTCATTAACACTAATTATGTGGGTATAAAATGGTCAAAAACAAGAGCTCATGGTGGAAAAAACAGCCTATACAAAGACTACATTGCGTAAAATGGCTAAACTTCCAAGCTTAGGGCTTTAAAATCAATGAAATCTCATTGGCTTCATGACGCATTAATCACCTGGGAATAAGGAAGCGGGTCTCTTGTCTTTCTCACCTGCTCATTAGCATTAAATACAAAACACTGAGATGTTTCTCTCCTTGTTAAAAGCGTCAGTTCGTTGCTGTGTTTAAAGTGCGTCATACCTGCCAACATTCAGCAACGACAGAAGACAAATACAGTAAACGGTAAACAATATATAGGCTACTTCTTTGATGCGGGTGGAAAAATCCCCAGACTCCCTTTAAAAATCGCTTAATTTTGTGAGTTGTTGAGTTAGGAGACGCTTTATAAACTTTGTGAAATGCATCCTCTGACAAATCCTGAATTATCTGGGCCTTCTGACTAATTCGGCTAATGTCCCAGTGATATACGTGTTTATAGTACATAGAGAACAGGGAAGTGAGATCCAATCCCAAGTGGTCGTGTCACGTGTAAACAAAAGGTGTGAACTGACGGCCGCAAAACTGTCTCCTCACGCTCAGCTCACTCAGGATGCAGGTCGATATCAAATGTGACCAGCGTCTACGTCGCCAAGATGTCCCGTGTTTGTGGGGCTGAATGTCTTTTGTATGCACATCAACCTGACCTAAATACAAGAAGTGGAAATGCTGTTTTTCTTCCCAGAGGTAAGAAACCAGAGTTGTGTTTGCTGGGAAGATGTCCCCCGCAGCGTTTCCCAATTACGATGAATAATTCAAACCGAAGTAAACAAAACATTTATAACTGTGGGAAATAATTTGCAGACGCGTTCGACATTTGCTTCGGGAGCATCGGTATGAAAAATGGAAATATGAGAATGTAATTACGTCTTAATGAATTCACAGATGTGAATCTGAAGCACTGAATCTGCAGAATAATATCAGTGATGGTTTGATAAAGCCGTCTGATGAGGGAACATCGTTTTTTGATGAAATGTAAAGAAGTTATGAAAACGGCACGGAAATGAAGAAAAGACATTCGAGCTGACAAACTCAACCATGTCACGCATCCACACAGTAAGTAATGTGCCTATAAATGGTGAAAGTTGCAGAATAAAATATAAAATCTAGTATAAATATAAAGAAGCAGTGACTCAGCGTCTCGTCTGTATGTAGTCATCTCAGACTGACAGCTTCAGTTTGGCCCCCCGTCACTTCAGATCAACTGCTTTCCTTTTTATTCTGTTTTCATTTTCCATTTGCTCGGACTTCAGCACACCAGAACAAAGTCTCAGGTCCACAGCTAGGTGTATTTTACGCTGTCCCGGTTGTGTGCTGCACTTCAAATATCGGCCGGCTCTTTTGAGGTCTTTAAAATCTTGAAGTGTGGAAGAAAAAGCAGCCAGAACAAAAAACGGGCGCCTGCTCAGATCTGTGTTACCCACTGGGAGTCAAACTTCATCGAACCGGAGAAAGGAAGTGACACGACACGTCGTGATGTGAATGAAAAACAGCTGCTTCTCTTTCTGTTCTCCAGGCTCTGCTATTGATTCACCCGACGCACCCTCAGACCTAATCAACCGAACGCAACGCCCTGAAAACCTGCCAGTTCACACCAATGCAACCAGAACAGACGGCGTTGCTGAGAGTTGCTGCGACTCTCTGTACTTTACATGTTAACCACCAGTAATTTGCAGCGTCTTAAAGTTCCTGTGAAGTCAAAATTGACGCAGTTAAAGTGATTTGATTCACACGTCTTGCTCCATGTGTCAACTAAGCACCGGTATCAGGCGCAACAATGGCAAAAAAAATCCATATTGTAGGTGTTGTGAAAGGTGTTTTAAATGCTATGACTCATCCTGCACTCGGGGGCGTGTCTTACTTACTTCACCAGAGGAGTGTGTTGCTCAGAACCGGACCTCACAGGTCACCGTACCAAAACACAACTTTGGAACTTGATTCAGTTATTTTTCGGTTTTCCCTCCGGAGCTCAGAACGACGACGGAGGCGTTAAAAAAGACGCTAGTAGCTTTGAGGTCGAAGTACGCGCTAAATGCTGCTAAATATAACGTTAGCTGCCGTTAGCTGGTTAGCTCAGCAAGCGTTCGTGATTGCATTAATTACTTACCAGCCACCGGTGACTGGACGAGCTGAGTCGCACCATTCACATCGCTCCAACTGTTTCACTGTGTCACGAGTTTCTGCAGCGATTGTAATTATTATTATTATTATTATTATAACAGGAACAGTGAATGGTGATTCTTAGAAGAAGCGTGACATTTTAAAGTAACACTGAGGTGTAAAGACAGCTCTGACATTCAGATTGTGAGAGAGATGATGATGATCTGTTCTTCATCGCTCTAGTTTCTTATTTTCCTGGAACACAGTGCAGCACAGCTGACTCACACTTCACAACAGCCTCGAACGTAAAGCAGAAGAACTGATTACAGCTCGGCGTTCAGCTCTTCCCACGGCCCTTCATCGATCTCTGACAAACCAGCGGGCCCTTCGAAGTAATTAAGGTTATATATTTGCTTGAAGTCGCAGGGAGGTAACTAGGGAACTCGACAAATGTAAGGCGACGTGTGAAATGCGGCAGGGGGAACCATTCAGACTCGAGCTCAAGGATGTAATTGACACACTGCCCCTGCTTCATCTATTCATCTGCTCTGGTTGTTCCTCTAAAGATCCACTTGCAAACAAAATGGACAAATGAAAAAGTCGGCTCAGCGGTCGAGTGGACAGGTGCACCTGCTAACACGTGCTGATTCTACATGGGCCAGTAAATCTTCATATTTGTCTTTTTTCCCTTCACTTTGCAAATTCAGCTGTGTGAGCTTGGTGTTTCCTTTCTGCAGAACAAGACTGATGGTTGGCTGCCATGCTGATGACCCTGTGAGGCTGTAAATGCTCATCGACCCCCCAAAAAAAACAGAAAACTAAAATGCTGGATGGATACAAAAACTTTCTGGCCAGACAGCTAAACACACAACTTCTGGAACTGACATGTCTTATATTTTATTGAAAATAATCCACTGGGGTCCTGCAGTGAGGTGGGAATGACACTCAAAAAAAATCAATCATACAAAAAGTAACATGTAAAGCATAAAACAAAAACCATCAGTGGTTTGTCAGCTGCGTGTGCGTGAACAAACCAGGTTTTTCTTAACCAGATGTCCGGAAATTTTGGAGCCTTTTTGTGGCTACAACACCGGATAGTTTTACCGGAATATCAGAACATTTTTCAGGTGTCGTTGGCTCCAAAACTGGGCTAATTTTTTTAACAAGACATGAGATTATCGAGCCATTTTTGTAGCAGATATCTTCAATATCATGTTGGGACATTCGCAGGTTCTTTATGGCGATAAAACCAGGTATTTTTTTTACATTACATCAGGTACGTTGCAGCTGTCCTTGCTTGAGCGAAACAGGTATTTTAACTAGATGTCTGAACATTTTCAAGCTGTCTTCATGGCCAAAAAGAAAGGATATTTCTAACAATACGTCTGGAGATTTTCTCGTCATCTTTGTGCCAACAAAACCACATAGGTTAAACAAATGATTGAGACAAGTTTTCAAGGCACGCCTGTATTCATATCCTTGCAAAATAGGAACTATTCAACAAAAACTATTCAACAGCACCAGATGCATTTAAAAACACAGGTTACAAACTTAAAAAATGAGGCGCTTGTTGGTTTTAAAGGACTTCTTCATGGTATAGAGTTTGCCTCTGTATTGGGAAATGAATGAGTAAAAAGTTCTGATATATTAAATCAAAAACTCATTCACAACAGAGATTTTGAGCGTCGGTAATTCCAACACATCAGACCGTGAGCAGACTTTATTTAGTGGCGTCACTAACACTGGAATCCCACTGGTTGTATGTACGTTGCGGAGCGGCTCTGCTACGGTTTTGCTCCGTGCTCGGTCATCCGTCGACCCCGACCAGCTCCGCTTTGAGTGCAGCACTGCCAAACAGCTGGAGCTGCGAAACCGAGGAGCTCCCACGATAATTACAGAACCACGTGCGACCGCAGTTATACGTATGCGCTGTTGTTTGTTCCCAACCAAGGGGTTGCTTTTAAACCTTGTTTAAAATTCTGAATGAAACTAAAACCGGCCTCGGCGCAGACTCACGAGCTGAAATCCTCCATACATGAAGCCATTAAACACGCTTTAAAACGCGACACCTGTGTGGTCCTTTAATCAGCATCGATGTCTGAACTCCACGCTTTACTTTCCAAAAAGCCTCTTTTTTTCTCCGGCGTGTGGTGCTACGCTTCGTCTCCCTGCTCCTCAGACTGTGGTATACTATCTTTAACTCCAGGTTTCAGCTGAACCCTAATGAGCCACAGTGAGGCGGCCTCGCCTGACTGCCTCCCATGTATCACCGGCACACTCATTACTCCACCCAGCCAACGAGCTCGGCAGATACTCCCCCGAAATCATCAATGAAATCTGTCTTTTCAGTCCGGAGTCATTCTTTACACTTAATTTATAAGTGGGGAAAAAGGTGCTGCAGCCTTTTATCTCCCGGATTACAACCATTTCTCTTTGCATGTGGCCTTTTGCGCCGACTCTCATCGGCTCCATCCGTCCTTATCACGCCGGCCTCCTGGGGATTTGTGCACAGAGCTGCCTGCATCAAATTAGACCGTGTTGACTCAACTCTCCACCAGTGACGGCAAATAATGGAGGAATTGATGCCCAAGTCAGGTCGCCTCTGTTAGCTTCAATTAATGAGCTAAATTGGATTGTTGAAAATGCATGCTTAGTGTCCTCGGTACTGAAATAGCAATTCTATGACATAAATTGGTCACAACGAGAGTAGAAAATACTCTGCTTTCATTTTTGTGACTTGACACATGGGTGAGACGGGTGCTGAGTTCAAGACCTCCTGTTCAAAACCACCTTTTCAAGACCTCCTGTTCAAAACCTCCTGTTCTAGACCTCCTGTTCAAAACCTCCTGTTCAAAACCTCCTGTTCAAGACCTCCTGTTCAAAACCTCCTGTTCAAGACCTCCTGTTCAAGACCTCCTGTTCAAGACCACTTTGAGACCACTGTTCACTTCCTGTTTCAACCAATACCACCGCTGACACATTCTGCAGCTGTTTTTGTTTTCCAGTCGTCTTTCTGGCAACAAAACTAATGAGACATCACAACATTTTACAGCTTTCTTTGTGGCTTCATAATCAGAAATTTTTCAACGACTCACAGGAACATTTTCGAGCCTTCTTTGTGGCAACAAAACTGTCCCTCTTTAAGAAGACGTCAGGACATTTCCAAGGTGTTTTTGTAACAACAAAATTGGGTATTTTTAAACGATACAGCTCACATTTGAACAAGACGTTATCAGATTTTCAAGCCGTCTTTGTAGCAACAAAACCAGATATCTTCAAACAGTATGTCAGGTAAGTAACAGCTGTCTGTCCGTGAACAAACCAGGTAGTTTTAACGGGATATCAGAACATTTTTCAGGTGTCTTTGGCGACAAAACTGTGTTTTTCAAACAAGGCACAAAGGCATTTTCTAGCCATCTTTGTGGCAAACAACTGGGTATTTTTAAGACCTAAAGCATGAGATTATTGAGCCGTCTTTGTAGCAACAAAACCAGATATCGTCAATGTGACGTCGGAACATTTCCAGGTTCTTTTTGGCAATAAAACCAGGTATTTTTAAACATTATCTCAGGTATATTGCAGCTGTCTCTGTGTGTCTTTTAATTAGATCTCAGCACATTTTCAAGCTGTCCTTGTGGCCAAAGAAATGAAATTTCTAACAATATGTCGAGACGTTTTCTAGTCGTCTTTGTAGCTACAAAACCAGGTAGATTAAACAAGACATCGGGAAATGTTCAAGCTGTCTTTGCGTCAACATCCCAGAGTATTATTAACTGCATGTGGCTGCAAAAGTATGTAGTTTTAACAAGCCTTAAGCTGCCCTCTTAGCAACAAAACGAGATGTTTTCAATGTGACATCAGGACATTTCCCAGCCGGCATTGTGGCAACACAACTGGGTATTTTTAACAAAGCATCGGAACATTTTCCAGCTGCCTTCATGGCCGAAAAAAGAATATTTCCAACAATAAGTCTGGACATTTTCTCGCCATCTTTGTGCCAACAGAACCAGGTATTGTTAACTAGACAGCGGGACACTGTCGAGCTGTTAATGTGTCTACAAACTGGGTATTTTTTTGGAAGATATTGGGACATTTGAAGAGCGTCTTTGTGGCGACAAAACATATTTTCCGAACCTCAACTGAGGATGTCAGGAAAATATCCTTAAGCAAAGCGTCACAATGGAAACTAAAATGCCAACTTTTGTCCCTTCTGATTGGTTTGTTCAGCCCCTTCCTGACCTGTTGTTTTAAAAATCAAATTTTCGTGATTGCACGTTATGTAACTGCATTTGTTTGTCCACCACTTGGTGTAAGAGAGTGTTTCTTATCTTCTGCATGACAGAGAGAGCGAGAGTAAGGACAATGGGTGCTATAGTCACCATAACAACGCATTGCCTGTATAAGATGACATAAGAAACCTCAGTTCTCCTCAGAGTTTCAAATAAATAACAAGCTTCAGCAGCTTTCACACCAGCACACCTACACTCCCACACCCCTGCTGAGGAAAACACAACCACCATAAGACAGGAGATGAATAACTCTGTTCTACCTGTGAGAAGACGAGAGCACCTGGAGCCATTTATACAGAAGAAGCCCAATTGTATTGTTCCGAGAGACAACAAAGCGAAGCCGTCTCATATCCGAAGAACTTTCTTCTCGGCTTCTTCTTCAGAAATGTTAAAACACTTATAGATGTAAAGTGCAGCTCTTATCCGTGCCGTTTATAGTCTGCGACTCACCTTATACCTGTCTGAGTCATAATACAACCTGTTCAAGCTTTAAGTGGTGCAGAATGCTGCAGAAACAATTCTCACAAGACCCAACCATAGAATGATCAGAACTCCGGTCCAACATCACTTTTGTTTTAGTGAATCTTTAAAGGTTTTATGGTATTTTAGGTTGTTGGTGCCTGTTAGTTGACTCCTGATGTCCCTAGTAAGTCATTTTGGTTAGTTTGTTAGCCAAACTGACCATTTAAATCCAAACTACACATACTAGGTTTTAGCTAGTTGGCAGTAGATCACTCTCAAGACTGCCAAGATGATTAACGAATAGAAATAATTAATTTTTCCATTTTTTGTGACGATGTAACCAGTTTTTTTCTTTCAAGCAATTTGCTACAAGGCTCAAAAAGTTTTAGGTGAATAGTTTAAAACATATAGTTTGAAAGCTTGTTTACTTTCTTGCTGAGAAACTGGGAACAATCTAAATATATATAAGCTGGACCCTGCAGATACTTTGAGACTGTAATCAGAGGGAAACAACTCGCCCACCAACACACCACTTAACACATAATGTCTTGTTTGTTAAAAATGGCACTTTGTGGTGTTACAGGGGGCTATTGAACTATTAGCTGGGCGGTTAGGATGTCTGAGTTTGTTGTTGGTCCTTCTTCTGCAGAAGTTTAAGAAACGCTGCTTTAGTGAGATGATATTTAGTCAGAGCATCATCCAAACATGGAGATGTTCCAGTGTTTCCCACAAATAGACTTTACTTGGAGGAGTCGATCCCAGGTATGTTTGACGAACCATCGATTAACTTCTGGACATTCTCCCCTCGCTCTACACCTTCCAACGGCTGACACTCACACACAATCTACCTGTAAATTAATTATAAATGTCCCGTTAATTGTGTAAGAACAGCTACAGCTAATAACCTTGCAGTAAGACGGCATCTTCATTTCGTTCATCCAACCACACTGTTGCATAAGAACTACCGATGTCAGTGGAGCTCGTATTGTAGCCTGCCATGACCTCTGTTGTCGCCAACGTATCTGGAAAACCAATTACTGGATTGACAAGAAAATATATGCGCATTCATGATAGAGGCAGCATTGATTTGTTGACCCTGCAACCTCTCCAACTTTCCCCCAAATGATAGTGGTTGTCGTATCATACTCTGACATGTTGCTGATAAAATATATTTTCTGTATGTCTCCACATGCTGATGAAGAAAACGTACAAATTCATGACACTCCCTTATGTTTTCCCTCAGCTCCATCCTACACAGTTATTCTCTCAAGAGAAAGAGATATATTGGTCGAGGAATAAAAACCCATGACCCTGAATCTCACCCTGCCATTGTTTCGTGTCCTGTTATATCACAGCTAACACGATGTTGACTCAGAGCACCAGCTACAGAACCTGGGGAGATGATTAGGTGTTGGGCCGGATTGTTCTTGCATTCTTGTAGCACCATAGAAACCTTCACACCAAGGCTAAACGGTTTCTTCATTGCACCCACTCTTTTTTTTTTCTTTCTAGTCAGGAGCAGTAAGAAGTACAACAGCCATTATCTTGTGCTATTGGTTGACTTAATGTCAGAGCAGAAATATTTAGCATTTTTTCTGATCAAGTTTGAATGTGTATAATATCAGGGAGACATTTTGTGGAATATATTGATCTTTGTCAAGGAAAATGAGTGTTTAAACCCACAAATATCACCGAATTACTTAACAACTGATGATAAACTTGAATTAGCTTTTTTTGTTCTTCCATATCTTTATGTTTTCATCCAGAAAAACATATCAGATATAAAACTTAGACTGCAGGAGAGAGTAGGGTGCAGAGCCGGACCCTCTGGAGGAATAAACACCTAGAGTCAAATCAGTTTCTACTCCAGAGACGTTTACTGATGGGAGGAGAGCTTTTAACTTTACAGCACATAGCCAGATGTGGAGGAGAGTGTTGGGTTAAAAGCCAGAACTTCTGGAGGAATAAACACCCAGAATTTGCATCAGATTCTGCTCTCATCCGGAGCCGTTTATCAACAGGAGATTACTTTTAAACTTGTGGGATTAAAAGTGATTTATCTTCACTCCTGTTTATCAACCTGACTGCAGCAGTGACCTGAATTCAAACACACACACCCTTGGTATGTGCTATTTCTGGCTAGCTTACGGCTAATGTACAGCAGTATATACTCACTTCGCTCGTGGTTAACACGCATTTAAACAACCACAAATACTGACAAGTGAATGTTTTAAAGTTTTAATTCAGTTTAATCTTGTTCGCTGTCTTCCGTATTAACCAAATGAAATATTTGTTGTTGTACACACCGCAACAAAATGTACAACATCTTTTTAGACATTTCAAAGCAGAATTTGTCATTATAAGGTATATTTACATTAAAATGCTGCGTCCTTCTGGATCAACTCAGCTCTGAACGAGTCCTGAATAAGTGAACGTATCCAGTAATTCATGTGAGAAAACAAAGATTACAAGGAAAAGTCTGAAAAAATAAACTTTTTGGACATAAAGAGGCTGTTCCCAGACCCTCACACACAAATTACTTTATCTTTACTACATTTTGAATGAATCAATCCAGGTTCATCAATAGCTGTGAGTAAAAAACTCAGCAAAAAGTTTCTTTGAGCAATGAGGCTACTTCAAGCTGTTTAAATCAATGCAGATACATTGTACACATTAGGCTCAGTGCATGGACTTGAAGTAGCCAAAATATATCTGCAGGAGGTTGATGTGAAAGTAGATACTTCGCCTGAGTCTGTGATTACCTCACGAGGAGTCGTTGTGTCTAGTTTTCAAAGCCAAACCAAACTCCAAATAATATGTTGCTCAACATAAAACTTAATGTCAAAGTGCTGCAACTGAGTGTGAACTGAAGTGCGCCTGTGAATATTTCGATTCGAAGAAACATTCCAGCCAGAAAAGTTTAGTTTAGGTTTTGAATATTTCAGTTACTTCAATGACCCTCACTGAAAAGCTGGAACAGACCGACACAGATTATAAAACCTTCAAGCAACCTGAAGAGCTACCAAAAGGAAGGGAATGTATACAATATGTTACCAGGTTCAGCATGCGCGTGTCTGAAATGTAAAATCTAGTCACACAAATTGGGTACAAGGAAAAAGAAAACGGTGAGCCGTATTCATAGCGTAACTCTTGAGATCCCGGTGGAATTGTACGTTGTTGCTGCAGTTCGCTGAGAACACTCACTACTCAATCCAAACAAACAGCTCTATCTTCACAACAGGAAGAAACTGACAACGAGAAGTTGTTTTGTTTCTTAAAAAGCAGAACTTCCTAGAAAGATCTTCTAGCACGTATCAAAGGCTCAATTGTTCGCCAGTAATGTTTAAGGTCTTTATGCTTCGGGGACTGCTAAAGAAAAACTTTATAGTTGTGGGTTTAAACAGCAAGACTTTGACCTGGACCATAAAAAACCGCATGCAGGGTATATTGACTAATGGTCGCACAGTGAGCAGCTTCAGACGGGTTGTTGTGGATATCTCTCAGCGGTAAATATCAGATCAGGACGTTACTGGCATAAAAAAAGAAAAAGCTGCAATGCTTAGTCACGGTGACATCAGATAAATGAAGGTTAATAAATGTTCATGCTGCATTCACAATGGATCATTTGTACTACTTTGCAGCTCAGACTCCTCCAAAAGTGACAAAGCGGCTGCTAAATGAAAGCAAGAGGGAAATCAGTGTTATTAATGAGATGGTTTAGAGAGTCGGCTCCGTTTTATTTGCGGAGCGTCTCAAGAGATTCGTGGGCATGAACTGCCAATCAAGCTGCAAACGGTGGTTAAGGCTAACGGCCACTGTCTCTGCAGCTGCCTGAGTGTTAAAGGGTTGGATTGTCAATGTGTCAAAGCGTCCACGAGCAAGGCATTGAACCTTTAATTGCATCTGATGAGTTGCCCAATGCTTGGTGTGCTGGCTCGCTGCTCTCACTGTGGATAAAGCAGCAGGTTTGCTTTATTAGCATTCAACAGAGACCGCAACATTTCCTCACTTCTCATGACAGAAAAGAAATGTTGCCGGGGCAGCGATTCATGTTTCCCTACTGAACATAACTGGTAAAACAAAGTAGTTGCATGTATTAACATATTTCTAGTAGTCGGGGTTTGCAGGAATACTTAAGATCAGTCCAGTGTCATTGAGTTCCAAGGTGTGTTCGCCAATTAAAATATCCCTCCCAGCATGTAGCGCTGAGCTAATTCTACTATTTAATTTATTTTTACTTGTTTTATATTCAGTCTTTTAATCTGGTGTAGGGTTACTTGAGTGTGGGGATTTTGAGCAGACACCCATACCTGAGAATGTTGGCGGGCATGAAACCAGGTCTGAACTGGGTGAAATCAATTTTAGCTGTGTTGAGTAAAAAAACAAGAAAATCGTTTTTGAACTTTCTCCTGACATTTCACGTCTGTGGCACTGAATTAAATGGAGGTGGAGGAGCTCATATTCACATTTGGACCTTTAAGGTCATTTCTGAAGGGAGTCCATGCTAAGAAAACAGAAAGATAAACTCCTTTGAAATAAGCTTGGGAACCCTCGTCTCGAGAAAATATAATAACGCCCACGTAAAGCCTGGAAGGTTTCGTCAGTATTCACTGTGCTTCACATTGTGTTTATTCATCTGGTTGTTTCCTGCTGAGCCTCAGAATGGCTGCAGGGCTGCTCCACTCACAATGCAGAGCAGCCCATGGGAGAAACACCTCCCGTGTGGAGGTCAACAGGTGGGTCAACTTTCTTCTTCTTGACAGCCGCTGACTTGGTCATCTTCGACATCCTCTGCTAGCCTGCGCATGCTATCAGCATACCGATCGACTCCTCCGTCTCCGTTGTCTGTTTATCTCTTCCTCATTCAGCGTTCGTGCTCTACAGCCCAAACTTTTAATTACTCTTTATAAACTAACCTTTTCGTAAAGTAGGATAGGAAGCCACTGAGACACTGGAGGTTTGATTAGCACAGGAGATGAATTATAAAATGCTTAGCGTACCTGGAATGGGTTCCATCTAGAGAGTTCAGGTCCAGAGAACGAAGGACATTTTTGTATCTTATAAAACAAAGAATAAAACATATCTGCCAGCGTCGTTTTGTTCTCCTCTAATGAAGCACAGATGTTGTGATGTATGACTGCAGATTCAAACAATGCTTAAGGTTGAACTGCTTCTCTTCCTACACATGTACACTGTATAATTAATTATATGATATCTACCGTACATATACGTATCATGTAAAATTAATGATTGCATCGTTAAGGTTGTTCAAGAGTTGCACTGGAATAAAAAGTGCGTAGCATTGCCCAACCAACCATTAAGCAGACCTGAAGCAAAAACCTGATTTAGGTCTACAATTATTCTCCCAATTATCTTCACAGCAAACAGACTGAACCTATTATCATTCTGCTATAGTGGAAAAAACCCTCAGGCCTGTTTGTATCTCTTCAAATTAATCAAACTGATGGATCGAGCAACGGTGCCCCTGTAAAATAGTGACGGGATGAACTTGCATGTGTGTGTCAGGAGGTAAAACGAAAAGGGCAACAACTTCTAGCTCATTACTGTTTGTATGATTAGCAGCCAGGTTAGCGTTCACTTGCCATTTTTTGCTTGTAGGTTGCAACGTTGTAGAGAAGCTTATAGAAAAAGAGCCAGTGAACAAACAAGAGAGATAATTAAGAGACTCACACACTGGCTTAGAGATCCAGTTAATGAAAGGCTGCATGACAGATGCAGGCCTGAGAAGTAGTAGTTAGCTGGCTTGCTAACGTTAAAGTTCTCGTGTTGTTGTACTCGCCTGATGTTTGGCGCCGTTTTAAAAAGTTGGCAACTCCAAGTTAGCTCATTCTGATGGAGGTTCAGCTGGTAGCATGTTGTAGCTGTTGTGGTATCAACCTTCTCATATGTCTTTTGGTGAAAAATGTTTTTTTTTAGAGTATTTCCCCAAAATTTAAACTGTTCCCTCCAAGAATGGTGTTACTGTCTCAGTTTTAGAAAATAAAACAGTGCAGCGTTTCATACTAAAACCACTTTTACGCATATTCTTTGTCTTCTTACCAACCCTGAAGATGTGTCTTGCGAGCTCCCAACCTTACACAGAGTTGCCTGACACTGATTACCTTTTGGTCGTGACTAAAGTGAGTTATTGTCTCTTCGATGGAGCCCTGGAAACTAAAGGATTGTCCAAACATCTCTCCGGAAGTCTCCTTGACAACAGACAATTTCTGTCCATGAGGGAGCAAACAGCAGCTCGATGAAGAAAACTAATCAAATGAAACTGTTTCTCTCTTTTCAGTCACTTGTTTGGTGAATCAACTGTCTGAGTGTGAGGAAGCGAAACCAAACTCTTAACGATGTTGCAAACAGAGTGGAGATTAACATCACACCCAGCGTCTCATTAGTCAACTCAGCCGCTGGTCGACACGACAACAGATCTTAAATTAGAATTAAAAAGCTGTCAGGACTGTATTACAGCAGCTTGCATAGCATGAACAGCAGGGAGGCATAATAGATCGATTTTGCAGTACAAAACAACTAATTTGCAATACAGATGGTAAGTTGTGCCTACAAACTTACCACCAAAGATTCAGAACATTTTGGAGATGCTACTATGACTCTCACCGTGGCTCCTTTGAGCAGGAAACAGACCCATTTTTCTAAATGCTTGTGATAACTAGTAGTTGTAGTGCGCGGTAGAAATTGTTTCCCGTTAGGCAGCAACCTTGAGTGGCTATAGTGATTATTAGGAGGAAGTTGGGGGAAGAAGTATAAAGATCGACAAAAACCGAATAGATAGGTGGTCGACCTGGATTGTCATGTCATCCTCACCTGACAGGAAAGTACTTGGTAAGTTATTTTAAGTTGCTTACGTAGTTATTTAACCCAAACTATAATGTTTCCCTGAATCTAACCAAGTAGATTGATTGCCTTCAGTTTAATGTCCAGTGTACGCGGAGGGTTCGTTGGGCCCCGTGTCCGTAGAAAAGCTCTGAAGCGTGAAAAACAAACATGCTGAACGTGAGCTTTCGTTGACTTTAGCTGGCTGGTAACACAAAGCTAACGTTAACAATCAACATCATCAGATATCTTCTGTATCAGGGGATGAAGAGTTGGTGCATCTTCAAAACTCAGTCAAGCAGAAATCAAACTCACTGTTGCTCAGTTCTGATCAGGCCCAGCCCGTTGTGTTGAGCAATCCGCTGTACTGTTTAATATGTATAACAACCTTTAGAGATCTTTCTGCATTTACAGACATTATGAACAAACTTCTTATCCCGGAAAATGGAGGTTATAGTTAAGACTTTAATGCATTTGGTTCCTGCTTGAACCATTTCAGCATGAGTAGCACTCAACACAAGAGTTTTTTATAAACTTCTGAAGTGAGAACGTACCTCAAAGACCTTGTACAACAGTTATATAATACATGTATAGTGCCTCAAATCATTTGTACCTTGTTGACATCAAGGGAAATGTATTTCTGACTGTGAGAAATTGCTTTTCATTTCTACAAAACTGTGAGCGGCTCTTTACTTTTTGTCTGAGCAGACGGATGATATCTGAGGCTCGGTGTAATGGGGGAAGCTGAAGCGTTACGAAGCCTCTGGATCCGACTGCATAATGAATCGAGGCAACAAAAAAAAAAAAAATCCAGGTGGGAGGATTCCCACATTTTCTATTTATCTATTCCCTCCTGTGTTGGGTAAAGTTGAAGCTCTTTATTTTCCCCCAGCAGTGAAACAACCTGGCTCACCGAGTATAATTTGCTTGCAAGAAGCTACGCAGACGATAAAATCCCCAGTTTTTACTTAGAGGAAGACTTTAAAAGCAGTGAACCAATGAACCGAACATGGACTGACAGGAGACCTTTCACATTATCATACACTCATACACAAACGATAGCTACTACACAGTTTCATGATATGTGAGGTTATCACTGAAAAAAACATTACTCATCTACCTCGAGCCAAATCCAGCAAATTCAAACCTTTCCTCTGGTGATTTTTTAAAAAAATCCTGAACGCTTTGACGCTCAAAACATCAGGAAACCCTTGTGATAAAGATTGCCAAAGACAGCAAACACATTATTAAAAAAAGTTTAACAAAGCTAACAGTGGGTGTCGAGGTCGTATTAACTTTCCTTCGAGCCAAAAGAACTGTGCAAATAAACCTGTAATGCTGCAGTGACTCATTTTCAAAATGTGAAAAACACACACACACACTCAAACAGAGCCTTTGTGTACTGATTGATTGTGCAGGCAGGGTCACCTGGCTTATTCATGGCGGAAGCGACGTTGACGATAGACTGCAAACCGCTCTACACAGTCCAGTGGGAAATGGCTTGCTTTGATTGACGCTTTGAGAGGGAGGAAACGAACGCTCACAGGAGGGATTTCGATGGATCCTTCTCCGCCTGCAAAGGAAGGTGTTAGCAGCTTGTATTAGCAGTGAACACACTGCTATATATTGCTTTTATATAATAGAAAACCTACATGAGCAGTAAACGTAAAGGGTATATGATGTTATAGGTTTACCGGTTTCCTTTCTGTCTCTCAAGTTTGATTTTGTTAAGTGAAGAGTGCATCCACACATCTCGACCTGCCGACCTGCCGTCCCTCTAAAGCGTTGACGCGAGAGGCTTCACAAAGCTCCTGCTGTGCCGGGTGTCCACGGTGTTCTCTGAATCACTGCTGCTCGTCGATAGTAAAGGTCAATCTGGTTTCTCTCTCTCGGGGAGAAGAAGCAGCAGGGAAGCACTGCCATCAGTCGAGTCTTCTCTGTTGTTGAGCGCTCAAGGAATTCCACCACTTTCTCTGACCGTGACTTGACTTCATCACCGGTAATTTACTGAGGAAAACAAAACTATGAGGAACGTGGTGTGCTTCACTTTAGGTTGAGAACTTTTGTTTTGCTTTTTTAAACAAAATTGGGGGCAAAACGGACGGACCAGTAGGAACAGAGTGAAAGAACGTGGAGCGAATTAAAAACATGGACAACTTGAGGCAAATGGCTGCAGGATGTAATCAAAGACTTTGAAATATTGTGTGTGTAAAGTTAGCATGCTAACCAGCTAGCCCTGGCTCGTCCACGCTAGCTGCACGGCTAACTGAGCTACCTAGCTGCTACAGTTAGCAGCTACTCTGGTGGTAAGTTACTCCCTATTGTTCTGGAGAACCAATCCCATTGTAGGTGGTCGATTCTCCCTCACTGCACCTTTAAAGAATCGTCGTATAACTGCCCCCGTCGCCGACAGCGTCGAGGTGAAGGACAAAAACTCTGTCAGAAAGAAACTTTCGTTCAGTTTGATTTCTAACTTTCTCTATTCACTTTTCAAATAAAGGCTATAAAATGAGACCCGGCTCTTTTAACGAGCAGACTGCGTGGTGGTTAACGCGGCGCAGCCTTTAAGTAGCTCTAATGAGCCATTTTTGCTCGACCGTGGACCAAAACCACCGTTTTTGACAAAGTGCTTCGCTTATACAGTTCAAAGGGTTGTGATTTTTTAATTTTTTTTTTTTTGTAATATTAGGGGTGCTGGTCCTCTTCCAGACCTTTCTGCCCTCCTTCTGATCCATTATCCGGATGCTCGGAGCTCATTATTCTGATTTCATTAAGTGTTTGCATGAGTGCCAAAACGAGGGGCGCGCTAACTGATCGCGGGCCACACATATAATGTTTCAAAGGCTTTGGACAATTAACCCCAAAAAAAGGTGAGGCTCAAACAAATGTGGTGTTTATGTGGCGGCTGCCGCTGAGCACTCCACCGTGTTATTGAGGGGCAGAAGCTTTAATACATCTGAAGTACTACTTTGGGCCGGCAGCCCTGTGACATGTGGGTGATAACGCCGATTTACATATTCAAATAATAAAGTCAAGGTTTCAAAGTGATAATTAACGTTCAGTTTCTGCAGGAGAGGGAGAGTCAGGGATGTGGATTTAAACTAAGAAGCTTATTTTACATGTCAGTCAAAACGTTCTTCCAATTAATCCAGTCAGTAGCCGCATTCACACAGCCGATCGCATGCAGGGATCCTGCACCAATTCTCTGCCTCCTCCTCTGTGTGAAAGTTTCAGAGGCGGAGAGGGGTGAAATTTCACTCCGGCGCTGATCCGCCTCTGGAGGCAGTATCAGGGCCGTATTATTGGCGAACAGAACCAGTGTGAACAGATCAGCTGGCTTCACGTATCGAGGGCGTGTCGATCTGACAGTCTGATAACTGCACAGGTCCTTCACTCGACTAAATACAGAGAAATTTCCCACAAAGCAATGATACATAACCAAACAACAGTAACGTAGTAACTGGAAAAAAAATACCTCAGCTACTTGGAGAAACGTCCGTCCTCCTGTCTGTCCTCCTGTCTTTAACAGGACTTTAACTCAGGCGTGTTTGTAATGAAAATTAATCACAGCAATTGTCAGCCCTCCAGATCGAGACTTGAGTGAGTCAGACGGCGTCCAGTTTACTGATGCCGATTATGTAGTTATGTAATTTAGCGCAAAAAATTTAACTTTGTCATTTTCCAGGATGTTTGGTGTGTCAGGATCTCAATCACTACACATTCTGACACCATCTGTCGGTTAAGATTGACAGGGGGGAACACCTGGGAAACACCTTGAAAACAAACCGACGTCATCATCATCATCATGACGTGTTCCGTCACGCCGCAGCATCGGCTTTCTGTGTGAATCACCGTTGGCGAAGAATTGGCGAACCAACGCCGCGGAGATAATGTGGCGTCGCTGTGTAAAAAGGGCTATTATATACCTGACTTAAGTTTCGTAGTCCACAAAACATGATTTTCATGACGACCTCCTGTATGTTATATGTTCTGTCGCTGTGTTGTGTATCCTGTTGGGAAGCTGCATCCTGGTTGTGTCGCCTGCTGTTGCAAATCTAATTTCTCCCTCAGGGACAAAAGCTGTTGAGTGTCTGCTCCGGGGGAAACGCCGGTAAGTGGACCTGGAGTTGAAATCAATTTGTCAAACTCCATCAATCCATTTTCTGCAGCTGAACTGGGGCCGGGCGGGGGGGCATTCACACGCCAGGTGAGATTTATGAATGTTGATGTAATTATAACTCCTCTGTGTTCGCAGTATAAACACTCTCTACCCCCGGTCTGCTTTATCTTTTTGTGTTTTTGCTTCAAAACGCCGCTGCCTGGATTTGAACCCGCGCTGAGTAAAGCGGTCCTGACTGCTGTTCACTGGCTGCAGATGAGATTTAGAACTGAGTTTTAGGTTTCACTGCTTCTTTTTGAAAGACTTAAATTCAAACATGCAGCAGAAGACAGATGCTCCATTAAAAGAAACATTTTTTTAGTTGCACCTGTAAAAGTTTAAAGCTTGTGATCCTTCGTCACAAGTCGTGTATGTCCACCGAATATGACCAGAAGTAAAAATCCAGGAACAAATAAAAACATGGATGGTTCCCTCACTGAGGAGATCATTCAGTGATTTTCCTCCTCTGCTTGTCATTCACGCCGGCCCGTTGAGCTGCCGTTCGCTTGTTCTGACCTGATTCGCGTGATTGATTGAGGAGCCGCCGATTGAAGTGAAGCAAAGTAAAGTGGGCCAACATGAATGGATAAAACGCAGGCGCTGAATAACCCAACGCATTCAAATCAACCTTCAGCATTCATTCTGAAGTATAAGTAGTCCAGTAACAGTTTGAATGTTGAAGAAAGGAGTATTTTATTACAGTTCATCAATAACAAGAGAACGTAGAGACGAAGGGAGCAGCAGCTTTTTGTGCGACAGCAGCGCTGTCACGGCCGCGTACGTGGATAAAAGGCGAACAGTCGCTGATCGTGCAATCAGATGCCTGCATGCAAATTTGCTTGTTCAGAGATCATGGCAACGCGTCGTCCTTGCTTGTTAATACTTTATTTCTCTGCGTCATACAAATCTAGCTCAGATGAGGTTCAATAAGACTTGTGAAAGAAAGGTGAAGGTGTCAAAATATTAACTTCTGATTGAGAAAGAAGAGAAACAGTGATGATGAGAGCATCATGCAGTTCAGTTCAAAGCCTTCAGACAGATACAGTGTGAACGACAGGAGCACCAGCTTCAGCTCATGGTGGATGGTAGAGTAACAAAACATCACATTTGAAAAGGGATAACGGCTGTTTTTGGACTCAATATCGAAACTAACGTTAGCTACTGTTGTGCTCTCTCTGAGACGAGGCACTCGGGCTGCTGAGAGATGTCACGTTATATCTCGGCAATAAAATACGCTTTTAATACGTGCAAATCGTTCCGTAGAGCACCTTTAACATTTTGCTAACCCGAAGCAGTCAGTGTCGAGTGTGAAGGAAGTCTGGATGAGCGGCTGCACGCAGGAACACCAGAGGCCGAGCAATCAGCCCGTCCCGACCGGGCAACGATGATATTAATATTCATGACTATAAACACAAACAGGAGGTTGATTACTGATTCTCTCCTGTGCCTGTGGGTGAGCGGGCTGGATTGTGTTTGTCAGCAGTACTGCACTATGGGGGTAATCTGCAGTGAACTGGAAATAAGTGAAAGAGACAAATTAGCCCCTTAAACCGAGCCAGATAATCAGATGACCCGGGCGTGGGTGGAACAGGGACATATAGAATAAAATGCAACCCATGCAGCGTGTTATACATGTGATTTTAAACATTTTCCACGTATGTTCCATCGCTGAGGCTTGTTCACTTGTGGCTACATGCTGCTCCAGGCTGCTGTTTTTTCACGTGTTTTCTGCTTTGTACCCACTTCAAACTCGAGTCCAGGCAAACACGGGGCATGAACGGATTCGAGGAATTAAAACACTATATTCTCTTCACTGGTATGCATCTCTCATATGTTTTGCCCTCCAGCTCATGGCTCGTACAAGGATGCCTCTCAGAAGACTTGTTATGGCCTTTAGAAATGTCGTTAACCTCTGCAGTCCCTCCGAATAAAAAGACTAATTGTTTAAATGTTTGCTCTAAGACTGATGTTTTCGAGGCCAGAGTTGGTTTACGGATTGTTGGCTTGAATATGTGTTTTCTTTTCAAATATAAAATATTCTGGTTGTATTAGCAGATGTAGAGTTTTGATTAGAGTGGCTGTTGTTAATTTAGAAGCAGGCATTTCAGTGTGACCTGAAACCCATTTCCTGTTCAAAGTGAGTTTGCTCTTGGAAGATCTTAGTCATGTTCCTCTTCTGATGTCAAAGGCAGAAATAAACTCTGATATACATTTTCTTTAGTTCAGACAGGTGGCATTGTCGTTTCTCTTCTGTTACAACAACATAAAGACGTTTTACGCATTGATCCTGACGTTGGGCATGAAAAGCCAATATCATCTTGAGCAACGAATCATTTCTCTGTCCATCTGTATTTCCATTCTTCCTCTTCATGGTCAAGATAAAACAGCTGCTCCCAGCATGCAATAGGAAACGTGCCTCAGACAAAGACGTCAGAAAGAAAATTAAGTTTTGCATTTGGTCTGTGGGACGACTGTCCACTCGCAGGAATACAATGTTGGTAGTAAACATTTCCTGCGAACCAGAGATATGTTCAAGTCTGTACACCTCAATGTCATTTCACGTGTCTATCTCATAGACATGTATACGTCCTCTCATGTTGGAGGTGGAGAAGATGGTGGTGGAGTTGCATCCTGGTGCCAGTGACCACTGTTCGAGACTGTGTTTTAACATTTGCAAGTGTGCAACATAAAGTAATGTAACGCACAGTTATTCTGCCGATAGAGGGATGGATCTCTCGCTGGATATGATTTATCTACTGGATGACCTTTTTCCGGTCTTCATTTTTTCTAGAAGTACCGAGGCAAACTTTGATTTGTTTACCAGGCTGACCGATGGGAGTTTTATCAGGCCTCTAACAGCTCGGCTCCGCTCCAGCAGCAGCAGCAGGCCACAGACCTCTTTCGTAAGCCTCCAAGAACGTCACTTCTCAGCCCGATGGAAATCATTTCCTTAGTAAGTCCAGACACACACGCATCAGTAAGTGCGATCTGGATGCTAATGTGTGAGAACACGTGCAGCAGGCATGACTGCTCGTCACGAGCGGGAGTGCAATTAGAGCTAATTGAAGTCCTTTTTTCTCTTCTTTTCTGCAGAAGAACATATGTGGTACACTTCAGCTATCCATGCCTCCTCCTTTTAGGTTGATAAATGTTTTATAATTTCACTTGCAGATTATTATGTAATGATTTATTCCTGAGGTGTTGCAGAGGTGGGAGGAAAAAAAAGGCCTAATTTGCAGGGAGTGACGCAAATCGTATGAACCCAGGTGTTTAGCTCTATGCTAATAATATTCCTGCTATCACTTGGAAACAGATGTTGAAATGATGAAAGTGATGAAGGAGGCACAGAAATATGTGCCTGTATGAGCAGACAAAAGCCCGGAGGAAATGATGTGAAGGGCCAATAGACTTTCTCAGTGAAGGGATACAATCCGTATTAATGCGAGTGGCATCTGTGGCGATCATTTCCTCCAGTGCTGTAGCAGCCTATAGCAATGTCACTTAGCTGTATGGACTCACAAGAAAGTCCTCAAAAATAACATTAAAAATCAAATTGCAAAAGCAGAGTTATCCTGGCTTTTAGCCTCTTGGATGAGTTAGGCCATCATGTTGATCCAGGACCGTCATCACCATGTCGATCCAGGACACTGGACACTGAACCCAAGATTGTTTGGATGCATGTTTGCATTGCCATCAGTGTATGTCATTGGCATGTTGATCCAGGACCATCACGTTGTTCCAGGACCAGGATCCAGGACCATCATGGTGTTACAGGACCATCAGCTTTTCGTATCCAGGCCGACAAAAGCATTGTCTGATCTCACACCGGACCTTATTTCTCCTAACAGCCTTGTTTCTTGTGCGTTTTTAAATGATGCAAGGACACATACAAGAGCTACTTCATTTCCATATAACTCAACATTCAAAACAAGAAATAAAACTGTGTTCTGACTCACAGCATGAGAAAGAAAACGGTCTTTATATGATAAATCGCTGTAAGATCTCATTCATTAGTTTCGTTGCATGCTGGTTACATCAGATTGGCAGACTGAGCCAGAAAAATGAAGAAAAAAAAAGATGCACTAGTTGAAAAGTATTTTTTTGTACCGGGTGCTTTGTTGAATTTTTGTTGTGTTCCTTCAGTCGCTAACACGTACAGATCTGCTCTGTCATGATGTCCTTCAGCAGGATGTTATTCAGTAGCTGAGCTGAGGGCATCAAAAGAGAGACTTTGTGTACAGCAATCAACAAAGCACCTTCTAAAATCACTCATCCATCCTGTATTTGTTCATCATTTTAATAACCATGGTGACCGGTGCCTTCACCAAGCTAAAATATTACCAGATTGGATTTTGTCTCTATTCAGTTAAGCTCTCTCCCAGTCTGACCTACCTGACTGGATGCACAACAAACCTGCTTATAGCGACATCCCAGCTTTCCGGAACATGACAAGAAAATGATGTTTTTGGTGGAGAGTTTTGGACTGAAGGATGCTGGCAGCCAAAATCACAACACACAGAGGTCACAAAAACAAACACTCGAGTTGGTTTAAAGTTCCCATGACACAGCTCGGAGGGTGCTATCGGTACAGTTAGGTGTTCTCTCTTAAAACAGGCAGCTATGGAGGGCTTGTCGCGGATATTGATTTGCATCTGCAGTGGCCAATAATGCTGAATGTACAATACATTCCAACGCTAAAGTGTTCTGGCTCCAAATCTCCCCAGACTGGCAGCGCTGGCTCCTAAGCTCCCCAGACTGGCAGCGCTGGCTCCTAAGCTCCCCAGACTGGCAGCGCTGGCTCCTAAACTCCCCAGACTGGCAGCACTGGCTCCTAAACTCTCCAGACTGGCAGCACTGGCTCCTAAACTCCCCAGACTGGCAACGCTGGCTCCTAAACTCCCCAGACTGGCAGCACTGGCTCCTAAACTCCCCAGACTGGCAACGCTGGCTCCTAAGCTCCCCAGACTGGCAGCGCTGGCTCCTAAGCTCCCCAGACTGGCAGCGCTGGCTCCTAAACTCCCCAGACTGGCAGCACTGGCTCCTAAACTCCCCAGACTGGCAACACTGGCTCCTAAACTCTCCAGACTGGCAGCGCTGGCTGCTAAACTCTCCAGACTGGCAGCGCTGGCTGCTAAACTCTCCAGACTGGCAGCGCTGGTTCCTAAACTCCCCAGACTGGCAGCGCTGGCTCCTAAACTCCCCAGACTGGCAACGCTGGCTCCTAAACTCCCCAGACTGGCAGCGCTGGCTCCTAAACTCCCCAGACTGGCAACGCTGGCTCCTAAACTCCCCAGACTGGCAGCGCTGGCTCCTAAACTCCCCAGACTGGCAGCGCTGGCTCCTAAACTCCCCAGACTGGCAACGCTGGCTCCTAAACTCCCCAGACTGGCAGCGCTGGCTCCTAAACTCCCCAGACTGGCAGCGCTGGCTCCTAAACTCCCCAGACTGGCAGCGCTGGCTCCTAAACTCCCCAGACTGGCAGCGCTGGCTCCTAAACTCCCCAGACTGGCAGCGCTGGCTCCTAAACTCCCCAGACTGGCAGCGCTGGCTCCTAAACTCCCCAGACTGGCAGCGCTGGCTCCTAAACTCCCCAGACTGGCAGCGCTGGCTCCTAAACTCCCCAGACTGGCAGCGCTGGCTCCTAAGCTCCCCAGACTGGCAACGTTGGCTCCTAAACTCCCCAGACTGGCAGCGCTGGCTCCTAAGCTCCCCAGACTGGCCGCGCTGGCTCCTAAACTCCCCAGACTGGCAGCGCTGGCTCCTAAACTCCCCAGACTGGCAGCGCTGGCTCCTAAGCTCCCCAGACTGGCAGCGCTGGCTCCTAAACTCCCCAGACTGGCAACGCTGGTTCCTAAACTCCCCAGACTGGCAGCGCTGGCTCCTAAACTCCCCAGACTGGCAGCACTGGCTCCTAAACTCCCCAGACTGGCAGCGCTGGCTGCTAAACTCTCCAGACTGGCAGCACTGGTTCCTAAACTCCCCAGACTGGCAGCGCTGGCTGCTAAACTCTCCAGACTGGCAGCACTGGTTCCTAAACTCCCCAGACTGGCAGCGCTGGCTCCTAAACTCCCCAGACTGGCAACGCTGGCTCCTAAACTCCCCAGACTGGCAGCGCTGGCTCCTAAACTCCCCAGACTGGCAACGCTGGCTCCTAAACTCCCCAGACTGGCAGCGCTGGCTCCTAAACTCCCCAGACTGGCAGCGCTGGCTCCTAAACTCCCCAGACTGGCAACGCTGGCTCCTAAACTCCCCAGACTGGCAGCGCTGGCTCCTAAACTCCCCAGACTGGCAGCGCTGGCTCCTAAACTCTCCAGACTGGCAGCGCTGGCTCCTAAACTCCCCAGACTGGCAGCGCTGGCTCCTAAGCTCCCAGGACTGGCAGCGCTGGCTCCTAAACTCCCCAGACTGGCAGCGCTGGCTCCTAAACTCCCCAGACTGGCAGCGCTGGCTCCTAAACTCTCCAGACTGGCAGCGCTGGCTCCTAAACTCTCCAGACTGGCAGCGCTGGCTCCTAAACTCCCCAAACTGGCAGCGCTGGCTCCTAAGCTCCCCAGACTGGCAGCGCTGGCTCCTAAACTCCCCAGACTGGCAACACTGGCTCCTAAACTCCCCAAACTGGCAACACTGGCTCCTAAACTCCCCAGACTGGCAGCACTGGCTCTTAAACTCCCCAGACTGGCAGCGCTGGCTCCTCAACTCCCCAGACTGGCAGCACTGGCTCCTAATCTCCCCAGACTGGCAGCGCTGGCTCCTAAACTCCCCAGACTGGCAGCACTGGCTCCTAAACTCTCCAGACTGGCAGCACTTGCTCCTAAACTCTCCAGACTGGCAACGCTGGGGTTGTTTAACGACAGGGAATACAGCACCAAGGGGGTTTTCCGGCTTGGTTTGGCTCCTGGCACCTGGGGGCTGAGTCACAAAATAGAGCCGCTAACCAAGCTAAGTAGCTGATGGCTATAAGTCACCTTGATGCTATAACTGGCCACCATTGTGCTGGGAAACTTCTACAGCCTGGGTGTATCTGGAGGCATTTGGTTTGCAGTAGTAAGCTTTGCTTGTTGCTAAATTGACTGCTATCTGTCCAGAGTTGAGCACTGGAGCAGCTGGAGGACATTAAAAGGAAAACAAGGGTATATTTTCTCGACAAGACAAGATCCAGTCTCGTCCAATCAGTGGAAAAAGTTAAGTTTTAGTACATATGAGGTCAAGCCCACTCCGCTTTGATGGCATCCTCATTTTTTATTGCTTTCCAGGATATTAAAAACTCAGAATACTTACAAAACAACTTTTTTTGCCATTTTTTTTGACGTGATCATGTCGTATAAGTAAGATTTAGAGCAAGACATGTGTAATTAAAACACTTCATCATTGATTTTGACTTCAGGGGACCTCGGCCTTGGACTCATGATGGACAGGTTAAAATAGAAAAGAATAAAACAATCCAACTTAACCAAAATACAATGCCTAAATTACCCGCAATGCGACATTGACTGCTTTGACAGAAGTCACCATTACTGCACTGGGGTCCTCCTACAATAGCCACACATTCGTACGCAAGCTGTTCGAAGAAGTCAACGATTATTCTGTATTTATTACCTTTACTTTCTTTGTATCCTCGCTTTTGACAGTGAAGAAATCAAGAAGAACCTGTAGACCAGTACACGGGCTACACCTGTAAAACTGATCACTAAGATTCAAAACAATAAAACCGGTCAATGACAGTGTCTAGTAAGGTACAGGTAATATAAGATACACAGTCAGGAATGGATGATTAGCAGTCTGAAAATGTAGCACACAGTGGAACATAAATAAATAATAGAAGTTTAAATCTTTAATGTGTGTAAGTCAAAAGTGAGACAGTCTATCTTAACTAGAGGAAACTGCTAAACAAACTGACGGCGGCTGTCAGCAGTGACCTCCTGTAGTGTTTTCTCGTCACTGTGTCTATGGCTGCAAATGATGCTTTCCAGGATGGATCACAGTTTGTCCGACAGTCTCCACCGCCGACTCTTAACAGGTTCAGAGTAGTTCTTGCACAAAAGTTTGCAGAGCTAGCCCTGATGCTACTGCCTGAGTAAACAGGACTGCATCGAAACTGCAGATTGGTGGACAAATTAAAGGAATTCCAGAGCTCCAAACAGAGCTTGGAGAGCTCATTTTCAATTTCTTAGGTCTGTTGGCGTTGGAGTACCACTGAGAGAACACCTGTGAGTTGAAGCAGTGTTGGTCCGTTTTCAAAGGTGAAAATAATTGCAGCCTGTCCACACACTTTCTCAAATTACAGCCAAACAGACACTCTCCTGAAAACATTGTGATGGGAAGTAGGTAACGCATTAACAGCATCTTGAGTTTCGTGAACGTCGGTGGACCTGCAGACTCAACGCAACCCTACTGAACCAATGCAGAGAATCTTGTGATGCAGGACTTTTCAAACCTTACTTGGCAGAAAATAGACGGAAGAAGGAGCAGCTGCAGGAGAGTATGGACAGGTTTCTGTGGTCATTTTGCTTCTTTGTGTTCACTCTGAGTCCAGCTCACTGTTGTGATTCATGCTTTGATTTCAATCTGGCAGCAGCTGTGTCCTCTTCGTTTGAGCAAGCTGCAAACGTAAAATAAAAAATAACATTTCATTCCTTCAGTGCCTGACAGACTCAACAATAGGACTACTTGTGTCTTAAACATCCTGCACTGCTTGAAGCAAATCCAAACCACAGATCTCCTTCAGCAAAACTCAACTGTAGATAGAATATTTATACATGCTCTATCTCAGAAGTCCAATATTACACATTACTTTTGTTCAAGTTGTAGAAACTCCCGGCTATAAAATGTGATTGAACACAGTGGATTTCTGTGTGCTGTCAATCTGTGATCGGTGTTGAGAGCACGACTCACACAGCACTGCCACCAAAATCACAAATCCATATATCTGTATTCTTTAGGAGGCACAGCAGCCTCACACAGGAGGAAGGATGACAAACTGTACTTTTTCTTAATGTGCCAGAGGAATAACTCACTGCGGTGGGTGGAAAGGTTAGCGCTTCAATTCTTCTTCACACTTGGAGAAGTTAAGCTCAGAAAAAAAGAGGAGAACATTTGAAAGGCATACAGGATTTTTTTGTCCATTATTATTATTAATAAGTGTGAAATTATGTGAATGTGAGGCTGAATTTATAAAAGGAAACGTGTTCTTTCCAACATAAAAGAAGGTTAAATGTTGCATTGGTGAGTCACTTCTGCATTATGAACACTCAGAGTCACAGTCACTCAGTTTGTGGACGTATTTAGTCGCGTGGCTGAAAAACCAACAGCAGACAATGAGTACACCACTGTGACATCACTGTGACATCACCGTGACATCACTGTGACCTGAGGAATGAGTGACCAGCGTCTCCACAGCATCGATATCTTTCTCATTTAGTTTTGGGTGTTTTGACCAAACCCTCTGCTTACATCTGTTGTTTTTCAGGTGTGCGTGCAGATGATAGACCCGTCCTTCTCATTAACTCCTGCAGAGAGCAGATCCATTGGTCCAAAATGTTCAGAGCAGCCAGATACTTGGTTAGATTCAGATAAATCTGCTGAAACGTGGTTAAATAGGTAAATATTGACTTTTGTCTTCCGGGTGACAGGTGACCCGTCCATCAACATCAACCACCACCCTGCTTGGACTTACTTGCTCTTTTATACAAGGGATGCCCGACATATATTGCACCTGTAATGGAAAATTTACCTCCATTGCTCTGTAAATCGTCAAGATGAACAACTGGACAGCCGCTGAGATCCAGGAGATGCAGCGTCTCCTCGGTCTCTGTAGCTGTCTTCGCTGTCTGCTTGTTGTTGTAGCGGCGAGCTACTAACGGTCGCTACTTTCAAATTAAAAGCCCCCCGCTAAGAACCCAGCTCTAAACTCCAACGGGGTGCAATGGAAAGCTCTTATTTTGAAGACAAATTCGAACTGCTTCTCTGTTAATGCCGAACTTCGTGCTTCACGTCACGTCACATGTTTACGCCTTCATTACAGCCTTTACCTTGCTGCAAATGTGCCACCTTTTCTATCTAAAAGGGGCTGTTGTTTGCCAACCGCCAATAAACACAGAGAAGAAGAAGAACAACAACGATGCTGTTCTCACGTTCATGACGTAGAGTTGCTGCACCTGTGTAGAGCCACGCAACGTAGAGAGGAGCCACACGTGTCGTCGTCAGAGTGTTTTCCACGAGTTCAGAAGAAGACGACACGATTGTTATTTGCAACTAAGAACTTGATGTGAAGACCGGCTTCCCGCCTACACACACAGTTTTACTTTGGCATTTGTGCTGCACGCAGTTTGAAAGTCTTAAATTGTGTGGTTTGTGCGCAGTGAAGACGACAGGGCGGCTTAAAATAATGTAGATAAAAGACCTCAGCTCTTCTTTGTGTCGGCCTGTGAGTAAGAGCTGATGTCGAAAAACAAGAAACTAACATATTCTCATGCGACTCTGGAGGCGCCTCGTTCAGATGCATAAAAGTTCTCAATTGATTCACTTATTTAAGGTATTAATTGTGTATTTATGTATGTATTTTATTAACTTGTCTGTTTTTTTTTGATGATTAATAACACAGCTGTTTGTTTTTTAACGTACTCTCGTAAGTTGCCCTCAGCTTAATTAGAAAACGTGTCCTTCGTTGACATAAAGACACCAAGCAAACCTGAATCCTCCACATTTCATACACTTGCCTGAAAAAATGGAGAGAAACATCATGGAACAAACTCTACAATTAAACCCACTGAGCTCGGTCCACACGCTCTTCTGGAAACAGGGAAATGACAGATAATCACAGCGCTCAGGACCGACGCCAGGTACATTAAAGGGAACTTCATGACCCGTATTTTTCTCTGAAATTCATTTGCCCTTCTCGGAACTCCAGTGAAATGCATCGTCTTTCTCCAAATGAAAAATGTTCCCTTCAATTTCTGCATGTTGCCCGCGGTAATCATGTGTGTCCATGTATGCGCATGCACGGTGAATAAGATGATAAATGCCAAATAATAAGGAGCATGCTCCTCAAGAAAATGACATTATCTGCATCCGTCAAGGGAGCAACTTTTCTGCCTGCAGCCCAAATTAGAATAATTACCTCTTCTACATTGGCTTTTTTTTTTTTAAAATCAAAACAAGCCATGTTGTCTCCGTGAAAAACAGAGTTAAATTTATTCTCCCATGAGTCAAAACTGCAGTGATTTTCAAAAGACATCCAGTCATTATGGTTAGGTAACCTTCATTAATGAATTGTAAATGTGGAGTAATTGCAGCATGTCTGATCTTCCTTGACTGTAAGAGAGCAAAAAAAAAAAAAAAGAAGTTACGTGAGCCGGCGTGTCCTGCAGGTAAACATGAGAAAGAGAAAGAGGTTAATTATACAAGTCTGGTCTCGTCCACAAACAAAAAATGGCGTTATTATTTTAATTTGATTTAATTTTAGCTCAGAATAAGGGACAGAATAAGACTGTCTGACTCGACAACTGCTCTGCAGTCGAAGTGATGAAACGTCATCAACGTCCAGTCGTGGCGCGTGGATAAAAAAGGAATCTGGGAATCCGTGATTGTTTTTTCTTCTGTTACAACCATTTCCGGCACTTTTGTGACGTGAAACGTGACGCTTGAGATAAAGTCCTGCCTGCAGTACGTGGGAGTGTGGTCGAGAGGTGAATTTTAGCAGGTGTACCCGCTGAATTTTCCTCCTAAAATCTAACTGTAGTCGAGTCAAAATGAAGGCAGATTCTGCAGCGCCGGAAAAAATATCTTCAGCAACATCTTTCGATGAAGCTTTTGTGCACCTGTGGATCGACAGCGGTCTAAATGATGAACCACTTTTTAATGTTCTGTGACTTTTTGACGAGATGAAATATCCTAGTCGTGTTTTTTCCAGAGGTTGTTCTTCATCATAGGGTCGTCTGCCTACGACGGTCTCCCACACTGTCTTGTAAGATAACGTGACGAAGGTCGGAGTACTGAAACTATTTCTGAAAGTTGGGGTGAAGTAAGAGAGCGTTTGCAGAGGGTGTAGCGAGCGTCCCGTGCTGGGAGGCAACACGAGTCCTAGTCCTTTAATTTAACTCGCTGCCAGTTTGATTTAAGTTTTAAGTGAGTTTTTACTCACAAGTGGTGAGAAGTGTTCACGCCTGCGTACTTAAATGAGCCGTTAAGCACAAAGAACGTCTTTAGAAACATTTCTAAGCGGGTATGGAATGAGTAATTGTGCCGGTGATGTAACTCTTCAAACATCCTTGAATTTCTCAGTCTAAAGCTCGGTATAAAGGCGGCATGACTGTCGAGGACAGTTTGTGGGACTGAACCGTGAAGGGCAGAATAGGAAACGGTGACCTGAGAGAGTTAATTAAATTATTTTTCTCACTGCAAAACACAAAAGTGCCACAAGCAGAAAACTGGGTTCCGTCATCAACAGTCCAAATGCTGCAACGTGTTCAGCTGTTTCCACGCTCGTGTTTCCGCCCAGCACCAGCAGACCCGCGGTCATCGTCAGCCGCCTCCACTTCCTCTCCCCCTGCGCTCATCTGAATGTTTCAGCCCCGGATAATTCACCGCTTTCCACCACGCTGCTCAAACCTCTTTTACCCTCACTTTTCATTTGCCAACCCCGCAGGCTTCGGATGAATACGCAAGTGACGCAGAGTTTTGCTCGGATCCGACTCTCCGAGAGAAAGTTGAATAAGAGAATCTGAGTCACGTTGCCTGGTGGCCTTGTTGGTTTGACCGCAGCGTTTGTGTCACAGTAAAATATCAACTGATAATCCACCATGTAGTTTCTTCCCTAACATCACATGAATGTGGCGGGGGATGTCTCTGATTAGGTTGTTTTAATTAATAGCACATCACTGTCACTCTGCTTTAAATAAAAATGTTAATTCTCAAGCTTGTTTCTGATTCTTTACCCTGTTCAGCTAATGAACTGCACTCCTCGCAAGAGACAGAATCAGACATTTGTCATTTGCTGGGTTTCGAGGACAGGTACGCGGGATGTAAACACAGACTTTCACAGTCCGCTTGTGCATAAAATCAGAGGAATCATAGTTTTGTTTCTGGCTGATACGTTTCCACGTCTGATCACAGACTTTTTCTATTCAAATGTTCCTCTTTTAAACATCCCCGACTGGACATCGCAGTGACTCACTATCACCTCTCGTGGCACTAAGTGGTATTACAAGACGGGACAGGCTAGGGCTAGCATGGTTAGCATGCTACCTCTGTAACACAATATATTAATGTCTTTGAAGCAACGTAAGAACTATTTATTCGAACGTTTTGAAAGAAAATCACATATTTATCTGAACTGGAAGAGGAGAAGGGCCACTTGACATTTCTTTGGGAGATCTGACGTATCTTTTTCTCACAATTTCGGCTTTTATCTCAGATTTTAGGGGGGAAAAAAGTCTCTAGTTATTATTATTTTTTATTTTTGGGCTGTAATCCTGATCTGTTTCTGGACTCCTTTTAACAAACAAGTTACAGTAGTTGAATTATTGATATCTAGAGGGGCTAGTTTGTTACCTTTCCTCCTGTTTCCAGTATTTAAGCTAAGCTAAGCTAAGCTAACCTGGCTGTAGCCTTGTATCTACTGCCTTTAGCATGAGTGGTGGTGTTTATCTCCTGCCCTCATGAACAACTTTCTCCCTCCAAATGTCATTTTAAATGGCTCTATTGTTGGAGTGTGGATAATTTTGTTGAAGCCCAGCTGAGAGACACATCATCACCACCACACGTGAATACTCGTTTGTTTCAGCGTGAGTGCTTTGAGCGAGGGAAGAAGTATCTCTCTGTGCATTAACGCCGAGGGCATGTGAGATCGAACGAATTATCACCAACATCATGGCAGAGATGTGCTGCGTGCAGGGACAGTACATGCGTCGACCACAGACACGTTGTCATGCTTTCCGTGGTGGGGTCCGGCCTCCAGCCTTGTACTTATTCGCTTTAATGATGAGCGTTGTAATAAAGCAGATGACCAAACACTTTACATAAGCACTCCTTATTTTCATGTGGGACCTGTGAATAAATGAGTTAGCCTTGGATGTAACTCAATTAGCTCATTCCAGCATGCAACAAAAGTGCGTTGTCACAGAGGTTGCTGCCTCTCCTGCTGCCTCTGTCTTTAAATCGAAGCAACGACATAAAAACCTCTTCAGTAAGATTATGGAGCTGATGACCTACACACCGGCTCAGGTAGCTCACTGTCTCTGTATTCACACCAGCTCCTTTTGATACCACTTTCATAAAAAGGTGCCTCATAGCACCCGCAGAGGCTACGGTGAGCTGCAAATGAGCCCATACGCCTCTTATGTATGTTATTAGCCTTTGAATGAAGCTTTCTGGAGAAGATGAAAGCACCCTGCAGCTGGAGGAGACGCTATACAAAAACATCAAATATATATATATATATATATATATATATATATATAAATGTGACTTGAGGTCATTTTGCTCAGTTACCGTCAGATGAGTTGTGTTTGATCAGATCAGATTAATGCCCTTTGAACCTCGATGAGCGCCGACAACGGGAATCACGCGGGGAATTTTCTCGTGCTCGGTCGGTGTGACACGTTTTTTTTTTCAGCTGAATCTGAAAATCGTTGTCGCTCGTGCCCTCGCTCTCCACAGGTGTCGTCTTTTAATATCTCACAATGACGCAAGGTCAGCACTTCAGGGTTGTTGCATGGACACTGATGTTACTTGAGACTGTTTATCAGCTCCTGAGTGTTGATCAATGTAAAAAAAACACGTGACTACACACATGCTGGAAATACATGAGTGCATTCCTGCATTTTCAGTATGTGAAATGAATCTTTAAAAACATGTGGCAGGTTCACGGGAAGCCATGTGTTGCATTTCTCTTGAGGAAAAGATCTTCTTCTTTATTTTTTATTTATTTATTGTCTGAGGAGAGAGAGGGAGGGTGTGACCGGCACAGAGGCAGAGAATATTAATGCTGCTGGAGGGAACCTGGAGTGAATCATAATGGAGTTCTGCTGACCATCAGACGTGTCAGAGATGAATTCTGCCTCTTTTCTCAACTCTGGCATGTTTTTGCAGAACGACAGGAAAATTAATACAGAATCGATGTCAGAACGTATCCGTGTTGAGTGTTCAGTGATGATTGAAAGAAGATGGAAAGCAAACTGACGGTTATGATTCAGGTGGGATGTTCTTCTTCTTCTTGTCAGCAGATGGAGTTTAGGGAGAATCAACCCAAACATACGGTGTTCATAGCAGTTTAAAGTTACATCTTAGGTCAAGTTTTTTGTTAAATTGGTAGCTGTAACACTCTGACTACTATATAAGGCCAAAAGTATGTGGACACCTGAACTAATCCCAAAGCCGTGAGCTTGAAGTCGGCTAATAATTCTAACAAGGACGACTGCAACAGTTGTTTAATACATTTATATTCAGTAACTCTCCCTATATACTGTATGAATGTACGTATGTATGTGGGGATCTGTATCGGTGTCTGTATGTAATATTTTTTTGGTACAGTGGAGGAGTCCGCCATTACTGTGCTGTATCCAGATTGGCTGTATCCCAATTCAGGGTCTGCATCCTTCAGAGGCCACATTTGAAGGCCAACTACGTCACAAGGCTCCTCCAAATGCAGTCTTCCTTTCCCTGTTTTTGGAGGATGCACCGCTGCTATCCTTCGCGGCCTCATATATCCCAAGTCTTTGCGCGCCTGAAAAAGAAGAAAGAAAGAAATAAAATGGTGACATCGCGTGGCGTAGATCGTCACTTTCGCGGGTCTGGGCAGCAGAAATCGTGACGTAAGGCTAAAACATCTGGTGACGCAACCAGGAAATGCTCCAAAGGCGAGACTGTCACATTTAACAACGGCTGACGCGGTAAACAAGGTCTCTCCGAAGGACTCGCCTTTGAAGACCACAAAGGCCGAGTCCTTCAGAGGATGCAGACCCTGAACTGAGACACAGCATACGTCACAACGCCCCGCGAAGGTTGTCCCAATTTGAAGGCTCCTCCAAATGCAGCCCACAGATGTGGCCTTCTTTTCCCTGATTTTGGAGGATGCACTGCTACAATCCTTCGTGACCTCACATATCCCAGGATTCTTTGCGTGTCCGCAAAAGAAGAAGGAAAGCGAGAAAATTGCGACATCGCCATCACGTGGCGTAGATCAAAACATCTGGTGACACAACCAGGAAATGCTCCAAAGGCGAGACCGTCCCATTTTTCAAAGGCTGACGCGGGCTTCGAACATCTCTACGAAGGACTCACCGGGTCCTTCAAAGGACGCAGCCCCTGAATTGGGACGCAGCCATTGTCTGCCTGTGAGGGGATTCACATTAAAATAAAGGGAAAAATAAAAATAAACCTAAAAAATTGAGTGTCGTGTGTCTCATGTGGGTTCTCGAAACCAAAAGGGATCTGCGCTCAGCAACAGCAAAGTTTTCTCACATTAATAAACGTAGACTGGTGAGTTGTAGCAGCACGCACTTTGTTGTGAAGCCCACTGCATCCATCACTAAAAGCATCTACAGTCCGAGCCGACGGTCGTTCACTGTTTTCTTTTTTTAAGAGAGCGAGGAAATAAAATGTCAACTCGGCGCCCGGCAGCTTGGCATCAGATCACAGACGCAATAATGTTTGTTGTCTGACTTTGTTAAAAGCACATTTAGCCTGGTTGAGATGTAACATGCACAAGGTGGTCAGATGCACTTGTTGTTACTGTGGCAACCATAGATATTCACCCAGGTGAAACAGGCCTGAGAGGTATCACTGATGTTAACGCAGCTTTACGGTCTTAAAGAATGATCTCAGTCAGGCGTTCCATAAGGAACCGCAGGGTTCTTTTGTCTTCCACTTCTCAGAAGTGTTCAAGTCTAAATGGTTCAACATCGGATCTGTTCAGAAAATAGAACCTTCCATGTTCAAAGGAATTCTTTGTCAGGTCGGTTGAAGGACGGCGCTCTGCCTTCAGTCACAACAGGAAAGAAACTCTATTTATCTTTCACTTTATCTTCAGCAATTCAACAAAAGATACACGTGAGAGTCAAAAAATGCTTTCAGATCATATCCGTTGCATGTCAGGGTTGAGAGGTTCTGCTGCTTTTGTCATGTGATTTATACTGATCTTAATATCTTTGTGATGTTTTGGACTGGTGGTACTGTATGAAAATATTTGAAGATAACGTTTTGTCGCTTCAAGAAGTTGTTACGTTGCCCTTTTCTGACGTCTTGCAGACGAGAATGTTGATTCATTGGGAACGGAAAATGTAACTTTTAATTGCAGCCAAAAAAACTAAACTTATGGGGCATCATCATGTTGCAAAAGGAAAAGGTTCTTCTGACCTAAACTGTAGCTACAATTTTCAAGCACACTATTTTCTCGGCTGTCCGGATCAGAATCTGTTTTGTTAGCTAAATACGCAGGTGTACAGAGAGCGTGTCTAAACATTTGCTTTCAAAATAATAATGAGGAAAATTGGGAATAGAAACAGAGCCAAAGTAAAGTTTGCTGCTTCTACAGTCTTATTACTGGTGATAATGATTTAATCTAAGATCTAAGATTCCTTGAAAAAGAAAGAATATGCGAGCAGGTGTGTCCACATACTTTTGGTCACATAACACTCCATCTAGCAGTCTAACTGTTTCCTACACAGGGTCTCCCTCGCCGGGTGATTAACGGTCAGAGCAGAATGTGTGTGTGTGTGTGTGTGTGTGTGTGTGTGTGTTTCCTCCAAGCAAACTGTGTGGGCTCGGCCACCTTAACCTCCACATCGACTCATCGGGAGGCGCATAACATCACAGCAGGGCGCACGTCAATGCTGCAGCACATAGAGGTTAACAACAGGGCCGTGAGCCATGTACCCAGAGCAGCGTCTCCTGAGACCCGGGTCAGATCGGAGCAGGGCAGAGGTCCGACAGGTTCCCCTCACAGGGTGATTTGCATAGATGAGGCCGGAGTGTTTTTAAAGAAGAACAGAGTTTAGCCTGAAGACACAACTGTACCATGAGAACTGTTACTCACCCATTCATTCTTTGAATGATGTGTGGTGTGTTTCCATGGTAACGCTGCATCCATTCAGTGTCATTCATTGTGATTTCTAAGAATACCACTGCTGGCCTCTGCTGGATTCATGGTGGAAGCACACAACAGAATCAGAATCGCTTTTATTGCCAAGTAAGTTCACACGTACGATGGATTTTCTGTGGTCTGTAGGTGCAAAACAACAAACAACAGTAAAAGTACTTTAAAGCCAAAATAAAACTATAAAAATATACAGTGTGTGGTTTTTATTTCCTGTCTGAAAGTGTATTCATGAGCTTGATTTCACACAAAACAGTACAAATTGCCAAACAAGACGAAAAGACACAGAAGAAAACACACAGCTGGTTTATCAACACACGAGAATTATAATACAATCAAACCCAGTATCTCGACATTATTTTAAATTTGGACAAAGAAATAAAGAAAAAGGCCTCATATTGTCCTGACGAGACTTATGTCTTAAAGAGGAAGACATGATGTGTCCTCCATCTTTTCACATCTGGAACACATTAAAGCAACAGATGTGTGAAGTTAACGAAACCTTTGAGAGGAGAACCAGCTCGGTATTAGCTGATATCAAATAGTAACAGAGCAGGTGTTCACACCTGAAAGACTTTCTGACCATGAATCTTCTGAAACACTGCAAGCATATATAAGGAAATAAAGAACTGTAAAGAGTTTAATGCTCCTGTTTCTCTCAGGCGGGTACTTTGGGGTCACTAGAGGGCACTTTTACACCACCAGCACCTGGATGTTTAGTTAGAAAAGCAGGTGCTAAGTGTGCATCTTCAGTCATGTCGTTGTTTTATTTGAACTGGGACCATTTAAGACAATATGATGTGGACCCGTTGTGTTTTCCCAGGTAACAGGAGCAGTTACAGGTCATCTACAGGCTTATTTTTGACATCAAACAATTCAGGCTTCTATAGATCAATGACAGGAGCATTTACAAAGCTTATGACAGCTTTGGGAAAAGTTCAGACTGTAACCTTTGAAAAGAGCCTAAAACCACGTCTGTACTTCAAATAGTTCAACAGCAGCTTTGATTTTACTCTGGGTTGCACTCGTTTAGGCATTTGAAGATGATCTGACCTACATTTCCAGGAATGGTAGTAAAATTAATTGTGTTCACTTTAAAAATGCACCCATTTGGATGACAGATATCCATCTGCTTCACAGAAATGGAAGCGTGTAAAAGGCCAAACGTCACACGAGTCCTATATCAAAGATCAGAGATTGTCAGGTCGATCACACCTGTTATAGATTTTTGGAACTGTAGTTTGAACAGTTTATGCTGCCGAAGAAGTCACGATTCTCCCACAGAAATCATTTTTCGGTCTGGTCAAAGAAGTCTATTCATTGATGTAACCTGGTTAAGTTCAAAGCCGTGTTGATTTAAGCTGATTTAAACTTTTGTAACTCTCATACTGAGCCTGCCATCTTTCTGTTACGGAAGTGTGCACATGCTCATTAACTGTGGCAAGATAATTATGAATTTATGTTGTGTTTTTATACTCATAATTGTACTTTTTCTAAGGTAAAACCTCACTTCCATGCTATTAAGAAAGGTATTGATTTATTTGGACAATAACCTTGGAAAAAACAAGACAGCCGTTAAACTTTGAGACTATGCTTTATATTTTAATTATTTTTAAATTATATATAAAAGTTACTCCTATATAATTATGTTGATCTTATGTATTTTCTCTTGCATTAATGTTGTTATGAGTATTGTTATTATCTAAATTTACTTATGTGTCTATCCTTTTATTTTCTTGCTTGCACATTTTTCTCTTCTTCTTCTTCCTTGTCAATAAAATAGAAATAAAAATAAAGTCCCAGTAAATTACATCTAATTAAAGTAAATATAATAAGAGTTTACTCTCCTGTAATTATTATTAGTTGTTGTCTAGTAGTGTAGTGTGTTTTGTTTTTTTTCTGCAGCGGTGTCTCAGTCCAGCGAGAAATCCTTCAAAATCATTAATTGGTCGAAGGCCGATTCGATGAACGTGATTGGTCCGTCCTTGTCCCTCACCCTCACCCCTCCGACTGGAAACACGGTCCCTCGAAAAGCGTGGTACCCAACAGAAGGCTCACTGAACCTCATAGCTTCTTACTAATAACCCCGTTTTAGACCAGTTACACTTGTGTAACTGTATGTTTTTAAACTCCGCGGTGAAGATGGAATGATTAGCTTCTGTTCCTAGTGCTCATTTTATTTTCTGAAGGTAAGTTCTTCCTCACGTATCCAGTCATTGTGTGCTAGCAGCAGGCTTGCTAACAGGTTACCGTCAGAAGCTTTTACCTAAGTTAGCTGCTGCTGTTAGCTAAAACAAAAATACGCCATGCTAATATTGACCTAGTGTGACTACTTTTTCTTCTAATGGTGACATTTATCCAGCTAGCTTACGTAATTTTCCTGCGTTCTATGCGTTTTTATTGGAGGGAAATGACATCTGTTGATGCTAACGCTAGCCAGCTAATGATGCTGATGTCAGTGGAGGCAGTTAGTGTTGACGGGATGCTGCTGCAACTACACGTAGGAGAATAACTGACGATTAATAATGTTAATTTAGTATTTTGTGCTACATTGCTTCGTGCATTCATTCATTTAGGTGTATCGGTGAGGTTTAGCAAGCGAGGCACGTATTAATCACGTAAAATAATCACCACAGAGGCACTACAACAATTACAAATATTACTTCTGAACATTAGCTTGTAAAGCCTTGACACCCTTCAGAGGAATGTGTTTTTCTTACTTAACCCAAACACCTGAACCTGAGCACAACCTAGAGCCCGACTACTCATGTATACCACTTATAACCATCACCTAATGAGACCCCAGGTGGAGAAGGTGATTTAAAATCCAATTTAAAATCCAACTTTTCTCCACCTTTTTACTGAACAGCCATTGTAACAAATATCAGAAGAAAGTATTGATGAAACAGTACAAAAAGCAGTGACCAACAGAAATACAACAAGTGAATTTATTGCATCTACAGTTCTGACGTCTTTTTCTTTTGCATTTCATTCGCTTAAGAACTTACACGATGTTACTGCGCACACATTCATTGCTTGATAGATTTTTCGTCTTGTGAGGAAGAACCTGAAATGTTCCATTTCTTTCATAAATTCGTGAATCTAAAATTTCTTGTAATCTGGCCTCGCGGTCGTCGTCAGACTTTGATTTCGGTGCATTTACCTTCAGGTGTGTTTCCTCAAACTCCTTTTAGAGAAGTTGGCATGTTTATGCCCTGAGGCTGTTATCTCAGGACCTAAAAATGCACGTATAGATTCACAACTCTGATAAAAACAGCTTAGAAAGTTCTGTGACTTTGTTTCAAAATAAGGACTAAAACCTTTTTCCCCTCAGTTTGTACTTCTACAGCACATGCGCGTGGTTTCATGACACCAGCTCCTTTTATGTCTCAGTCTAGAGTGCTGTGACGCTGTTCACACATCCCACCAGAGCAGTGGGACAAATAAGTTTAATGCCTAATGTGTGAATATCCTTCTCTCCATGCCTGTTAGATGTTCGTATGCAGCTGCACCAAAACTGTCGTGAATCTCAACTGTGCGCTCGTGTCAGTGCAACAACACGAGTGGCTGATATGTTTGCAGAAGATTTCCTTGGGGTGTGATACCAGTTAATATTGATTGTAAGCTGATTATTTTGTCTTGTTTGCAGTCATGTCCTTCCATCAGGATCGAGGGGGTCCCAGAGGAGGAATGCCCCCGGGTCAGCACGGCTCACCTCAAAACTACCGACCCGCCAACCTGAGGCCACCACCTCCGCAGCCTCCTGTTCCCCAGTACCACTACGATCCTCAGACTGCTCCCGGTTCAAGCTACCATGGGAACAGCGGCTACATGCCTTCGCACTCTGACTTCATGCAGTACCCTCCACCAGCGACGTCCCAGACACCTGGTGCTCTGAACCAGTGCCCGGTGCGCCCACCGTTCCCGAAGCCCCCCGGCCGGCAGGGCTTCCCTGAACCCCCGCCTAACTTTCCGCCTCCTCCCCTCCCCGGCTCCACAGGCAGTCCCACACAAGGCTCCCAGCTGTCTGCTCAGAATGCCTACCACCCTTACATGATGCCTCCCGTGCCCCCACCAGCGTTACCACACCCAGCCATGCCTCCGCCCATCGCCTCTCAGTCTATGAGCTACCACTCTCCGTACTCCATGAACTACCCCCATCCTCCTCACCCTCCCTTCCCTCCCCCGCCCTTCAACACCGGCTACACTCAGAGCCCGAGCACATTCAAACCCGACCACACCTTCAGGCACGGGGGCCAGTACAAGTATGAGAAGCCCATGGACAGCAGGAGGTCTCCAGAAAGGGGCTATCGCCACGATGACCACAGGCAGAAGAGCTATGGCTACAGCGGTCACGGCGAGAAGCATAAAATGGATTTTTCCGGAGAGAGTAAGAACCGCGGGAGGAGTCCGGACAGGCGTGGAAGGCCGGAGGGAGGACGGTACCGGTCTGAGTACGACAGAGGCCGGACTCCACCCAGACACAGGAGCAGAGATCGCAGCAGGTACAGCAACGGCAGCAGTGACTCTCCTGAATGAGATCAGTCAGTCAGATTGTTTCTTACTACGATGTGTTTGTCTGTTCACAGGGAGAGGTATCGTCACAGAGACAGTCGGAGGTCCCAGTCGCCTGACAGGCACAGAAAAAGGCCTCGAAGGTACAAATGTTGTCCATCGTTTGTCTTATTAGATCTGTTGTGAAATACATATCCCCACTAAAGCTCCTTCAGCATTTAGGGAATCTTGGATCATTATTTTTGTTCACTTTTGGGTTTTTTTTCATACTTATATTTATTTACATTTGGGTTCTTACAGTGGAAACAACGACAACTTCTACCCTTCTAGCGTTTCCGAGTAGTGTTATCGTTTGCACTGAAGTCGCAGAGACAACTAGATTGTTTCTGTTTTTCCTTGGAGTAACATCGACCATAACTACAGGACGTAATGTGACTTTATTCATTCATTTAGTCTATGATGTGATGAGACATGAGAGCAGATTGAAGTGGTGCCAGGCTGCCAGCCTATCTTTCATTTTCATGAGTAATTTCCTCTCACACAATTCTAATAAAAACTAACCTGTAATTTGAGTTCGTCGTGTAAAACAGCAGCGCTCCCCTTTAATAACTTCGGCGATTAGAGCTCGCTCAGGTGTCATCATGCGACCCTAACTTAGTCCCTTTGGTCTCATCATAATCACGTCCTGGCAGATTACGATAATTGTTTCATTTTGTCTGTGCTTTGCAGTCGGTCCTCGAGCAGAGACAGGAAACGTGGCCGCTGGGAGGAGGAGCGCGACAGGAGGTCGGAGAGCTCCTCCGGCCTGAGCAGGGAGCGCAGCTACTCCTCCATGAGGAGCAGAGACTCTGAGGAGTCCTTCGCTGAGCGGGAGCGAGAGCGGGAGAGGGAACGGGAACGAGAGCGAGAGAAAGGAGAAGGAGAAGGAAAAAGAGAAGGTGGATGAGGAGAAGGAGGAAGAAGAGCTGCTGAAACCCGCCTGGATCCGCTGCACGCATGCTGAGAACTACTACTCCAACGACCCCATGGACCAAGTGGTACCGTCTGCACTTTTGTCTTTATTATATCCATCCTTTGTTCAGCTGGTAGCTGCTGTAATATCTAATTGTTATTATACTCCTGGTTCCCTTTTGCGGGAGTTTGCGAGTCCATAACAATAAAACTGTCATTGCCTGCAGTTGGATTAACAGGAGAATCACTCGTTTTAATTCAATGCATCGAGCACGGTGCCCATTAACGCTGAGCACACACTCGCTTGATTTTGTTTTATCCGACTGACTGGCAAAAGAAACTTCCCTAATCTTCCGTCTGCCATTTTATCAATTTTGTCTGGTGCTGCTGTTAAAGTGTTGGATTAGCTGCTCTCCTGAGCTGGATGTTTTTCAAGCCTTTCAGCTAATAGCGAGCACTCAAAGTCGCTCGCTTTGCAAATCACCACCTGCCCTCTAAAATGCTTTTTTCTAAATGCAGGTCTTTTGGATAGTGCCAACTCCTTTCTCTTCTGTAAAACTCTGACCTTTAGTGGTCGTCTCTAGACGCTCACTTCATGCTGTCATCAGCTAGCAAATTACACATTCAGCCCGACCCGACCCGTCCTTCAGTAGAACCAAAGTGAAGGTAAATGTCGAGATGGAGAGGCACTTTATTTCTTTGCTCGTCCATGAACGGATTCAGGACTGATCTGTCGTTTCTGCTGTGACAGTAAAGACGCCAACTGTTGGAGTTATTCAGCACAATAACTTCTACTTTCCACACAGATGTGCCGACTTATTTTAACTCTGCTTTGACTATTGATGTGCTTTTCTTGAATAGTGGTCGGCCATCCTCACAGCGTTACAGAACAGTAGCTGCAAACAGAGCTCGGCAAATGTAGTTTTAAACACTTTTCATTTTCTGTAGTCGCTTTAAAAAATAAAAGCCCCATTGTTTTAATTATTCAGCTATTTAAAAGAGTCTGGAGATCAGGAAATGTTGGATTTTCACAAGCAGGAACACAGTAAACAAGTAAAATAAAGCAGATAAGAGAAACTAAATTAGAGAGAGACTTTTAGACTTTCTCTGTGGTTTCTCTGCACAGATGTGAGTCTTGCAGTCGTGACACTTGCTTGTTTGAGAGTTGGCTGCTGTTGCAAAATGTCACTGTACCTCATTTGGAGGCCTGGCTGGGCTCAGCTTGTTTTGGTAAAACTGGTGATGGGGAAGCAAATCAGGACAGTAGGGATTGTCTCTGCACAGCCAGAAGTGACATTGTTTATTGTTTGATTTCTTATTTTGATGATTAACAAGTCAAATTACACTTATTTGATTTAGATTGGATTCGAAGGAACGGATTAAATCAGCAGTTTATTTTCCATTTTTTTATGCAGTTTGTAAATAATGCTGCTGAGACAAAACAAAACATGTAATGTGCATCGTTTCCTCGAAATAAGCCTCATGATTTTAAAGTCTTGACTTTATTTTGACAAACAGCTGCACTGAGGTGTTACTATGAACTTTAATCTGAGTGCGTTCTGTTTGGTGTCGTTCAGGGCGACTCTACGGTGGTCGGGACCAGTAAACTGCGGGACCTGTACGAACGCTTCGAGGAGGAGCTGGGGAGGAGACAGGAGCGAGCGAAGGAGGCTCGACCGCAGTGGGAGCCGCCCAAGACCAAACTGGACGAAGATCCAGGTTGAGTCGAATATTATTAAAGCACCTCGATGCAAATATTAGCATACGCCTGTAATTGAGAGATGTAAGTTGTTGTGGATAAGCGCAGCAGCTATAAAACAATATGTGAACAGTTGATACATCTGTTTACAATCCTTGTGTAATTGATATGCACACAAACTTGCCGTCTTCTCAGCAGTGCGTTCGGCTGAGGCAGAGATTAAGTTCAGTGTTTATGATGTTATCTGCGGCGCTGTCGGCTCGATTGTCTCTTTCAGCGCTGCAATAATATAAATCTCGCTCAGGGAGATCTAATTTGCTCAACATGTTACTCCGGGCACCGACTCACACAATCAAGCGCTGGAGTTAAAACGCCGATAAGAATTGAAGACTTTGCTCGGCTAAGAAGCACAAGCTATTCAGCTGCCGGGTAATTAAAATGCTCACTTTTGGTGGCGAGGCTTCTTTTTTGGTGAGTGACAAAGCACCAGATGTCACCACTGGCTCGTTCGTTTAATCTCAGATTCATTTGGCTCGAGAAATTAGGTAACAGATCTTAAACTTGTCCTGCGTCGCAGGCAACGTGTGCACACAATACGATTGGATGTCGTAGGAAAGTTTACGAGCGCTTGGCCGAGCAGAGGCTTCACCGGACTCGGCGAACGATGTCTCGGCCTTCAGCCCTGTGAGGTTCAGATGATTAAAGATCTCTTTTGCACTTTTCGTTTCAGACGACAGCAGCAGTGAGTCAGACTGTGAGTCAGACGCTGAAGGGAGCACCTGCTCCAGCAGCTCTGACTCAGAGGTTTTTGATGTCATCGCCGAGATCAAGAGGAAGAAAGCTCATCCTGACCGCCTGCACGAGGAGCTGTGGTACAACGACCCCGGGCAGGTCGGTCTCTGTCCGCTCCTCTCGTTTAAAATGTGTTATTATAAATCCAAATTTTATGTTCATATCCAATTGTAATCTCCTGTGATGCTGCACAAGCCTGAGATCCGAAACTGTTCCTGAGTACGTGGAAATAACAGTGCAACTAATCAAGACAACATACCAACCTTCGATCGTAACATACTGTAGAGCAGCGGCCAAAATCTGGTTTCCCACATGACAGCAGCTGAAACGTTCAGTTCTCATACAGATGTCAGTTAACAGCAGATGGCAGTATATAATAGTGTTAACACAAAGCTGAACCTCCCAACGAACATGACCTTTTTTTTTTTTTTTTCCTTCTTAAACTGCCACTACATGAAGACATGCAGCCAAACTGTGCCAGGATAATTAACAGTACACAGCGTTTAAAATTAAATCTAATTAACACAAACAAATGATATAATCCACTTCGGTTAAATGGATTCAAATACAGATTTAGTTCCACACTTTAACACATTTTGTGTGGATAACGTTTTGCTTTTCAAAAGACGGCACATTAGTTCAACCGTCGCTGAAGCAAGCCGCTGGATTTACTGAGTGCGGCAATCAACTTAATCTAAGTCTGATGTGCATATGAGTCATTTTTTTTTGCCTAATGAATAATAATTAGCTGCTTTCACTCTGTTAGTAACCTACTAAAGGAGAAAATAAGATCTGCAGTTGGATACGATCCTAAAAACAAACACTCTTCCATTACAAGTCAATTTTAGTCTTAAATTAATTAAAACAAAACCAAAATTTCCCCAGACTCCTTTTATCAAATGGCGTCTGTTAGCGAGTTGTTAAGCAAAGTGAAACTCCAGTGGCAAATTCTAAATCATTAGTGACTTCTTGTAAATTTGACGTTAAATCCAAAACATCAAGTTGTTTATTTCCTTGTAAAAAGTGTCAGTTTAGAGACAGAAGCAGAGAAACTGCTGCGTCTCACCTGCCAACGTTTAGCAGCTGTTTGAACACACAGTTACACTTAATTCATGAGGGAAGACAACATTTTATTGACAGTAAACATGTCAAATTAACAAATACATTAAAGAGTTACCATTATAAACTGTTTCTGGAGAAAGTCCCCAGACTCCCTTTACAAATCGCTCAATTCTGAGACGTGTTGAGTCCGGCGATACTCCGCAGTCTTCGTAAACGCTGTTTATGATAAATCATTATTTATTTGGGCTTTCTCGTTAATTCGGCAAATGTTCCTCATGAAGATATTTCTTTCTTTGTCTAGAAAACATGTTCCCAGATTGTCACAGTGATGTTTATTTCCATACAGAGCGGAGGAAGTGAGGTCAGGACAGATAGAGCTATAGAGCTAGTCTATTAAATCAGACGGTATTATCTTATTATAGATGCAGCTGATAAGTAACTGAAACACAGCAGTGCAGGAATACCAAACATTGCATGAAGTAGCAGAAAGGAAACATTCCACAGTTTGTCCACCAGAGAGCACTCACAAGTTTATTTCTCTACGCTGCAAACGTCCAGCCTGGTCACAGCTCCTTTAAAAACATAAAACAAGTGATTCTTTCATCAAAAAACAATATTCTGTGATTATATTTCTTAAAAATGGGGGAAAAAACAGTAATTTGGTGACATAGTTCCAAATAAGAAGGCTTCATCACAAACTAAATGCAGTTTAATCATGAGATTTAATTTGTTTTGTTCTTCTGGTTTAACTGAATTTTATGGAAAACTGTGATTTAAAGAACTGTGAGGCCCAAAGAAACGTGGAAGGAAGCAGCTCTGCCCCACGTAGTAAGAACAACCGGTTTGTAGATATCTGCTGCTCAGTTGAGCCAAACCGACCAGTTTCTAATTCACAATAATTAAATTCAAGCCTTTATTTGAGCCTCAGACATCGCTGAGGTTTCCCTCAGTCAAGATACGCAAAAATACAAAGTTAAAACATCTCAATATTCAGTGAAAACAATCAGGTTACGTGTTTTGAGAATGTGAATTTAGTCTGTTTATACCAATTATTGAACGTTCCGTCGTGTCCCTCTGCCGACATGTATGCACAGCCGAGTACGATGGAATAAATTCAGCTGTTGGTAACAGATGGGAGGCTGATCTTTGCTGTGCAGGAGGATCAGACGGCCATGAGCGATGCTGGAGGAGAAAACTATTAGCTTGAAGAGGAGCAGAAGTCGCACAGAAATGAAGATAATTCTGATCCCTTAAGTGCATATTTCACATTAAAAGATATTTAATATGCTGCTCGTTCTGTCGCAGCTTATGTTTGAGCGATGGCGCGACGGAGGCATACACAACTTCTACGTTCCCCCCCTTCATAACGTTATAAGTTATGATTGGCTGCTAATGGAAGGAAAAACATCACCATGTAGAAAACGCAGCAAGATGTTTCAGCGATATTTGATTGCGAGCACCGAGTTCAGAGCTTTTCTCGGAGAGGTTTTTAAAGTCATTTTGGTAAATATTGGAAATCGCTTGCTTCAGTGGACGAGGCAGTTTGCGCTCTGACATCTCACTTTGCAATCGGAAAAGAGTTGTTTCTACTTTTTTTTTTTTAAAAAAAACAAAGTTGAAATTATCGGGAAGTGTCGATAAAGTCTTTGGCCCCTCACGTAGCTCAGACGCCATCAAACCCGGCGACTCAGAACTCCAGTGAAGGAATAAAGTTCAGGAGTGTGCAGCGGTGCAGTTTTTTTTTTTTTTTTAAGGTGTGAAATGTTCTGCAGCCGCTCCGCCGTACACGGCAAGTGAAGCAGTTGTCTGATTTACGTATTTTCTCTCTGTCCAGATGAATGATGGCCCCCTGTGTAAGTGCAGTGCCAAGGCCAGACGTACAGGGATCCGCCACAGCATCTACCCGGGGGAGGAGGTATGACACGCCGTGAATAAATCACCCTTTCATAACCTTGCACACGGGGGCAAGGACGTTATTCTGCTCGGCCTGGATGTATTCTCTGTGCGGTGGCCGTTTTTTCCTTTTGTGTTAGAGGGACAAACGGATCGTAGCATCCAAAAGAACCAAATGATGATACTACAACTGTAAGAATGAGACAGGAGAGATTATCAGTACCGGTGACTCTAGAACAGATATTTCACTATCCTTGTTTTTAATCATTATTAAACTATTTACTTTAAAAAAAGAAGGAGGCTGTTTTCAGCTGGAGGTGAAGTCAGTCAGCGTTGTTGTCAGTAGAGACCAATGAAGGTCATTGATTAAACTTAATGAGTGCAGTTATTATTATTTTTTATTTTTTTTTTACTCGCGTAGGCGTTCAAGCGTTATTTGAAGGTCATTTTTCAGAGAATCTGCGTCGGTATAAATGAAGAGGACTCGCCACCTTGTTAGTCCATTAGTCCACTAATTGCTCGTTACCGTCTTGGTTGACCTGGAAATTATGTGTCAATTAGTTGTTTCTTTTAATGGCTTCATACAGTAAACAGGAAGTGTGACTGTATTCATTAAAAGGACGTCAATCAAGGTTGTTTTTTTTAGCCATCAGGCGTTGATGGTTAGATAAAGTATGTAAATATAGTTTGGTCTTAATGTTTAGATTCTACAAAATCTATCTGCAAACCGATGTGTAAATGTTGGCAATTCAATTTTATATCGTTACCATGTTCTGCAAACTGTAAAACAATCTTTTGTTTAAAATACCTGCTGTAGTCGCCACAAACAGCTGGAAATTGTCCTAAGTTCCTCTATTAAAATATCCCAGTGGTGTTAGAGTAACAAATGTTGTAACGCTGCGTTACCTCTTCAGAAAATGTGGATTTCTCTGTATCACTCACTGTTTTGGGAAGCATTCTTGCCACCACCGATGCTTCCACCTCCTGTTATGTGAAGGCGATATGACACGTGATGTCTATATGGTTCGTACATATGTGAAGATGTCAGTGGTGTGCAGAGATCGCTGACTGCCAACATTTCATACTGGCTGGAATGTGTGCAGGGACATCAGCTGTTTAGTTTAGTGTCCAACTTTATTTGGAATCACGTTTGTGATTGCTGTCGTCGGATACGATCCTAAAACTGAGACACTGAGTTAGTTTAAACACATAACAAGTATCTCTTACATGTGTGATGTTGGACTACAACACAAACGCTGTTTTAAAGAGGATTAAATACATGTTGATTGTTGAGTTTGTGTCTCTCTCAGCCTGTGAAACAGTGTCGAGTGATGAACAACAACGCGGGAAAACTGTTTCACTACAGGATCACTGTGTCTCCGCCCACCAACTTCCTGGTAAGTATCTTTTTTTATTAAGACCCTTAAAATTGGTGGAGCTGCTTTTATGTAATTGAACGACACACTAGAGCAGAATGTGTATTATCTGTACGTTTGAATATGAATTTCCTCAGTATTTCTCTGCAGTCTGTAGACAGCGTTGTATTAAAGTACCAGAGTTTATTTGAATTCTTTTGTAGTATGTTTGATACGTTTTCTGTTTCAGACCGACAGGCCGACGGTGATCGAGTACGATGACCATGAGTATCTGTTTGAAGGCTTCTCTCTCTTCTCCCACACACCTCTCACCAACGTAAGCCTGCTTTGAACTGTTCACCTTACGGGCCACCATCCATTAATTCTACACCGCTGCATGTTTCGAGAGTGTACCTGTTATGCCTGTTTTTGTATTGAATGTCATCTTATGTTTTTTTTGCCTCCCATGTTGTGTTTTCAGGGGCAGGTGCTCACACTGACTGTTCTTGACTTTTTCATTTGAAACAGTCCACTTAAACCTCACAGAGGTGAAATGAAAATTTAAACCACGCTGCTTTAAACTTCTGTAGCAGCTTCTGAAACTCAAAGACCTATGCAACGTTACGCGCAAGGCACAATACTACAAATGTTCACCCGAAGACCAAAAGCTCATGATCCTGTTATTCATATAGTAAATTGTCATGTGCTTCGTACTATAACAATCACCCAGAATGCCGAGTTCACACTGTTAGGATTGTAGCCTTGGCTTTCCACTCGCTGACAGTTTTTTTGGAAGATTGTTGACAAAACCCAGAGATCAGAGGCGAATCCGCGCCCTACTGTGTGTGTGAACCGTTCAAAGACGTGACGCGAAAGTTCACCGATGCCTCACAGACGCTCGAGATGTCAAGCGGGCTAAATATCTCGCCTGTGCCGAGGAGCTGCAGCAAGCTACAGCCAATGAGAGCAGCGATCCTCTGCTGCCGTCTGCAGCAGCTCTCTGAACCCGCTGTTATCACGCATCAGTTTACTCGGAGGCGGCTCAATGATGTTCGTTGGCGTACACACGAGCTTTTTCAGTATTTGTAACCCCGTCGTCCTTGCTGAACTACAATACAACAATGCAGCTAAATGTTTTTAGTGAAAAATACTTGTTTACCTCTCAAACGTGTTCTTCTCTGTTCCTTCCTCGTTCTGTCGCTGTGAGTCACAACACAAGCAGCTCAGACTGCTTATGAATCGCGTCACTTCTCTGAGGTTTTTGTCGCAAAATGTTGTTGTTGTCGACCAGATGGACCTTTTTAAGGGATTCCTCCCAGTGAGAGGTCTTGTTGTAGTTTAACCTCCCCTGCTGCTGATCAGTCATGTAGTGTGTCCTTGTTATTTCAAAACACACACACACAAGAAGTTACCTAAAGTGTAACCCGGCCAGTTTTACACATTCAGGTGTGTTTAGAGTAGCACAACTGCATAAGTGAAAAAAGTAGCATAAAGCTTCGTTGCAGCTCCAGAAAGAAGCTGAATGGAATCTGAGAAACTGCCTCGAGCCGTGTGGCCAAGTTGCATTGTGGTTAATGTAGGCGGCAGGTTTTTAAAAAGCAGTCCACTGGTCTGATGTTGGACTCATAACGGCCAGTTTAAAAGCAAATGATCAACAGGAGCGTACTTTCGTACTTTTATGACATGAAATTGTGTCACACAGGCCGGAACGTGAGTTTATTCATTAATGTAGACAGAAACGGTGCCAACCTGACTGCAGCCTGGCATCATATTCCTGGGGGATTTTGACAAAATTGCTGAATGAAAGCAAAGATCATAGTGCAATCTTCTTTATTTTTACTGGCTGAGATGCATTGTGGGTAATGTAGTCTCTGGGTTCTTAAAAACAAAAGATTAACATCGATACAGCAGATTTATTTTCAACCGTCCATAATGAGTCGGGAGTGCAACATCAGGCCAGTGGACTGCTTTTTAATAACTGCCCCCTACATTACCCACAATGCATCTTAGAGTGACATCACTGGAGCCATTTTACCCGACTGACTGCTGCTTCCTCTGGAGCCACAACATTGTTCATACTACTTTTTTTTTTTTTTAGATATGGTGACCTGGAAACACACTTTAATGTGGACACTCAGTAAATTTCTGTTTGCTTTCCTGTCTCCATTATAGACTAAATTAATACATAAAGTCAAGAAAACAACAATAATCCAGTTGTCTTTTGTGTCAGTTAATAACAATAATACCAATAAAACTCCTCACCCTTTGATTTAACACCTCTCTGGCACGATGCCTGTGGTGCTGTAGAGAAACCGAAAAAGAAAAATGTGTTTATTCTGTGTGGACGGACGACGAGCAACTAAAAGCAACAATGGCCGCACACAGAAACTGAGGGATGATGTCATAATTTCCCCAAAACCTTCGTTTAACTATCCTACAGTTGGACAGAAACTGGAGTTTTCAAAGAGACGGCGTTTTGTGGGACAGGAAAATGTTTGTTTTGCAGAATATCTGTATTAGCATGGACGAGGCTTTAGTTTGAACTGTACAGCCCCGTCCTGGTTTTCCACCCTCATTTGCTGTGCGAGTCCGAGCCCGCCTCTGTGAGCCTCCGCTGTGTAATGACCGCTTTATAACCTCCCTTCGTACACGATTTGACCGCTGCTGCTCATTCAGCTCTTTGCTGACCACGTATGATCTCCCATCCTCCTCCCACCATCTCCGTTCAAGCAATACATATAATTTAGGCCAGCGTTTGAGTGAAAAATCCCCTCCTCCTCTTACTCCACTCTCCTCGAAAATAACTTCAAAATCGGCTTTCTGGCTTTCGGGTCGGCCTCTTTGTTGCCCGGACAAAGTGCTCCTCTCGCTGCGCTGACCTTGTCGCTGAGTCCTCTCCCTTCACTTTTTGAAGGCCCATCAGCGACTGTCAAACACTGGAGAGGTCGTGACTCTCTCTCTCTCTTTCTCTCTCTGCGGCCGTTTCATCCCAAGGAGGAAGTTTAAAGGAGAGCGAGAGATCCATAGTGGGATCACCGCACCGCTTTCCTGAAAGTGGGAACATTTATGTGCCTCGTGTCCGTCAGTGTGCTCGTGTGCTCTCCGCCGCATGTTTGAATAATAAACTACTTGGTCAATATCCGTCTAGCTTGAAAAGAGCCCCGAGGATTAAGGCGTGATTTGAACTGGATAATTTAAGCAGGCCTTGTTAAAAGCTCGGGGTAAACGCTTCGCGGCAGTGCGGGGATTAGGAACCTCGGAGCGTAGTGATATTAGCCCCCCTGCTAGTTAGCTGCCGGGATGGGCAAGAATGAATGTGGCTCCCAGGTTAATCTCTTAAAATGGACCCCCACGCTCTGACAACAAAGACCGTGTAACTAGGGAGATTAAACACAGAAGAGCAGGCTTATCTATTTAGCGAGATTTGAGTTACTTAATTTTCAAGTGTGTGTGTGTGTGTGTGTGTGTGTGGAGGCATGCGATCTCACAGGGCTCATTTAATTGTCCCGAGGTTGTGCATGTTTAAACACTTTTTACAGCAGAGTTAAAGTGCGATTCCTCCGCTACTCGTGGTCGTGTCGGCCATGTTGGTCGAGCTCCCACCGCAGAGACGAGGGGGGCTTTTAATGAGTTTCCTTGAAAAGCTGTAACCTCTGCCTAACGCCATGGTAATGAGTCGGCCCGTCCTTTCTTCTTCTCGTCCTCTGTTCCTTTCATCATCACAGATTCCATTGTGCCGTGTGATCCGCTTCAACATAGATTACACCATTCACTTCATAGAGGAGATGACACCGGAGGTCGGTAAAACCCCACTTTATCTCTCAGCTCTTTCTCTCCCCTTTCTCACCCCTTTTTGTTTTTATCTCAAACGGCTGAGGCTGAGCCACATGTAACCCTCACACCTCAGTGCCCGGGTGAGCCAAGGTGCTAATCCTTATAGAAGGAGGGAAAAGAGATTCTTTGTAACCTGCACAGGTTGATTACACCGATAAGGGTGGCTTATGTGATAAAGTTTAGAGAACTGGATTTACTTATCAGTCATATCTACATTAAGGTGCTTTTTTCATGGCAGTATTACAGCTTCTGCCTGAACTGTATGATCACATAACTCTGCTCCCGAACATCGTCTGTCTCTTCCCCGTGCCCAGAACTACTGTGTCCGAGGCCTGGAGCTGTTCGCCGCCTTCTTGTTCCAGGACATTCTCGAGCTGTACGACTGGAACCTGAAAGGTACGACTGCCAAACCACAAACAGGGTCTGTTTCACAACAGGGATTCACCAGCAGCGACGTCCCACCTGTGTGTCAAAACAGAGCCGAGTGAAATCATCTCAAATCACAGCTCGGATGTTGCACAAGGACATTTGGTTGATTTGAATATTGAATCCTTCCATTTATGATGATAAAAGTGACTTTTACAGACGAAGTAAAAGCAGGAAACTCAGAAACACGATATAGCAGAATAAATGCTGAAAAGTCGAGCAGAAGAAAACGTCCAGACGAACGAAGGAGACGTGAAAACAAGAAGGCAAAACACAAAATGTCAATATAAATAAGAGCTTTGGCCAGCAGGCGGTGACCCCGGTGGTTTCAAAAAGAAGTCTGATTGTGTGTAGCCTATGGGAAAACAACCCTGCTTCTCACTTGAGTTACTTCCTCAGTAAATAGTTTCTTAATGGTCTCAGTGGTCAGTTTTGTACGTTATGGTCCCATTTATAGGACAATAGATGATAAAGCAGGGTGTGTTTTAAGGCACTTCTGGGTTCAAATAAACAAGATGGCAACGATTTTAATACCAAACTTAAGGCTTGAGAACGGGTGAAATCACAATGTGTCCAGCTTCTATTTATTCTGCAGTCTCTTGATAAATCGTTTAGTCGTCGAAAGTAACTTTTACCTTCTTAGGTGATATATCGCTACAGTTACTACTCCAAAATTGATTTGAAAAGATGTTATTTACATGCTTTTAAGAGTTTAAATCTTCACTGTAGCTGCTCAGCTAAAAGCGTTAGCATGTATCTGAAGTTGGCGCATGAGGTCGTTGAGTTCATTTCGACAGTGGGTTGAAATGTATTCTGATAGATCGAGGAATTAAAGTAGCAACATTACTATTTTATTGAACTTTGTTTATGTATATGCGTGTATGTTTAATTCAATATTCCAGTGTAATACATAACGAGCTGTTGCAACGTGTACAGACAGCCTCTCAGGTTTGTCCTCAGGCAGAACATTGAATGAAGATATTATGAATTCAGCCTCCACGGTCATCGTACTTCAGTCACTGACAGGATTTCAGATTAAGAAACTGTTGAGGGATGTAATTCTGACCATCATTTCAACCTCGACTCATCTTGAAAAGCTTGTCAGATTTTATTTTGAAAGGTTCTTCTGTGCTCTCTCCTCCAGGTCCTGAGTGGGACAGTGAGACCTCTGGATGCCCGCAGTTCCATTTCATGCCCCGTTTTGTACGATTCCTCCCCGGTAAGACTGCCAATAAACCTACCGAGACTGCTTTCCTTTGCTCGTTTGTCTCCCTCTGCTGGTCAGCGGTGACTCAGTCTTCAAGTTAAAACGTGCCACAGAAGAGACAAAAGGAAGTCTGCGTGTCTTCTGTAATGCAATTGCCAAACATCTCTGCACACGTTGGCGTTCGTATTTGTGTTCAGTGCAAAATGACTTCCAGTGCCTGAGCAGCTGTGCAGCTGCGTGGCGTTCATCGTCAGTACACATGATGGTGCTGGTGCACTATGAGTTTTTTTTTTTTTTGCCGACAGTGTTTGTTATGACAGCCGTGCCACCTACCTTCTTTCCATCAAAAAACAATTTCTCTCCTAGCTCTCCCAATTTAGTCCGCTACAAACACTTATCTGCCTCTTTTTACCAAAGCACACATAAAAAAAAAAGCTGTCCGACGCATTGTTTTCTGATGTGATCTGTGAAGAGGAAGGCAGCGAGAGGAGACGGGGAGTTATGGTGGGAGTGTTGTGATGCGTTTTGAAAGTTACAGTGAGAGTTGAGTGCATTTGTTATTGTCTTAATGCATTTCCAGGACTGAGAGGGCAGCGGGTTTTTTTTGTGCTTCTGTCCACATGAACTCTTGTAAATGGAGGTCTATAAATTTTGCATGAGCGTCTATTAAACCGACTCTGTTTGACCCGGTGGACTGCACGCGTGTGCCTGGCTGTACTCCTGTGTGTGTGTGTGGTTGATTTGAATTTTGGTCCACGTGCGCTTCATTATGTTCCCTTCACGTATTGTAAGGCATCCAACCTTGCATCGGCGCCTCTGCTCACCTGCGCGTTCCCGGCACAATGCGATCGGGATACGCGGGGACACCTTCACAGTGTGTAATATCGGTTCAAAAACTCTAGAGTTGGCAGAGGTGAGGCCGGGTGAGCCGCTTGCACAAAAACAAAGATTTTTCTTTCCCGACATCAGCCTTGATTTTGGGCCAAGGATTTCTGAACAGCGAGAGAACACATTGTATGAAACGTTCTCCCTTGTGTAAAATGTCACAGCTTGTTTAATTCCACCAACTGTTGCTACAAAAGACTCCGAGTTTTGCGCTTCTTTCAATTTCCCTGCAAATCTCTCGTGGTGTTTTTCACTTTGCTGTTCTTATATGCATTTCTTTCTCATGTGTGTTTTATGTTGATTTAATCTTCCTAGACGGCGGGAAGGAGGTGCTGTCCATGCATCAGGTGCTGCTGTACCTGCTGCACAGCAGCAAGCCGCTGGTCCCCGAGGAGGAGATTGCAGACATGCTGCAGTGGGAGGAGCTGGAGTGGCAGAAATACGCGGAGGAGTGCAAGGGCATGATCGTCACCAACCCGGGCATGGTGAGGCCTCAGCTGCACCGTTACGACAGGAGGCGGCCTTGTCTGCCGTTTCAAGGGCAGGCGTCGCCCCCAACCCCCGACACTGCAGGAATAAGGCTGTTCCTGTTAGCCTGTGACATGAGCAACCTCACCTATTATCCCCAAGGGCGTTCGCTGTCATCGACACTATTCGGGGGCCGACGCTTTTTTTTTTTAATGTCACGATGAAGTTGGTTAACCTTCTTGTCTGGCCCATATTTTAAAGGATGTACAGTAATTGTGTCTGGGTAAAGGTGAAGATGTCATTGCTAGCTAAAAGGTTGCATATGAGCAGTGAATATGATTGTGTAACCTTTTGGCGTGGGTGAGTTATTGAGTCAACGGCCTCTTGCTGGCAGCACTGAATTGTTGCTGTCAGGGTTTCCAGATAGGTGGGTGTATAATAGTCTCTCGTCCCTATACTGAAGTTAAAGATTGGTCTGCCAGTCAAACAAAGTCTATTAAAAAGGTCATATATAGAGATTCAACCCCTGCTGGAGGAAAATAGAGCAATCTGAGGCCACGGTCAACAATGGTTATCCTCTCCTTGTCAAACCCAGGATTTTTTCTTTTTAAAGCGCGTTCTGTTTGTTGGTTCTTTCTTTAAAGGGTTATTTTATGATCGTATGAAGGTTTAGAAACCTGAAACCAGTTACTTAAAGGAACAGTTCACCCAAAGATGGAAATTCAGTGATTATCTCCTCACCGGATGTAAAGTCAGGTGAAGTTTTGTCGTCCACAACACATTTCTGGAGCTTCACAGCAAAACGGCGTCGCAGCGTTCTACCAAACAACTGAAGTTAGCTGCAGACTTGTTTCCAAGTCTCCAGAGGCTAACACTGATTTGAAAATATGTTATTTACACCCTTTTTAAAGTTGAGAATCGTCAACTGAAGTAGCTGGAGACTTGTCACCAGAACACAAACATAAAATGGTTTCTTGCAGCTTTTCCAAGCCTCCTCCTGCAGCCCTGAAATCTCAAATTGATTAAAAAAGAAGTTATTTTAACACTTATTAATCCCAAAATTTCCCAGTAGCTCTAAAGCTTTTGTAAACAGCGATGAAGAAGATGCATCTCACTCGATCTAAAAGAAGATAAAAGCAGCTGCAGGACAGTTTTATAATGAATATGTGATCCACTTCACTTCTCTTTGTCTGCTCCAGCATTCAGAGTCTGACAGCAAAACGGATCCTTCGCTGATAACGGCAGTGTTTCGAAATGAAAGGAAGAGATGTCCCACACTCCAACCCACTCAGCATTATTATAAGAACAAACAGCAGTAATGGAGTTGTGTAAGATATGTGGAAAAGTTGCTGCAACACAGTCAGTCCTTACAGATTATTTACTGTCTTTATTATATAGTTATCTTTATATGAGACTGTATCGTCTTAGATTTTGGAGTTTTTTTTTCTTTTTCTGGTTTTAAAGGCTGAAGTTATGACGTTTTCTCAATATCCTCAGGAGCGTAGAGACGCGTAAAACTGGCTAAAAACTTACAGATTTCCACATTACAATGTGTATTTTCAATTTTAAGACGAGCTCAGTAGCTTGTTTTTGGAATGATTTAAGAACTGGAGGTAATTTGTATTTAGCAAAATATAAAATAGGCGTGAAAAGCGGCACACAAGTCTTGAATATGAAAGGCTGCAACCAGTTCTTTTTTCTTTCTGATTCTCGATACATGATTAAAACAATCGTCCTCATTCTCAAAAAAAATAGCTTCTGGCTCATTTGCTAGTTATTTTTCGCACTAATTGGACGTGATGTCAAACCCTCACATTTGGCAGAGGAAGTACGTTCACGGAGGTAAAGAATTCATAAACAGACACAGTTGCTCGGCGCTCTGTAATCAATAAATCATCCCTTCGGAGCTATATGGACCGACTCGCTCCATACATGTTCTCATATTGTGGAAATCATTCCTCGTTGTGAGATGTCAAGGTCACACATACTTCTCCAAATGAAGGGGTCCGCCGCCAATCAAGCACGCCGAGCTGGAGTGATTATTCTCCACACTAATGAGGGCACAAACGGTCGGCAACCTTCAAACAGCCATGGCGCATTAACGCGCCGCCAAAGAAAGCGGTGTACGTATACATTAGCATCTACATTGTGTCGGGACTGTAAACAGGGGCAGTCATCAAGCCTTCCATCAAGCCAATCAAACTTGATTATGTCGCCTTAAAGGCAAAATCAAAGTTGTCTGGCGACCTCTCGCTCTCAAATCAAAGTTTGTATGCGGGCCGTGACGAGCGAGCGCGGCTAATGTCAAGGTGAGCCCGAGCCTGGAGCCATCTGCCGCGCAGCTCATCACGCCTTATGCTACAGCTCCTTCCTCTGATCTCGCAAAACGCCTGACAGGCTAACTGTGATTTGGGAGTCAGGGGAGGACATGTTGCTTGTCAATCTCCTCCCCGATAAGAGCGTCAGAAGTTCGCTCAACCCGTCCCGGACATCGCTTTATCATTGTTGTGCGCGTTCACGAGCCCGATCTCTCATTACAGTCCTGTGACAGACGACCCTTAAGGTGTGGATTATTTGTTATTTCACATATTGGGAGGCGGATGATTGAATGATGGCTGCCTTGTAGCTACATGACTGTGTGTGCTGTTTCGTGGCTCACTGTTCTGGCTTCTTTCTCCCCCCTAGAAACCTAGCTCGGTGCGTATCGACCAACTGGACAGGGAGCAGTTCAACCCAGACGTCATCACCTTCCCCATCATCGTTCATTTTGGGATCCGGCCTGCTCAGCTCAGCTACGCCGGAGACCCTCAGTAAGCACACACACACAAACACACACACACAAACACACACAAACGCATAAATGTCGATCACACATCACAGTGCAGATCTTTTCCCTCCGCCTGCCTGCTGTGTCTCGCCTCCCTCGTTCCCTCAATCCTTATTCACCGGCGCTCTCCCAGGACACTGAGACGGCAGAATATTTCGTGTCGCACGTCGAGGAGGACGACGTGTGTCAAAAGAGGAGGGGAGTAGTGAGAGTACAAGGGGGGGGGGAAGAGAAAACGAGTGGCGTGACATTTTCACATGCGTCGTCACGGGTCCCAGGTTTCCGCTGTGCGCCTCCGCCGTGGGATCTGCTGCGGGTTTTTTTACGTCTCGTGAATAGTAATGCCACACACACACACACAGACGCCACAGGGCTGCAGCAGGGAATACTGTACTGTGCTGCTGCATAATTAACAAAAGCAGTGTATTAGATCATCTGAGCCGCGGTCTCTGAGGTGTTCGGAGAGATGCGGCGACGACGCCACGCCAAGCACCAATCAGAAGTCGGCGCACAACTCGGTTTCTGCGCTCTCAGTCTAAATTTAAACCTGTGGATTCCTCTTTCAACTCCAATATCTGGCCTCAGTCACAACAGTCGGGGGGAAAATGCCAGTGATGAAGATGCAAACAAGAGGATGATCATTAGGAAATCCATTTAGGCAGAACTAGTTTGCTTCTTTCCTCCGACTAATGTCCCCTCTCCCCCGCCGCTACATTTTAGCCGCCTGTCCGCTGAGCTCTTTCATCCCTGTGCACCCTGCTGCCATGTCAAACTCCTCAAAGCGTCAGACAACGACAAATTTATGGATGGACTGGGACATCATTAGCTGATGCAGAAACGAGTAGTAAGAGACCAGCGGAAAGGATTTCCTACCACTGCTAATGATGCGTGTAGCGAGGGCAGGAGTCGGTGTTGATTGCGGCGGCGGCAATGCCACAGAGAGGGAGCCTCGGACACAGCAGCAGCATATATTAACTCAGGAGACTGAAGACGCTGTGTTAGCCGTCTTCCTTTTCAAACTGCCCACTGGATGCATTTGTGTTCAGGGCCGCCACTCGAGCTTCTCCAGCTCCATCACGACCGCTGAGGCAAGAATGATGACGTGTCAGAGGTCAGGGAAGGTAAAGGAAAGAGAGCAGGGCCGACGACGGATGAAACGCAAGAGAGGAACATGATGGAAGGATTGAGGGAGGGACGAGGATACGAGCGGAAAACATAATCCAGAGGAGGTTTGAGACTGAAGCCCCGTTCTGACATGAATGTGGTCTCATCAAATACGTCTCTCTTCTGTTAAGTCACGATGGAAGTCTCACAGAGTCGGGCCCGGTAACATTCGTCGAGTTCAGCTGAATGCTGTCACATTTCCGTCTCTCTCATGAGACTGAAGTTGAGCACATCATTTGCATACTCAGCTCTGATTGGGGTGTTTTTTTTTTCCCCTTCCCTGTCATTGCCACTCTACAGGCGCACAGTGAAGTATATAAGTACGAGTTCCGCGTCTCCATGTATGATTTTTTTTTTCCTTTTTCAAGCCCCGCAAGCTCCTGAAAGTTTTATTGCAGAGATTTTTTCAAGAGCTGTTGTCCTCCATTTTCCTTTTTCCGCACTCGATGGGAGTAGAAAACAACTACGTGCCTCCGTTTCACGAGCTTGGCAAAAAATAAAAAATGATAGGCTGTCTTCAGGTTGTCTGTCGTGTGCGTCAGAGAAGCTTTGCGTGAAGTTGAGCTCTGATTGCATCCTGTCATGTCTCCGTGGTTGGGAATGGGTTCAGCTTTTACAATATTTATGTGATCGGTGTCCAGCAAAATTCTCCACATCCAGCATGAGAGTTAGCAGGGATTAAATTAAAGTCATTGCTGCATTTAGGATAGTTATCAACTACAGAATGAATAGTTAATTAGTTGATTAAACGCCCAAAAGCCTGCGATCATTTCCCAACGTCTCAGATACGACCGGTGACGGGTTCAGTAATGTATGCGGGAGCTGTGATCTGATAGGACTTCATTATGTCGCTTTAAGGTGGCAGGATTGATGGCATTGATGAGGACAAGTTGGTTAAAGTAGCAAGAACCCACTTATTTTGCTTTATTTGATTAAAGTAAATGTTAAAGGGGCTCTGTGGAACTTCACTGTGGGAGCCTACATTAGCGGACTCCGTCTAAAGCTGAGATTCTGCGGCACATGTTGAATTTCCGGACGCTGGCAGATAAATGGTTCTTCCATCTGTCTCAGTTGAAGCCGCTCTTGAATGGAGCTCAAAATAAAATTGATCGAGTTTAAAATAGAGACTCAAGTTGAAAATATATATTTATAAAAAAGCAACCGCTGTAAGATTGTCTCCGTCCGCCGGGCTGCTTCCTATTGTTCCCTGTTATCTGGTCCACTTGTGACGGTCGAGCGTGACACACAAGAGAAGGAAAAAAAACAAAAACATAAAGGCAAACTCATCTACTGGCAATGGAAAAGAAGTACATTGTGTGCTTTTAGTGGAATTACTGACGTAGAGAAAAAACAGCATGTGCGTGATCGTTTTCGAGTCGACACAAGCGGATACGGTTCTGTATGTTCGCGTGCCAGAAAACGCTGTTACTTCCTCGGATAGACGAAGCCGGCGGTGCTGCAGATATCATGCCTGAAGAGTGCTCGACACAGGAAACAGGAGAGAGAGAGAGAGAAAGAGGCAGCATATGCTAATGAAAGCATGTGCAGGGAGTGGCGAGGGCCTCGGCAACGCTACCCTGAGAGCACACAGCGGATCTGTGGAAAGGTCATTGGAGCGGATTGGGACGAGGGGGCCTCCCAGGCTGGATAGACTCTCTCTCTCTCTCTCTTCCTCTCTCTGTCTCTCGTCCGCCCGGGCTGCTTCAGTGCAGAGGTGGTGGTGAGCTGATAATCGAGGCGGTAAAGCCGTCTCATTCCCTCGTCTCAGTCTCTAATGAAGTCCCCACTATTAAAGCTCTATAATTCTTCTATTCCACAGCACACCCCTCTGTCCTCCCCCAACCTCCCCTCCTTCTCCCTCTCCTTCTCCTTTTCCCCCTCTCTCTCTCTCTCTTTATGCCCCTCTGCCTTTCTCTCCGTCAATGCGCCATCCTATCCCCCTCAATCCCCGCCACCTTACCCCTCCGTCCCACCAATCATAATTGAATAACTCTGGGTAAATGAGGAGAAAGTCTCCTGAATGGGAGCAGAACGGTCACACTCGGCCCTCAGTGCATCAATCAAGAGGTCTGATTGAAAAGAGAGAGAGTGGTGATGGGGGGGGAGAAAGAGAGGGGAGGTGGGGGAGAGAGGGTAGGTGGTTAGTGTGGTGGCTACATGTCACCTTGCCGATAACTCCCTGCCTTCTTTTCAGATGCAAATGAGAGCAAAGACAATGAGGTTTTATGGAAAATGAGAATGAGGAGGGTGAGAGATAGCTCTGTGTCACGTGTGTCAGGGCTGCGCAGATGTTTCACGACTTACAGCTTTTTCCTACCAGAAAGGAAAATAAGGTGAAGCTTGAATTGTCAGTGTGTGTGTGTGTGTGTGTGTGTGTGTGAGAAAGAGAGAGAACTGCTGCTCTCAGTTCAAACAGTGGACATCTGAAAGACAGAGAATCTTCTGTGTCCACTGCCCTCACACACAAGCAGATAATGCAATAACGGCCGCAGGCAACTGTTAAATTATGTTTAATATCAGGCGAGCCGCAGATGAAATATTGATGTGTTGTTGCACGGCGGGGGAGCGAGGAAGGAGAGGGGGGAGAGATGGACTCCTGTCGGCCTGACGCCTCCTTATTTACTGTCGGCAGGTACCAGAAGCTGTGGAAGAGCTACGTGAAACTACGCCACCTGCTGGCCAACAGCCCCAAGGTCAAGCAGATTGACAAGCAGAAGCTGACGCAGAGAGAGGTGGGTAGAGAGAAGGAAAACAAACATGCTTTGATATTCTCTGTCTCCTTTTGTCACACTCGCATGTTTGTTTGTTTTTTTGTCATTTTAAATATTTTGCGAAGCTCGTTTTCCTGCAGATAACGAAAGGTTACGCTGACACGCTGGAGCACCCGCACACTCTGCATGAATACAAAAAAGCTTCAAGGCCATTTATTTCCCAAACAAAACTATTACCGTTACTATAATTCCTGCTGTGTGCACGGATTCAAACGCTGCTCATCTTAGTTGCGACTCACCGCCGGTCGTCCGTTTATTGCCGGAAAGTCACACGGATGCTGATTCACCAAACAAAAGTGAGACAACCAAAACACACAAAGACATAATTGCATCAAAACCGGAAAAACAAAGCCTCACTTTCAGGCTTTTAATGTTTTGCCACAACAGAGGAAATATTTGATAGTGCATCCAGGAAACATTTAGACTTTTGTACCACAGACATGAGAGTAGATACCAGGGACATTTGAGAGTGTTTTTGCACCACAGCAGATGGAAAAGTTGAACATTAACTTACGATAAGTCAAGGCAGCCAACTACAACTACAGTAAACTGCAAGGAGATGAAGATGGAGAGATAGTCACCAGACTCCCTTATAAAATCACTCGATTTTGTGAGGTGTTCTGTTAGGAGACAGTTCATAAACCTTTTTGGCCATCAGCATTAAAAACAGAACATTAAGTTGTTTCTGTCCATGTGAAAAGTGGCAGCAGCCTGTTTGCTTCAGGGTATAAAGTGCGTCTTACCTGCCAACATTTAGCAGCTGTTTGAACAGACTGTTTACACCGTTTACACTCCATTTTCTTAAAGAAAGAAAGTCACCAGACTCCCTTTTGAAAATCGCTTGATTTAGTGAGTTGTTAAGTTGGGAGAAACTTTGTGAAACGCCACCTATGACAAATTCTTAAGAAGTTATTATTATTCATTTGTTGTAAATTCAGCATTAAATGCAATACATTAAGTTGTTTCTGTCTTTGTGTAAAACACGTTGTGCTCCCTCTTTCTTGCTTTATTTTATACTGCCTCTCTATAGCGCTTCTACTTCTCGTCTCCGTGATAGATACTTAACTGATCCAGCTTTGCTCTGACTAAGCATTCAAATTGTCTCGCCTTTACAAGCAGCCATCTCCTCATTATTATTCACCAAACCTTCGCTGAACAGCTTAAAGAATTTAAGATAACTTAATGTTGCAATTGGTATTAACGCAGGAATTTGGAAGCACGCTGTGTGACAACCATTTCCTTTCCTCGCATTAGAGCCTTTCTCCCAGCATGCGTCCACATTTCCGGCTCAGAATTATCATTTGCTGTAATCTTTTTTTTTTCTTATTTTTGTCTGTACTCCAGGTAAATACTTTGTCTTTTATCCCACTTAATAATGCATAATTTAGATGAATTCACAGCTCAGAGTAAAGCGGCTGTAACGGCGCGTGAAGGTCAGACCACCACCAGGGGCCGAGAATGGAAAAGGTTTAGGTTTGGGGAAGTAATGACCGTGTCGCCGCAGGGAATCGCAGGATACAGGTGTGCTGTGTGTGGGTGAGGTAGCAGAATAGAGGGCTTTGTCCCAGCACTGTGGTAATTGTATATAACTGGGAGGCACATTCGCTATAATATTCAAATATACTCAAAATGTTTCACCTAATACATTATTATAAACGATCTAAAGGCAACCACGCAACGCTGTCTGAAATCTGTTTGTAGTTTGTCCAAGTGGTTTTGCCGTACCCACGTAGAAGCTGCTCGACTGCTGCGGGTGCAGTCGGTGTCAAACACTGTAATGTCTCTTTCAAATGTATTAAAAAAAGCAGAGAGCTATGATGCAATGCGAGTGTTATGTAGGCCATATCACAGCAGATTATGAAAATTACGATTTTATGAATGGTTAGGGAGCGGAGAGACCTGGAGGAGAGAAGACGGGACGCCCCAGCCCACATCTCGCCCACCATATCTGGACTTGTCCTTGTATATCACAGCATAGATTTCTGTTTCTATAATTACGAGTGTAGTTGCCGTGCTGAACATGCTGTTCAACACAGATTATCTGGTGATGTTGTCGGGGTTTACAGATCCGGTCTGAAGCCTCCGGATCATCACACAGACTCACAGGGGGGCCGCCCCGATAATGTAACATGGGTTGGATTTGTTAGATTTTAAATCTGGACGCTTACAGAACCGGAACAGAATAATGCATGAGAGAAACATCCTAGAGCAGCTAATGATGGTGCCTAGCAGAAGTAAACATCCTAGCCCTTGAGGCTAACGTTAGCATGCTACTGTTGACAGAAACGTGAAATCTAACCTCCAGTTCTCGCTGACGAATAGAAGAATGGATCACGTCTCCCCACTCATCCAGACTCGTTTAACCTTCTGCTTTTGTTTCTTTCTCACTGCAACTCGTTACCACAGCAAGTTGTTGCACCGCGGCCAACCTCCATTTTGTATCGTGGCCCTTGAGGCTAACTTTAGTTAGCATGCTGCAGCTGACAGATGCTTTAAATCTCACCTACATTTCTCTCTGAAGAATAAAAAACCTGTGTTGACATCCCCCCCAAACATCCAAAATGTTACTACAGCAAGTTGTCTCCATTTTGTTTACGTCTGCTTCCCCATGAGATCACGTGATGGGATCAAATGTGAACCCAGCTTTAGTCTGCAGAGCTGTGAAGCCACGCACTCGCTTAAATTGTATTCAAATTGAACATGCTGTGTGTCCAAATTGCACCGAACTCGACACTGCACTTCCTTGGGTCATCAGCGCGAAACCTCCCAAGTGTGAAGTGGATCGGATTAACGGTTCTTGAGATAGGCGTGTAACATACAGACAGAGATTCCTCGCTCACAGCTTATCCACTCTCTCCTGCGGCTGTGAGTGTGCTACTGATCCAGTCTCCTCCTTTGGTCTGTTTGATACACTCTGAACCAATAATGAGCAAGAACTTGGAGCTCAATTAGCTTGTTTCCCAGGTAGCTCTGCAGAGCTCTCCAGCTAACAGGCCCTGACAATCCTACTGTCAACCTGCACCGGAGCAATTAGTGAGCCCAAACACATGCGCACTCACACACCGGGCCCGTCAGGCTCCACCACAAGCACTGGCCACGTCACTGTCTCTTCACTGCAGTGGCAGTGGGGCATCGCTGCTTGTTTAATGCCCGAGGGAACACTGAAGCTTCCTGTGTAAATGGTCTTTCACTGAAAGACTAAACTTGTCTTCCTTTCATCGGTGTTTTCTACCATTACGCGTCACCCTGTCAGAGGTGTTCGCAGCACTGTTGTGCTTCTCCAGCCGGCTCTTTTGATACCTCTGAGCTCCGGAGTCCTCAGAGCTCCGCTGAGACCGAAGGTGTGTGCTTTGGCTCGATCTGGCCTTCACACTAGGGCGCACGCCTCTGCTCCCATCTCCAGACCTCACGCTGAGAGCACCGAGGGTTTTCGTGTATGCATGTGTGTGTGTGTGTGTGTGTGTGTGTGTGGGCAGAGTTCTCGTGGCATTGAGGGATGTGCAGACTGTCAGTGTTGTAATTCACAGACGGGTTTTGTGCGAGTCCATCAGCCAAAACACTTGACTTGACAGACTGATATTGTCATCAGATAATACTCCAACTCCTTTGACTCATTCTCTGACAACTGACGAACAAATTTCTCGTTTAAATGCTTGTTGATACAATATAACCAAAGAGAGCGCAGGTTATAAAACATTTCTGTAACTGTATTGTGAAAAAATACAGAAGCATGTTACTTTGTTATCTCATATCTCTAATTTGAATAAGTACGCAGCCCAGAGTCAGTACTTTGGCAGTGAATTCAGCGCCGAGTCTTCTCTATCAGCTCGGCATATGTGGATTTGGGGATTTGCTCTGATTCTTCCTTGCAGATTTGGCCGAGCTGAGTAGAGCTGCATGAGGAGCATCTTTGAAAAGCTATCTTATTCTCATTCCACAGATTTTCCATTGGTTTAAAGTCTGGGCTTCAGCTGGGCCGCACAGGAACTTCATGCTATTTTTCTCAGTTTATTCCAGTGTTGACTGGGATTTCTTTTGTAAGAATCAGCTTCCCACTGTCACATAAACTGGCATTTTCTGGTTCCTGACCAGAATTTTGTAGTCAATTGGCTCTTACTCTAAGTTTTAGCAAACAATCAAGAAGAGATCCTACAGCAAAAAACAAGGCTTGTTAATGCTTTTCCCCCCTCGTCTCCTCTTCTCGTCCACGCAGCAGTCAAACATTGTTCGGTTGGCGCTTGGAGTTTGGAAGACAGACTGAAGTTAAACATCTAAAAATAGTAACCACTGTTACTTTGTCAGAGACTTCCTTGTCAGGATCTGATCCTTTTGAGCGGCCTGATCTGTTCTGTGCATGTGCAACTCTCAGCAGAGATGAAAAAAAAAAGGGGGAGATGTCTCACTCCGTAGGAACTTTCGATCATCAGCTCCACGAAGAATGATATTTCTTATTCAGAATATTATTCATTAAGAGTTTTTTTTAAAACAAGCTTAATGTCTGCTGGATGATAGAGATATATGATCTGCTGCTTTCTACTCTGCTTCACTCGAAAACTACTTGTCTTACTAGCATGTTCATGATGACAAATGTTAAACACAAGAAACAGAAAAACAGGCACACTCCTCTGCTAATTTGGGTGTAAAAATGGTGTAAGATTCATCTTCTGGCAACCATGAATATCTATTTCCAGAAAAAAACCTTATACTAGGCCATCTATGACTTGAATTGTCTAGCTTTCCATTGCTCAGACAATATGAGAGTAAGCTAATGTCACACAAAAACGTCCCAAAACAATTAAACACCAGGTGCTGGACACAAACAAACGTCAAAAATCACACAAGCACACCAGATAATGCTCACATGAACGTTTACTACCTCCACGTGACATGTGTTAGGCTCACGATGTCTTTCTGCAGACTCTGTTTATGTGTTGTAGACTTGGATAAAGTGCCCTTAATGAACCTGCACAAGTACAAGTAAGCGCGGGGGAGAGTAAACATGCAACAGATGTGCACTTTCCCTCCTCAGACAGTTCCTCTGCTGTTTGACCTCGCCCTGATCCAGAACACAAACACTCCTCTCAGCAGAAGGATGTGATGATAAAAGTCAAATGATCCGTGACTTGTGTGTTCGACCAGCAGAAAGTTCTCCTCTCCACCTCCCCGTCTTAATTATTAACTTTCATTTGTCCATTCCCTGACCCCGTAGAAAGCCTCCCGTAATAAACTATTTACATATCATTGCACTTGGCTGTGATTACTGCTTTCCATATACAGTGGCTGGCTGTCCATGGAAGGAATCGCTATGTGTGTGTGTGTGTGTGTGTGTGTTTGTGCACGTGCTGCGTGCGCAGGCAAGCGTGTTCACTTTGATACACAGTTCAAAGTAGGATGGCATTATTTATTCATGCCTTTGTTGTTCTTATTTCCTCTGCGAGTCAAAAATTCCTGGCGTTCCATTTTAGGCAGATCACGGCGAACTCAGACGGAGTCGATAGCGTCTCAGCTGAATGAAAACACACTCATGCACACACACATTTAGGAGGTGCGGTCTGTCAATACATCTTCCATCTTGGTTGTTATTTGTAGGACCCTCTTGTCTCAGCCCCCCCCCCCCCCAAACACACACACACACACACACTCTAAGATTGCTGTTATTTGCTGTTGGGCTGACATGATTGTGTGTGTGTAATGATTCCTGCTGCTGATGGAGGTACCTCTAGGCTTCTGTGCGGTGGTCCTAATGGGCAGCCAGGTGACTCGGCTCTCAGTGACTGAGGCTGAAGCCCTCGGTATCGGCCTCTCTACAGCCAGCACCACCTCCACCACCGCCCACAGCCATCCTGACCCATTGCGGAGCCTCAATTAGTCAGGACCGGCATAGCTGTCACTTCCCCTGTTGCTCCTATCCTCTCCTGTACTGTATGCGTGTCATGCCATGGAGGTTTCAGTTTATTGCATGTGCCAAGGAAGCAGGAGTTATGAGAAGGGGTGGTGGGGGGGAGGAGGCGAGTGAGGGCGGGGTGGGGTTTTTGAGGATGGGAGCTGTCCCCCGAAGGCTGTGCTCCAGCGGATCAATAATTGACTGGCTGGTTGTTTGGCAGGAAGCCCTTCAGAAGATCCGTCAGAAGAACACCATGCGCCGTGAGGTGACAGTGGAGCTCAGCAGTCAGGGCTTCTGGAAGACTGGCATCCGCTCCGACGTCTGTCAGGTAACACCCGTTAACTGTGTTTGTGTGTGTGTGTGTGTGTACACCTGCAAACACTGACACGTCCATACATACTGCAGTACATACTCATGCATCAAACACGTGTATGTAATGTTCTTACGCTCACAGATACATACACAGATTTACATGCACACACTGTCTGACATTCACATAGCAACGAAACTGATCATACATGTTAACTGTCCGAGAAACTGTCAAATATTCATAAAATCACTGAAGACAGATACAATTCAGAGACGGAACAGAGGAAACAACACAAACAATAATGGTGAGAAACCAGAAATTGAAGTACAAACAAAAATAAAAGACCCGTCTATATTTGGAAGGACACCAAATAACGATTAGATTCATTTTCAGTTAATTGGAAAGTCATAAAATTATCAAAAATGCCCTTTACAAGTTTCCTCAGCCAAAATGAACGCCTTCAAAATCCTTGTTTGGTTTCACCTGCAGTACAAAACCCCCAAATATTCAACTTAGAATCATATGAAAAAAATAAAAGATCAAATCCACACATCGAAGAAGCTGAAACAAAAGAGTGTTCACTATTTTCTGTTAAATGTCTTCAAACAATGAGTTAAAACAGATTTCAATCCGATAAAAGCACAATCTGGTTATCAAACACTTGTGACAAAGACAAGTAATGTAATGTTTTACAGTTTAACAATAAACCTTGACATCAACTCACAGAAACTTACCTTAACCATCTTTCCTGCACTATAATCTCAACAAACAAACAAACAAACAAAACAAAGCCTTTTTTATTATGTTGCCTGTCAGGGGAACATATGATGTGATGGGCTGTATCATGAACAGCCCCAGAACTTACCAATAAGATATTTAAGTCAAGTCAAACACTGATTGAGAGATAATGCAGACATATTTAATGATTATTTTAGTTGTCATCCAATCACAGTTTACAGAACCACTTCCTGGTTCAATGTTGACCCGTGCAACGAGGGATCATTACTGACTCTTTCAGTTCCAGATGATCTTTCTAAACTGTTGGCTCGTCTACATCTACGTCTGTTTACAGGGCGGATACAGTAACTGATAGAATATCAGACAGATAGAATAATGATGGCCAGAACCCTGGAAAAAAACGAGAGATGAGACCCAATTTGTAATACACGGCAAAGAGGTCGACACAGACCATTGCTCACAGCACAGCCACAGTCAGAAACTTCTGATCTTTCCACGCGTTGCGTCACTTCTCCCATTCAAGTGTCAAAATCGGAGTAAGGAAAGTGGACTCCTACTGAGCCTCAGCAGCCGTTGCCTTCATTAGGTAATGTCTCACACTTGACATTTTATTTACTCCACCGGCACTCAGCATAGCGAGAGAGCGCATGTGCCGTTATCTCCCTTTATGAACTCGTTGGCACCAAAGTAATCCAGAATTGGATTACATCTCCACACGGTCTATGTGTTCTCTCAGTCTCATGGAAGTGGGGCAACATATGCAGCTTACGGTCCCGTGTGTGAATACAGTTTAGCATGGGCGGCCCTAATGAGATCTGAACCATGACTCTGAATGTGTTAGTGCCACGCGGTGCCCACTAAAACACCCAGAGCTGCATTTGTCTGTAATGAATTTGACTTGTATGGTTTATTTTCTACTTCTTTTATTATCGTCTTTTTCCAGTATATTTTTTTGCCTGTTACTCGGGGAAATAATTGCCATCAGCGTCGCACATCTTTTTTCCTGTGAACTCACGGGAGGATAGCCTACAACTGATTCACATGCTCACATTTGGAGAGGAATGACAGAAAGTTCTAGCCTTGCAAACCAGACCTCTCTTACAGCAAGGTCTAGCAAAGAAGGATCCGATCCATAATTGCCGCCCAATTATATTTGCTTCAAGCCGTACTGCTACGACTAATTGGTCCATGAATAATTGCAGTTCGAACCACGGTGGTACAGTCTGCACAGCGTGTGACACAGACGAGAGATAACGGCAAAACTGACCCATAGTTTCTTGATTCCTAAAGCCGGCGCTCTATTCAGAACAGAATCAACCTCCTCATTACTGACATCGCTCGGCTACACCAAGGTTGTTTCAGTTGAAAGGCTCTGTCAAGGACCGGGTTACACTTTGGAGGCATCTAATTTTTTTTTTAGTATTTTATGTTTGTATGTTTTTTTTGGTTTCTTCTCTGTCTTCCTGCCTTTTTGCATCCCTTATCACATCGATGTGAAGGCCATCTGTTGGTCAAAAACATTTCAAGGAAAAAGCAGCTTGTGTTCCTGTCTACAACAGAGATAATACGTGTGAGCGGGTCTTTGTTCATTGCAACAAGAGTTGTATTTATCTATTTGTTTATTATGTACAATATACATTAATCCACCAACTAATCCAAAATCATGCCATAGCACGGAGGAATACAGCTATTCTGTTTTTTATCGCTCGCAGTTAAATTGTAAGTAGATTAAATCTCTGGAGCTTAAATACTTGGAATTGTTGAATATATGTTGCCTCATGAAATCTCTTGAAATAAGTTGGAACAGAGCTCTGTAAGCCTTTAGCTTTAGAATGACCCCTTTATTGTGTAAGATGCAGCGTACATCAGCATTAATGTTCAGTTTATTTTTTACTCTGTAAGAAATAAAGGGATGTGATTAAAAGAGGGGCAGCAGAACACAGAAGCCATGTTTGGTTTGGCACGCACCTTCGTATAGGCGCCATTATTCGATAGAAAAATAAAAATGAAAACACAAATGCGTAGGGCAAGTTTTCTTTTTTTTTTTCCTCCTGACAGGTCAGTTCCACCTGAGATAGTAGGTAGAGTCTGTAAACACAATTCAAAGTGCTCTACAGGCACAAAACATTCAAAACTAGAATGGCACTTAGTAGAGAGTGAACCTCCAACAAGGCCCAGCAGATACAAACCACCCGAATACACCTGATTTCTTTCCTCAAAATTCATGCAAAAAAACAACCAACAAACCACACAGACCAACTAATAAATAAACCACCAAAACATCCAACCAACAAATAAACAAGGAACCAAGCAACCAACCAACAAACCAAACAACCAACCAACAAATAAACAAGCCAAACAACCAGAAATCAATGAAACCAACCAACCAACAAACTTTGGACATTAGAAAAAAATAGAGATTAGAGATTAGATAGAGATTACAAAAATTTACTGATTGGAAAACCTCAGTAAACAGATTGTAGAAGAAATAAGAGCTGCCCAAGTTTTATTTCGTATCCAGAAGCAAAAAAAGTTACAGCATGACGTGTTTGAGTTGATTTACTTTACAACACACATTGCGATGTTGAGGCCCACTTGGAATAGTGTGACAGTCGGATGTATCCACGACATCTTTACCGTGATGGATCAGGATGAATGCATGTACCGTTGCACCATTACTGCTTACACTGAAAACAAGATGGCATGACCATTTCTTGACATTCCAGTTAATAAAATGTGATATACCGGGTTCAAGTGCAATTTAAAATTCATGCTTTGCAATATTTCAGCCAGGCGAAAAGAAAATTCCGGCTGCCGGTCCACTTGGACGGCGTCCAAATGCCCAAACGTCATCCGTGACAGTAAATTAGAAATTTCCCACCTTTTAATTACCTGAGTATCAACTCTAACAAGCCCCCACACCACCCTGCAACCGACACATACACTCAGTCACTCCGGCAGTCATCAGAACAGGTCAGGAGCTGTAGACACGACCAGGGCCCGGCTTTGTTAATTGGCCTGCTTAACAAGGCCTGGGGAGTGTGTCACAACGGCCCCTGTGATGGCCCCAGGGCTACGTGGCAGTGCTGCTTGTAGCCGCCGGGCCTCCGGCTCACCCTCCCCAGTAGCACTAATTAAAACATGCATGGCTCCCTTCTCTCTCATGTGGTGGCACGGGGTTAATGTGTGTACACCAGCCTTTGCTACAGTTTCTCCGCCACTCTGGCTGGCCGACTTGATAGGCCTCCGCTAATGATTCTGTAGATTGGCTCTCTGGCTGTCATTTGCTGACCACTGACTGTTTTCTCTCCTCGCTTTCATTCTCACTTTCCGTGTCACATTCCCCTCATTGATATTCATGCTCCCTTCGCACCCATCTCCCTCGTCCCCGTTCTTTTTTCGCTTGCACTTTGTTGCACTCCAACTTTTTCTTTTATCATGCGAGGGTCAGAGGGGGGCTGTCAGTGTTTGTCCGAATGTGAGTGTGTCAACATGTCGAAATGGGCTTCGATTCGACTGTCCTGTCCAAATGTGAATTTCCCTCCTCCCTGTCATTCCCTCTAACAGAGCAGCGATTGGGTTTTTGATTATTTCATCTCTCTGTTGCAGAGCACCACTTAATAAATAATGACTGGCTGATTGATTTCTCCCTCCCTGTTCCCTCTATCACTCTCTCCCTTTCTCTCTCGCAATCTCTTCATCACACTTTCTCTCAAAACTCACTCCCCGTACTCGTCTTTCATATCACACATGATCCTTATTCTCTATCTCTTCCCATTTCTTTCCCCTTTCCAATAATCCCCTCCTGTGCTGCCTTCCCTCTTGCCCTTTTTGCCAATTCTCTCTGTCCTCCACAGCACGCCATGATGCTGCCTGTTCTCACCCATCACATCCGGTACCACCAGTGTCTGATGCACCTGGATAAGCTCATCGGCTACGTCTTCAAGGAGCGCTGCCTCCTTCAGGTAAGGCACAGTCATGACAGCTGCTTACTTATAAACCGATGTGACTCTGTGCCCCGAGCTGCATTATTTAAAGGCTGCCATAGTTGATAACTAGCAGGATGGATAAGGGTAGGCAAATCCCCGTGGTTCTTTTAGGCAGGGTGCCTTCTACAGCCGGTTAGATAGCCTGATAAAAAAGTAAACATTTTGTTCAGGGGCTTCTTGTGCTCACAGATCCAGAGAGGCAGCGTTTGCCTCATTATTGTGCACATTCCACCTCTGCAGGGATACTTCAGGTGGAAACAGGGGCTGAGGGAGTCAGCTAAGGTAACCCACACACATACACGGCCTGAGTCATATCTCTGCAGCGTGCAGCGCAGGTCTGCTGTGAGCCGCAGTGACAGTAGACAGGACAGCAACAGCCTCCTCCATAATGCCAGCTCTCCCCTGTCAGGTCTGCAGCCTCAAGCTGTGCACTCTCAGAGCGAGCCCCACGGCTGCCTCCAGCAATATTGAAGAGCTGTCATAACCTGATACATTAGAAATCAATGTGTTGTAGCCTATTCATAGTTAAAGAGGGGAAGGATGCATTAAGATTCGCTCAAGGCTCTGTGCGTGTGCGTGTGTGTCTGCGTGCGCGACTGCTCAGTGCTGCGGGTGTGTGTACGTGAGGGGATTTGCACATATTGATCAATGATTGGCCTTTTTGTCGTTTGCATAATGATGACCTGTCATTACGAGTGCTAAAAAGGAAACACTGACCTGCTGCGAGGCCAGCCGGCAGCCGACAAGCCGCGGCCCCTTCATCACAGAGACGGCGGTTTCGGCTTGACATCTCCGTCTCTCGGGGAGAAGTTAATGGGTCTGTCCCTCCCTCTCTTTCATTCAATTCCGTCATCTTTCAAAAAGACAAAGCAAAGAAAAACAATCAGTTTGATCATAACTGCTCGCACACAGGCCTCTGGAGTGTGTGTTGCCTGTCTGTCTGTATTGCAATTCTGTCCACTGAGGTGTTAATACCGTGACATCGCTTGTTTGTGTGTGTGGACAAAGTCGGACCTGTCAGCACTTCCCTTACCACTGGGACCGAAATGGCCCAAGTAGGGAGCCATCATCGCCGGGCTTACAGCACCTTCCTCATCTACTGCATACACACATCGGTGGCTAATGTCCCACAGCACACACTTTCTGCCCAGATAGGTTTGGACAGAACAGCTGCAGGAGTGCAATGGTGCTTGTTCAAACAGCCCTATCCGAGTCAGAACTGATTTCGGGCCCGCCATCGCCTCCCATTTGCCTCCACTCTGCTGGGATGAGCACCTTTAATGGGTTGAATGTTTTCCAGTAGCAGTCGATTCATTTTGAGCATGAGAGAATGTGCTTCACTCTCTGATTGCATTATAAATAAATTGTGCTTCCGTACAAGGTTTGTGTGCTTTGAATTAATGTATCTCCAGCTGTATGTATAACGAACGGATGCTTAAAGACATTTTCAAACCACAATGTGGATCTTGTCTGTCTTTCGGGTGTGTCTATCCTGAGGATCACACGATGGCACTTTTGCCAAAAACTTCCCAAATATGCTTCTTTCAGTAGCACTTTGGAGATGGTGATATTGTGACATAAAAGCCACGTTTTAATGTTTTTGTTTTAGAGGTCTCTATAAACAACGTCGACTCCCTGATCCTCACTGGAATCCTTTGTAACTCCTGTAAATCCAAATCCACTTCCTCCGCCGAGTGGTATGCGGTGCCTGTTTCAGGCTCAGGCTGCAAAGAAGTAGAATGCCGCTTTTATCCATGAACGCCCACAAACCTCTCTGGTGGGGATGTTGCCTGAGCTGTTAGAGGTGGAGAGGCACCAAGGACATATTCTGTAGTTGGGCCCACCTTTTGCGCAGGAACAGCTTTAGAAACCACCTCTGGAATATTGTCGGGTCTTCTCTTTTTTTGAGGACTTGACCAGGGTGATTTGCCGTGTCCAAGTTTAAGAATACTAAACGCAGTCATTAGCAAACAGAGCACCATTTTCAGGAATCTTTCTAGTAAATTCAACCTACTGGACGAGTCAAGAGTCTTGTGCCGTTTCCTGCCCCACCAGAAGACTTCTTGAGTACTACAACCCTGATCCCAAAAATGTTTGGTTGCTGTGTAAACATTAATACAAACAACAATCGCAATCATTTGCAAATTAAATGAGTTTACAGACTAGTCTTTCCGAGCCCATGTAGTAATATTCTTTATGCAGTCATGTTTCACAAAGTGGTTTCACAGTCATTGACTTCGAGCCTTGTACCGTTGTACCGCTGTTGCTGTGGATCTCTCAGTCGTGCCATTATCTGCATTTTCTTCACTTAGCTTCCTCAGTATAGCTAGCTGGCTAACGTTGTTTCAAGCTTCTGAGGCTGAACACGGCGCAGTTATGGACATGTGGTGAGCAGATGAAGACACTTTTAAACCTGGCACAGGGACGTATGTTGGATGCTTACCAGGCAGGGATGTGAGAGTTGATCTGCCTCCGTTTGCTGGTGTGTTCGGAACATTCGTCGTCTTTTCCGGACTTTTGCTGCTCCTATTCCAACTCGGGAGAAACGTGTTGCTGGCATGAATGAGCATACATTTACAAATTAAATCAAGTTGATGAGCATTAGATATATTGTCTTGGTACGGTTTTCGGTTGCATGTGTGTCAAAAAGCAAAGAGCTAATTTTCACTTTCAAAGTCTCAATCTTTTGGAATCAGAAAGTCCATTGTTCCTTGATATTAGTAGTCACACACCGATTTATATATACTAGTCTAAAATTTTAGAAATATTCTGATATGTTGACCACACACTTATTTCTGGTCAGTGTGCTTTCATTTCAATGAAGAACAAGACCTGGGCTGTTATTCTTGGTTTGGGACAGTTCAATCGGTGCTCCAGTATAAGAATTTCTGTTCTAGCTATGAAGGGTAATGAGCTGCACTCCCATTAAAGGAATGAGAATTTATTTCCCTTTTTTTATATTTTCCTTAGAAGAGATGAAACAGCAGATCATCTGGGAAACCAGAGTTGGGTGGGTCTGTGCCGAATCAATGCTTGTTTCCAGCTCATTCTCTGTAATGTTTTAATAAAAGCATGTCTGCGAATCAAAATTGCAAGACGAGCATATGTCGTAAATGTATAATCACTATAGGATACTGTCAGTAAAGCCATGAGATCATTTGATTCTCAGTGCAGCAACATACCTGTTATTGCAGTACAGAATGGCAATGTGATCCTGGCATGAGGCAACTGACAAAAACCCAGCCTGGGAGCAGGAGCCTCTGCACTCGGCACATCCCCCCGCCTGGCTCCAGCGGAGCCATGGTCCTTTGAAGCTCCTCTTCTGAGAGCCTCCCTGTTAAACATTTAACATTTAAAACTTTGGGGGGGGAGTGGTGGGGTTTGAGAGACATGGTCGCCACATGCTCCCGCATCTACACAACCACCAGACCCTCATAATCCTTTTCCACCCCCCGTTGCTTCATCCCCGTTCCTCACTTTTGACCCATGCTGACAGAATGAGAGGCATCACAGAGGATCTCAATAATTTAACTGTACAAGTCCTCGGCCCCAGCTCTGATATATGCATGCTTTTGTTTGTGTGCCTCCATGAATGCGGCTTTGACTCTGTGTACAGAGTACCGCTGTATTTTTATTTGTTTTGTTATTCATGGTGATGTGTGCCCAGCCATGTGATTGAGGTGTCCATCTGTTTCAAGTAGGGCTGCCATGAACACCAATTAACAGCCTCAGAATATTAGCTTGTGTCTCCGAGTGAATATTTGAATATTCCTTGTTTGAATATAGAATATTAATGTTGTTTATTATTTCATAATATAAGGAACAGAGATGAAGATGTCATACACAAGCAAGAATGTTTTCTCTGATGGAGGCATGGCCCCCAACAGTTTTTGTGTAAAACTCGAAGCCACGTATTAAACTCGAACCTAACTTGATGCAAAATAATGGCTATTAGAACTTTGATGAAACAGTATAACATGAATGTATTATTTACATCTGAAAGGGTTTTGGCTTCAAATGAAGAAGAGTAACATTTTTAAAACACCTACTTATTCAGTGTCTGAATACTGCTATAACCATGTTTTCGTACAAATATATCATTTGATTTTGAATTTGTTTTCCAGTCCAGGAATGATTATTGGACAGAAAGGATGCAGTAAGGCTCGAAATATTTTTAGGAACCTGTTTTTCTTTGGGCCCTCTGCAGACTATTCAATGGTTAGATTAAAGAGGTTTAAACGGAGGGAGAGCAATTATTGAGAAAGATAGTTGGTTGTAGAGTCTCATTCTGAGGTCGTCAGTGCATGACCGCCTGTGAATGAGACTTAACAATAAACAAAAGTGGCTTGGACGGAGTACTGACTGGTATTTGACAACCTGGGAGATTCAACAATGAACTGATCTTTCTCCAGAATCGCTCGTCCCACGTTGCAACTGTGATTCCTCATTCCCCACAGTATGTTCAGCTGATATAAAGTGATCCAATGCCAATAGTGCTAACCCTGCACCAGCCATCTATTTTTATTTGGAAGTATTAAGAATATCTTTCCTGAAGCAACACGCCTGTTAATTACAGCTTGACATTATTGTGCACTTGGCACTAAAACAGGCACCTGTCTCTTTTTAAATCTGTACAGATTCTGATGCTGCTCTTTCACATTCGTTTACCAATGACTGGTGATTTATTATATTCTTCTTTTACTGTCGCGCAGAGGTGTCCTTTATCTGTTTCTGCCCGTTCAGTTGTCAGTTTAGTTTAACCGTTTTACAGTGTTTTGTTCGCCATATACAAAACAACATGTACTTTTTTCTGGAAAACCCTTTCATACAAAACAATATCTATTTTCTGAAGAGGAATTTCTATAATTGCAAAACATAAAGAGCATTGTTGCAAGCTTTTACAAACTTTTCAACAGTTATGCACCTTTCAACATGTTTTCATGCCCAGGCAAAGTAACATATATGTTTAAAACTTCTCGCCAACTCACATAACCTCTCCTCAAAAAGTCCCACCATTTTTTAACACACCTTCCTCTTGACCTGTGGTTATGTCCTGCTTGAACTATTGGACTATTGCCCCCCCATGACTAGCGGAGGTACTGCTCTGCTGCTCCAGGTCGGTAAGCTTTCAGAAAATGTGCAGAAGTTCAGACAAAATTAACAACAGACAGAAGCCTCCGCCCGTATCCTTATGCGTATCTAATGTAGAGCATAAATGAGCCATTAGATGTCAGTTTTGTGTGTCAGGACCAACCAATTCTGTCTAAATAAGGCCTTCACCACCCCGAAATCCCTTGTATCAGCCAGTCTGTTTGGATTAAGTAAATAGTAAACCAAATATTTTGTCTCTCTTCAAGCATGAACCTATTTAGCCTAATCACCAAACACAGAGAGACAAAACATTCAAACATTTATCCTCTCATTACGATGCAACCTTGATCCTGGCGTTCATGTGGATGCCAGTACAGACCTCTTACACCCCCACATTGCAACAGTAATCCCCGATGGCTGTGGCCTACCCAGCAGTAAAATGCACATCTCAACACCGCAAAACACCAGGGCTCAGTGTGTCGACCTTTAGCCTCCAGATTCCCCAGATCTCAATCTGATCGAGCATCTGTGGGACTTGCCAGAACAAATCCGATGGCCTTGATGGGTCAGGCCTGTTTTGGCAGCATGAGGGAAACCTGCAGGCAGGTGGTTTTAATGTTGTGGCTGATTGGTGTAAATCAACCCCTAATGGCAGTTGGCCAAAAACTTCAGCAATGAAACTGATAAAACTGACTTTGTCTCGTTTGAGAAGAACACGATGACAAAAATAGCTAAATTCCTCAAAGAACTGAAACAAATCCAAGCTTGACAGCCAAAATATCCTTTCCCATACTTGGCTCTCTGTTCTCATTTTGGCTGTCCCTCCTTGCTGGACGTCACTGGTGTGAATGTTCAGATCAGTAGGTCGGAGGGACAGATTGATTTAGCTGCAGTCAGTGTGGAGCCTTCTGTGATCCAAAAGCAATGTACTGTAAGGACAACGCAAAGGCAATTGTTATATATGGCACGTTTTACCACGAGTAACCTCCATGTCGTTTACATTAAAATGCAGAGGATCGAATATTCAGATTTTGCGAGTGAACGCAGGCTGTACCTGCTGTGTTGTTTCGCCCCTGAATCCTGATTTACCTGTGTACTGTATTTAATAATGCAGTACACGGTAATGACATTGAGTGCTGTTTGCCAAGCAGGCAGCTTGCCCATCACTTTCCCTGCATGCAGGTCCAACAACACTCTTTCCAGTCAAGTCTGCAGCTCTCCACTGAGCGATGATGTTTATACCCGTTTAGCCAAAGGCAGTTGAGCAGCAGCTGAGGCAGTGATCACTAAATCCAAATCCCCCCTATACTTTACGCAGTCATTATGTTGACGGGAACGGTTGCAGACGTCAATCCTCTCCACAGATTCAGCTTAAAAGCCAAGACTGTTGTTGGATGTTGTCCTTAACTGTGAAGGACCTGCAGTGTTTACAGAGTAACTGATGTATTTTTGCTTGATGCATTTCCTTCAGAGTACCTAACTCTGTAGTTCAGGCTGTGTAGTAGGCAGTCATTGACTTGTGTCTGACATCGCACAATGGGGGGAGTTGAAATTGGAAGTAGAAGTGGTGGTTGTTGTTGTTTTTATTTATATTTTCCATCAAACTGTCGAGACAGCACTGAGATTTGCTAGATTTCTGCTTGTGTCGTGTCAAATAACTAGCTTTTTTTTTTTTTTCTCCCACCAAGAAACGCTGTTCCTCTTAACCACAGGAAGAAAAAAAAATACAATCACTGTTGAATTTGTCATCTCTGTGTTCAAGGCTACAAAGCTGAGGGCCTCTTGAGCAACTATAAATATTGAAACCTCTCTGTTAACGTTTTACATATATATCTCATTGGAGCTTGAAATTGATTTGAAGTTGGCTGAAAGGAGACAAGCATTTTGAAAAGCAAGCCCAGGGGGGGAGAGTAGTCGGAGTTTTCTTTTCCCTTTTTTTTGGGCTGAGATTAACATTCTCCTAATGTAAGATTGATAAAGGCTTGACATATCCTACTGAGTCCTATCTTTTCCCTTTTTCTTCCCTCAGCGAGTTTGAGATGTTCAGCCGCGGCAGACTTTCCAGGCACAGCGGTTTCCGTCCTCTTTTCAAACAAAGCTGAGTGTCGACTAATGCGTTTCCTTCAGGCTTATTTCACCTTAAATTCCCACTTTTGCCTCTCTTTACGGGTTTGAAAGTTTAAGTCATTAAATTTCGTACAAACAACTTCACTGTGACACGGAGGGAGGACACACACGGCGGCTCACCTAAGTACAGACGCCTCTCGTCTTTTTCCTTTGAGCGACCGCTGATCCAAAATTAAAAACATGATTTGCTTTGACCGCCGTTACTGTTTGTAATTAGCCTTTATCCAAAAGCTGAAATGAAACTGATGAGGCTCTGTGGATGCTTTTCACAAGGCCTGGGGTTGGGCTGTGTTGTTGGCGTCCAAACACTGTCAGTTTGGCTTTTGTTGCTCTCCGTGCACGCTATTGACCCTCTGTGACCAGGAATGAAGCCCCAGAACGGAACTAAACACAGGAAATAAAAGCCTCTGTGGTGCTCAGGACAATACAACAACTCGGTGTCAACGCATTTTTTTGATAATTTACTGCTCTGACTTGGAAGCTTGAGTGGACGTTGAAAAGCAGATGTGCAGAGATTGAATGAGACTGAAAACACCACAAAGACCAAAAAGGATAATGCGTACCTCTGCCAAGGCCTAACAGTCCACTTTTGTTCAGTCAAGTCTAGTCTGGTATCAAACTTGATGGCCCCGTATCATATAACTGAACCACACCAGATCAAGGTCATCCAATTGTACTCACTCATAGATACCAGCCACCTAAATACACCTGATTTTTTTTTTATCAAGATTGATGCATTATTCCCCGAGAAATCTTGAAATACGCCCTAGTTTTTGTACAATATTGCTGACAAACCAACCAACAAACAAAGAAACGGACACTGGTGAGAGCGCAACATGCTTGGTGGACGTAAAAAAAAAAAAATTTAAAATGACAGCAACCCTCATATCCTAATGTTAGACTTTAGTGATGGGCTAAGAGTCAAGTAATGGTCGATAAGAATGCGTTCGTACTCGGGTTAAAATACTCGTAGCTTAACATGCTGGATCAGATATTGGTGAGTACACGAGCCAATGCACGGATCCAATACCATGTAATTTATTAGCCCAGAAACAGGATCCTGTTTTTCTGGCACACGTAATTGCAACTTAACAGATATTTTTACTGCACAAGAACCCTCAGCCAACTCACATGTGTTGATATTGTTTGTTGAACACTGTGGTATCAGATATGAGATACTGAGGTATTGGCCGATACGCAAGTTGTCCAAATATTGTTGCTCCAAATAGCCACGCTGCAAATAAAAGATGGAAGGTGGACTCAAAAGCCGGCTGTCATAGTGAGGAGAAAGATGCAGTCAAACCACTGATATAATTGCATTTTTCAGGCAGCATTCATAGTTTTGCACTCGGTTGTTGAGTTGAAAATGTTGGATTGTTGGTTTGGAAAAGTTACAGAAATGGTCGGGCTCAAGCTTTCCAAAGACGTTCAACCGTCCAACAAGCAATTCTGAGATCTGTTCTGTTCTCTCTTTAACGTTACCGTCATGCATTCGCATTTTACAGAATTTGCAAGCACCCCATGTCTTTACCAACTATCCAAATCCAAAATGGTTTCACGTGATTACTTCTTCCATCACAGCCTCGTAACAGGCGGGGAACCATGACATGCAATAGGCAGAATGTTGCTCCTCTCAGTTTGTTTAACACTGAATGAGAAGTCAACCACACTGCTTTTAACTTGTATTGACACTATTGACAGCCAGTGTTTGTTTACAGCTGTGTGTGAATGAGTACTGTACACAAGTTATCGGCCTGTACATGAGGGTTCTGTTGACTGGTTGTCAGAAAGTACTCTCCCGAGAAGCAACGACTTATTGAGGGCAGGAAATGCAACTCAAGTAGGACAGTAAATCAAGGCTCTTGTTCATCCACCTTGAACAGAGATCAAGTGTCTGAGTGCCGAGGAAGCTTCCTGAAAATGGTTGAAAAGTGTTGAGCTACTCCCTCTTTCTCTCCTCCAGCTCGCCATGACTCACCCCAGTCACCACCTCAACTTCGGCATGAATCCCGATCACGCCCGCAACTCCCTCTCCAACTGCGGCATCCGCCAGCCGAAGTACGGAGACAGGAAGGTCCACCACATGTACATGAGGAAGAAGGGTGGGTAACTTTCGCTTCTCTGTCTACGTCTCGTTTCGTCTTGACCACTCGGTCTGTCACGGCCCCTAACCTCTCCGCCCGGGGGGATTTGTTTTTCAGGAATCAACACATTGATTAACATCATGTCTCGTCTTGGGCAGGATGACCCCTCCCCATCGAGGTAAGCTGCCTGCGGGCACATATCTGTTCATGCTATCACTGACCACAGGAGCAATCAAAGGGGCGATGCTTGTGATTAATACGCCCGGCAGGCCCGCTGACAAGAAAATTAACTTTAACTGTGCAAGGAAGGGATCTCTCGGGGGAAACGAAATGAGCTAATTTTAAGGGCGACGACTACTTATTATTTAACGTGAGCTGCTGTTTGCCTGAAGTGCATCTTTCTCCCAACTGTCCTCACATCTCCACCTCCCCCACCCTCCCCCCCCCCCCCCCATCCGTCTCCTCCCCCTCGTCCTGTCCAGGATCAATCACAACGAGAGACTGGAGTTCCTGGGCGATGCCGTCGTCGAGTTCCTCACCAGGTGAGAAAGCCGCTCGCACATCTTTGATGGACGCGAGCGCTAATTGAATCCGACTAAAACACGATCGGCCTTTTCTCACCCCCCCCCCCCCCCCCCCCCCCCGTTCCCTTCTCACCCTCTCACTCCACTTCTCCCTCTCTTTCATTGTCTGTCCACGTCTGTCACAACCGCACTCCTCTCCATACTTTCCACCCATTCAAGTCAGTGATTTACTGGTAATTGGAACTGGGATGTAATTTTTTTTTTCTTATCCCCCTCTCTACCTCCCCCCTCTTTTATTATTTTTTTTTTTCAACGGCCTGAAATTCTCCATGACAACTTGCAATTAGCTGTCTGGCATTGCTGTCTCGAATGCTGTTCTGTGTTATTGACTCCCAGGTGAGTGCAGGCGTTGCTGCCCGGCACTTACCTAAGCAGAGCGCTAATTATATGTAGCTATTATTAATCTTGAGAGAGGGTGCCCACCTACCTGCTGCACCTCTACCTCCTCCTCCTCAGAGTGGATATTACTTGAAGAAAAAGATAGAGTATGCGCCCCCTCGCTCTCTTTCTCTCTCTTATACTCTCATAGGTTGCAGAAAGGAAGAATAGATTCTTTTTTTTTTTTAATCTGACTTCCATTTGCCCAACTTCCACTACCAAAATCTAATTCGTAACCCTCGATGCTAACACTTCCACATCAGTGAACATTCAGGAGCAGGATTTAAACCTTAATGGGAACTGACGCTGGGTTACACAGGACACTGCTCCAGCTCCTTATGCAGCAGGAGCAGTGTTACAAAGAAGGTGGTTAGCCTCTGTTTCTCCGGATATCTCTGGGCATGTTTCGCCACTTTCTCCACCCCCCCCTTTTTTTCCTCTGCCTTCCTTCTTTGATTGTTAGCGTCTGACGAGACATGCTTGGCCTGTGCGCTGGCCCTCTGAATTATTTATCAGCCTCTTGTCCAGTTAAATGGGTACAGCAGATCCAGCCAACTGCCTCGTGCGCCCTCCAGTGCGCGCTGCCCTTGGAGGCTATCTGTGCCTGTGCTGTCCAGCCAGCAGAATATTTTGCACATTTGAATAGACCCAACACAGGGAGCCAGTGTTGAACAGAGGGGGGTCATAGGATGATTTTTTTTTTTAAAGGGTTAGCAGATGATGCAAGTCCACTTGCAATATTTTTTGATCCTGGGTCTGGGAAAAGTAAATAATTCATTAGAGGGAGTTCTGAAAGTCCAGGTAAGTGTTTAAATTAGTAGAAATATGTAAAGATGAAGTCAACATTGCTTTGGGTTTTTTCTGCTCCTGAGGAAAATGGACTACAGATGAGAGTAGAGCCAGAACCTGAGAGTTCACTTTGATGTCGAGCACGGTCCGAGGGGTCGATAGTTCACTTTTTGAAGGCTGCTTTCAGCCGATCTGCTCCTGATTAATAAACCGAGCTGCGAACCTGGAGACCGCCGTGGCCGCCCAGTTGGCCCGCTCCTCTCTGACTGACACCTCTGCCAGCGAACCAAGTGTCTCCGCTCTAATTATTTTTCATTACGCTAAGTGCTTTTTATTAATTCCAAGTGCTTTGTTTTCACACCAAGATCACAATACCCTGACAAATAGACCTCTCGTGGATTTGGAAAAAAAAACCCAGAACGCCACCTGCTTTCCTCCCTTTGCATTGATTAGAAATGACTGAATTAAATGGCCTGTTTTAATTCAAATGAAATCAAATGATACGCCGCGGTTAGGGAGACGCTGGACTGTAATGAAAATGGAACCTGCTCGCCTGGAACCCAGCTGTGGAACCACTGAAGCGTCCGCCGTCATTTCTGGGTTCCAGCGCCGACCTGGAAAGTGCTGGAAATGTCTGAAAAATTAATTGGGTGGTCTTGAAAAATGGTCAGCACAAGATGAGGCAACATGAAACAATTGTCTTCGACTGTCTTAATGGCTTTAAGTATTGATTATTTTCATTGTCCATTAATTTCTTGAGCAGGCGAAGAGTGTTAGTGCAGTTTTTAATTTTTTTAAATTCAATACATTAAGCTTCTATTAATAGTTAACTTAGTTAACAAACATTTATTAAGCAATTGTTTATTGTAAGTCTGTTACTGATATTTATTATACTCTGTAAATGGTTAATAAATACTGTGTAGTTCATCTTTAAACTTAATTGGACGACCGTTATTAAAGTTGCAACTTCACAATATTATGACCTTCAACACCATTTTTGGGACACCTGATTCTCCGGTATTTATTTATTTTCTACAACCAATTAACATTAAGTGCCGTATATCATTTGATTGAGGAGAATCTTCAGTTTCAGTCTGACTGGCAGTCTCACAGGTTTAGATGCACTTTGGATGTTTTAGACTTCCGTATGAATTTTTGTCTCCATCCAACTTTTCCTAAGCCAATTACAGCCATTAATTATGATATTAACCTGATCTTTTACAGTGAAAAACAGGTGTAATCCTGTATTTTTATTTCCTGAATATGTAGATGTGTCCAAGCGACTGTTAACATCTCCACTTTTGACCCCACTGATCTAATTTGTCTTAATTTCTCCGACCACAGCGTCCACCTGTACTACCTGTTCCCCAGCCTGGAGGAGGGCGGCCTGGCCACGTACAGAACAGCCATCGTACAGAACCAGCACTTAGCCATGCTCGCCAAGGTAAACCCACTTCCAGCTCGTAACGAGTGCGCAGGTCAGAGCAGTGGACGGTCTGCGAGCTGACAGGAGGACATGTGTGAGACGGTGTTATTGTTTTCTGTCTTGCTGTTATGACTTTGCCTCTTTCTAAGGGGGCGCTTGGGAAAACACTAATTTTGTCTTTCTGCCATCCCTACTCGTTTTTTTTTTTTCCCTTGCCCCCTCAGGTTTGTAATTGGAGTTAAAAGGTTGTTGTTTTGGAGGACTAGACTAGTGCGGCAGGGGTCCCTGTGGGCCCCTAGAGGTCTTCCCGAAACACTCTCCAGCTCCTGTTATCGCTAGGCCCCCTTTGCTTCCCCTCGTCTCTCTCGCTCTCCTGGCAGCACTGTACAGCCAAGCTTCGCTCACTGGCACGTTTGTAAAGAACACAACAATAATCGTCCCGTGATGTGGAGAAAGCAATTAAAAACTTCAATCTTTCATGTTGCTCCCCGCTGAATACAAAGATGCAGCCGCCCGAATCTGCATTAGTGCTGTGTAGCAGTTTGGCTTGTTTCAATTTGCCGCTCGCGGTAAAGTGAGTGTGATACAGTGTTCGACGTTGCCAAGTTGTTTACCAGGCTCCTCTAAAGCCGTCTGCTCAAGAACACTCGCAATTATCTTTCAAAAAATATCTTCAGTGAGCAACGGCACAATCCGCCACTTCACTTGGAAGGCTTAAAAGTCAGAACGCTTTCCCTCTGAGTTGGAGTATTTATGAATTGTGATTTAATTTGCGTGTGCAATCACGGGGGGTGGGATACCACCAACAGTTATCAGCCGTAATTAAATAGCACCCTGACTGTTTTTTGCTGGGTATTTCGTCTGTGGTGCGCTGCCAGTAAAGCCAAGTCGGGCTGCTTTTTGAGTTGGCGCAGGGAAAATAGTTGCAGAAAGTTTCCCCTGACCTACAGTCCCCACACATCACAGCACGTGTTTACATTAAATGCAAACTAAGCATTCTGTTATTATTATTATTATTTATTTCTTTGATGTCCTGCTTTATCCTCACACTGCTTTATCAAACCCTGGAAGTTGAACAAAGTAACTTGCTCCATTGGGTCAATTAGGGGGGAGAATTTGTCATCACATATTTTTCAAGCGGGTCATCTTGGTCTTTTCCACTGAAGTCCATTTGTGCGGTTCCAATGACATAAACTGTCTCAGCGGTGTTTCACAGGCTCACATCAGCAATTGTTCCTGCAGCAGCCCGAATTCCTCCCAACATTAAAACATGGAGAAACTTTTTTTTTTTTTCTCTTGGAAAAGGCCGAGCAATTTATTAATCCCACTGGGAAATTACACTGTTAAGAGGTGTAAAATCACATAAATCATGGAACAAATGACACAAAGACACCTGGAGGAGGTGCTGGAGAGGAGAAAGACAATCAATAAAAACGTATAAATAACAATAAACAACTAGAATATAAGAAAGTGTATAGTAGAGCCAGACACAGATGATCCTTCAAATGTGGTTAAAAAGATATTCTTATTGCCTATAATGACACTACACAGTGCACTGAAACTGTCAACTTCAATGCTGATATTATCACCAGATATTGGGGAAATCTATATAAACAGCTATTTATCAGTATCAGCAATATTATTGCCGATAATCATAATAATACAAAACAACATTAACTTTAATGGACTTAATACAACAGCATGTACACACTCTGATACAGTAGGTGGTTGTTTGCATTTTAGCCTCTGTTGCCCCGCATATGTGCAGAAACTTCAGCTGAGGATCATCTTTTTAAGATGCTAAAATATAGAAATATCAGCTTTGAGAAGCAGATAATCCTCGTGTTTTCCATATCAGCATCCCAGTCATGAGATTAAATTGCTCTGTTGATTGCAGATTGCTCTGTTGTTTCTATCTTATCCTATTCTCTCTTTTGTTTTTTAAATTTCATAAACTTTTTGATTATTTATTTGGAATTAACTATTTATCTGTGCTTTTCTTTATGTCTTTTTTGCTGCTTTAACATCCATCCAAATCTCCTCTAAAGCACTTCATAAATACTCGGACTGGGTGGAAAAAAATCATCAATAATGTGGATTCAACGACTTAGTGGATAAAGACGAGTATAAAAACAAGTAGAACTAGTCTGGTTAGTTCAAGTTCAGGCTTTAAAACAAGGACAGCACTTGTGTCATATCATTGTATTAAAGAATCCAAAAAGCCAATATAAAGTGTAATATCGTCCAGTTTGTAGTGCTAGTAGATAATATTCTGTTCAGTACTGTACAGCAAGTTTTTGGACTCAACTTGTTAAGATTGATACACAGTCAAAATGATCTGAGTGTCATTGAATACACACAGACACACACAGATGGATGCATGTTGAATAGAGGTGTTTCACATTATCGTGCGACAGAGATGAATAGTCGCAGCTTTATTGTAACTTCCAGTATAATAAATACGATATTGACTCTTCTAATCGTCACTGGGATGAAGTCAGCTGCAGTTTCAAGTCAGCTCTCTGTGGTTCACACTGAAAGAAGTCCCTACGTTTCAGACAGAATGAAGGTCACCACTGTTTCTATTCCATCAATTTATCTCGGGATTATCTGCCGTGTTTGTGTTTGTGTGTGTCTGTGTTTGTGTGACAGTGTAATTTTATGCGTGTGTGTGTGAGAAGATTTTTCCTCCTGTGCCGGCTTAGTGCATCATGCCACAGCTGGACAACACATGGGCACATCTGTCAGTGCCATGAAGTAGAACCTTTTCCAGCAAGGGCAGGCAATCTTTTTCATTTCCCTCGAGTTTTTTTGGCCCCCTTTTTTTTTTCCTATAGAGAGCCTGTGAAAATGTGCAACACCAAAAAATGCTATTACTTTTTTTTTTTTTTTTCTCCAAGAGGCTATTACTGAGGTGTCGGTGGCGGCGCACTGATATGAATGTTTGTCTTTTTTTTTTTTTACAGAAACTGGAGTTGGATCGCTTCATGCTTTACGCTCACGGACCCGATCTGTGCCGGGAGTCGGACCTGCGACACGCCATGGCCAACTGCTTTGAGGCTCTTATCGGTGAGGTTTCCCACGAGACTAAGATTGAAAGCTGGAAAGACGGCTTTACTGGAGAGCACCAAAAAGAAGGAAAAAAAAAAGGAATTGCATTTTGAGTGAACTAAATATGGAAATCTATTCCCTAAAAGGATAGATTTACATATACTGAAAACAAATGCTGTCTCTCCACTCTTACAAACACAACACAGAAATTAGCAGGGGGTTTAATACTGTTTCAGTCGAGGGCTGATTTGCTGGACTTTGCAGCAGCGTGAAAGTCTTGGTAACGCTTCTATGCATAAATGTGTTTTTTAACCCAGTGAAAACAGACCTACCGTGGGCGGCCCCTCAACTGGCCCTGGGAGACTCTGGTTGACGTGATCCTGTTTAAATCGATCGAGAATAAAATACATAATAACTACAGCATTAATTTTTTTTGGAGCAGGAAGCAAAAGGCTTTTTTTGTCTTTTGCCTAATCGCATTATACGTGCATGATGACATCATTATGTCACGAGACGTGAGGTGCAAGAAGTCGTAACAAAGAGCGGAGGTGCCAGAGGACTCCCACGAAAACGGTCGCAGGAGTTCGCTGTTGGCGTGATCCCGTTTGAATTGATCTAAAAACAAAAAACATAATAGCTACAGTTCATTCTTTATGCAGCAGAGAGCAAAAGGCTTTTGTTTTCGCCTAAATCATGTTATACATGCGTGATGATGTCATTACGTCACGTGCATGCAGTGAAAGACATTATGAGAGCATGTGGCCTCACCAGGGAGGGAGAAAATTTAATTTTTTGGTACATAGGTTATTTTGTAGTTTTTGGTACATAGTGAATTTTGTAGTTTTTGGTACATAGTGTATTTTGTAGTTTTTTGAACATAATGTTTTGTGTAGTTTTTGGTACATAGTGAATTTTGTAGTTTTTGGTACATGATATGTTTTGTAGTTTTTGGTACATAGTGTATTTTGTAGGTTTTGGTACATAGTGTATTTTGTAGGTTTTTGAACATAATGTATTGTGTAGTTTTTGGTACATAGGGCATTTTGTAGTTTTTTAACATAGTGTATTTTGTAGTTTTTGGTACATAGTGTGTTGTGTAGTTTTGGGTACATAGTGTATTTTGTAGATTTTTGAACATAATGTATTGTGTAGTTTTTTGTACATAGTGTATTTTGTAGTTTTTTGAACATAGTGTATTTTGTAGTTTTTTGACGATAGTGTATTTTGTAGTCTTTTCAACATAATGTATTGTGTAGTTTTTGGTACATAGTGTATTTTGTAGTTTTTTGAACATAGTGCATTTTGTAGTTTTTTGACAATGGTGTATTTTGTAGTCTTTTCAACATAATGTATTGTGTAGTTTTTGGTACATAGTGTATTTTTTAGTTTTTTTAACATAGTGTATTTTGTAGTTTTTGGTACATAGTGTGTTGTGTAGTTTTGGGTACATAGTGTATTTTGTAGATTTTTTAACATAATGTATTGTGTAGTTTTTTGAACATAATGTATTGTGTAGTTTTTGGTACATAGGGTATTTTGTAGTTTTTTAACATAGTGTATTTTGTAGTTTTTGGTACATAGTGTGTTGTGTAGTTTTGGGTACATAGTGTATTTTGTAGTTTTTTGACAATAGTGTATTTTGTAGTCTTTTCAACATAATGTATTGTGTAGTTTTTGGTACATAGTGTATTTTGTATATTTTTTAACATAGTGTATTTTGTAGTTTTTGGTACATAGTGTGTTGTGTAGTTTTGGGTACATAGTGTATTTTGTAGTTTTTTGACAATAGTGTATTTTGTAGTCTTTTCAACATAATGTATTGTGTAGTTTTTGGTACATAGTGTATTTTGTATATTTTTTAACATAGTGTATTTTGTAGTTTTTGGTACATAGTGTGTTGTGTAGGTTTGGGTACATAGTGTATTTTGTAGTTTTTTGAGCATAGGTTACTTTGTAGTTTTTATACCAATATAGGCAATGACCGTCAGTTTCTTCATTTCCATGCCAACTTCACATGCTTTAAATAAAACTCTTTTAATGGTTCAGGTTTGTGTGTCCATGTGTGTGTTAAGCTGTGTAAATAGCTGCAGCGGATCTCCCATTAGGCCCTGGAAACATTACACAGCTTTATTGATCTCAGGAGATGTGGTTTGACCTCTGGCTGGACAGGCAATCCCCAGAGCACCGCTCTCCTTTACCCACACCAAACACATACACAAGCTTGCTATTCATCTTGCTAGCAGTTCACTGATAGAGTTTGTGCAGTGATTAGGACACCGGACTGGAAACCACACACACACACACATATAAAATCTCATGGCATGAGCGGTCTCCCTCTCTCCATCCGACCCCATGGGCAGCGCTAAGCCGAGCTTCAGTCCCGGAGAGCTGCAGAGTCGGCAGCTTTCCTCATCTTATCACCATCTTGATTGAACCAGTTCAGCCATCTCTGCGCTCCCCTGATGATAGATACAGAAAGTGGGTGGCTTTAAAGAAATCTTCTCGTCGCTCCCCTTCCCCTCCCGCACCGAAACGACAGCGCACAACAAGCGTTGGGTGGGGAAAGTGCTGACTGGCACCGCGGCCCCCCTTCGGCCCCGGGGCCCCGTTCTTGTTACGGGTTCATTATCGGCAGAGACGGAGTCATAATCTATTCTGTCCCGTGGCTGTCGACGCCTCATTGCTGCACACATCCGAGCAAGGCAGCGGGGCCGCGACACTGGATGCCTCCCTTTTCCATTCCCCCCTCTCTCGCTCGCTCTCTCGTCTTCTATCTCAAGTTTCAACTTAATAAAAGTGATGAATAAACAGATGCCGTTATAAAGGAACCTGTGAGCAAACTGCTGTCAGAGAGCACCCTGTTGTGACGAGCTTTGGATTACTAACTCAGAAATATCACCGCAGACACACATGCTGAGGGGCAAAACATGCACACATACGCACAGATTCAAGTCACTTGCACTGAGGATGCCGTCTGATGTTGCCTCTCTTCTTTCGCTGAGACTTTTGTCATCTTCATTTCAGTTTTTTTTTAGCTCAAACGCCTCCTTTAAGACCTTGTCGTTGAGCAGTCTATCTGTCTCCACCCTCCCCTGTCTCTGACTTACTCTTTATGTCCCTCCATCTCTCTCTGTTCCCCCCTCTGTGATCTAGAGTTTGGGTGTTATTAGGTGAAAGATGTGCCACACAGATGATGAGTCATCCTGTCACTCTGTCATCTCACCCCCCTCTCCTCTCCCCCCCTTTCCTCACCCTCCAGCCCTCCCGACTCTCTCACCGCACTGAACATTTTTCTCCTTACAAGACAAGCCTGGATCGCTCACACGTGCTGTAGGATGGTACGAAGGGGCACACAAACCGCTGTCATTTCATCCTCACGCAGGCCTCTCCGTCTGACAGAGACGTCAAACCGCCACTTTCGCAAAAGCAGCAGGTACCACATCAACAGACGTACACTTCTACAGACGTGTCGCTGCCTTGTTGTCCGTAGGTACCGTCATTTTTTTTGATTTTCTTTTTCTGTTCCAACACGCTTTTTTTCCCCCTCTTCCTCCAGCGTGCACACGCGTGGAATTCAAATGCTTCTCTTTTCTGAAAGCCGTGATGGAATATGACATGCTCATAATATTTCCAAGGCCCTGGCAGATAGCTCTCACGGCTTACTATGCATGTTTTCTGACCTTTGTTTTATTTGTTTCTTTGCCACGGTGACCGTTGAACCTGGGCTTTGTTGGAAATGGCAGATAATCTCCTGCTTTGCATGGGCAAAGCTTTCCCTCCGCAGAGCCGAGAATGTGTCTATCTCCTAACCCTGCGGCAGGGCCATTCTCTTGCTCGAGACGGAGACAGAAAGAAAGGGAGAGAGCCGGAGAGGGAGGAAGAATGGAGGGAGAGCAGTAGAGGAATGGAAAGCAAAGGCATCTGCAATGCAAATGGGTGCCCTGCAACCCTGAATAATTCAAAGTGTTGAATGGAAATCTTGCTTTTCTGATCCCCTGTCATTAACTTCTGCCGGAGTGGGCCATTCTCATTTGGGCTCTTTTGGCCCGTGCACCTCCCATTCTGTACTTCCTCCTCCTCCTCCTCCTCCTCCCCCCTTCTCTCTCTCTCTCTCTCACCCTCTCCCGCCTGTACTTTCACTCTTGCCCACTTTACCTCTCCGTCTTTAGAAAAAAAAAACACTTTCTCCCTCTGCGTATTCATAGAAACTCCACCCGCCTGTTGCCCTCCCGTTTCCCTCTCAGGTCCTCTTCACTGATAAGCCACGTCGCTTCCTTCCTAGCGAACAGTTTGAAAAGAATTGAGAGAAGAAGAAAAGAGGCCCCACTCTGTTTTTATGGCCCTAATTTCCTTGTACAGTTGATCTGTGGATTATACGCTGCCAGCAGCCACGGGGGATACAGATGGTGAACCTTTGTGAGGGCCCTCTCTAAGCTCTTCCTATTAAAAGAACGGAGAGAAAGGATTATCTCTCACTTGCTGAATATCAGATTCATACACAATGCAGCCGGTGTATTCATTGAGCGAGTACTGCTCCCTTTGTTAATTGCTTCACTGGTTGCAGTGGTGGAGTTAGTTTCTCTCGTGCACCCTCTTTTTTTTTTTTTTTGTTTCTCCGTCTCACCCCCCTCACTCTAAACGTCTTTTTTTTTTTTTTTGAAAAGTAAGATGTTTGATGTTCCAACGCACTCAGCCTGCCTTTGTCTTCGCCGCGGTGAAAAAAAATAATTCTATTTTCCTGTTTTTGGTTTCAGTTTATTTTTTGCCCTTAATGTGTTGCTCTCTGTGTCCGTCTGCTGCTTCAGCCCCCATTGAGCTGAGAGGGAGCGGCTTAATATATTATTTGATGGATTAGAGCCTGAGCGTTTTTGAATAATTCATTCTAGGTTATTAATGTGACTGTCAGCCGCTGGTGTTTCATATGCCCCTGACTCTGGGTTTTTATTGGTCACTGAAAGCCCACAGACATTGGAATTCTATTCCTAAACATAACACTGTACAGTCGGCATGGCTGTCTGAATTAGACTTGTGACAGATGTGGAGATTCATTAGTGGCTGGCCGTCTCTGGCCATGACTGATATTCTCTCCACAGAACTGGATGAAAACTTTGTATGCACACTCTGTTCTCTCTGACCTATATCAAATGGAAAAGGTGAAACTTGTAGTTTATCAGTTTTGGAGTTGGACTCCATTTGGTTCCATTTTTAAGGTAGAGGGAGCACCGAGATTCATTAATCTTAGTGTCTTAACAAAAGGCAAAGGACTGTGTAAAGACGATGATTTCTCAAATAGCAAATAGATAATCTGCCTCGAAACAAGTTAAGATGTAGTGCACAGAACTTTAAACTCTTTCACACTGGACCAAAAACACACTAACATCCGGCTTTTGACGTCAATTTGAATGAGTACAATCGGCATTCTGCAGTAGTCATGGGTGTTTATTGGCCTCAGTTCTGATCGGTTTTCAGGCACGATGATGTGACAAGTGTTGTCAGAAGCAAGGGATATTGAGAAGGTAACCACCGCTTTGTTCTCAAAGGCCTCCTCGTCAGTACCTGATCCATGACCGCTGCCTGACTGAACATGTGCAGCTCTCAACAGACATTAGACAGAAGCAAGATGTCTCACTAATTAGCCACTTCCATCTTTCTAAAAGTGTCTAATTCAGAATATCAAATGAAAACTTTTTTTTACATCATTTGAATTTGGTCTGACAATAAATGATTGCTGCTTTTTTTTTTTTTTTTTTTTTCACTGTTCGCTGTCGTGATGCGGATGTGACCCACAAGGAACAACAGACAAAACGGCTAACCGGTTTCCGGGCTGTTGTTGGATTGATTATCTCAATCCCAACTGGTCAGATATTTAGGCTTAGGCTCGCAAACCGTCAGTGTCTGATAAGCTGGGAATGAGTCACAAAACTACACTTTCTTACTAATTGGACCTGTAAACAGCCTTGGTTACAACTTTTTGGTGAAATTGGAGTATTTTATGCTCGTCTCTTAGCAATGAGAAAGGAGTCATTTGCCTATTTTTAGAGGATTTGTCTGCATTTGAAAAACCCTCGTATACATGCAAGCTATGGTGTAGAAGGTGTTGTTAGAGTTCTGAAATAAGGAGTTGTGCCCAAGCTCCAACTCAATGCATTCACGACATTATGTACTGATTTCAGATCCAATACAGTTGCTGTTGGAATCCAGTTTTAAATATGACGATATTAGGTTTTGTAGGAGCTTGTGAGTCAGTCACATTCTCCTGGAAGTTTCAAAAGCGTGTAAAGTCGTCCAGTTCACCCTCATATCCAGTCAAATCCAGAGTCCCAGTGTTAATGCATGTATTCTAGGCAGGATTCCCTCCCTCGTAGGCTTCACGTATTTTCATACCGGCCGCTCTGCCTGAGTCGACAACTCAGTGGTTTGAATGTGCCGGAGCTTTGAGACTGCTGAGTGATTTGGCCAGCGCATGATGTTACTGCGAGATGAGCTGTGGAGAGATGCTAGCATGTAATTGCCGGTTGAGGCGGCGGCGGTGTCTTTGTGGGCTCTGTGCATTCAGGGCGTCAGCTGCAACTTTGCAGGCTGATGGGGTGCACTGTGAAGCACAGATCTCCGTTTAATGATTGCGGCAAGTTGTGCGATTGATTGGATTGCTTTGGGGCACACTTTTTTTTTTTTTTTGCATGGACAGCCGCCTTGTCAAGAGTGCTCTCGTAAGAATTAACTGCATATCTGGGTTTTCTTCATCCACAGGGCCTTTGATTGACACCAAAGGTGTTGCTTTGAGATTTCTAATACCTTTTATAAATCTCTTGAGGCTCTCCTGGTTATTCCCTCCCTCCCCACTCGCCCCACTCCTGCCTCTTGGAAGAAGTTTTAAAAATGTAATAAGAAGCAAAAACTTTGAGATCTCTGACGTCTTTGAGGCCTCCATTTGAGGAACTCTGCAAATCTGCTGTGTCATCAAAACATGATGAAAAAACTGCCTGCCGGCCTCAACCACACCCCACCAGCCTCGGTGTTCACACACATGAATGCGTTATGAGTGATGGTTGAAAGACATTCAAAACTCGGTCCTAGGAGGGAGCTCTTATCCTCCCACAGCTGGTCTCCGGAGGAATCATCTGCTGCGTAGCAGCATCCAGAACTGAGGTCCACATTATGGTAAAACCACAAATCTCAGAGCTGATGCTTAGTGGAAAACATCCGCTCGCCTCTCCAGAGCCTCCTGCGGTCAGCCTCAGTGAGACGTTCAGCATGTCGCGCCGAGATTACAGAGGCCTCGCTTACTGATACACATCTGCAAGGAGTTTAGTGGGATGTTGTGTTTGTGGACGACTTCAAGCAGACTGAAGATTTATACGTAATGATTTATAAACATATTGTGATCAGATGTTCGATGGTTCATAAGCATCGCAGGAAAAACCCACAACGACGGGTCCAAATTCACAAGCTACTTTGATTATTTCACCACTCAGCTGCATTTTTGCATTAGTGAAGGCCCTACAAATGAATGAATGAGAGCCTGTTACTTGCCAAAGTGGCTGCGAGGGTGAGACAAAGTTGTCAGGCTTAATCAAATTTTACGAACATTTGGGCAATGGCTGCTAGTAATTTCCCACTCTGTTTAGAAGTAAAGGGCATGCGAGGCAGATAGAGTGGGTGTGCATTTGTGTTTGTCTTTGTGCGAGGTGGTTTGTTTGTATTTTTTTCTTGTCTTTATGGCTTCGGTTATGTAGTCCGCATCTTCACTGTGTGTGTATGTGTGTGTACGTGTGTGTAAATGGCCTGTTAGCCATCTGAAAGCAGTTTCCCTCCCCAGATGATGAATCCCTCATATGTTTTTGATGTCGTCCATGAAAGCAGTTTGCGCATTTAGACTTGCAACCGCACCGCGCCCCATTTCCACTGGCTCATTTATGCACATAATAAAAACCGCTGCACGATTGTATACCCAATTTGCCAGGTGGTTATTGCTTTCTAAATTGAATGAGCCACCCTAAGTGTGATGGCTGGAAGTTGTACGGAGCTTAAAGGCACCATGATAGTTCCACTGATTTTAGTAGAAACAGTAGACGAGAAAAACAACAAGACACACAAAGGGAGAGTTGACTCGGGCAAAGGAGCTGACTGCTGTAGCCGAATGAGCTGGAGACGCTGCATATCATTCCCGTAGAGAGAAAAATTTGGGATACTTGTTCTTTGCTTGCTGTGACAGCCGCTTCTCTCTTGCAATTTGGGACCAATCCTCTATTGAATTTCTTTCTTTGTGCCTTATCTTTTGTGTGTTTCTGTTTGTGTGTGTGTGTGTTTGTGTATGTGCATGCTGTATGAAATGTGTTTTCTTTTTTTTCCACCCTCACAATTCAAGTTGGATTCACCACATTCTGTGTGTTGTGTGGACATCTGCACAGAGAAGTCGCACCCAAGAGTGTGTGGGCGAGCGACAAAGAGGACATTATACTTGGTCCACGTTTGTCCGTGAATAGGTTTCAGCGTAAAGTACACGGGTCTGTACGTGCAGTCCTACATGTTTGTCAGGCTTATTCATACACAGCCATGTGACACAAGCTCAGCCTGACATTCTAAATTCAAGTTTGATGTTTATGTGACCTTGACCGGCTCCATCTCAGCACTGTGGTGCAACCATATCTTTCTCTCCTCCTCCTCCTCCTCCCGCGCTGTGACAAGGGGGAGGGGAGGTGGATCTGCACCGGAACCCCGAGGTCATTTCGCCGCCAAAAAGCAATAAAAATGCACTCCTACTTTTAATAAAGCAATTATAACTCATTGCCGAGTTCAATTAATTTTAAGTTTTCCATTAGGAGAGAAGTCTGAAATTGCCTGAGAATTGCTTGAAATTTTTTACACCAGAAATGCACTGGTGGTGGTGGTGGTGGTGGTGGAGTGTCACGCTTTTTCACAGCTACTTCAAATTTCTATGGGTGGAGGTCGGGGACTCGTTTACTGTTTTCACTAATATATGTTCCAGCAAATACTTTGAATGTGTCTTCATTCATTCTTCGTTTCTGAATTTTCGGGTTTTTTTTGTGTGTTTTATTTTCAGGTGCTGTGTATTTAGAAGGCGGCTTGGAGGAGTCACGGCAGCTCTTTGGTCGACTGCTCTTCAACGGCGAGGTAACTGACAGTTTATTACTCGAGTCTAATTTGGATTCTGTCCTTTGCCACCCAACGAGATGTGTATGTGCATGTGTCCCTCTTTCATGTGTATGCACTCATCTCGTCTTAGAGAGGAGCTGTGGACACGCTAGACAAGATTTTCCTATTTTCGGTCTGTGCAAGACAAACTGTAACATTTTCGCCAATCTGGTCTCTTTTATTCGCTCAAACCCACACACTGCATGTTTTGGCAAAGTACCACACATTGCACGATATTGAGGCCTTGCCAGTCTCAGAACCTGAGATCTCACAATGCCCGCTCTACCCTCGCAATACTTATGACTAGCCGCTTATTGTGTGTGCACTGATATGCACAAAGATAAAACAATATAACTGAGACAAAAGAAAAATCTGGATGAAGCCGTAGCTTGGCTTGTATGTTTTGCAGAAATGAACTGGAGGTGTTGAACATTGCGGTTTGCCAGTCTCCAGCAGGACACCTGCTATTGTGTGTGTGTGAGAGAGATCAGCAGGCATGCATAATTGATGAATGAATCAGTATTTGCATTTATCCTGGCAAGATATGTTATGAATCAATTAAAAAGACTTGCAGCCCGTCTAGTATTTAGCAGCAGGCCCGGTTCTAATTAGCCGTGGAGGGTTTTTGTCTGGGTTTCGGTTGGTGACTCCCACACACTCCAGGACACACGGCGAGATATATTGAACATGTAAGAACCGCAACTGGTAATCTTTAAGAGACCAGATCAGAAATCTTTGAAAACCCCCACACCACAAAACATCTCCCGAAGATGAGCGTTATTGGTGAGAACCCGTCCTAAAACGCATCAAATACGATCTGAAACGCTGGTTTTATACACTTGATTCTTCGCAAGTGTTGTTTTTTCTCTTAAAGTGACAAAACATTTGGCCCACTTTACCGCGAGTCTCCTCCGCTGTCCGACCAGCCATTGTGTGAGAGCGCTGACGGCACAATATCTGCCTCTGTGTGTGAAGAGCTGAGGCATCCTCGATTCCGTTTCACTGTCATCCTTCGGCCGTGAAAGTTGACAGCAGTTATCGAGTTGTCAGAAAATTGGAGGTCTTTATTTGTATGATGAAAGATTCCTGTAAAAAAAAAAAAAAAAAGTTTACTTTTTGGAGCTGTTGAACAGACACAGATTTGAAAAGAAAACTACTTAATCTTAAATTGTGGAATAATTCGATACACTGCTTAAAACTGCAGTTGACACACTGCATAGACAAAGTGAAACAAGCACTAACAAACATGTCGTCTCATTACAAACGATCCCTGCTGTTGCTTGTTTCTGTGATCGTCCAGTTGATGATGGGATATGGAGCATGGGCGTTTTGTTTCTGCAGGGAGACAACAGATGAGAAGGAAAGTTAGGCGTGCTTTTGACAGGATTTCCAGATGGAGTACGCAAGAACAATGAGTAAAGACAAAGACAAAGACGGCGTGTGTTAGAAGTAAATTTCAAAAGGAAGCCAAGTAGACAATGAGAGTGACATCAGCTGCAGAACTGTTCAAATTATGGTCAGTCTCAGATGAAATCATCTATAGTTGATGATTGATGTAGTAATAATAATCCATCAGACCTTCCAACTTAAGTAATTGGCAAGTTCTTAAAAATCAATGCTATAGTCTTACTGGAAGTGTTGTAAAAAGGAAGGCCAAATATCTGATCTGTTCTCTTTGTTCTACCTTGAAGTGTCTCATCAGCATTTTTGAGTCCACTGGACTGCTGCAGTGTGAGCTTTGTAAAATAATTAAAAAAAAAAACAAACAACAAGCAATTAAATTGGTCAATATGAAAAGTAATAAAGCTGAAATAACTTTCTCCAAAAATGTTATGCACCTTTTGAGAATTTAAGTCATCTGTCCGGTAGATTTTTTCAGAATACTAAATTATTTCATTCACACAGGGTCAAACTGTACCTACATATGTTTATGAAGCCCAACATGGCCACGGGTCAACCTTATTATTACCTCCGTCTTCCCGTGATGACAAGTATTTCTTAATCTATGTAATTATTAGCAGATAACACCTGTTGTTTTCCAGATATAATGAGATCAGTTTGTAGTGGTCATAGGGAGAAATTATGAGAAATTCCACATGTAACATCTGTTGGGAAAAAGTGGAAGTATAAGGAACGTTAGAAGACTGTCAGTCATATAAAATATAATGATTGGAATGGTTAAAACTTGCAGTATATTGGTTTATAAAATGTCTTAAAAACAAAGCCAGGTTGCTTTTTTGAATCTACCTGCATATCTCTAGAAGTCATGCTTCACACTGATGTTTGAACACTTAAAGCGGCTACAAAGAACTTTTGTGATTCCTCTGATGATTATAAATGACCTGTAACCGCAAACAAGGCCATCAGCGAAAAGAATGCTCTTTTTAATATAGTTATTATTAACTTAGCTTCCAAAGTAAATGCACGTGCAGCTACATTAGCTTGGAAAGTAGGAGATCTGTATTCGCTGGTTTTGGTAAAATTGGATCATATTAGACGGACTGCTTTACTTTTTTCCTAAACTAACTGGTAACTGCTGATAACTGTAGCTGCCGTTCACTAGTTAGCCGTGCAGCTAGCAGCCCAGTTAGCTGCCTCTGACCGGGCCTGGGAACTCAAACAACCAGGAGAGTGTCGGTATTTACACGTCAAGCGGTTTTGACCCACCGTGAGCAGGATGTTTTCAAAGCCAGGGGCGGACGAGGCAGCTGACAGATATTCCCAGGAGAAGTTGTCCAAACCAAAAGTTTGAGTGCTTTTTTTCAACTTCGGTTTGAAAACTTTATAGCTATGCAGACTAAGGATTGAAATAGTACGGCATGTCACCCCCCCCTGCTGAATCCTCCTGATGGCTGCTCTGTCATACAAAAGCTGCGAGGAGACAGATGGACACAGACCAGAAAGCCAAACACCAGCCGGGTGGTATGATGGGCTGTGGGGGTGTGGAGCTGTGGGGCCGACCAGAGAGATGGACAGACAGAGGGAGGCAGAGATTTCTGTGGTCTGCGGGATCACTTTGAATCTGTCTGTATTTCCCAGCCTAACACGTCAGAATTGGTCCCTCACATTGCACATTACCAAACTAATGAGATACCGTGCAAAACCGAAGGGCTCCGCATTTTCCCCTCGCACAACCTGCATGGTTTCGCTGCCCCTATTTGTTGCTGCGGTATTCCATTCACACATGGCCGATCAGTCCCATACCCTCGTTTCCTCTCTTCTGTAACAACGGGATGCCGGCTGGTGCTCCCTCTTGTTTTCTCCATCTTTCCTTTCCATCTTTTCCCCTTCTCTCTAACACCCCAGGATGTCATTACCCCCACAGATGTTTCGCTCCAGTCCTCTTATGACAAGGCAACACAAAAGCTCCACAACTCCGGAGGTAGAATTCAGAATTGACTACCAAAAACAAAGCACGCATGTAATTTCCACCTCAAGACCCAGCCAGACAAACAGTGGCCCCATTCTTTTTTTTTTTTTTCTCTCCCCACTTTCTCTCTGTTATTCCCTAATTGGTATGGCATTCATGGCTGGAGCGCAACAGTTATTTCCATCCACTTGTTTTTCTCTCAACACTGTCACCTTTTCTGGCACCGGTTCCCAAACAACGGGGCTCTCGCGGAGGATGGAATGTAGCTTCATTGCACACAGACGCCCAGAGGAAACAATAGATGCTAATTTGCTAATGACATTACTGTGGAGGTTATTAAAGCATCAGCAGAGAGGCAGGAAGCATCTTCTTCAGGGGGAGCTGCTCGATTGCGCCCAACCTGGACTCAACAGCAGTGCAATATCAGTGGGGGAAAAAAAAGATGTTGATGCCACTGAGCTGTCCTGAGGGAAGTGCCTCTTTTTGAGGAGCAATCACCATAATGATGATCTCACTGGTTGCCCACAGGCTAATCTGTTGGCTTTTATTAACACCAACCGCGCAAGCACAAGCACTCAGACGCCAAATGTGACAAAGGTTGCTGTGACAACTGAGATGGTCACCCTGGCACTGTTGCTTTTTGGTGGGGTGGCGTTGCAAGCCTTCCTCCCGCCTCTCCCACTTCTGGGTGCAGTGCCAGAAAGGGTTTTTGGATTCCAGCTCGCCTCGAGCAGAAATGGCATAAAACGATCAAAATCTTTTAAAACTCTTTTCTCCCCATTTTGATGTTAACACTTCTGTTATGTATTCTGAATTGAATGGGCTCCATAAATCAAGTTTTAAGTGTATTTGATAATCATTGCCCACTCTGATATTATTATGGTCTCTTGGTACACCAGTAGAGTGTGCTAGGCTTACATGCTCGCACGGGTGAAAGGCTGGCTGACGACTCCCTCCACACTGAGGCCACTTCAGTGGCTTGCAGCAGCAGTAACCCCTGTCGCTGTTAGGAGCATTCAAGCTGCATTAAAACAGATCATTTGCTTTTCTTTTTTTTTGAGGAGGAGCATCCACCGGGCATGAGTCTCTCTGAGTCTCCATGTCACAAACATACACTCCACTGTTTTCATTGAGCTACTGTACCCCATCAGCGTCTTGGCGTCCCCACTCTGTTCATATTCTTTTACTATTTTTAAGCTTTGTTTAATGAAAACTGCAGCTAATTCATTCAGAGCGCAAGTCTTTTCTGCCTGCGTCCTTGGTTTGGTAATAGCTTGGAGAATTAATCTGTGTGCCTTTTCTTCATTCGCACACACTCGCAGGAACTGTAAAAAAGTTCCCCTCCACCATGAATCGCATGATGAACTTTACCAACGAGTCAGCATCAGTTTTCCCCATATTGGAAGATCACCTTGACCGTTCGCTGAAGGAAGCCTCCGGTTTGGACTTAGGGTCGCTTTTATGTTGGTATTGATCAGTGACGCTATCTCCTATTGATCTCTCTGCTGCACTACTACGTTTGATGGATTGATTGGCAGCCTGTAGCTGGAGACCAATTTGTCAAGGAGCATTGGACCTTGTCGGAGAAGAGCACCATTATGTCCCGATCATGGATGGCCAACGGTCCCATGGGTGTGTGGGGTTGGGGGGAGCGTGTGTGGGCAGCGAGTTATAGCGGTGTTACCTATTCACGGTTGGCTTGCGAGCCCTTAGTCTTTGCAAGACCAGGCCTGCGTCTCGTCTCCCCCGTGGGTTGTGGCTGCGCTGATTGAAGCCCACCTTTAAACGGAGATCATAGGCGGCTTCACCAAGTTTTTCTTTTGCTTATAATTTCAGCTCTCATTATGGGTAGGCCGTTGACATTCAAATAAACATGTTTGCATATGTTTTTTCTTTCTCTCTTTTTTTTCCCCTTCTGTTTGTAGCACAAGAGCTCCATCCTCCAAATGGCTGTGATTCAGCTGCTGCACATGATGATTTGTGCCCCCAGTAATTATACCTTCCTCGTGCTGGGAAAGAGAGAACGAGAGAGAAAGAGGGAGGGAGGGAGAAAAAAAAAAACCTGTTGTTATTCTTAAATCCCCACTCGATGCTGGCTTAATCATTGTCTGCCTTGTCTTCGCAATGGCTGTAATTGAAACATTAGCTGTGCGGGTCTATATACAGCATGTGGGCGGATCGTGTGCGCCCTGTGGACGGATTTTAATCATAAGCCACGATCGCACGCCAAAGCAACTTGTGTGTACTTCACTTTCTCTATTTGTGTTTTCTTTTCTTTTTCTAAAAAGTAATGCTTTTCAGTGTTTTCTTCCTCGTGTTCTGCACGCTTGTCCTGCGTTTGAGATGCATCATTTTCATGTGTATTTTACAGCAATTTGTGTGGCTGCAAAATCACTACGTCAAAGAAAAAAAAAAGAAAAAAAAAAGCAAGCAAGCGATCCATTAGCCAGCGGTATTGACTTTCCTTCAAGCGATGCCATCCTCCACAGCCAAGAACCCATGTTGTATTCACAGGCAGGCTCCGTGTTGACTTGATACCTGCTATGTACTTAGTGCTTTTCAACTCCAGTCCCAGGCTAAGAGACAAGCAACCGAAAGGAAGCATTTGCTCAAACGTATTGACCACTTTCATGAATTTTTCATTGGCTGCTCAAGGCGATGGGTTGCCAGCTGGGTGGGTAGAGGAGATGAGGCGCCCATTCGATGCCGCTGACCACACACACAACCCCCCCGTAGGCTAGAGACGCATTTTAAAGGTTTATCTCCTTGAACCTTTTAAACACCTGAGTGATACTGTACTTTAGAGGCCCTCCCCACATCTCTATCACCGCTATGACTCACCTAACATTAGACCCCAGGCCCAACACTGCTTCTGACTGCCGTTGTCCTTGGCAACAACTTGAGCCACAGCTTATACTCCCTCTCTCTCTCTCTGCGATCTACTTCTGAGCCTCTGTCTCTCTACCATTCGATCTCGTCTGGTTACTACAGAGCAGGGTTGAGGAAACATGTTGATCTGGCACATATTTCTCTCCACGGGCAGGGGAGGCACAGGGAGTCCAGCCCCTGTCAACGTGTGGGTCCTCCAGAGACAACACACCTCACACAAGCCAAATCCCACCAACCCCTCCAACCGCAACACCCCTCGCCTTCGCTCAAATCCACACCGTCGCCTCCCGCTTCGCTCCCCAGTGGGTGGTAGATATACAGACCTCTTGGTCTGAAAATGAGATGCCGACTCATTTGCTGCTATTTTAACGCCCCCCTATTACGGCTGTTGATGGCACCTGAGAGCACTTGGCCTAAGAAATGAGTGTTCCTGACATCTGTGCTGCATTGTCACAATCACAGATTGTTTTCGCCCACCACAGAATCAATCATCAAGTGTTAAATTAAATATTATTTCAGATTTTTGGAGTGTGTTGTCAATTCTGTAGGTGTATTAGCACCAACAAAAGCATAGCATTTTAACACTTTAGCATCTTTCACCCATTGTTTTGTTTTTGACGATAGCAATTTTAGTTTTAATTCACTCTTATCGCTCTCTTGAAACCATTTCCAAATGTCCCAGACAGCAAAACTAGCTGTTATAAAAGCTACTCTACACTTTTTTGCTCAGCACCTTATGGTAGACAGACGATCTAGCAACCAGCTAGTGAACATAGTGGAGTGTTTCGCTGCAAAAGAGAGGGAGAGAGAGATCCTTCAGGAGTTATCAGAAAGCAAAACAGAGGCATAACTTCGCGCATTGGTTGCACTGATGTACCTATATTTTTCATATACATGGGAGCACCAGCACAAAATATAAATCACATAGAAAATCAGATAAATGACACTTAAATAAATGATGGACAAATAAGCACCAAGAAAAGTAAATAAAATAAACAAAATGTTTTTCCAATAACACACCAGTGTGTCAATATTGTTTTTACAGCTTGATCCACTGGCGCCAAGTGGCCCAAAAAATAAATAAATCAATGACTGCAGCCTTAATAAACATGGTTAACCAGGATGTGCATAGTTAATGGGGGCCGAGGGAGCCATGCTGCTCGTTAACTACACTCAGTTTATAGCTGGTGGGTCTAATACACAATGCATTCCCCGGTGTTTTATCCTACAGATCCATACAAATCAGTTGTGAAGGATTGATAATCTTACACGTGACCCCACATTCCAGAAGTCTGTGTAAGTTTGTGGCTGTGATTTCCACCTATGAACGGAGAGGAGGTTAAGCACCACTGAGGAACGATAACTTAAACAAAAACCATAATTATATATCTTGTGTGAATGGCAGACGACGACAACAACGATGGATTTAGTCGCCAAGGATCACTTTCAGAGCGGTTTGATGAATGATAGAAACACTCACTGCAAATTAAAAAAAATCCATCTTAATTTACAGGTCCATCAATTAGCTGGATTTTCGAGGATATTTTTCAACAAAACAATGTCGCAGGAGTGATTATAATATTGGTTTCTAACTCTAGCCGACCTCTATTATGCGGGCTAATTGATGGCATTTAGCAAACACTTCCAGATGCTCTCCTGTAATAACTCACCGGTCATTTATACAACTTGTTAAATGTTCACATTGGACTGCAATTCACACATCGCACTGAAGTTTTTTCACCTGATGTATACTGCCAAACAGTCCCTGAATTTGTTTTGTCTTTACTGATGTTTATAGACTAAATATTCCTGTGATCTTTGAAGATCACAGTGTTGTGCATTGCATCACATGAGGCACTATTGTTGTTGTACATAACATAATGGTGCCCCGTGTGAGGCAGTGCACAACAACAGGAATAATTACTCAAAAACTTTGAGGGACGGAAACTCTGAAAGAGTGTTGGATTCTCCTCACTCTTCTCAATTTATTTCGAGCATGCGACCCATGTATAGAGCTTCTTTGAGGGGTTTTCCCGTGTACGGAGGCTGTGTCCTCACTACAGTCGGCCAGTGTAACATACGGTGGTAACAGGTAGACGCAGCACTTCCTGTGTGGATGTTCAGATCAATATTGTTTATCGGAGCACTTCCTTTCTAAATATTGTATGTATTTATTTACCTTCAATCCAAAATGTCTGATCTATCATCATGTTTATTTGTACTGTTAGAATGATATTTTCTTTACACTCGGATGACCCTCGCGCTGTTATTTCTTTCGTCTGACTGCTCGTCTCTCTCCTCCCCCCTTTTTCTTTTCTGTCTTTTTCAGAATCTACGGGAGGTCTGGCTCAACTACCCCTCGCACCCCCTGCAGGTGGGTTGAAATTTTTATTATTATTGATGTTTATTTTGGCTAGGTGCCTCTCATTAAAAACTCACCTCACCCCCAAGACACAAAGGCGTTCTCCCATCTTTGAAGTTTTCCAGCCTGAATGTATGTTTTCCTGTGTGTGTGTGTGTGTGTGTGTGTGTGTGTGTGTGTGTGTGTGTTGCTAACCAGAGGTGGGCAAGCTGTTAGTTATTTTGCCTGAGGCTGACTGAGTGCTTTATAGCTGTCACAAGGCCCCCGGTAGCCTTCAACTAGTCGGCATTGTTCTGCTCTCGTGTCTCTCGCTGCTCTCCATTTTTGGTCGAGACCCTAATCCGCTTTTTCATTCACTCACCCTCTCTTCCTCCTCGCCATTGCTCCTTTTCTCTCCTCTTTCTCCCCTTCTGCTTCATCATCTCGCTCTCTCTCTCTGTCTTTCTGTTGTGCCGTTCGTTGCTTTTGCATGATCTGCCCAGAAACATTGAACATGTCAACAGTGTTTGTTTGAAATTAGGATTTGGAAGAAGAGATCAAAGATGCCATAACAGGATTACAGTCCCAAATCACATGGGGCCTCCAGGGACCGTCAGGCATCCTTCTCTCTGATGTGTTTGTGTGGAGAAAGTGTCTCTTTGTGTGTATGCCGAGACTCATCTTTAAGCAGTTTATTCCCTTCATCTCCCGGCAATGTGCATGAGTTCTGCGCCTTTCGTGTGTACATACACAAAACAAAATAATATTGCTTTTCTATATGTATATATGTGTTTAAACCTCTGAACCCTGTTTTTTTTTGTTTTTTTTATCCCAAAGAAGATCCACAGAGCTGGATGTTTTTATTTGAGCTTGTCGAGTCTCTATTGTATCCAGCAGTCTGGTTTTTCCTGCTGAGTTGCACAGCGGAGGCCCCAGCGGCAGGCACCCCGGTTAGGGTGGAGCCCCGGGGTCAGGCCTACAACCGCTTTGTGTTGCAAAGAGGAACCACCACAGTGTGCTGCATGAGTAGTCATTAGCCGCTTCAGAGCGGTTTGCCTCATTACCACTCACTGCGCGTGGCTGAGGTTTCCTCTGGGTGGTCCCCTGCCAGTGGGGTAACGCCTGTTAAATTGCGCCAACCTCTTGGTAGCTTGATCGCATCCTGACCTTTTGTGTTGAGATGATGATATCCAAGAAGGTTCACACAACTAGGGAAAAAATAAATCATTCCTTTCATTATTTTATTACATTTCTTAGTCAAATATTGATGGTTGGAGTTTAGGCTGGAAAATGATGCCCAAAATGTCTGCGGAGAGGTAACGCGGTGTCAGCCCCCCCCTCCGCTGCCCACCAAGACGAGGATGACAACACAGAGGTGAAAGAGGAGCTCGCCTTAATGAGATTTGATTGGATGGCTATGGCAGCTCGCCATGGCGTGGGTAATTATGCGTTCACCCGCATGCATGCATTAGCCTCGCCACCGACGTGCCCGACAGAGCGCAGTGGAACGCTTCGAGGCACATCTTTATGTCTTTCGTGTTCGCTATATTCGCACCAGCGCATCATCACCCCCGGCTCTCCAGAATAATTTACCAGGACGTCATTTACGTCGAGTCGGGATTTCAACATTTTTCTCTGGTTTATTGGGGAGATACACGAGTGTCGGGCTTTTTGGGCCTTAAAAGACCTCGGCTCTGATTCTGCTTTCTGCCTGGACTGAGCTGAAAGTGATGCTTTGAAGCCATTTCAAACGTGTTTTTTTTTTTTTTCACAACTGCTGTTGATTTTTTTTTTCCTCCTCTCTTCACTTCGTTTGAAGCCTTGCTGCTGGCCATTCCCCCTGAAGGATAGCTAGCGCCTATGAGTGCTGAACTCGTCAGATGCCGTTAGTTGTGATGCATGACATTTAAACGCCTTTTCCTTAATTAACAGAGGGAAAAAGGGGCTGGAATGAAATGTTTCTTAGGACATATTGGAAGATGGAACCATGACATTACTGGCGGCACTCCAATTAAAAGACTGAGTTTAAAAATACATCTTCAGCTCTACGTGCTGGCTTGATATGGGAGAAAAGCTGTTTACTTGTCATTTCTTCATGAAAACACAAAATAGATGCTGGAAAATGAAGAGAAGTGTCCATCTTCCCCTGGAGAGCCTTGAATGCAGGTTCTCTTGAAAAAAAACGATGCTTTTATACCAGCTAAAATGGTCAATTCAATGTGATTTAGTTCCCTTTTGAATGTCCGCATGAAATTATGTGGCTCAATATTTTCTTTTTTCTTTGGAAAGATGTCTCGGTCAAGCTTACAGTTGTACCACGCAGAGACCAATTAGATGTTTCTAGCAGCCTAATTAATGCCCCCATAAGATGTCTCTTGATTAAACAAACATACATGCACATATTTTCTTAGCATTTTTTATTTTTTTAAATGACCACAGACGTGAGCAACTACTGCAGTTAAAAGCTAACAGCTTGTTTTCACGAACCCATCTACCTTTCAACTAACCGAGCCCTTAAAATAACTGATGTTAAGAGCACAATCTGCAGCGACTTTTCTACCAACCACGAACTTATTCTACAAAGTCGTAAGGCCAGGGGAGACTTTGATACAGCTTGCATTAGAAGAAGCAAAAAGGCAACTAAACAGTACGACTGCTTCAGCGGGGATATTAATTGACCGTTTGAATCACCGAATTCAGAGAGAGGGGAGGGGGGGAAAGTGAGCTGTTTGACTTAAAAACTTAATGACGAAGAGATTCCATCTGCTGCAGATCATCTGAGTTTGTTTTGAGGCGGAGTGAAAAACACACACTCTAAACAGGCCCTCAAGCAGCGCATACTGTAGAGGTTCATTTCATTTAGGGGATTTATTTGACACTCTTATGCGGAACGATTCCATTGAGCAAGTAGAGGGTGTTTTTTTTTTGGGTGCGTGTCTGATTTGAGGATCCTTGAAGCGGTCACGCTGGTTGTTACTGGGCACATTTTATTTTATTTTTGTTGCTATTTTAAGAATTGAGATTCTGTCCGTCGCTGTTGCTTCTTCGCATTTTCGGTGTTTGTTTTATTCTGTCATGGATGAGTACATCTAACACATTTGCCAAAAAAAAATCTACACTAAGAAAAACAACACAATTAAGTGACCCCAAAAAAAATCATTTAATGAAGTAAATTACAACGAACAGCAGACGAGATGTTTTTAAATTATGCAGGAACAAATGATCATTACAGAAGAGGCTGCTGCGCTGTTACAGATTTAAATTAAGGTTGTGACATCCATTTTTTCAATTCATGTGTATCACACAAATAGTTCATGTTGAAAATATTTACAACCCATTCAACAAATCCCACCACATGGCCAAAAGTATGTGGACATGGCATCCATTATATGATTCCCCAAAGCCATCTGCATCAGTGCCACAGATGCTGGGTGTGGAGCGGCAATCAGTAATCAAATAATTGATTAGCTGTTAATTCTATTTGAGGATTTTTTTATGCCTCCACGATAGCGATAACTATGGGTATGTTCTTGGGTTGTCGGTTTGTTCGACCCATTCCATGAGCCTTGAGGAAATGTCTTCAAATTTGGCACAAATGTCCACTTGGACTCAAGGATGAACTCATTAGAGTTTGGTGGTCAAAGGTCAGAGGTCAAGATCAATGTGATCTCATGGCGTCTTGTTGAACGCCATATCTCAAAACAAGCCTGGTGAAAATGTCTTCAAATTTGGCAAAGTCCACTTGGAACATAGCGGTCAAAGGTCAACGTGACCTTGTAAAAATCCATTTTTGGCCATTACTCAACACTCTATATTATAATTCTGCTAAAGTTTCACCCAAATATCTAATATCTTCTGTCCAAAAGTCAAAGGCCAAGTTCACGGTGACATCATAATATTCCGCTATTTCCCAATGCTATACCTCAGGAACAACAACATAAACAGCTGTTTCTTTACTCCTCCATGACCGTTAATTGTCTTTGGGTTACAAGATCACCTTCTTCTCCCCGTCAGGTCCAGGAGCCTCAGACGGACCGGCAGCTCATCGAGACGTCTCCAGTCCTTCAGAAACTAACCAGCTTCGAGGACTCTATCGGCGTTCTGTTCACACACGTGCGTCTTCTGGCCAGAGCCTTCACCTTGAGGACCGTGGGCTTCAACCACCTCACCCTGTGAGTATGCGGTCAGTGTTTGTTTTGTTCCTAATGGCGTTACAGCCAATTAAAATGCAAAGTGAGGCGCCAGTCGGCCAGATGTAATTTGCAAGGATGCAGCAGAACTAGCCTCCGACTTCGTCTGCTGTTCCCTTCAGAGGTGATGAGGCATGATGCATTATAATATATAATATGATCGGAGATGCTGGGAGTTTATCATACGTCGAGCATTTTAAGTTGTTGTCTCTGATGTGAATGCGGCAGCCGCCTCCTCCCACATCATCATTATGTTTACCCCCTGCAGCGCATACATTCTCCGGCAGTCACTAAGACTGCCTTTATAACGAGTGATGTCACACTCGCAGCACCTCGGTGAAAGATGCCTCTTTCACAGTTTTTTTGGCCCGGTGCCTAATCCAAGGGTATCTGTAGTCTGCCTGTACCAGTGAGGCCGTAACCCCCCACTGCCTCATGGGAAATGTGCTTTTTGATTCACTGAGTTGTCCAAGATTGGAGGTTTGAAATACATCTTTTCTCATTTATTGCAGCCACATCTCATATCGGAGAGATTGTTTTTCTCGCATGAATTGAATTCCTCCATTCTCACTGAAATAATCATGTTTTGTGTTTTTCATCCAGGTTTAATTTAGCCTTCATGTCACAATACCTCCTAAAGTGTAAGGAAATAGACACACACACTGAATTGAAGTTCGATGTGTACCGTCGTTCACAATGTAAAACAACCATAAATTGGCAAAAAGAACATCGAACTGCAAGACTGCAAAAACAGTTCTGGAGTTCAAATATTTATAGAGAGGATGCTCAGTCCTTTTCAGTCTGTTACACTTCAAGGAGTCATAAAGTAGTGACATGTTAAGTTGAACTGTCAGAGGAATCTGTGCTTGCATCTGCATATTTTGTTAAAATATTAGTATTAAAAAGCATTCATAAGCGTAACGCAAAAGTAGACGATATGATCGATTGCCTACAAATTCTTTAGGTTATCAAATAACGGACATAAAGTTAATTTTGATGTTTAATTTCATCTGCATTGCTCTCAAACTTCGTCTGAGTTTTTCCTTCGTCGTCTAACCCGACCCAACTAAACTAAATTCCGATCACTTGATCAGCTGCGCAATTCTAAACAAAGATGAGAAGGATCGATCAGGCAAGGCCGATGCTAGATATACTCATTTTACTGTGCTGATATATACCAGGCTATAATATTTGCACAGTATGAATTTGAATTACATGGACAACACTGGCGAGATAACCAGTAATTTAACGCTAAATTCTTAACCTGTAGTTTAAGTAAACTTGAGGATAAGTGGATGTAGTGAGCAAAGATGGATGATTTTCATTTTCCACAGCTATAATCATAATTGTTCTCCCCTCCTCCACATTGCAATCATGTCGTCTTCCTCTGAAACTGTAAAAAAAATAAATAAACACAGCTGCCAGTTTGAATCTTCTTGCTGACGAATACACAATAATATACATTTTCCAATATCAGGCCGATGTCTGTTGTGCACCTCTTCTATGTGCAGAGTTATTTGTGTGGTTCCTTCGGTTGCTTTGCTCTTGTTAATTGCCAGCTCTCGCAGCGATGCCTTTATGATTTCAGCTCTGAAATGGGAAATGTTTTTTCAGGTTTCACTTTGACACTTTGTTCAATAGCCAGTAAAAGTTCCAAACATCTGCTTGGGCTCGGAGTGAACGGCGGCTCGGTCGTGTGGTCATTGTGTAGCTGCGGTGTAACCTTGCCTGTTCATCGTTGGGAAACGAGTTTTGCCGTATTTTATATGAAAACATATGAACTAATGACACCGTTTACTCCAATTTGTGGTGTTTCTGATTATGAGAAGGGCCACGGAGGCTTATCTCACTTTTGAGCTTTACAACGCAACACAATAGCGAGTTTGACAGCTAAAGCAAATTAGCCTTGGCAGCACACCTCTGATATCTTATTGGCAGCCTGCTCTCTGTAATTGCTTGCTTGGGTTTGCTACAAGGACATCGCTCTGTGTGTGAATGTGTGTGTGTGTGTGTCATGTCCACACTTTCACACATACACTACGCCGCTGTGTATCTTCTAATCCATCACTTAAATGTCAAACCTCTCCCCACTCATGGTCAGTGAAGTCGATTAGAGGTCCAGAGGTTCGTCTCCTGCTGAGCTTTACTTTGAGGACTTTCCAACTCAAGGTTGATTCCAATGTTATTCTGGAACTTGGCGCCACATCCAGTAGCTTCTCTCCGCTTTATGTAATGTGGGAGTTTAACCTAGTGCCTTTGTTTATTTCACTGAATTGTATTTTTTTAATATCTCCTGCAGCAAAAAATAGGAAATAACTCATATATTTTCAGGGTAATTTATGTTCATTGGCTCATTAGCGGCCAAAGGCAGGTTTGACCCAAATAGAGCCGACTGACTTGAAAGCTAGAACTGAGCAACGGCTGCCCACAAGGACCAAAGGTTGTAAAAGAAAGTAGGCCAGGCTGGCGTGATGGAGAGAGGAAGGAGGTCAGATAACGCAAAGGGAAGGTCAGACAATAAGGTATACAGCAGATGAGGAGACGGGGCCCCGGCCGGCCTTTGGCCCGCCACTTTATGCAGAAATGGAGGACAGGCTGACCTAGAAGAAGACAGCGCAAGAAGAAAGTACGGGAGTTGACCCTGTTGTGAAGCAGTCGAGACCGGAGGCTACCATCAGACAGCAGAAATGGAGAGCCGTGGCCCCCAGGCGCTGGGCTTCCTATCTCCTCTCACAGCGGAAGAGCCGGGTGTTGCAAGAATTTCAGCGTTGGTGAAAAAGAAATCCATCTCTCCTCGAGTTGAGTTAAATGAAAGTACATCTCACTGTGCTGCTTTGAGGGGAGTCGCTTGAAACATTCATACACGGGAAGGATCGCTTTGCTAAACAGATTCAGGTTGGCCAAAGTTGAAAGGAAACATTTCTGGATTTTTTTTAAATCAACGTTGTTCAGCGGACAGTTTCAGGTAGGGAATAAATAGATGGATAGTTACTATGTTCTGCTTTTGTTCATGTGAATATTTGTCCCTCAATTTTGCGTCTAAGCACCCAGAGTAGTAATTATTCTCGCACCATTTTTAATTCTTAATCACTTTGTTTTGGCAAAACTTGCACCGTCATTCACCTCACAGTTAAACTGGGTGTATTTGGTGTTTTGCATGTGTCATATCGGCTACTTCATGCCTACATTTTCCTTCCTTAGTAGAGCGCATACCTCCACCAAGGCCCAGCAGTCCCCTTTAATCCCCTGCATCACTGCAGTGTTATACCGAATTCAAGGTACGCAGCTGTACGAAAAGTGACGGTTATCACGATGTCTACATTTGTTTATCAACGTTATTGAATCTGACCACATTGGTGTGACTAAAAATATACGTTTACATCAGGATCAACCATTCTGTAGCAGCCAACCAGAAGGCAGGTGGAAACATATTCTCCATTGTGTTGTGGAAGAATAATAGATCTTTTATTTGGATCTGCTCACTCATAGATATCAGCCACTTAATCTCAAAACTTAAAGCAGAGTGAGAAACAAAATTCAGAGATCGGTCCCTCGTATTCAGCCGTCGTTTATCCAGATCTGCACCCAAAAGTTAATGTGGTGTCCAACTTTCGTGGAAATCTTTGTGGTAATTTTACTGCGTAATCCTGCTGACAGATCACCCAACCAACAGACACGGGTGGAAACAGGATACGAAAGACTTACCTAGTGCTCAAAATGAGAAAATATTTAATGTAACTTGCTGTTAAAAGACTATTTCGTCTACATCTCCAAAGATCTGATATGATTTGTACTGTAACTTTAAAGCCAAGGCACCTCTGCAGCGAGAAAAAAACACACTTAATTCATTTTCTGTTTAGTGCGGTTTTGCTAAGAGAGACCCTGAGATTCCATTATACTGAAGTACCGTTTTGAATTTATATTGATCTTTTGATGTTGTGAAACTCATTCTCCCCCCACTATCTCCGTACGTTACCGACAGATTGTTCTTCCGCTGCCACTGACTGTTTGATTCCGAAAGCCCCGCAGTCACACTTTGTAGAAACGTAGCAGGCAGATTTACACATTTGAACTCCTTGCGCGAGCGTTGCACATGTGGAAACAACAGCGTTATTTCCCCCCCTAAGAACCGAGAGAGGGCGAAGAAAAAAAATGGCTTTAAAAAAATGGAGTGCTCCCCTTCTTTTTTTGTGGAGCGGGCAGCTTGTCGCTGCCTCTTCAGAGGGGCTGTTAAAGGTATTTTAGATCAAAGTCAAAGGCGAATAAAGACCTCGGCTCCACACTTTACTTCAATTTCCCCCACCTTACTGGAGCATTGTGCCTCTGCTGTTGAAGTGAATAAGGGACGGCTCTTTGTGAGCGCCTCGCACAGCAACGACCCGTTCTATCTGTCCTTTTTTTTCTCTCCTCCACATCTCTTCGTCTTTTTTTTTCCCTTTTTGTCCTTCTCGCTGTCACTCCACTGTTCCCCCTCTCTGGCTCCTCCAACGATTGGACCCCGAGTAAAGCTCACACTGCACCGTCTCAATCTGCTTCTTGCCCAGCAAATTCTCTCTGGCATCTGCACATGTACAGTGGTGAAGTGCAGGGTGAACAAGTATCTCTCTCAGCCTCCCACTGGCCTCCGTTTCCCTCCTCTGTCACCCTCCTCCCCGCCGCCGCCTCCTCCTCCTCCTGCTCTCATCCCAACCTCCGCTCTTCACGCTCTCATCTGTTGTGGCAGAGTCTTTTCATTAAGAAGCTCTGTGATTATTTTTAATGTGGGAGTGTGCGTCAGGCAGTGTCCCTTCCCTCCTAATGAAGCTCAGATCTGGACCTTTTAAAGACGGAGTCAAATGAAAAAGTAGCCTTTCAAGTTTTTCTTATTCCACCCGTGTCCCTGGATTAACTGATCTGCCATCTCTGGGTTCATACATCAAAATCCTTTCCTTTTTATTTTAGTTTTAGTCGAGTTTTTGGACTGTTGGTGTGACAAAATAAAGCTATTGGAAAGCGACGCCTGTGTGCTAGGAAACTGTCGGCGTCAAAAACACGTCAAAAACAAAAATCTTAGGGAACTCAAGGTAAGAAAAATGATATCGACGGTCGGCGGAAAGTTTTTGTTCACTTCTAAAAAGTGCTGCTGTTGCGGTTTGAGCGACTGGAATTTATTCATTTCTTCCTCCTCGTCGGCCTTCTTATACAACAATGTGGGTGAGGAGAAGTGATGATGGAAGCAAGAGTCCTCTCAGTGGATAAAGTGGTGGTGGAGTGTGTGGGGGGGAGGGGGAATTTCTCCTTTTGAATCTTCAGAGACTCCATGAGTGTTAAGATCCCTGAATGAAGGATTTAATCTGAAGATCAGAGCGCCGATAACTGATTTCCTTGTCAAAAGAAAGTATTTGATGGTACTTTCGAAAATTCGGTTGAATTGTTTAACGCACTGGATGTAATTTCTGCTGCTAGCTGAAGGAAGAGAAAATTCAGTCCTTGTCTACGTAACCCTAAGCCGAATGGAAAGTTGGATGATGACATGGCTCCATGTCCACTGACGTCCAGGCCTCTAGAAGCCCAAATTGATCTGACAAGATGTTTTTATGCTCTCAATGCTGTCGAGCTGGTCGCAGCCACTCCTGACAGGATGCACGCTAACGCTTTTAGCGTAGCAGCTACGGTGAAGACTTCAACTTTTCAAAAAAAGGGTGTAAAAAAAACGTCTTTTCGAATCAGTTTGGAATCTCGGGGCTTCCGTAGACTTGGAGCCATTTCAGGTTTGTTTCTACGTCCTCGTCCACTTGCAGCTCGGTTTTGTGGACTGTGAAACTTCACTAGACTTTTCCATCAGCATGGGGTTGGGAGGTGAAGTCAGCTTTCTCCTCGTCTTCTACCTCTGCATCTTCCTCTCTCTCATCTTCAGACTTTCCCCTCCTGCGAGGAGCTTGTAGATGTATATGTGCCTCCTCATGTGGTGCTCACCAACGCCTCTCCTACCCGACCGCTTCCTGCCTGCTTGGCACAGCACCAGCCCACATCTGCAATGCTAATCTATAATTCTGTTTAATTAATGACCTGCCTTTCACTGATGGGGAGAAAGGCAGGAAGCTGATGTACAGTATCGCAGCGCTGCCGTGAGATTTTTTTCCTAGAAATCGTTGCCGGGTTTGAAAGTTGTTGCCGCTCTGTGGGGCTTTAGGGTTTTGACAGGCACTCCTGCAGGTGTAGCAGAGGCTTTTTTTCCTTTTTTCTTTTTTTAAAGCATGTATTTTCCTTCCATTTTTTTTTTTTTTCCATTTGAATTGCAATCAAAGCGGGCCATTTTTCTTTAGAAGGGCTGCTACTTCAGGCAGCCTCCGAGTTGTCACACAGCCTGTCAGCGCAGCTGTTCCCAGAGGCCACCCATGAAATGTACATCAGCCCGACTTCACCGTTTCTGTTAAAAGACTAAAAGCCGGGTAGATTTGTCGAGAGAGCATGATGCCTTTCATGCGCCGCTGATGTTGTCGCTGAATAACCTGTCCCCTCCTCTCCACCCCGTTTCTCCCCTGCCCTCCCACCAACCCGCCCCTACAATTTAAATTCCCTCATATCCTTTTTGTAAGCTCTCTATAAAACGCTCACTCCTCCCATTACCTTTTTGTTAGGGAAGGGTTCTGAACGTTGGCGCCATTAGTACCGAGTCATGTTAAAGCGGCTAACATCAGCGCGCCTGCAGTCGCCCTGATACGTAAACAGTGAGACATCGACGTCTTCTTCGTCATCTCAGAACTTACTAGCACGTTGAAATCCGCAAGGAAACTAGTAACATAAAATCGTACTGCATACATATTGTTTTATCGGTATTGGACCTGAAAAAGTCACACCGTCGACCCAGAACATGCAAGCAGTTCTAATATTGACGATAATGTAACAAAAATGTCTGTGTTCCCTCTTTAGATCAAGCAGACTAGATGCTGCTGCAGCGGGTTGCTGCCCTCAACGTCTTGTTAATAATGTTCTTTTGCCAGCTGCTTCCAGGTCTTTGAACCGCTTCCCCCTTTGAAGCAATGCCAGTTGCATTTTGGGACTTACTTTCTACAACTAAAATGACATTTGTGATCTAAAAGAAAAGAGTCAAAGATTGCACCGTTGTGAACAGTTCTCCCCAGCCCTGCTGCCGTTTATGCATTCCCTTTTTCGTCTTCCTTCTCGTCCAGCGGCCACAACCAGAGGATGGAGTTCCTGGGAGACTCGATCATGCAGCTGGTGGCCACAGAGTACCTCTTCATCCACTTCCCCGACCACCACGAAGGACATTTAACAGTAAGATCAAATCGTAAATCATCACAGAGGCTCCTCGGGCATTCAGCATCTCTGCACCTCTGCGTTGTCTTTATTCCGCTGCTTCCTGCTTCTTACCCAACATGAAGTTACAGCTGTGCTTTTGAGTGTGTGTGTGTGTGTGTGTGTGGGTGATTTTTTTGTTCTCTCTCCCTCCTTCCTTTTCCATCCTTCACATCAATCTTTGAACCTCCGTGTGCCAGCCCAGGTACTCACCCCTCCTCCCCCCTTCCTCCTCTGCTTGTTTCCACAAAATAACTCTCTTCCTCTGCTCACCCAACACAGCGCCTGCATGTTTACTGTACTCCGTGTGATGGGTATTGTCATGAGACAGAATTGTTCAGCGGTTTTTCAATAACACATCTTTGTCGGCACATTTTTTTGGCGAGGGCTGTCAGGTGTCTGGAAAAAAATAAAAAATATATAGTTGCGTGTGCGCGCGAAAACCTCAGCACGGCTTGTAACACAGGTACAAAGCAAATGATCGGCGCTTTTGAAGCGCGTGAGTCCATTTTCTGACAGCATCAGATGGCATTACAGCCCCCCCCCCCCTCTTTTCAGTCAGGTGTCAGCACTTCTTCTTCTTCAGAAGCAGAAGAAGAAGAAGACTGACTGCTCACGGCCGGAAGGGATTGAACTCGGTCTGAAAAGAACTGCAGAAGGAACCTTTCGCAGTCTGATATTTTATTTGTGGATGTTCTGTATAGATGGAAACCGTGACGTCATTTGTTTAAAAGCTTCCAGCCAGCTTTTTCGTTGAGAGACTGAAAGCTCCAGCAATGCCTATGCCCAAGAGTCAAGATGGGGTACATCTGAAATGGATTTCATATCGGGGCAAAAAAAGTGCTCATTCAACCAGTGTGTGTGTGTCGGTCTGTGTGTGTGTGTGTACTGTTAAGGAGGGCACATCACAGCGAGACAGATTCAGACAGTCATATTGCATTCTATTTGCTCTTTTCCGCATCTCGCAGCTATATTTAACATGTTTTTTTTTTCCTTTTACAGACGTAAATGTACCTCGGCCGGTCTAACATGTTGTCATCCGCTAAGCTCCGAGTCACAATGTAATATTTAACAGAGCGACGTGTGCAATCTCCCTGAAACATTTACTCTGCATTACCATTCCTGTCTTTGATGAATTATTCCATGCTGGGTTTATTTTGATGTTTTTCTTTCCCTTCTTGCACTTCTTGTACTTTTCCGTGAGTGTCTGTTTGTCTGTGTGGAGTTCATCCACGTCGTCTCGGCCGCCCGACACGAAGACTTGATGCTGTATTTGTTTGTTCTGCAGCTTCTCCGCAGCTCGCTGGTGAACAACCGCACGCAGGCCAAAGTGGCGGAGGAGCTGGGCATGCAGGAGTTCGCCATCACCAACGACAAAACCAAACGACCCGTCGCGCTGAGGACGAAGACTCTGGCCGACTTACTGGAGTGTACGTTCACGGTTCTTTGATTCATTTGCAGAAGCATGAAAAGGAAAAGAAAGAAAAATCTTTATAGACCTCCTTAGACCCCTACTAAACCTTTTTTTTTTCGTGTACGTCTCTCCAGAATGTGCAGTTTAAGATGGCAGCATGAAGTGCCGTTATTGATTTCTTTGTTCCCTTTGTGTTAGATGTCAAACACAGTCACATCTCTGCTGAAGACACTGGGAGAGGCTCCCTGTGTGCTCAGAAATAACTGCAGGGCTTATTGGTGATTTTTCCCTTCTCGTTTTTTTTTTAATTCCAGCCACTACAGCTGCCACAAGATCCCCCTCCTCCCCCCAATTAATGCGCTACTTGTGGCATCCTACAAGCTTAATAGTTTGTTTTTCTTTCAAAGCAGAATGAGACGTCGGTGTGCTGAAATAAACGGACGGCAGACGAGTCACAACTGGCAGCTAAAGAGAGAATTATTCGCGTTGTCAGGTGCTTGTTTAATCCACGCTGGTGGAGCGTCTCGTAGGCCTCGTTGCACACTGAGAGCCGGTTTCTGTTTAATTATTGGCAAAGTGAAAAAAAAAGAAAAAGAAAATTAATAACAATAAGACTCAGAGTGTGTGCTCCAGGGGAGTGAGTCCGCAGAACTTAATGTCGTTAATGAGGACAAGTGTTCGAACGCCTGTTTCTCATAATTTGACCGCCTATATTGAACACGCGTCTTGCACGCAGCCGTGTTGTACGTCGTCTTAGATGGACAGAAGAAGAAAAATCATGCTGATAATGTGATTTAAATGTAACTACACAAATAAAACAAAAACAGTGTGCTCCGGCAGGGAGGATTGTTAAATTTGACGGATATTAAACGTACAGACGAACACTTTATTACAGGTTTCGTGGTGTTTTGGTGCTTTTCCATTACAACATGGCTTCCTACCTACAGGTGAGTCTGTAACAGATGGTGCACTTGTGCTGGATAGCAGTCGAAGGAGCGGCTGATAAACGTCTGATGATATTTAGTTACTTAAAGTTTTTACTGAACACGACACCTGAAACAGTCGTGTGACGGAAAAATGTAGCATACGTACAAAAAGAAATACAGGAGCGATACTTAACTTTAAATCACAGCAATTCAGTAAAAAAGCTACAAAATCCTGAAGTGATGGAGGAAGAGAACCATATATGGATAAGAAGCCTTACAGGGATCATGTCACGGCTTCCGTCTAACTCTTTCCTGTACAAAGTCCAAGTAACATCGTGTTTTGGAGGCGATAATTTGTGAAATACAAGCTGACGTTAGCTTATCGCTGACATGTTTGTGTCGATGTATTTGTCAGCTGATGATATAGAAAATGTGCAGAACAAGAATATCATGAAATATGTGAACAGAAATGCTGAAATATGCTAAAATAAGGCCATCAGAATGTCTCACACAGCACTTTTCATCGCCAATCGCCATAATTGGAGAGTTTAGACAAATCTAGTGATATAGACATGAATAGTAGGAACGTAAATGAGGTGGCTGTGACTCACAGGTCGAGCCAGCATCTTGTTATCAGAAGGTCGCTAGTTCGATTCCCCTGGTCTGAATGTCAAAGTGTCCTTGGGCAAGATACTGAACCCCAAACTGCTCCAGATGTGCTGGCAGTCACTGCCATCAGTGTATGAGAACATGTAAATTAAATGCAAGTGTTTTAGTTTTTAGCCTTAGAAGATTTAATGTCATGAATACTTCCCATTCAGATTTGGAGTATTTAATGCACAACGTCTCCAAGTCCTCAAATTTAAGCTAAATGTTCAAAACCACAATCAAAAGGCATTCTGAGGAAAGTGTAGCAAAATATTTAAGCTATGCACTCATCCAAATTAGTATATAGCAGCAGAGAAAGGCGGGAAAGGAGAGAGAGAAAACCTCGTAGATGATGTTGTGACTCGTCCCTACAGAACTCTATCAGGAACTCTACTGTAGTCCACGTGAGGCTAACGAAGGGGGCCAGCAGTGTAGTTCACAGGGAATAGACTTGTTCCTGATTGGCAGAAAAAGTGGAACAAACTGTGGAGAAAAAACAAAGGGAAGATAAAAGCACTGATGCATTCAAGGTCAGCATTCAATAGGCGTCCCCCCCGCCTCCCTTTAATACGCGAGCTTCGTGTCATTTGCCTTTCAAATTATCCTCGGAGGTTTCGGAGGCCGGAGCAGAGTTGATGACACAAGGAAGGGTCAGCGCTGGAAATGAGAGCGGCTCTTCGGCATATGAGCAGCCGTGGCCCGCGGCTACGGCGGCGACTGGCCTCCTGAAATATTACCTATTATTCTCCTCTCTTGTGTCTCCCGCTGTCTTAGTCACAGGGATGAGTAAATGCTCTGGCAGCTAATAGAAGAGGAAAACAAAAAAAGAGAGAGAGGAGGCCCACACGAGATGAAGATGACGCCCGGCACCTACTGCTTACATTTTCAGTTACCTTATACCTCCGGTTACTCTCACTTCAGTTCTATCTCCTATATTATATGGATGTTTCTTTGAACTCTCCGTGGCCCTTCGCTATACTCATTTCCCGTTTGATGGAAAAAGGCAGGGTTACTTACACAACTATCTCCTCCAGTTCTTTACATTATCGTCACGTTACCTGCAGTGGAGGGCCACAGCGGAGGTCTTTGGTAATGTTTTATTTACTTTGAGCGCGGCGAAGGGAGCAAACTGTTGTGAAGAGAACATCGACCGCTTTATTTATTTATTTGTGTTCTTTACAGATATAATGTTTTTCTTTCCCTTTTTTTTTTCTGTCCGCAGCTTTCATCGCGGCTCTCTACATTGATAAGGATCTGGAGTACGTGCACACCTTCATGAACGTCTGCTTTTTCCCCCGATTGAAGGTGAGCGCCTATTCATAGCCGTTCGCCACTCTCACCTGATCAATGAGCCGCTTAGCCGGGCACCTCCGAGGGAAAGAACCAGGCGAGATGATGAGGAGAGAGCTAATGGTCGGGCCCTAATGGTGCTAGCATCGACGCAGAGGCCTGAAGTGGTGCTCGGCTGTTGAATGCCCGTCGCTGCAACGGAGGCTTGATCGCTATTTTTGTCATCTTTAACGGGAATCGCAGCAGCGACGTCTGCCTTTTTTTTCTTTTTCTGTCGGCCCAAGAAGTGCTCGGGGCCGTTAATGGCGTCCACTTCTGTCGTGTTCCAGGACTCGGGTAAATCAAGTTTCAGTCAAGACTCCCGTGGTCAGATTCGAGTGAGGGAAGGACGGGCATTTTATTCTCAAGCACCGCTGGATTGTCCAAATTTAGACAGAAGAGCCCCTAAGACACAAACGATCTCACATATACACTCCCGGTAGATAAAAAGGAAGGCATGCGCACAAGCTTAGCACACTCGTGCTCATGTGCCGGTACCCACACAGCGTGGACCTCTCCTTGTGAAGATGCTGCAGTGGTCTGATATGCCATGCTAATTGCTGTCTTGGTGTGCATCTCCAGGGAGAATCCCCAGCTCTAGAGGAGCTGAGCTTTGCGTCATGGTCGCTGCAAGAGAGCACCTCATTTCCACTTCCAAGAGAAAAAGTTGTGAAACAGCCAGCACGTCTCCTTACATAGCCCTCTGGAAAACCACAGCGCTGCACACTGTGCTGCTTCATCCAATTTGGGCGGAAATAGAAGCAAACCGAGGGACATAAACGCTCCTTTCCTTATGTTCGCTCCTTTCCTTAAGAAAAGAGAAGACTGCAGCTTGTGTATATGATTCAGTCTTTTTCAAAAAAACAGCCTAATTTCTGTGCTTTGGGCTAAAGGGGTGTTGCCCCCCAGAGAGAGAAGGAAGTGGGAAGGAGAAGAAGGGGAAGTACAGCGCGGAAAGCAAGAACAGCAGAGATGGAGGAGGCAGTAAAGCGAGAGAGCAGGAGAGCGCGAGCAGCAACAGAAGCAGAAGCACTCTTTGTAGAAAATTAATAGGAGCAGACAGTTCTGGATTCAAAGTCTGCCTTTTTATGACGAGGCTGCTTCCCTGTTAATGGAAGGGCTTTTAGAAGTCCCCCTTGGATAAGAGAAATGTATCAGGGCTGCACACCTGGGAGACTCCCAGACGCTCTTTATATCTGGCCGGGGATTGGCTTTTGTCTTAAGTAGCCTGTGATTTGTACTCACTGTGAAGAAACAGATGGAGAGTCAGTCAGCGAGAGAGCAAATAAGTGAGTGCAGAAAGTGTGGAGGGGGGGGTGGAGATGTCGGAGAGGGTCACGGCAGGAACGCAGTAAAAGCCCGAGCCGTCGAGGGGAGGGAGAGTTTCTGCAACTGCCACATTTGAATGCCATTTGAATTTTCTCGTTCCGTGGCTTAGATTTCATGTGTGTTTGGTGTTTTTCTGTGTTTTCAGGAGTTCATTCTGAACCAGGACTGGAATGACCCGAAGTCTCAGCTGCAGCAGTGCTGCCTGACTCTGAGAACGGAGGGCAAAGAGCCCGATATCCCGCTGTACAAGTAAGGAAGAAAATACGCTTCAGGAAGTAAAACAAGCAAAAATCTGACAGTCTGGGTTAGTTAGCTGGATCTAGAAGGACTGATATATGATTAAAAGTCGGCAATATTGATGTGAAAGTTTTCGATTTCCCCCTTCAGCCCTTCATCTACATCCACCAATCATTTCAACTACGTATCGATCACTTTATGTAACTGTTCCAACTGTTTACCCGCTAATTTAAGCTATTTCAGTGAAATATCCTCTGCCTCAAGCTAACATTTTCAACAGTTTATACAGTGTTTCTTTTCCACTTTATCCATTTAAACCCTTTATCAATTTATCATCTACTGTTGGATAATAACTTTTAACTGTTTATCCTCCACTTTTAGCTATTTAGTGTCTACTTTTAGCTAACTTAAATGTTGATAAAGACTTTTAACGGTTAGTTAAGAGAAAAGGAAAATATTTGGACGTTTGGACATTTGAAATAGCTAAATATTTAATATGTGTATCTACCAGTTACTCATCTATTACAACATGCATCCATTACTACTTAGCTAAATATTTAAAATGTTTATCCATTAGTTTAAGCCGCTGTGTCTGTTTTACGACCAACTTTCAGCTTGTGGTGTTCGAGCCCTCTGATCATCCAGCAGCTGCAAAAACATTCGTTTGGTCGAAACACAGATGAACATTTCAGGAGCAGCTCCCTCATGAAAAACTGAATCACTGACACTCGGTCTTATACTTGATAATCTATTGTTAATTCAGTTTCTTGGTGTATATCTGCAGATAAAGGAAATGTACATACTCTCGTCCTCGTGCGCGCTGAAAGGTAGAAGCGGTGTTTGCGTCCCTTTTCTTCAGCGTGCCCCCGAAGTCGCCGGGTCGAGACGGGTTCATTCAGGCGTCGCAAAGAACCACAAATACACATTCAGAGGAAAATGAAATGGCACAAACATAATTTACGGGACCTTTTTTTTTTTGTTCCCCTCCTTGCCTTTGGCCCCTGAACATTGTGAATAGCCGTGTAAAGGTCTGTGTTGTTGTGATAAATAAACACGCCCAAAGAGACCTCTTATTTGACAAAAGGTCAAGGAGCAACTGTCATTTGACAGAAGGCTTTTGAGAGCTGCCATGAAGCGGCGTGCTCGTCGCCATGGAAACTGACAAACAGTGTTTTCTCTCTCTCTCTCAAAAAAAAAAAATAACAACGGGGTCGGCTGGACGTGCAAGGGCGGCTGAAGACGGAGCAGCTCCGCGTACAATGAACTCCACAATTCAGCATTTAATCAGTTCCTCCTTCCTCCCTTTCCTTTCTTTTTTCATTGTGTTTGTGTGAGCATCTCTGCGGCGCTCCTCTGTTTGTTATTCCGTCTATCTGCCCGACGGATGGTGATTTTTTTTGACACAGCGCAACTCTGACACTACAATCAACACTTCCCTCCAACTCCATCGCCCCGCAAGAACGTGAATGAGAAACAAATCAGGCGCTCCTGAGTGACTCGAATGTCAACACACCCGGTAACAGACACGAGCAAACCTATGGATCTCAGGCTTTTGTCGCAGTTTAATCACAGCTTCGCTTTTTGTTCCCGTTCCACGTGTTTACGCCGAGCAGCCGATAATCTCGAGCACGTCCTTAACCTCCTCGGCCGACTTGACCTCTGTGGGTCGATACGCCGGAATCACGCGCCTTTTTTGTGCAGCACATTATGGAAGTTGTCTAGAAGAATTGTTTACAAGTCTGAAGAGTGGAGGAAAAGGAAGGTGAGACCTCGGAGTGTGAGTCAGATGGAAAGAGTCTAAATGACCGAAGAGGAAGGAAAGGAGTTAATGCACACTCTCCCCCACGCCGCCTCCTCTGCCCGCTAAAGGCTCCCTCGTGAATACGTCTGGCTGATGACAGATTCGCGCCTCAACCCCGGCACCATCACTTTACTGTACATCTCGTCCGGGCAGCACACACCAGGGAGCAGACACATACGCACTTCCACGTTGTGCAGAAGAAGAACGGGCCTGAGTCAGTAAAGTAGCTGCTTTCAGACCCTCCGCGGTGCCGCCTTTTCCGTCCCTTTCCATCGAGCTGACAGGCCCTCCCAACAGCTCGCCAAGATTTCCTTCCTCGTTCGCGCTCATCTCGTGTTATTTCAGCAGCGAGGTAATTCCAAGTGACACTCGCTTCTCCCCGTTGAGCGGGGAAAAAAAAAAAAGACAACGTTGCGGCGCACGAGTCGTATTTGCCTCCACGCGCGCCGATGCGTTCTTCTTCATTTGTAAGTGAGAAAAGGGGAAAGCTGAATTATTGATAAAGTGTCATAAGTGACCACATTGCATTAAAAATGGATCGCTCTCCTGAAATAAGTAAATTGTCTGTGAATAATTTAGCTGACTCACAGCTTGGGTTTTGAGATGTTTATGCTAATGTTAACATTTCAAACATCTGCCAAGTTTTGTCTGCCGCCTTGTACACACGTCCCAGCAGAACCGAAGCGAAGATGACGGCTTGACTCTTCTTCCTCTCTTTTTAAATGAGGTACATCTGTAAATTAGCTGTCTGATTCTCTCGTCACTCCTTCCATGAAGCGTTTCTCGGGGTCCCTCTTTAGCTCTTTCATTTGTTTACCCTTCGAGCGCAAACCAAACGGCTCGCGGGTCTTCGCAAAGACGGTTGTCGTTCTTTTGTTTCAGCTCCTCTCCCAACATGTCATTTTCTTCTCTCCTCCCCAAACACAGATCTCGGGGTGTCTGAAGATGATGGGTGTGGGGAGTTTGGGGCGGAGGAAGGCTTTAAAAAGTTGTTTATACGTCCCTCAGATGGCTTCGGCGCGCTCTCAAAGCACAGCACTGAATCAAAGCGCTATTCCCCTCCTCTCAACCCGCCGCTTGAGATGAATTATATTTGTTCCAATTGAAAACTTTTTTTTCCTACCTCCCTTTTTTCTTGTTATTTCTCTGAAGGACATTGTCCCTGAGTGTCCTTGTGTCCTTTTTTTTCTCCCTCCTGGGTGTTTTTGATTATTTCTCCCCTCCCTTCCCGCCTCTCATCCCATGTTTTTTCTGTGTTTGAATTTTGCAGGACCCTGCAGACAGTCGGGCCGTCGCACGCTCGCACCTACACCGTCGCCGTGTATTTCAAAGGGGAGCGAATCGGCTGTGGCAAAGGCCCAAGGTGAGCAACACAACACACACACACAGACACACACAACAGGACGCAGGCGCTCTTCTTCTTCAGTGCGCCGCTAATGGGCTCGAGAATAATGGCTGCGCTTTATTGATGGTGTTTATTATAGCAATTAAGCTCTTGTTGGCCCTCTCTGTCGGGAGAGACATTATGCAGAATGAAAATGAATCGATTCATTATTGATTTGACGCAAATTGTGTTATGGAAATATCACTTTGTGCGGGAGAAGAGTCTGCAACCAGGCGACATCTCGGAGCTGCACTTACCTGCGATGTTTCCTGTGTGTGTGTGAGGTTTCTTTTTTTTTTCTCTTTTTCTGTGTGTTTGCTGTGTGCGCTCACACATTCACGCTTTTGTAAAGTAAAGAAAGTGAATCTCGGCGAGAAGGCCTTTTCAGGGTTGGAGGGGTTGACAATAAAGCTGCAGCTGAGCCTCCGAGAAATGAAACCTAAATCCATCAAACACCACCACCCCCCCTTCTCCTTCTCCACATGTGGAAATCCCCTCCACGGCCCCCTACTTGAAAGCGCTCTCTCTTGCTCTAAGCTGGCGATAAGTTTGTCCCTTCCATAGGATCTTTGACAGCTTACTGTTTTTGTATTTACATGACTTAAGCTCCCAGCCACCTCCGCCGCCGGGCTATGATCACACAGCACATAATATATACGCGGGGACGGTGAATCGCAGGCGTAAACAGTTGCCCGGCGCAGAGCCGCCAATAGGCTTACCTTTTTGAAAATGTGCGCGCTGTGTTACCTGGGATTGTTTGGCAAAAGGGCTCTTTCAAAACAAATATAAAGCACTTTTGATAATCCGCTCAATATTGGGCCTTTTTTTTTTTTTCTTTTAAAGGACATTTTGAATATGCTAAAAACCTTTTCTCCCTCTTTCTCCGTCTGTCTCTCTGTCTCCTCTCTTTTTTTTTTTTTACAATATTTCTAATCTAGCATCCAACAGGCGGAAATGGGAGCTGCGATGGATGCGCTTGAAAAATGTGAGTTGTTTGGCAACACGACCCCCTCCCCTCCACACACACACACACACACATATTCACACTCTAAGCCGTTCACACACTTTGCCTCAGTGTTGAATATTAGCCTTGGCTGTACAGTACGCAAGATGGCTGGCAGAGAGCTGTGGCCTGACCAGCCGGTTGGCTGCGACATATAGGACGTTAGGCTGTTTGAAGTGCTCGCCCAGAGCGCAGGCATGAGGCCTCGCCAGAGATGGAGAACCAATAAAACAAGGACGGCGGGGGGAGAAGCTAAGCGTCCTCCACCGTGTCGATCATCCGGGGGGGGAAGGACCACAGGAAGTTTGTGTCAAGGGCCGCTCAAAGTTTGTTTTTTTTCTTTTTTTTGTTGCGTTTGCTGTGCGGTGCTCAGCGCTGCTCTTCAGATGTAAAGCGTTCCCTGTGTGCTGCTTCACTCCTTTGGCTGTTTTTCATCTTGTCATCAGCCACCACTTAAGGAAACAACAGTGGGTTTTTTTTTTTTTACGCATTTTCAATGTCTCATTCTCTGCCAAATAAGAAAAAATCACAATCACAGGGCTCTCGGAAAAACACATCCACCGACCAGTTCCATCATGTCGCCTCTCGATGCATGCGGATGCATAATATCACACATTACGTCGAGTGCGCTGGAGTTCGAGTGTTCAAGTGTAATTTCTTTTTGGGCACCGGACTCTCGCTGCCATCCCCGTGACCGCCACATTAATCAAATGTACAATTTGTTCTTTTTTCACCCGACTAATTAGCAGGAGGTGAACACAAATGGCTTTGTTGGAACGGGCCTGTAGAACTCGCAAAGGGCGCGAAGGTCAAGCCTTGATTTCATTTGGCTCGTAAAACGAGGCCTCCAGCCACTCGTGATTGATGCTGTTTGTGCGCCCGAGCTTTAGCTTTTTATGAAACATTAGCGCCCGAGTGTTATTATTTAAAGCCGTTCCCTCCGTCTCCCTCGCCGTCTCCCTCACCGCCCTCCCTCCTTCCTTATCAGGGGGCGTAGTTCAGCGCACACTCTCTCTCCGGTGTCTTCCTCCCTCCCTTAATTCCTCCCACTTCCTCTCCCCAGTGTACACCTCTGTCACTGTGATTGATAGATGCTCATTGCTAGTAAATGAACATTTCCCCCCCTCATAAATTGCTGTTTCATGTGACTAGATTAGCAATGCCTTTTAAAAAGGTCAGTTGATTTAAAATCATCTCTCCGAGTCTTTCCGTCCCTCGGCGCCAGAAAAAAAAAAAAAAAAAGACTTCCAGTTTTTTTTTTTGGAGGGGTCTTTGTTTGACTTTGTATTGTCTCTTAATTTAAAACCCGCCAAATTAACAACTCTGCCCCTCAGCTCAATTTACTCTTTCTTTTCACACGCAGTACCTGAGGTGAGCCTGTCAATTATATGATTTTAATTAATTATTAGAGCGAGAGAATGGGCTGCTCAGTCTTAGATTTTAACAGTAATGTGATGGAAGTAGTCGAATCGGTTGTTTGTCGATAAAGATGGAAGTTATCAGACATTTTAAGGCACCACAGGGAACGTTTAGCTGGTTATGAAACAGTCTCAATTTATTACCGATGCCTGTTCTTGACCTACTTCAGCAAATGAGACAATTACCGATAAGATGAGCTATTTCTGTGCATTTATTGTTATTAAAAGAAACAAAATAAAGACATAAACACACATTACTTTTCCAAAAGCCGCCACTGATGTAGGCGTAAACATGTGACGTGACTAAAGCTCGAAGTTGGGCGTGAACAGAGAAGCAGTTTGAATTTGTCTTCAAAATAAGAGCTTTACATTGCACCCCATTGGAGTTTAGAACTGGGTTCTCAGCGGGGGCTTTTAATTTGAAAGTAACGACCGTTAGTAGCTCGGCGCTACAACAACACCGGACAGCGAAGACAGCTACAGAGGCCGAGGAGACGCTGCATCTCCTGGATCTCAGCGGCTGTTCAGTTGCTCATCTTGACGTCTGCGGATGAAGCGATGGACTGACTGCTGTGATCAGCTGTTTCCTGGTTTTAAAACTCCTCAGCTGTGGGGCGCACAACAGTGCACGTCATCGGCACCTCCGCCCATCTCTCACGCAGCGGCCGACACATCGACGGCTCGGATTTACAGGCATCAAATTGGCAGTTCTGTGGTATAAATTCTCTGGTTTATAGATTTGCTTTACTTCTGTTTTATATCATTTATCGTTGATCAAATAATCACAAAGTTTCGGGAAGTAATCGTCAGATGTTTGACCAAAGTCTCAAGTAAGTTCTGAGCCTTTTTTTCTAGTTTTCAATATTTTTGTTCTTCTCAGCGATTAAAGCAAAAACAAATCTGGCGTATTTAGGCGGCTGGTATCGAACTCGTGGCTTTAACTTCGAGGTCCGAGTCCGAGTCGAGCGGCGAGTGGTTTATGTTCTGTCGAGGCATCTAAACATTGGTCCCTTCCACCATTTGTCATTCACAGGAATTGCTCATTATTTAGAGGTCAGGTTGTTTTTTTTTTTCCAAATATAGTCGTCCAACCATTTTTATTTTCTCTCATCACTCAGCTTTGAATTATTCTTCCTCTGCACCAGAAACCTCACAAATATCTTTCATATTCTATTATTCCAGTGTTTTGAGCGTCTTACTTGCGAGGTGAATATGCGAGGTCGGTCAGCGGGGTTCAAACGCGCCTTTGAAGGATGGATGTGTCTCCTGACCATGAGCTGATATAATGAGACTCGAGTTCATCTGCTGCAGAAAGAAGCCGCCTGACGCATCAGCTCCTATTGCCGCATTGTCTCTCATGTGATTGTCGAGGGCCTCGCATTCGTTTGTTCACATAGCAAGACTAATCAAGGACATTAGCCCCGGTGTCGTGTAATTCGTCATTGATTGTCTCGTTGGCCCTCGCTGCTGCAGCGTCGGCTCCACCATCACTCGTCTTGTACAACAGCCGCTACCTCGTGTTACAACCCCGGATCGAAACGCAGCTTCCCCGCGACGTGTCGGGATTCATTTCCATGTTTTATTTAAGGGCCTCCTCGAGTATCAGGAGCACTTTGAGCAGGATTGAACTTTTTTGTTTCTGCTGCAGATCTTTTTTTTTTTTCCTCCCTGGCAGACAGAATCGGCGGCTCCAGCGGTGTCGACGAGGTGAGAGACACGGCCGCGTTCAGTCAGACAGCTCAGAGCTCATTAAAGAGAGCCGGGCCCGGATATTCGGCGCGCGTGCTGTCTGTAGCCGATCCACTGGTGGCTCAGCCGATTTCACATTTCATTATTTGATGGCCCGGCGTTTTGACAGTCTCCTGCCTGTATCCGTCAAGGCAGAATTAAATGTTAACCAAGGCCCAGGCCGGGAGGAACATGAGTGCAAACAAATCGAGCCGAGAGCAGCTCAGGTAGGAGGAACGCTGTCGACGGAAAGGAGGAAAGGAAAGGAAGGGAAGGAAGGTGGTGCAGAGTTTCCCCGGCCCGGAGGCTCCGTGCACACCACGCGCCGTTAGGTCTGCGGCGACATCAAATATACATGGAAACGGCTTAACCATTTATCATTCATCCTCTCAGATAGTACTGTCTCTGTTTAAAGTCTCCAATCTCTCTCTAAGACTCAACCGCCTCCCCTGCCCATCTTTTTTTTTTTGAGCTTCCTCGCAGCTGCTTGTTTCTCAAACAATGCAATATCTGTTGAATAAGAGACGGAGCCTCGATCTGGCCTCGTCGCTGGAAGGTGGCGGCGGTGGTGGTGGGGGGACTACATTTCTTCCTCGGCTTTCTCTAAACCCCCTTAATCTCCAGATAAAAGCACTGGATGGATAGAGGCAAAGTAAAGTACAGTATGCAGGATCTCTATTCACCGGCTCCAGTCTTTTGTTTGGCCTTTGGCACGGCGGTGGAAATCCCTTCATCAGCGCCGCCATACAGCCGCTATACACTGCTGGCTTTTTGACTGATGTGGTGCGCGCGAGCTCTAGGTGATAGACTCGGCCTATTGTGGAGTCGCCTCACAGCCCGAGCCCGAGCCGCCTCGTGAAAGGACGCTGTATGTTCTCGTGTCCTTAAAAAGAAAAAAAAAGGGGGGAGCTGATCCCTCATCACAGATTCCTCATCCAGCTGCCGCGTGGGCGCGCATTCCAGCGCCGCCGTCGGCACAACGGGCCGCGTTGTTGCATCCGCGGCCAGGAAACCTCCACGTCCTCGAGTGGACTTACCGCATTGTCCCGATAAACAAAAGAGCCGAGCCGGGTCGAGTGCGTCGACGCCTCGACGGCAGGCGAACGGCATGCAGAGTGCGCCGGGCGTCTCGGCGTGATGCCCGACACGGACGGAAATGAAAAAGCCTTGTGTATTCTTTGGCGACCCTATTCTCCGACGCCTGCTCTTGTGCCGCATGTTAAACAATGTAAAAGGCCATTTTTCTTTCTTTTCTTTTTTTATTTTTGTTCCTCCTCTTGAGTGGGTTGTTCTGAAGTCATCTCTCAGGGAAAAATGCTGGTGATTTCCATATTTTAACTGCAATATGTAGTTTTCTCTGCGAGGCTCGGCGAGTGTTCCTTACTCACCGAAAAGCATATTGAAATAGAGTGTGTGTGTGTGTGTGTGTGTGTGTGTGTGTGTGTGTGTGTGTGTGTGTGTGTGTGTGTGTGTGTGTGTGTGTGTGTGTGTGTGTGTGTGTGTGTGTGTGTGTGTGTGTGTGTGTGTGTGTGTGTGTGTGTGGCCTCAGACTGACTGCTTTCTTTCTTCAGGTTTTCCTTTTTTTTATATATTTGATCCGTCTCCTTCTTAATAGGATACCGTCGTTATCTTGCACTTTCGCCTCCGTTGCCATAATGACGACTTAAGAGTTTCGCGGGAGGAAGAAATACGTCCTTGTCTTCCTTTTCACGAGTCAAACACACGTGTGATGCTCATTTTTTTTTAATGGGAAGGTTCAACCAAAGTCCTCCTGTCAGTCAGGTGAAGAAAAATTGTTAAAAAATACTAAAAGTAATAGATTACAGACTCACGTCATATTAATAGAACTCAAAGACTGTTAAAGTTAAAGGTAGAATCAGTAGGATTTGTTCCCAGCTGTTCCTGAACGCACCACAAAGACAGTTGATTGTTGAATCTCATTCCCAGGACGTCAAACAGACACATGTTGGGTTGGTAAAGCGTCCCGAGCAGCAACAAAGAGAGAAAATCAGAAACTCTCTGCAGATACGAGACACTAACACGCCTTTTCTCCACATTCCAGTCTCCCTCTCTGCCTGTTTACGGCTTCTTACGATGTTGTCTTATAAAAATAATCCATAATTCCCCTCAAACGCATCAAACCAGAGAGGAGAAGTCGAAGAAATACTCAAGTTGAAGTACAGATACCTGAAAAGTACCTTGTTACTTCCCACCTCCGCTCTCAGCTTCCTCAAACTTAAGATGACGAGTTTTAACGACGTGTTTTGTCGGATAAACAGTCAGAAAAGTAAAATAAAGTGTCAGAAAGTCGCTCCAGCGTTCAGTCACCTGACAGAAAACACTCACCAGGTTTCTGGCTGTGCTCTTTATTGGATCTTAGATGAGGCTTCCTTTAAATAACCCGATCTGCAGGTGGAAGCGCCACCCAGACGGAGAATGTGTCGCTCCAACACTTGGGAACTATTTTTACTTCTGCTCCTGCTGTGTGCTCCTGCGACCGGAGACTCAGGTCTGCAGCCTCCAGAAAAACACAACATCCACACAGCCGATAAGTCGGATAGTTGGCTTGAACCCCAGAGGCGCCGCGTTATCAGCCGTGCGTCCAGTTGTCTGGACAATAGAAATAATTAAATTTTCCCATTTATCGGAGGATAATATACCCTTTCTGGGCCGGGTGCAGCCGAAGCCTCCAGTGTTTAGACAAAGACGCATTTCTGTTGTTTTGGGCTCTGAAGTGGATCTGAAATGAAACAATGTGTGAGGTGAACGTGTCGACTCGCGGCTTTAACGCCGTTTGAGGATGTTTACGTCCAAGCTAGACCTTTCTTTAACAGATGTAAAGTCCTTCCAACGATAGGAATCCTAAAGAAGCAACCAAAGAAAACTAATCTTTGTTCTACTTCGGAGTTTTACCAGAGTGACTTCCACAAGCTAACATCGAATATCATGACCTTATTTAAGTTTATTTTAATATATTTTGGGCCTTTTTAATTTCTGGACGATGTCTTTAAAAGCTCAGGAGGCTTCCTGGTTGAATCAAGGTTAAAAAAATAGATTTAAAAGAATAAATAAGAGCCAGAATTCAGTCGTTATCTTTGTCGTTTTAAATCATAAATTCAAAATGGCGGAGGGAAGAGAAGATGAACCTCTAAAACATCAGGTCAGCAGGGTCGGAGAGTGACTGAGTACTTTCTCTTATTCTCAGAAAACCCCCGAAAAATATTATTCAGCGACACGCAGTGTTTAAACACACGTCGGTCTGGATTGGCTGAACACTTTTCTCTGTCTTCTGTCCACTTGAGCGGAGGCTGCGCACCAAACGACAAAGACGCTCGACGAATTCGTACCAAACTGGGACGGCAGATGGCTGTCAGCCCAGAAATAGGAATCTTTTCTTAACTTTCTTCAAAGATCAGGCGTGTTTTGACATTTTCGTTAATTTCTGAGGGAACAATGACCAGATGTTGATTTTAAAAAAGGTGGTTAGTATCTGTGATACTGTATCTGTATCTTAAAATCCTTATTGAGCAGATGTTATTACGTTTCATGTGATATTTGATTAAAGAGCCCTGCAGAAGGTGCAATTATAGTTTAAAACGATGACGTCATCAACTTGAAAAGTTTTAGAAGCAATAATAAATAAACTTCACTTTCTTCCGCTGGAAGTCACAGAATAAACAAAAAGTATTCTTAAAATCTGGATAAATGTTTTTCTAACATCTTATTTATTGGACAAAATGTTTTTATCCTTCTGTTTTTCTGAGAACAGAATAATTTAACTCGATATTCTGTAAATGTTGAAGAAAAAGTAGCTTGATGTGATTTTTCACTCCTTCAACAGTGAAAACAAACATTAATATATCTAATAAATATGAAAAGTTTGCAGCTAAAAGTCGATGTTTCACTTTTTACCTCTGACGTCTTGTTCAAACTCGACACACAACTTACAAAAATACACTTTATTCATAATAAACCAGCTAAAAATAAGACAGTTACTTTTAAAAACATCGGCGCTCTCCTTCGTCTTCCCTCAGCGACCGACTCTGACACTCCCCGGAGGAGAGAAGCTGTTGAAGGACGGATGTTAATCTGCGTTCGCGCTCAGCGACCGAGAAAAACTGCAGTCGAGTTTGAGCCTCGACGAGTCGACACAAACCAGCGAGCGTCTGTCACACGTGACGTTTTAAAATTAAAGTGAGAAGGAGAAATTACCCGAGCAAATAATATCAAGAACATCAGGAAGAAAACAAGCCGGTGGATCAAAACGACTGAATGTTTCTTTGTGGTGCTAAAAAATTGGAGCTAAAGTAATTAGTCGACTGGCAGAAAAGTAATCAGAGACTTTTTCAATTAGCGAATAATTCTGATGAAAAGATTTGCTGCTCTTCTGTTTTATATATATTATATAATGATATATTTGTTTTTTTGACTGTTTCACAAAAGAACATTTTAATAAAACAAACGTAAAAACATGAATTTGTGATTAAAGTAACAGCAGCTGGAGCTGAAGATGTTGTGATCAGTTTATCTGGAGGTTCCTGATGTTCAAGATAATCTGAAAAGTAACTAGTAACTAAAACTGTCAGACGAGTTAAAAGTACGATATTTTCTCTGACATGTAGCCGAGTGGAAGGAAAAGTTTCAGAAATACTCGAGTAAAGCTGCTTTAAACTTCCACTACATTTGTTTGATTACTTTAGTTACTTTGCAGATTATTCTGCTGCATCAGAGTAAATAAAATATAACTTGTTTTATCAGCTGTCAGATAAAAACACGTGTAAGTTTATGTATCAGTTACTTTGAGGCTTTTAATCAAGTGTGTTTTCACGCGTAGTAACTAAAAAAGTAAAAAGTACAATATTACCTCTAAGATGTCGTGGAAGAGACGTATGAAGTTTGAATGTGTATCCGTACAGTAATCGAGTAAATGTACTCGGTTTGTTTCCTGTTTGATGTTTCCGCTGATGGAATGTAACAGAGTACATTTACTCGAGTACTTCGTTACAAGTTCTAGGTGGTTTTATTTCTCCTGCTGCTTTAAACTTCCACTCCACTTCTTTCATTTGATAACTTTAGTTACAAGTTACTTTGCAGATTACCTGCAGCATCGGAGCCGAAGCAGAGCGTATACTGTCCACGTTAATATATGTGTGATTTACTTTTACTCGTAGTTTTGATACTTAAATAAGTAACTTTCTCTTTAACTGAAGTAATATTTGACCTGATTACTTTTACTCAGCGCTGATGTTCAGTCCTCTGAAACCTCCCTCTGTTTGTTCTGTCTAAATCTGGCTCGTGTGGCTTCAGGCGAGTCGGCACGAGAGCAGAAAAACCCAAATTGGAGCTTCAGAACTTTTCTTTGGAAGCTGACGGACTGACTTGGCTGAAGCTCCCATTCATGTTTTTTTTTTTTTTTTTCTAGCAGCATTTGTGGGCTGTAAAAGACGCCTGGCTTCGGTTTTCTATTTTAAAGATGGTGTGCGCTCCATCTGCAGGACGAACGCGCTCCTTCTCTCTGGTTTTATCTCCTTTCCTATATGTTGAACATCCGATCAGCTTGTATCTGTTTTTGTTTGCTCTCCCTCGGCTGTCACAGCACGCCATCTTATTACCGATCTCATTTAGGAGCGTTCGCTTGTAATTATGCTATCAGATCTCGTAGTCACTGTGCTGAAACCAAACAAGGCCTGTCTAATTCCGTGTTGCTTCATCATTATTAATGAAATAACAACATGAGGGCAATTTAATCGCAATACTGCCCGCGACATTCTCGCTCGTTCGCCCGAAGTGACAACGTGACACTCGCTATGAACGCGAGAGTCGCCGCAATTTGAGCCCCCCAAATTGCCGTCGTCGCCCAGTTGGAAACTGACCTTGTCTCTTCACACCCTCTTCCTCTTGTGTCTTTCTCTCTTTATCTGTTCTCCTTGGTCGACTTCTCTCTGTTTCCCGCTCTGCCTCTCCCTGTACCAGATAACTTCCCACAGATGGCTCATCAGAAGCGCTTCATCGAGCGGAAATACAGACAGGAGCTGAAGGAGATGAGACGAGAGCGAGAGCGGCAGGAGAAGGAGACCGACGAGCCGGAGGAGTGCAGGAAGTGACAGCACCTTTTTTTTTGTTTTGGGACGGAGGAGAAGGAGGCCAATCAGGAGCAGCGTCCACGTCGAGGAGCTGGAGATGTGGCGAAACAAAGACGCCGCTGGTTGATGGCGAAGGCGTGATAGTTTAGAAAGTGGTGATTGTCGCACATGAACACGGGCGGGACGCAGGTGGGGACGAGTTTATGTTTTTGACTTTTAACCCACAGATTTCGGGTGATGTTAGTTTTTTTGTCTGCGATTTTAAAAGTTAAAGGTGCAACATGAAAGAATTTTCGGCTTAAGACACTCAAAACTTGACTTAAAGTATCATGAGACTGTGAAGAAACAATGGTGTTTATGTTACGTCATGCTAACTAGCTAGCCGCTAACTGCACTGTAGCTCAAGATTTGATAGAAGGAAACACTCCACAGCTAACCGAGCAAAGCTAACAGCAGCTACAGTGAGCAACAGTTAGCGATTACACTGGTGATTTGCTACCCGAGTCTTGCATATTGCACCTTTTTAAAGGGAAACGTTCACCCAAAAAATGAAAATTCAGTCACTTCACTCAACTTCAGGTGAAATTTCTGCGACTGCAAAACATTTCTGGAGCTTCACAGCAAAACGGTGTCGCAGCATTCTCCTGAACAACTAACGTAGCTTTTTTAAAACGTCTAAAAAAACAAGAGAAACAAACAGAATGTCTCCTTACAGCTCGTCCTGCGTATTCCAAGTCTTCAGAAACCCTGAGATCCCAAACTGATGTGAGAAGACGTTCCATCACTTCCTTTATTAAAGCAGAAATCTTCACCGTAGCTGCTAAGCTAAAAGAGTTAGCATCCTTTAAGTGCGTTAGTGTATGTGAGGAGCCATCTTTGACAGGTCGACCATCAAATAGTCGGCAGAGTGGACGCAAGAAGACGAGCTGAGGCAGGAAAACCATGGTGGGTTGAGTGAATCATGGAAGCCCGTTCGGTCCATTTTCACTCGTCTCTTAGATCTTTTCCCTGCTGTAAACTCAGACACTTGCATTTGGTCGGGAGAGGAATCAGGAGATTAACGGGCGAAAGCATTAAACAGGAACGTTCGCGAAAATCATGAATGTTGGCGGATATTTTTGGGAGCCATTTTGTTAGTTATCGGTCCCCCAGCTGGTTCGGTTCTTCAGTAGAACGCTGCAACACTGTTTTGCCGGGAAGCTCCAGAACTTCAGTTCTGTGTTTGAGCATAAAAAGACTGAATTTTCATTTTTATGGGTGTCGCAGAAGTCCAACGGAGTGAGAAGTGACTGTGTTGTTTTTATGCTGTTTAGTTCTGTAGCACTGGTGGCCTTATGTTGTCTTATGTTTGTTTGTTTCACTGTTTTTAAAAAAAAAAAAGTGAGTAAATGATCCAGAAAGCCGCCGCAGGAGCTCACGTTACTGTCACATGTTGCCAAAAAAAACCCCCAAATAAATAAGTTTTTTAACGGAGAGTGAAATGTGAAATCGACCATCCGAGTTAATATTGTAAATAAAGTTTGAGATTGTGTTCCAGTCGCTGGTAAATGTGATTGTGTTTTGTTTGTAATCGTCTCCCACTCAGTCCTCTGCTGAGGCCTCAACCAGAGGAACGCTCGAGTCGATTATATTCACCGACTACAGTGTCACCATCTGTCTCACATCTGCCACTCATCCTCTAATAATCAAAATGTGTTTCTCCTTTTTTTTTTTTCCACCCACTCTCTCTTTTTTAACCTCTCTCTCCAAATCCGATTGGCTGTCTAACAGATCTTAATTATAGATTGTCTAATTAACAATTTCCTCAGCTCAGTAGCCTCTGGATCCAGCTATTTAACGACGACAGTCGTATGAATTACTATCTGACACGTGGAGCTGAATCTTTTTTATATTGAGATTTATTGAGATAATATGTAGGTTTACCTGTGAGGACGGTTAATGCCGTCATAAGAGCCCTGTGGCTGCAGATAAAAGTGAAATTATCCTCCGTAACCAGAAGAAAGAGGAGAGAGGAGAGTCCACTGGAGCTGCGACACGCGTAAATAAAGCTGTCAGGTCGTTAAATGTCCATTTAAAGGGAAACTCCACCAACTTTACACATTTAAACACATAAAAGTGTGTTTACAGGTCTCAGGGAGGCGACCGCATATGTGAAAAAAGTAGTATAAAGTCTTTTATTGGCTCCAGAGGAAGCTGCATGTGATCTGATAAATTACCTCCAGTGTTGTCACTCAGTGGCTTAGCTGCATTGTGGGTAATGTAGGCACCATGTTTTTAAATCACTGTTTTTAACTCATTATGTTTAAAAGTTTAAAAACAAACAAAACAGATACAGCAGAACCAGAGATATCAACTCTCTTCTGCTTTTTTTCAAATCCTGCTGCCTACATTACCCAGAATGCAACATAACCACCATGTGACATCACTGGAGGCAGTTTATGAGATTACAAGCAGCAACAAAAGTCTTTTCACCCCTTTTCACGCTTTATATTTGGGTCATGGTAATAAGAATGAGTTAGTATTTAATAAGCCACTTATTAGACGTTAAAAGATCCTGATTAACATTAATAATGGTTAATAAAAGCATAATTTACACATTTAATGTTGGTTTATAACTACTTAAAACTTCATAGACTGCTGAACAACATTAATAAAATCAGTATAAGTGCTCAAAATTGTTTATAACATCATTATAAATACATTTATTGAATTTAACTTTAATATTACCCCATTTTAAAGTCTCCACTAGGCTTTTTAAGCGCCATAAATACTCTATTACCACAAGGACGCTGCTGTCAACACTCTTTAATGTGTAAAACTGGTGGATTTGCCCTTTAATGTGTGAAAGAACACGCCACAAAGACAACAGAGGCTCTGGTTTTAAAGATATTTAATCGTGTCATATAAATATTCAGTACAAAATATCACGTTTTACAAAGCAGATCGATGAACGGCCAATGACGTCAGGGCCCCTTTTTGCACTACCACAACCTCTCCACTTGTTTCTACGTTGACAAAACAACTCGACTGCTCAATCACATTGTCACCAACATAATATTACCGTAGCAGAGGCGAGCCCCGAGGCCGACAGTGTCTACACATCAACAACCACAGATCTATTGTATCTGGAGAAGAAGAGGACATCGGCGTCACCATCTAGTCGCCTCAACTTAAAGAAAAAAAACAAACCCGGAGACGTGACGACGCGGCACGATGTGCAACACTTCCTCTTATCATAGCGGAGCATGGCGCCAGTGCTTGGAGGCAGTTACACTCTCCATAGGACAACACAAGCACGTCTTCGTAATGGCGATATGCTGACACCCTGTATGACGACAGAAAAATAGTGAAGGCTGGAGGAAAAGATGCTTTTGGTGAGCGCTGCTGTCATGTCCATTTCCATTCCAGACCTCATATTGCACCTTGAGGCAGCGAAGCAGTTTTCGTGGAGACGAAGGGTTTCTAAACCCATTAAATGCTTATCACGGCAACGTCGCCGCCGTCTGAAATGGCCACTTACGCAACGGGAGCTGCGGCGACGAGCTTATAAACAAAACAAGGAGGCGAAAGGAATAAAAAAAAAAAAAAAAGGGCGCACGTGTGAACAACAGGCGGGCGTAGAAAGAAATGTTCCAACCGCTCTGTTATCAATTGAATTGTTTAATGTGCTGCACCGTCGCCGGTGTCAAGCCTGCTTCACAGCGCAGAGAAAAAGTGTACCCATGTGGCAATTATGCCGTTGTGTTTTGTTATTACTGTTTCAAATGTCTGATAAATGTCAGCCTCTCCACAGGTTGGCCTTTTGCTAAAGTGAGGCCAGAGCTTGTTTAAGCTCGTCTGTTTTTTTGTTTTTTTCCCCCGGTATCATTCTGCCCTCTCAGTTCAACGAGCTCTCTTCATACCAAAACTGTTTATTCATAGTTTAGGATAGTTAGGTCTTAAAGTAATTTGACAATATTGCTTTTTTTTTTGGTGTGTGTGGGTTTTCTGAATCAAATTAAAAAGGCCGAGCTGTTTGTGTGTTCTCGCTGCAGGATAATGTTTTGACCTTTCTCTGCGAGCCGACGACACACCTCTGGGTTTAAGAACCTTATTCCACGCCGCTCAAAGGTCAGGTGCCCCTTGATAAGCCCCTTTATGGAAAAGCCTGTTCGTCCCTCAGGAAATCAGTCGGGTAAAGCCCCGAACACCTGGACTGGCTTCATGTTTAACACTACGTACAGTACATGTAATGAAAGGCAGGAACAGAGAGGAGAACCTGGAGGATATTCTGTGTTTTTGTAAAAGGAAAATACTGGTGTTCTTCACTTTTTGGCACATTTTCATGGCTGAGCTGCTATGTTACATTATTATTATACATTCTCCTCTGCAGTGCAGAGATCACACGGGGCTTCCAGCTATGTGATAACAGCCACAGGTGTGGTTCACACGTGACGACCAGCGAGAGAAGCTACGTAGCGTAGCCTGGTTCCCGCTGAAAGACGAGCAAAGGTCGGGCACTGACGGCTTTTCTCGATGACTTCCGTGAGAGTTTTAATCCGCCTGCTGGCTCCGCAGGCGACGCTCTCCTCGTACGTCGTGTGGTTGGTTCATCTGATTGGTTGTGATCACCTGCCAGGTTTGTTTTTTTTAAAGTGCCTGCCATTTTCCAAACAGTCTGGAAGGGGCTTCTTCTCTGATCCCTCTCAGGCCACTAAGTCTTGATCCAAACCAGTGTTCGCTTTATTTTCAAAGTAAGAAAAACTCGTCATATATGCTATAAGTCATGTGGTACATTTACATTTTACTTCCACCAAGGAGGTTATCTGTGCAGAAAACGTGTTTCTAACTCTGAATTGACGCCGTCTGTCGTCGGAAACAACAACTTGGTGAAAATGGAGCCGTGTAGTCGTTGTAACGGTGCCTTTGCTCTTCCTCGCCCACCCCAAATACTGAAGACAACCGTCAAAGTGTTGTTCAAACGCTCTGAGCGCATAAAATGCAAAAAAAAAAAAACAACTTTGGAAGAACAGCTCACCAGCTCAGGAAACGAGACCTTTCGAGGAGCAGGTGAACGCAGCGTACGTGGACGACCCGGTTCTGTTCGTTGGTCGGTTTGTCAGCAGGATTACAGAACTAGTGAACAGATCTCCACCAAACTCAGAGGGAGGATGAGTCTCGTTTTATAGGTTATATTTAGGTGGCTGGTGTCTCTGAGTGAGTACAATTTCATCTAGCGGATTTAAAGTACGTTTGATTTGCCGTCTCGTCAGCCTTGATGGACTTGAAGGTTTGGAGGATTGCGCTCTTAGTTCTCCTTGTGACAAAGATTCTGAGAAATCAAGAAAATCTACTCTTCAGGCTATTTCTAGTGAAGTTTAAGGCTACTCTTTTGATTCACATAATAGACTTTGATGCTTTAGTCACATGAAAGAAAGAAAAAAGCTTCGCAGGCGATCAGAGTCCAACTTTAAACACTCGTGTAAATTCCAATCCAGGACTGATTAAAATGCCATTTTCCTTGGTTTCCTTCATCACCTGAACAGATAAAATGAACCATTTAGGGTGAGAAGATAAAACCGCACAATGAATTTTAATTGCGACTGTCCATGAGATGTTTAATTTGATGCTGTAGTTTCAGGCTCGGCGGCATCCTTCCAGCGCCGGGGAGTAAATGTGGAGTTTGACTGAACACCATGCTGTACAGAGTGAAACACTTGAACACATCTGTGGTTGAGATGAGCAACAGGACCAGAGTTTCCCTCTAACTGAGCCTGGTGCACATTGGATTAGTGATTCTTATCAATGCATCATAGAAAAAAAAAAACAACACTATTCTGTGTAAGAGTCGGTCGCACAGAGAAAAAAACGCTTCTGAAGACATTCAGCTCGATGAAGAAATATTTGGTATTTCAGTTCACCTCACAGCGAACGCTGTGCGGAGATGAAAATCAGAGACTGCAGAAAAAAAAACAAAAAAAGAAGCAAACTGGTGTGTTTGTTGTGGCCGTAAAATCCACTTTCCTTTACCGCAGCTTCATGTAAGCTTTAAAGAACATTAGCCACTTGTCAACAGAGCCAGCGACGAGCTACGACTGACTCAAATTTTGATGATGTGTCCCCTCCTCAAATCCAATCTGTATCGAGATTTCTCGTTTTCACATCAGGGGACGACGGTGCCAACATTTTCCTGGGACTTCTGGCTCGAGCACGACTGTGGATAAGTGGCTAATGCGAGGCAGCCGTCGCTGAAAGGAGGGATTGTTTTTTGGACAATAGAAATCCCTAGAAAAACAAAACAACTGTACAGCGTATTGTATCATATTACCGTACGTACACAAGCTAAGATAGAACTCACAATATGCAGCATGTTTTTGTCCCAGAAACACTGAAAAATACATAGGCATATCTGTTGGTTTACAAAACTGCTTGTTGAACGTGTCCATCACACGCAGCTTTGGAAAAACAAACAAAAAGAAAATATCGGTATAGATATATTAGGGCCTCACGTACGGCCCCGTGTACACAGAAGAAAAAAAAAAAGTCTTGACACAAAGTTTCTTTTCACTGAACCTTTGCAAAAAACGCAACTAACACTGACTGGACACACAAAGCCTACGTCTGGTCACCGGAGGGGACAACTGAATGTGATCGATGGCGGTGAAAGAGCGTTCGGACAAAACCGCGCTCGTTTCTCGGTCCTTTCGCCATTTTTTTTCTCGCCACACGTCCACCGGAAAAAGTGTTAAACATGTGTTTCGCTTCGCTCCTCGTCTGTGTGCCAGGCTCTCGTTAAGAATCCCTGTCGCTGTCGTCGCCCCCGTACATGTCCGCCAGTTTCTTAAACCGGGGACCCCACTCGCTCAGGTAGTTGTAGTCCTGGTCGCCCTCGGTGGTCACCGACTCCAGCGAGCTGAGGGACTCGGCTACAGAGCCGTTCCCCTCGTAGGCGTAGGTGGCCAGGGAGTCGTACGGCGGCGCCGTCGGGTCGCTGTCGTTGTCCTGGAGCCTCTGGTTGATGAAGTCTCTCACGTCCCCGTTATTGTCCCGAGTCGGAGGCAGAACTGGCCGTCGGACTGCAGGGTAGAAGGTTTCTGGGACGATGTCCCGCCGCTGCTTGCTCTCCTCGATGGCCTCTGGGTTGCGCAGCGTGCCGATATCAAAGGCCTGAGTGTCCTCCTCTCCGCCCCCTTCATCGTTGTAGCTGACGACGTTGTCTCTGACATCCTCTTTGGAGATGATCAGAGGCTCCTTCTTCCTCTGTCTCCTCAGGGCAGCAAACAGCACCACGATCACTGCAGAGAGAACACAAACAAAGACGTAACGGAGTTAGGTGACTTCTGCTGTTTTTTCTTCTTCTCCTCTCCTTGTTCTGAAGGCCAGTGACCGTCCAGGGGGAATTGTTGATGTTGCATGAGTTCTCACTGATGTTCAGGGACTTTGTCTGACTTTGTAGAAACCGGCTCAGCCACCACAAGGATGCATTATGTATTTTTCCCTCCTCAGGGCCACTGCTGTTTAAGATCACAAAGGAATGCAGTTTAAGAAAACAGCAAAGTACACTGTGTGCTAGAAACGCTTCTTGTGTAGCATTAAGACGTTTGAGTGATGTCAGTATTTCTGTTTGTCCTCCTTGGATGCTACGTGGGCAGGTCATTGAAAATACAGTTATTGGAGCCTAAAACTAGATTTACAACCTTGTCCCTCGTGCAATTGTATTGTTTTTATGTTTTTAGACTCAGAAATTTAACTTTTCTGGCCTTTCACACAAAAGTTCTACAGAGCTGTTTAAGCCTGGAGTGCTCAGATTCTCAAGATTCGCATATGATTAAAGTAAAAATTTGGATTTGGAAAACCACCACACACAGCTGCATCACTGCTTGCAGCTGTACCGCCAGTTTTATGTAAAAAAGCACCGCTGTTTTTCATCCTAAAGCACAAATCTGGGTGGCAATAATGCAAAATGTTCCCTTCCCTCAGCTCAGATGCTGTAGATCTTTGCTGCTTTGCTGTTCAAATCAAATTAACATGTCAGCTGCGGTCACTGGCTGAATTATCCGCCCACAGGAAGCGATGAATCACATTAAGGAGTGAAATACAAAACGGTCTCTTTAACACCTGCGAGGGGCGATTTGCTATAGCGGGAAGCTCTCGAGCGCGGCTTCAGGAGACGCTCAAATCAGATTTCCAGTGGAGCCGCCCTGCTTAAATTAAGATCAAATTGGAGAAACAAATGTTTGCGAGATCGAGCTTCAGGTGCAACTTCCTCTCCGTCTCAGACCGGCTGTACTCACTGAGCAGGATGATGACACAGAGCAAAATGGCCACCAAGGCTCCCGTGCTGAGCCCCGCCCTCGCTGTGAGCGCCTCGGCGTTGCACAGCTTCATGTTGCCCTCGCGGTCGCAGGTGCACACTCTGACGGTCAGGGTGCTGGTGCTGCTCTGCATCGGGAACTCTCCGTCCGAAATGACCACCGGCACGTGGTAGACGCTCTTCTGCAGACTGTTGTAGCTGTTCCTCCGGGTCAGGATCCAGGCCGTGTTGTCTGAAAACATCGGGATATCCAGTTACTGCGCAGCAATCGATATCGGCTGAATGAATATTTCAATGAACTCCACTTGAGATTTCATTTGGTTCTGCGAGTGTGCTTTTAGTGCTGCAAGATGAAAAACTATAAATCACATCATCGTGCAGATGTGGTTAAGAACAACAGGTGTAAGAGCCTCATGGGAGCAGGAGACAAGGAGATTGAAGTTAATCTCATGACCGCGAGCGCGAGCTGAGAGTGTGTTACCTTTGTTATCACGGACGGAGAAGTTGGCCTTCCCAGCAGCCTCCTGTGCGAGGCTGAAGAAGAATCGGTGTCCTCCGAGTGGCTCGTCAGGGTCTGTGGCACTCACTGTCTGTATCCTCTGAAAGTAAGAAACAGGGTGAGCGACTCGTCCTTCTAGCAGCCATATTGAAGCAACGTAAACAACCATCAGCTTTGAAAAACTGCAATTCAGCCACATACTGTAACCTTCTGAGAAGTTTTCAATAGACACTTTAACGCTCTGTTTAACCAGGAACACATCATTCTACCACTCGGCTTTATAGGAGTGGGCAATGTTATTCAAACAGATCAATCACAACATTATAAGGAGGAACAGCTGAATTGAGTATCATTGATGTTGCACACCAAGTACAGGCATTGTGGCAGTATAGAGCTCAAGGCGTCGACCTGGCCCCCCAGTCCCCCAGATCCAAAACCAGCTGAGCATCTGTGGGATGTACTGAAACGGGTACAAACCTGCTAGAAAGCCTGATCGAGTGTCCACGGTACGTGCTGAAACGAATGCGATCCATGGACGAGTTCCCTCGCAACCCAAAGTACTCAGGATCCGCCACCTGCTGCCTGACGCCTGTGTCCTTGATCGGATTGGGATCTGGGGAATCTTGAGGCCGGGTTGATGCCTTGAGTTGTTTGTCACGACATCCTGGAGCTTTTCTTGCGAGACGATTTCTATCCACAATTATTTCATATATTAAACTGCCCACAGCGGCCTAACACAGCCAGCAAACGTCTCGTGCTGCACATTTTGTTGTCACATTGACAGATAATATCTCTAAAACCGTCTGATTAACAAAGATATCACAGCACGTGCGTGTTGTTGGCTACTGTTTACACGTCAACACCGGCTGTTTAAGAGATGATTCAGTCTTTGAGGAGTCATAAACCTTACTGATGGGAAATACATCTAGCACTGAACACATGTACATCCTTTACACCTAGCAGTTCTCACTGTCGCCCAGAGACACAGAACTGACTCATGGATATACTGAAGTACAATAGTCGAGGACATTTACAGGAGTTTGGACATTTTACTCAACTTTACATTCCTGCAAATGAGCTTTACTTGTTTTCAGAGCTTCTCCTTCAACGATCCTGGTGTCGGTCTCTGTAGGAAATCATTTCCATAGCGTTGGAAATATTGTCAGCCACAAAGAATAACAGCCGCAGCCCGTCCGTGGCAAAGCAAGCTCTTTAAGTGGACGTTACTTTGACGGTCAGAGATGCCCTGAAGGATTAAGAGCTATTGCAACCAGCTGAGGCAATCTACTGGACCGAGTCCAAATCTTTTGGTGAGCATGAATCATTTAGACACCAAAACATGAAGGTGATTGTAGGCGCTGTGCAGCTCCCTATCGACGTGGAGGTGAGTCGAAAAAATGATGGAATTTTCATTTTTGGGTGTTGGTTTAATAATCTGAGTGCTTCTTCTTCCACCACTGCAGCTGAGGTCGAGTATCACAAAGATAATATTCTTCATAGAGGTTTTTTTTTCCCTCTGTTTTCCATGTTTGAACATCACATAGTGGTTCATCTGCGAGCTCAGATAAACTGTCGACAGAAACATTTGGTTCTGACCTGAAGTGTGAACACAGAACACGTGTTGGAATTTACAAGTGATACTGAAACTGAAAGACTCGGAGTCAAAGTGTCGGAGCGACTTTGGGGTTTTCAGCAGCGCGACTGAAAAGACAGCTGTTGTAGTGCGATGTTTGAGAATCACATGTAACATACAGATAGTCCTTAATGCATCTGTGTCACTGTAGAACTCTTTCTGATGACTTCAGATGAGTTTTTAACTTCTCTGATCTCTACGTGCAGGAAGAGGGAACTGCTCTGAAGATTGTTTTTTTTTTTTTATTTCATCAACCTGAGAGAAAAAAGGGTCCCCAGATGTGTTCGTTATCCTCAACCATCTAGCTTCGTGCACGTGACGGATTTACAAATTCTCTCTGAGGTCTGCTAATTACATGCTGTGCTGGAAGCGGACACATAATCCTGACGGGGGAAGCAGAGATGAAACCGCGACTGCTGCTTTGTGTTTTTTCGGTCGTACCAACCTGATTAGCCTTTGCGTTCTCACACACGAACGTCTCGTAATTGGTGGCAAATGTCGGAGCGTTGTCATTGACGTCCAGGACTCTGATGTAAACCGGCACACGGCTGATCTGTCGCGGGTTGTCTAGGAAACACAAAAGGTGAGGACGGTGAATTTACACTAATGATTATTTCCTGACAAAACTTTACCACAGTGTGTGTTAGTGTTTGTGTGTGTGTGTGTGTGTGTGTGTTTCCATGCATAAGTTGTATTGTTAGACATTGTTAGAGATATTTAATTGATTCTCTGCAGGGACGCAGATTAGATTTGACATGTAAAAAAGGAAACTACATTTATATTAACGTCAAAAGAAATTGAGGTGAGTTGAGGTGAAACATTTCTTGATTAGTCTCGTCTTACGCTCCACATAAAGTATGTATTTTCTTTCCATTTGTTCTAATTCTTATGTGAGACTCTTAAACGAGCACGGAAATAAAACTTTTCAATCTTTGAAGTTTTTGTCAGCTCTATTTTGTCGTCCTTCAAGCACGGTCACTGAATATCATCACTTCCTGCACAGAATTCAGGTTAAAACTCAATAAGGAAGTTAAAGAGATTATAACGTTCCAGCTACTGTAAATGGCTCGTAGTGTTAACAAGAAGTCATTTGCTGAAGGTAGCAGCTTATCACCAGGAACCATCAGCTGCTGCTCGTTGACTTTACTTACAGGCTCTAGAATAGTTCGCACAGTCATGTCGTAAAAATAAATCCTCACAAGCATCTTTTTGTGCGTTATAATCTCTAAAGAAACAACAGAATCTGTACAAATCGCATAAAATATTTGCAAACTGATACATCAGTCCGGCTCTGATGTTGGAATATTATATTCCATTTGTACTGACACTTTAAACCAATTGTAAGTGTTTTTTATGCAATAAATATATAAATAAATGTGTATATATGATCATCAACATGTACTAGTAATATATTCTTGAAGCATAATGACATTATATTGGCTTGTATTGTCCAGTATATACTTGCAATGTACTATTGAATAATTCTCTACATATTGACAAATATACCTATTATTGCTGTTAAAACAATAAGATCCGGGCTAAAATATATATAAAGTCAGATTTGTAATATATTCTTGCAGCTAAACAACAATATATCAAATACATGTGAACCGGTACCGTATATCATAATGTGTGTTTAATATACGGCATCATATTTATGTCCAGAAACTCTTGAGTGGTGAACAAACACCAGCTCACAGCCAATAACTGATGAACTGGCAGTGACTGTTGTACTTCTAGCAGAAAACCTCTCTCTCTTCACTTCAACACGGAACACTCAGCAGATAGTATCAGCTCCAAAAATCAGATTTGGCCGGCAGAAAGAAGGAGGACGAGGGGCAAAGCTGAAAAAAAACCAACAACAAACGTCTGCTTCCCGTCCCGCTGCACTCACTGAACTCTGTGGCGAGGACGGAGATGTTGTGCCAGGCGTTCTCTTCTCTGTCCAGCTCCCTCAGGATGTACACTGACCCGTTGCCTGCATGGATGTTGAACACTCTGTCCATGTCCGTGCGCCGATCGATAGTGTACCTGAAAAACATGCACACACACACACACACACACACAAAGGGATCAGCTTCGTAAACGTGGACGTGTGTTGTGTTGTGAAGGCTACAGTCACATTCAGAGAGCTTCTCAGGTGTGAACGGTCACATCTACTAGTGCTTAAACTGACATTCGGGGTGGTTGGAGGGGTTCCAGCAGGCAGGAGGTGCTCAAAACAACTCACGCTAAGCATGATGGACTTATCTGCACTCTGCCATTATTTCCTTTCTCTGCTATTCATACCGAGAACGCATTAAGGAAAATATGAATGTTTGCATCAATCCGGGCAGGTTTGCCCTCAGAAGAAAGGCCAACTTTGTTGAAGGGAACAAAATTGGTTTTCCACCGACACAAATGAGCCAAACTACAGGAGTTAATAAACTGCTTTTCAACACCTTCACACTTCCACTAAAAGCTCGTCTTACACGAATCACAAAAAAACATGTTTTCTCAATTACCCTCTGCGGGATAGTTTAAGGTTTGCATCCTAAAGTTTGGACATAACCGCCTCTGAAACATCTGCTGCCGCACAAATGCACCTGGTGCATAGAATTTAAGTAAACTATGCTTTTACAGGAACTATGTCCTCGTGTTAGGAGCATCCAGGGGCGTTAATTCATTCCTTTTTCTTCTCTGAACTCTTTGTTTTTATTGAGAAACAGTGTTGGTGTTGTTAAGCTGTATCAACAGGGCTTCATTGTGATGTCTTGAAATGTCAAACACATCGTCCTTGAGGTGCACGAGCAGCAGTTTCTGCAACTTAACGAGCCTCAGGTGAAGATCGAGGGTGAGTACAGTCATGGAGGCGCTGGTTTTTGTGTTGATGTGTTACGAGACGCTCCTGTCGATGTACACAGCTACAACTCGTGAACTTTGGGGGAAACCACAGACCACAAACAACCTAAAACACTTGCAGGTGAGCTACCCATACAATCGTTCCTCTAGTCTTTGGAAACCATCCCTGGACCTGAGTAGTAACACCTCACAACTCTGGATATCCAACATCCAAACTGAGGGACTGGAGGCTGCTGTCACTCTCAGATTGATTGACTGGTCTTTTTACAGGTTGTCTCAATTATTTTGGCACAACACTCGAAGGGAAATCATGTTTTTCAAATGAAGAATGACTCAAAGTGAACAGCTTATGTCCTCCTGCCAGTTAATGCATTCCTTGTTGCTGTTCCACAGAATCCAAATGCATAAATATCATTATTTTTAACAGAAAAACAGTGTAATCCATCGTGATCACTGGCTCGCATCAAATGTTTTCAAAAAATGAATCTAGTAGTTAAATAATGAGTTTTGTCCCCAACAGAAAAAGGATACAAAGATTAATACTTCCCCCTAATAAAAACCTTTGATTTGAAATTTGTTCCCGGTTCAGAAAATGTTTTTCTTTGGGTCTACTTGGTGGTCAGATTGAACAGAACGAGCAGTCGGTCCGACTGGTGGTGAGACGTCGCTGTTGAGTAGATCTGGTTTATCAAAGACGCCCGTAAAGCAACACAGTACATTAAATACTGCCGGTTTAAAATGTAAGTTACACCTGAGAAGAAATAAACAAGTTTGCCAATTTCCCACGTCTCAAAGTTTGCATCGAGCTGATTGAGTCTGCAGCGCTGACCCCAGACCAGCCTTCTGTTTCTTTTCTGCAGTTTTAAGAACAGCTTTGTTAGAGCAACACATCTGTTAATTCCTACTTGTTATAGACATTATCTTGCACTTGGCTCTGAAACAGGATTTCTATTTAAATCTGCACAGATTCTGACGCTAAGCGTCCAATTTCTTTTGCCAATGACTGTCGATTTCTTTCCCTTCTTGTCTAACTGTTGCTCAGAGACATCTTTGACTCTCGCTGCCCTCTCAGCTGTCAGTCTGGTTGATCCGCAGCACGGCGATTTGTTCTCCGTGTACAAAAAAACAGTACTTCTTTTTTGGCAAACCATGCGAAATGATACAGAAAAAAAAAAAAAGCCTGACAGACTATTCAATAAAACACGACGTCCTCTCAAACATCTGACTACCAAACAGCAGACACATCAGAGAAACCTGCGCAGGTAAAAAAACAACACAATTATCTGCGCGACTAGATGCAGCCAGAGGTGAGTGTTCCCGTCTATTTTATGCGATTTGGGTGAACTGACCCTTTATCACAGAGTCTGAATGTTGTGTCCTGTGGTGATAACAGATTTATGTAAGTGTTTGCAGTCTCTCCTCTCTCACACACACACACGAGCCAACAGGTTACCCAGTCGTGTTGTTTTTCTCTGCTTCCCAGACTACTGTGATACATCAGTGTGATTAATGGAGTAGCAGGCATCAGGAGGGCCGGCGTAAGAAGGAGGAGACCCCCGAGGGGAGACTATGAACCCGGGCTCTCAATGCACCGCCGCACCGCTCTCTCTCCTCTCTCTCCTCCCTCCCCCTCCCTGCTGCTTCTCCCGCATCAACCATTTTAGTGTCTTTATCTAAACACTCCCTCCTCGTCTCCGCCTGCCTCTCCTCCACTCCTCCACCACCACCTCGCCGGAGCCCTCGACAGTAACTCTAACCTCGTTAAAGCTGCGTCGGCCGTGGGCTTTACTAATTGCTTTTCTAATATTCCCAATAATTCAGCTGGCTGGGCCTAACCCTTCCCCTGATTAATGGCACAGAGATAACAGCGCGCCACGTCCTGACCGGGCATCCAAAGTGCTGCACTCAGCAGGCAGGCAGCTGGCTGGATGGGAGGCCAAGCAGAAGGACATGGAGGGTTACAGAAATGTTAGTGATCAGCGGGTTGGGGACATATATCCTCTGTCCTCGCTACAGAGGCGACACGCCTGCAACAGTATTTTTAAAAGACATTCTTTAGAGCGAGAGTCGCCTGGCATCGAGTATGAGTACTGACTCGGGGATTTGAAGGTCAAGAGATGTCTAGTTTGACCCGAAAATGTTGATTAGGTTCAATCTGAATCATTGTTACAACATTTAAATGGCCAGATTCCGATGTGAACTCAGTCCTGTCAGCACTTGTTTGTGTAAATGTTGATTGTAGAAGCCAGATGACTCAGAATCTCTGCGAGACAGTCTCACCCTCAGGTCCTTTCAGTCGCTATTCTGAAGCTTCTGATCGTATCACATGATGAAGTTCACATTCCTACACCAATTTTTAGACTTCTGGTTCATGTGACACGACAACTCAGACTTTATCTTCAACGCTACGTTCTTACTAGGGAAGTTATTCTCATAATAAATAGTTTGAGCCGTCGGAGGAACGACTTAAAACTTGACTGAAGTTGAATCTTGTTGGAGACAAGAAAGCCCTTTAATTGTTGTCAAAACTAAGTTGGTTTACGTTGATGTCAGCCTCTCCCAGACACACTGGCTGGACGACTAGCTGCACTTCTAACTGGGCTAAACAGCTAACGGTTGTTCTGCTAATGCCTCCACAATAGATAGATGGAGTTGCAATATAATATTTGACATAACGTTTATATATTTATAGCAGGTACGCAAGAAGGAGCTTCTCAAAATGTCCCCAGCTGCCGAACAATAACTGTAGCAGACTATATTGTCTTTGGCAGTGTAAAGAAATTAAAGTATTTTGGGCGGCGATATGTAAAGACATAAGTACAGTGATGAGGCAGCAACTGCTCCCCAACCCACTTTTATGCCTATTACGACGTTACGCCTGATTCTTTGAAGAGTCAGTTCAATTTCTCTTAATGTTGGCGAGAAAGGCTGTAAGGACTAAGTGGGTTGAGAGTGATTCCACCTCTGTTCAATTGTGAAAACATCTAGTATCTGATGGCGTTACTTTAGAGAAGTTGAGATTCAATCTTTTTTTTTGCAAAGAATAAAAGTGGGAGAAAACACTGAATCACAGAGGAATTAACTGCAGATTGACGTGAAGATAAGTGGCTGAGACGAGGGACTCTTTTGTTCGTGAGCAACACTACTCTGTATATGATACCGAGCATGTTGACAGAGCGCCACACGTTCTTTCCTCCAGTAGAAGTACAGATCTTCTGGTACTGATTCAAGGACAGGCTCTGAAATGTAGTCAGATAATCAAAGTAAAACATTTCAATACAAAGCTACCCGAAGCTTACATCATATTACGTTCTGTATTGTTGGCAACTGGACTTGTTTCAGTCTCTTTCTTCATCTCTCATCCAAGAGGCTTCTTCAGCTCTAACTAACTGGAGAGGAGTTGCTGGCTTTTTTAAAACTCTGTGTGGGAGTGTCCTTACAGAGTTGTTAAGGACACGTGTTGGCTCTGGGTTTCAGAGTCTTTAGGGCCGCTTGTGGGTCGATCAGCCTTCATAGGTGAGGTGATCCCAGGTGTGACTGGTTGATGGCCAGTTGACTCTGTAAGGACACTCCCACCCATTATTTAAAAGTGTGCAACTACTCCATTTTGGGTTGGCAAAGCGTCCCATGCAGCAACAACGTGAGAAAATAAGAAAACCTCTGCAGAGACGAGACAGTAACACTCCTTCCTTCTCTGTCTGCTTACGTCTTCTTACGTCTTTTACGTCTTTTACGTCTTTGTTTCACTGGTAGGTTGAAATTCGCTTGTGATAATTCCCCTCAAATGCATAAAACTTAAGTAACGAAAATGTGACAAGGGAAAGTTTAGGTATCTGTGTCTAAAAAGAGCTCTGAACTTGAAATTTAGCTCAGTTTGAACATTTTTTGAGCACTTTTGTGTGCGTTAGCATTTTTTTTAAACCTGAGCACGGACGACATTTTGAATTAATTTTCAAACTCTGAAGTCCCGAGAGTTTTTCAGTGCGTTTCCCAAAGTCTGCCCTTGGTAAGCTGACGACTGGAAACAGCATTTAGATTATCGCGGCACTAAAACGCTTCATTAAAACCAGGTCTAATAAAACTGTTTTAAGAGCTGGCAGCTGTTTAAGACGGGATGACCTGTCGGGGAAAAAAGCTTTCAGACTTACAGATGATATAAAAAAAAAACGCTCCTGCATGTGCGACGAGAAGAATACAATTATTGCAGGTTGGAAAAAATTGAATATTGTTTTATAGACTGTCATCAAACTGACATCTAATAGAAAACCTTCCAACATGACCCTCTGTTCATCTCCGCCTTCATGCATGTCTGAGGGATTTATACGTATACATCCGTGTCTGAATGCAAACGTCTTTGTGCTGTTGTGGCGATCGGTGCGAGCTAATAAAGATAACCATCTCAGTGACTTCTTCATGCCAGGCAGCCCTTAGGCTTCCCTCCTCCTCCTCCTCCTCCACCTCCTCCTCCTCCTCCTCCTCCTCCACTGTGCAGCTTTAAATGCCACGGGGTAGCTACCTCCTTGATGATGGGCGATAAAAGAGAATGATATCATATTTGACACCTGCAATAAAGTGGTGGAACTTCAACCTTGAGAGCCAACTCCCTTAGTGCATCATAAAAATGAAAAAGTCTTTGAGACGGAGGGGAAGGCGCTGCCCCACACCCCCGCCGCCATTACTCCCATTTAGTCGAACACTTGCATAATTTTGTATCTGCAGGACGGGAACCTTCGTCACGTCTGTTACGTCTCCGTTTCGAGGCCTCATTACATGGTTCTAAATGCCGTGTTTGTGTTTATGCTGAAGACAAAGTTAATATTTAAATAATTCACTTAATGGGTGCTTTTAAATTGCATGATTATATAAAATTAATGAGTTCCACAAGTGTTGCACATGAATACTTTTTCCCATTAAGGGGGTCCGAGACCACTTGAATTGATGAAAGGGGTGAAAAAAGTTGTATTTCACCGTTATTATATTAAAAATTACTCCGGTTTGAGAGTGTGTAAGGGTCATCACTCATGTAATATCTGAGATTAAATATTCTGAACCAAACGTTGATTTATAAGATTCTCCCTGAGCTTTTCAGCAGAACCCAGTGTTATTATTATTATTATTATACACAGAGATATATGTTGAAATATTACTTCTTTACTGCTAAAAGTGAACGTCAAACGTTAAAGAGTATCTGATGTTAATTGTAATTAAGTATTAAGTCATTTAAGTAGCTTATACGTATATTTACATGTCTGTAGGCGTCTATAAATTTTTGGCCGATCCGATTGGTTTCCACTACTTTGTCTGTGAAGCAGCACGTCATCTCTCATGAAATGTATTAAGTAAATGTTGTGGAGTAGCAGAAAATGGAAATATCCTCACTGAACTGTTACTTTTCGTCGCCTTATTATCAGAAAGGTGAAGGCTCCAGAGAAAGTTAGTGAATCTATACAGCCAAACTCTTATTGAGGATTTTACGATAACGTCATCGTCACACGTGCACAACTGGAAATGTTGCCCTGGTACAAACTCCTCCAGGTGTCATCTCACCTTTGGTTTGTTTGATTGGAAAACTATTTTTTTTTTTGTTTCTTTTGTTTTCTTTATCTCAGTCAGACAAAGAAAACAATAAAACAACGTCAGACTGACAAAATCAACTAAACAATCCCCTCCGTCCCTGCACACTCTGCTTCTGGGAAATTAAGAAAAACAAAAATTTCTCCAAGAAAAAAAAACATTTTCCTCTAGGAGTGTATCTGCATGTGTTCTAGGACCTTGCACACAAAGTTTGGTTTTGGATATTAAGGTTTCATTTATGTTTAGTTAAAGCATCAAAATTATTAAATTGTTGCTTTCATCAATATTTTATTGAGAGCCTTCTTTGTGTTTTTTATAATGTTTTTATTCACCTGCTGGTTTTCACAGCCTCACACTGGTTGTCTTAAAAAGCAGTGAGAATGAAACTTATATGACTTTTAGTAATCAGATTAAAGGTGCAATATGTTAGAATCGGCTAACAACTGCTTACTGTAGCTAGTTAGCTCAGTCTGGCTGGTTAGCATGCTAATGTACACTGAAGCTTTAAATGACGAGACGTTGCTTTGTTACCTGACGAGACTGTTCTTGTCGTCGGGGTCGGACGCGCTGACGGAGCCGATGATGGTGTTCCTGGCGGCGTCCTCTTTCACCTCCATGACGTAGCTGGCGCGCTCGAACACCGGCGGCTCGTCCACGTCCTCCACGACGATCTTGACGGTGGCCTCGTCCCTGAAGGGCCCCACGGAGAAGAAGCGGGGGTTGATGTGGGCGTTCTCCACCTGAACGCGGAGGCTGTACTGACGCTTCCTCTCGAAGTCCAGCGGCTGCGGAAAACAAAAACAGAAAAGAAGACAGACGTGTGAGATCTTTAACGTCCTGTAACTTTGTGTTGTTTTGTTTCCTCCCTGGTCCTGTTTTTTCTTTCACGCTTACTTTTAAACAGTCATTTGTATGCAGCCTCACGTTCTGCTGTTGATTTTGCGGCAAACTAATATCCAGAGGCCATCCTGCCATGTTTAATTTCAGGTCAGATTGGGGGATTTTATTCATTAAACTGACAATCTTTTTCCAGAGCATCGTCTAATGAGCGCGTTCGGAGAGGGCTCGGCGTCTTGTTCAAGGACACTAACAAGACTTTTGATGGACACACATGGGCTGCTGCACAGATCAGACCTCTGTCCACTTAACGGCCCCTCCACGTCCTGAATAATGTGACTGATGTGGCATTTTGGTGGAAACTAACATGACAACAACACCGTCGGATTAATGGACAAAAACCTGGCTGCTGTTAAAAAGAGGGAGTCAGGTTTTACTGTACAGAGTTTTATTCTTTACATCTGTTTGTGTTTCTTTAGGCTGTGAAACAAAGACGCGACAACTTCTTGAATGTTTTTTTGGTGTGTTTTTTTTTTTTCCTGATCCCCGACACTCTCTATGAAACAATCAATCAAAGTCGTCTCTGTGTGTGCGCGGGGTGACATCTGTTCATTTGTGCTTGTGTTTTTTTGGTTAAATGAAGAGATCATTGCATCAGATCGGCGCTCAAGCAACAGAGGAAACACAGTTTGGAGCGCAACGCTGCGAAACATTTATTATTTTACTCTAAGGACGCATCAAGGTTGTACACATTTTCTACATTTGCATCTGCGAGCGAGGCTGATCAGTAAAAAAGACTCAAAAGAGCTTCAACGTGGGAAAATAAAATAATATGATGACTGGTATTCTGCTGAAGGACACATCTGTTGAGCACTTCTACGTTTGTATTTTAGTTCACTGAATAATTCATTGGACAGATTACTGTAAGAAAACTTTTTTCTACAGAATAAGACACTTGTCCTCGAGCTGATGCAGCACATGTGTTCAAAAGTTAAGAAACCACGCACACAGCGCACGACGTGTTAAATCTAAAAGGAGAAAAATGGAAATAATGACCCCCCTGAAGATATAACTACCTCTACTTTCCTTGCCAGGAAATACATGTAAATGCAGGTAATTTAATGTATATTTATGCTCGACCTTTTCTGTCAATGCGCCGGCTTTCATTCTTACCCATTTGTCAACTTAAAAGCAGGCAGCTTTGTTATTTTTTTAATGTATGATCCCTTATTATCCCGCATCTACCGTACACCACTCTTACATCCTGTAATTTATGGTTCTGGGCTCGCTGATTAGTAGACCCGATTCCTGCAAGATTGCCAGTGTTTTTCTGTCGTCGTGCATTTAAGCGCAGGCCGGTGGTATGCTTCTGCTTTTATGTTTCCTTTCTCTGAACTTTAAGGTATCCCCCTATTGATGGAAATAATTGGGGAGCGGTGCATTTTAATGAACGTGCGGCCGGCCGCCGAGCAGGAGCAGCTGGATCAGAGCGAGCAAACCCCCTCGCAGGGCTTGCCTACTGTACATATGAAAGGACGCCGGGGTCCGTGATCGCTGGAAACAGCCAATGAAAGCTTGAAAAATCCACATGGAACGAGCCGTTTTTCTGAAAGCCATGAATAATAACATAATATGAGTCAGTGATTTTCGCCGCTTCTTGTTAAGGCAGGGTGGGGAACCAGCTCGTCAATGGAGGGAATGTGTTGCTTTGAAGGACCGGTACAAGCAGAGATGGGACGCACTCCTACTTGACAAGCCCATTTAATTAGTAAGTTCAGAATTAGGGCACGTTCACTCCCCCCCCCGACACACACACACACACACACACACACACACACACACACACACACACACACCCTCTGCCTTGTTCACCACATCCACAGCACATCCACTACAGCACCGCAGCGGCTACAAAAGGCAATTATGTCATCCTCCACTTAATGATGGCATGATGGAAGCGATCGATCGCAGGCTGCAGAGAGGGGCCGCTTGATAAGGCAACTGCCAGATTCTGTTGAATACATCAGAAACACACCGCAGCACACCGCTGAACGCCGCGATCCATACTGAGCATCAATATTTCTGCTTTGGTCTCAGCTGAGAGGAAGGATGAATCCCGCTCTTAACACATGTACTGGGAGTGTGGGCAGGAGTAAGTTGGAAACTAATAAACTCTACTGTCCATCTCCTGCCTGTCAGAGGATATGGAAATGAAAAAAGTTTCTCTGGTGTAATTGAGTGCAGTTCATTGTGTTGTGTTTTATTTTTTGTGCTTGCACGCAGTCAAAGCTTCTCGAACACTAATAAAACCGAGATGAAACTGAAACTGTGTGATATTTCTTACATTTAGTCACATTAATAATGGTAGTGTGGTGACATTGTTATCAGGTAATATTACTTACGCATTCTTTTAATTTATTAATCCTAAAGATTTTCACGATCCCCATTTTTGAAGCTATAAAACAAAAATTCTGCCTGGATCATCTTTCTACAGTGCCATGCAAAAAGTATTCAGCCGCCTTGAACTTTTCCACATTTTGTCACATTTAAACCACAAATGTAAATGTATTTTATTGGGATTTTATGTGATGGACCAACACAAAGTGGTGCATAATTGTGAAGTGGAAGGAAAATGATACATGGTTTTGCATTTTGTTTTTACAAATAAAAAACAGAGAAGTGTGGTGTGCAAAAGTATTCACCCCCCTGAGTCAATACGCTGTGGAACCACCTTTCACTGCAATGACAGCTGCAGGTCTTTTGGGGGTAAGTCTCTACCAGCGATGCACATGGAGAGACTGAAATATTTGCCCATTCTTCCTTGATAAATAGCTCAAGCTTAGTCTGATTGGATGGAGAGTGTCTGTGAACAGCTATTTTCAAGTCTTGCCATTCTAACACATGTATGTGCTTTGATCTAAACCTTTCCATTGTGGCTCTGGCTGTATGTTAACGGTCGTTGTCCTGCTGGAAGTCTTTTGCAGACTCTTACAGGTTTTCTTCCTGTATTTGGCTCCATCCATCTTCCCATCAACTCAGACCAGCTTCCCTGTCCCTGCTGAAGAAAAGCATCCCCACAGCATGATGCTGCCACCACCATGCTTCACCGTGGGGATGGTGTGTTCAGGGTCATGTGCAGTGTTAGTTTTCTGCCACACATACTGTTTTGCATTTAGGCCAAAAATGTCAATTTGGGTCTCATCTGACCAGAGCACCTTCCTCCACATGTTTGTTGTGCCCCCACATGGCTTGTGTCAAACTGCATGGCTTTGTTTCAACAATGGCTCTCTTCTTGCCACTCTTTTTTTATTTTATTTAAGGGTATCAAAGTGAAGGGGGATGAATACTCTTGCACACCACACTTTTCTGTTTTATATTTGTAAAAAAAAAATTAAAAAAATAAAACCATTTATCATTTTCCTTCCACTTCACAATTACGCACCACTTTGTGTTGGTCTATCACATAAAATCCCAATAAAATACATTTACATTTGTGGTTAAAACGTGACAAAATGTGGAAAAGTTCAAAGGGGGGTGAATACTTTTGCAAGGCACTGTATGTTTCTTCTTTTTTTAATCAATCTTTGAAAACATGCAAATGTTTTATTCCAGAGAACGGATTTTTTTTTTTGCGTTTGAAACCGAGTGAAAATAAAAAAAAATCGGGAGAAAGACAAAAACACTTATTTTTCTTCGTGTGTGCAGAGAGAAATCAAAACTCCCCTGACAGAAAACATGAATGCTTTTTGTCCTGTTCAGAACACGAGGCAGTGCACTTCAGCCTCCTGTGGTCAGAACGAGTACCACAAAACAAACACTTTAACAAAATAAGCCTCTTACTCCTACTGGAACTGAATTTTTCTTAAATTCTTCGGTTTCAAACATGAAAAACAGATTTCACCTAAAAATCTTTTTCATCACCTGAAAAACTCACTCACAGACAAAATATTTGTTTTCCTCCTAAAAAAAAGCTTTTTCCTGAATTGTGTTTACGCTGAGTTTCACTACATGAAATTTAAACGTTAGATGTATTAATAGATCTCCTTTGCATGTGTGAAAGTGGTACTAAATGGGGAAACAATCTGATAGGATAATCATCTACAGATTTTTTTTTCTAAAAATTCAGATTTTCTTTTTCTCCTGAAAAAAATAAATTGCTCAGTTTCAGTAAAAAAAAATAAAATTAACCTCAAACATCTTTTTTATCACCTGAAACTCACTCACTCGCAGACACAATATAGTTTGTTCCTCCAAAAAACAACTTTTTTCCTCCTAGAATAAATATTTTTTGTCCTAGAAAAAAAAACTTTTTTTCTCCTAGAAAAAATATTTTTTTGTCCTGAATTGTGTTTTCGCTCAGTTCTCCTTACAAAGCAATTTCTCCTTGAAAAAACTTCGCTCCTAGAAAATGTTCTCCTCCAAGAAAAAAAAAAATTACCTTCAAGAAAAAAAAATAAACATTTTTTTTTCTCCATTTTCGAAACCACTTTGTTACACAAATCAAAAAGCTTTATACTTCCTAAAACAAAAAAAAAAATATCTCCTGAATTGTTATTTTGCCCAGTTTCACAAGTGAAATTATATTTTCGGTTCGTTTTTAAACATGAAAAACTCAAACTTTTTTTTTTTTTGAGAGATAAAGGTTTTTGTTTCAAGACAAAATAAAATCTCTTCAAACTAGTTTTTTTTTAGGTCTCTGGTTCTCTCCTGTTTTTTTCACTCAGTATCACACATTCTTTTTGTCCTAAAAATTGTTTTGTCTGGTTTCTAAAGATTTCCCTTCTGCTGAAAGGGAGGGAAAAGGTTATTTTTCTTTTAGGAGATAAAAAAAAAGCTTATTTTAGGAGAAAAAAAAACATGTTTTTCTCTCTTTCCCCACCTGGTTTCAAAAGCACAAAAAACAAAGATACTTTGGTTTAACTTGAGATCACTGATTTTCAGCACAATTCCCAGTTTCAGTGCATTGATGTCTTTATAAACAATATAGAGTCTACTGTGAAACTGTAAAATATCTTGCCACCATTACAAATCTGTATCACTATTGCCTGATAACCATATTAGAGGGTTCATGGGAAAAAATGTCTGTATATCGGCCGAAATCATATGTTTTTACTCCCTAAAATCGGTATCAGCATCGGCCCTAAAAATGAAATATCAGCCGGGCTCCAATGAACACAAGTTGGAGGTTTATACCAACTGTACAAATAGCCGTATAGAGTATTTATCTATCCTACATAAATAAATACTCTATATGGCTATTTGTACAAATATTATAGATGGGTGATCTCATTTATAGTGGTGGGGTCCGCCATTCTGGTCCTGGATTCAAAATGCTTTCAACCACACAAGATCCAAGGAAACGTGTGCTGCTGCTGCTGCTGCTGCAAAACAGTGGGTGGCTTTTATTGTGAACCAGTCAAACACATCTGTCACCGCGGTTAGCGCTGACTCTGATCGTTCATCAAAAACATGGTAATTTTCTGGATTTTTTTTGACAGCGGATCAGTTCTCGATATCGCAGGATAACGAGAGAGAGAAGGCGCCGGCACTGCGAGACGTTAGGTGACGAGCTGGAGGCGACAGCTCTTCAGCGAGGTAACCGACTCCACTGTACTCTGCTTTTTGGCTGTTTTGTCGAACTCTTCCGATGCCGCGTGCATGAAATCGGGTTGTGTTTGCTAATGACACGATGTGTAATGTGCAAGGATTGACTGGCTTCTTCACGACCCCATGGGTTCATTTGGCTGAGCTGCACACAGACGCACTGGTTTGCTTTGTCTGTTGTATTTCCGACAGACTAGCTGCACTTGGAGTGTTTGCTGTAGCATTACACTGCAATTGCTGCAACCACCAGTAACTACTGGTGACATCAAATCACCCAGGACTAAAATCTTAAGGATCTTTACTTTAATGTCTTATCTTTGTTTCATGTAGCGCGGGCTGTTACGCAGCCTGTGAAGACAGCTGTATTGATTCAAATAGAAGCGTATCTGTTCTTTCAGACAGGCGTGAGACAAATGACTGAACATCACATGTGAAACGTCTCTGAAGGCCCCAATATGCTCGACCAATCAGAGGGTTAGTGCAGCCTGACAGGCGAGGTCCAGGGAGAGAAAAAAGGAACAAAGCGCTCATTGTTGCTCATGAAGCTCACAGCTGTAATAGCTGCAAATAATGAGCATATCAATGTTTTTATCACGAGGGCTCTATTCAGTCGTAAACAAACTGAAACTGTTAAAATGGAGGGTGACAAATTGCATTCTGAAAAGAGAGGGAGAAAGCACCCTCGCTCACACGACCTCATCACACCCCTCGTCCATCACTGACCTTCCTCAGCACGATGACGCCGTCCTGCGTGCTCCTGTTGGTGGTGATGTCAAACATGCCGGGGCCGTCGCTCCCGATGATCCTGTAGTCCATCTCCGCGTTCTCGCCGATGTCGGCGTCCATGGCGCGGATCACTCCCACCGTCCCTCCGAGCTCAACGGACTCGGGCACTCTGAACTCGTAGAGGGCTGCGAAGAGAGAATTTTCAGCGTTGTGATTTGGTGGCTGCAGGAAACGTTGAATCAGAGCAACGTTGTGAGACAATTCTTTACTTCATGAACGTAATGTAACGGAGGAGGAGAACCAGAACCAGAACACTCTGCTGAGTGCTGAGTTCAGTCAGAGGTTGATACAATATGGTAATCTGGCTTTTTGGGGAGAATAAACACAAACTGTCCTGCGTTCAAACTCGCGCAAGTAACACAAGTTGAAATTTGTTTTACTGGAGATGAACAAACATTTAAACATCCACCATCAAATCTACCAATAGACAAATGTTGACGGATGTTTTTAAGCTTTATTCAAGTCATTTTACGTCCTGTTTGTTCACAGGCGGGGTCACGTTTTTCAGTTTTATTCACCTTACTTTGTAGTCTTGTTGACTGAATTCCTTCCATTCTCTTTGACTCTCTCCCAGAAGTTAAAGTAACACATGTGAGGCGACTGACTGAAAAGCGTCGTCCTCTTGGATTTCTTCGGTTTAAACATTGTTGGAAACATTGGGGATATTGTACGCTGCCTACACAAATCCACAACATATTTTAAGTCTTTCTAGTTGTTTTTTTAGACATTTTCTTTGAGGAGTGTTACATATTGTATCCAAGAAGCCCTGAAATTCACCCCAAAGATTAACCTACAAACGGCACATAAGACAGACCAGAGAAAAAAGAATCAACACCACTTCTGACACCCGATCGAGTGTCACAACCCAAGTAGCCTTTTTTTATGACCCTGTTAGTGGAAAAAGAGAGCGCGAGCGAGCGAGCGAGTGAGTCAGGCGGCACGAACACAGGACTCAGAGAGAGGAGTGAGTCAGAGCCAATCAGAGAGCCGGGGGAGGGAGAGTGTGTGAAAGGGAGAGGGCGAGTGGGAGATTTAGTGCTGCAACATTTGTAGATCAGCGTGTGCAGCACACATTTCTTATGCAGTAAAACATATTTCCAAAAACAGACATTCGGGCCTTTTAGCAGAAGTCGCTACGAGCGGTATCCCGAGTTTAGGATGTGACATAAATTCTGGACCAATTTGCTCAACATAAATTAATTGCTTCTTCTTTTTTTTATTTTTTATTTTTATTCTGTAAGATGATTTCCTGGTTCGAGGCGGACAAATTGATGGCTGCCTGTCGGCGGTGGCGGCGGGCCCAGCTGCATCTCGTATGCTTAAATAAATAGCCGGACTGCAGCAGGGGAGCGGGCGTGATATACACACAGCCTGCGGAGACAAACAGCACTGACACACTAATAAAACATGCTGACAGTGTTTTGGCAACGCCTGAGTCGGCAGGTCCCCGTGACGCTGACACTCGCCGCCACACACAAACACACACACGTGCGCACGCACACACACCGGAAAAGGACGTGCGACGCGAAGGTTTCCCTGGGCTAACAGGTATTTAGCATTGGGTGGAAAAGAAGAGGCATCACTCCAGCAGACAACAATGATATCGCTTCCTGACACTCTACCTCCTCTGGGTGTCCCATTACAATATCTCTTCCTCTTCCTCCCCCTCTTTCAATCTTCCCCTCTGTCTGTCTCACCCCTCCCTCCCTCCATCACAGGCCTGTCTTTCTGTCGCCCGCATCACTCTCCCTCTTTCTTCCCTCTATCTTCCCCTGCTGTCACCTCCTCCATCCCCGTGGTATCCATCTCCCTCCGTCCCCCTCTCGCTGCTCATTCATTGGCGGAGGAAGGCTGGGATGACAGCATCTGTCTCACCCCCCTCCTCCCTCCCCGAGCTCGGTGGTGGGAGGAGGGAGTGATAAATGTGGGGACGGCGGGAGATCTGCGGTCGCGTGCCTTACTGTTTCGCCCACTGTACAGTCGGCGCTCGCTGTTAGTGAGGGGGAAACACGACGACACCAGTAATCTGTCAGTCTGATCTGCCTGCCTTCGCCGTTTGCCAGATGCATGAGAGGAAGTGAGACGGGGCGGGAGGAGGGAAGGAGGGGAGGAGGGAGGGGGAAGAGGGGTGAGAGAAGAAAAGGGAGACAACGTGTGAGACTGAAAGTGAGTAGGAAGGGAGAAGAAAGGAAGGATTGATGATTGATGAGCGGGAGGGTAACAAAAAGAAGTATAAAGTGCACCAAGGACAGTTGGAGCACTAAATTGAGAACATTGGTTTTTATGGAGTAAAAAGGGAGGAAAAAGAAAGGACTTAATAGCGGGAGAGAGACAAAGAGAGCGGAAGAGTGGGGGAGATAAAGCTCAGCGAATGTACTCTGTTCATTTAATAGGGATTACAGGGCTGATCTGATGCACTTTGCAGGACCCTTCGCTCTGTCATATGGCTCTATATTTAATTATTCGCTGCCTTTAAGAGGCCCGCCTCAGTCGCACAAAAACCCAGAGCTCCCTGCAATAATCCAAATTCATTTTGATACTGACACCAGATGGGGGGCTGCCTGCCTGGCACCGGCTCACACTGACAAGTGGTTTTCCATGAGGACTGGTCACTGTGTGTGTGTGTGTGTGTGTGTGTGTGTGACTCACTCTTGGTGAAGCGTGGCGGGTTGTCGTTGACATCAGAGAGGGTGATGCTGACCGTCGTGGTTCCCGAGAGTCCGCCCATCTGTCCGGCCATGTCTTTAGCCTGGATCACGACCTGGTAGTTCTCTTTGACTTCCCGGTCCATGCCGGGCAGGGCGGTCTTGATCAGGCCTGATGGAGGAACACACAGTTTTTTTTATCTCGAGAGGAAAAATCTGTGTGATCAAGTGCTTTTACACAGTTGCACACAATCTGCTGACTCATATCTATGTTTGTTTTATTTATACAGCCCAATATCATTAATCTACAGAAGCCCTTAACGGTCACGTGTTGAACATATATTTTATATATTTAAGTTATTCAACAGTTGATGTTTCAGCCGTAAATTCTCTTCTTTCAGAATTCAAAATGTTTAAATTTGATGCTCTTCTTTGTCACGTAAGACAGACCACTGATTATCTTTGTGTTGTGACCCGATGGTCTGACAAAAAGAAAATGTTTCGCTATTTTATGACTTTCTTATAAAGAAAAAAAGATCATCGAAGACTGATTAATAACTGGAGAAACGTTCATGCAAACATTTTTGGAGGGTTTTCAATCTCACTGGTGAGAATCTGGATGGGAAGCCGACCTCGCCGAGAAGTGCGCCACAAAACTCAAAAGTTGAACCACTTGTGTTTATCATTTGCTCGACTCTGATGCATCAGCAGGAGCTCATTTGTTCCCTTTTTCATTCTTCACTTTCTGTGGAGCTGAAAGCGTTTTTCTGAGCTGTGCTCAGCTCAAGAGGACCTCGTGACCTCGTTGACCCGTCGAGCTGCGTCAACAGTGTCCTTCTCAAGCAGCAAATACGACTGTTGGGTCCGTCAGAAAATCAGAAGAGGTGTTAAAGAAATAAAGCACATCTTTTCATAGTTAGTTGCGAAAGTCATGCTCTCCGTCAAACATAATGTCTGGGGAACATTTACCGATGAAGAATAATTGGCAACTAGTTTGACACTTGACTCATAAAGTCATTTTTCATGCAAAGATGACCCAAAATGGCTTGTTAAGGCTTCGTAGCTGTGAATATTCGCTGTTTTTCTCTGTGTTATGCATCGTAATAATGCATATCTTTAGATTTTTAGACTGACGAGCTGCAAAACAAGACACTGGCGGCTCACCTCAGACTCTGAAGAACTGAAATCAACATTTTTTTCCCGACTAAATGATAAACTAGTTCATCGAGACAATAATCAGAAGATGAAAAATTAACATTTAACTATCAACATGCAACTATCATCTGCACAGCAGCAACTAAAGCTGCACAATAAGATGTTTAAAATCTTTGAGGCGAACTAACAATAAGCAAAAACTGCTTCATAAACAGTGGGACTAACAATAAACTCAACATTGATTCTTGGTACTTTGACAAAATACTAAAACGATGTGCTTTCTGATAAATAATCAACAATAACATAGATAAAATGACTCAGAGGGTGAAGAAAAGCATGACAACAAGTCTGAGAAATTCAAACTAAAGAAGCTGTTTACAGGTGGCAGGGTCCGCCACATATAAACAAAGATAAGCAGTATGAAACTATGTCGTCCTTTAAGGTCTGTCTGTTTATTCAGTCGTGAAAACAAAGAGAGTTTGTTTATGTAGTTTGTTTCGGCAGAATAAAATCAGTCCGATATCCAAATTCCACGAGCAGATTTAGTCTCACATCATAATAACGATGTATATGGACGTACCGCCCACCTCTAGCATGAACAGAGCCAATTAATAGTCTATAAGTCTTTCGTTTTTAATAATTAAAAGTCTGGTCGACCTTCCTAAAATCAACCTGCCGTCTGCCATAAAAATAATGAACCGTTTCCACAGGTGGGAGCGTACATATATCCAACGATCACTGTGCCCACCTGAGATATCTCTAAAAATAACCCGTGTGCATCAGCTGTATTGAATTAATGATATTTCATTTTTCTTTTTTTTTTTGTTTTAGATTTATGATTCTACAGGCCGGAGAATTAAACCCACTAAGAACATTTTATTACAGAAAAGGTCAGCGGTCTCGCTCGGTGAGCTCAGCGAGGCACGGAGCTCCACGACCACCCAGGAGAACATTTTTTTTGGTCTGTTTTCTTTACGATTTAAACGGCCAAAGTGCACCAAAGGGCCCAAAATAAAACCCCCCCACAGCACGTTCCTTTCATTTCTGATGCACTGGCCGTCATTTATCTCCTCTTTGGAATTCACCCTGTGTTAATGTTCAGCCCTTTCAAGTGCCATGCAGTTGCTTACTTCTGCGTTAGATCTCCAGTTTGGAGTCAGGACAGAGACGGAGCGAAAGCGGTAATTGGCAGCGTACTCAAAAAAGGTGCGCGCTCCGTCTACCCATCAGAGACGGCTTCTTAAATCTCGTCTGCTATTAAACAGTTTGAGGCATCGTGAAAAAACAGCATGTGGATGGAGAGAGAGAGAGGGAGAGAGAGAGGGAGAGACGTCACTCCAGTGGGAGAACAGAGATGAAACAAAAATACATTTCACCCTAAATACACTGCCTTGACAAACTTCATCACCCTCAGACTGAATAGATGATTCATTGCATATCAAACAATGATGAGGAGGGAGAGCGGCTGACGCGGCGCATCGCTCTGGCCTACGCCGCTCAAAAGGCCCTCCGACTTGCTCTTTTCTTCTCCCTCTTATACATAACGCTGCAGAAAAAAGAGCCACAATGCGACTTCTTCCTGACAGCGTTGGAGCTCATCTGACGGACAACACGGCGCTAAGAGAGCAGCGATCGTTGCAGGAAAGGAAGCGAACATACTCCACCGCCGCCTCGCAGCAGCCTCTCTCTCGCTCTGTATCTCCGTCTACCTTTGTTACCCGCTAAATGACTACAATGCATCCACACAGGAGGAGCAGAGCAGGAACAAATCCTGCTTATAATGTGATGTCCAGGCATGTCTTTGTGTAAGAGGGGATGTCAGCTTACATACCACATGTGGGATAAACCATATTACTGTTAATCCCTCCGCTAATCTGCAAATGGCTTCTTTTTTTTTTGTCGTTTCTCTTTTGTTTAAGCTAAAAAAAAGACACGAGCGGGATGTGTTCCAAAGCGCACATTAATGATTAAAAACTAGCAAAGCGGGTAGATTTTTTATTTTTTTTAGGGGCGGCTGGTGATTTGCCACTCTGTCTGCTGTAAATCCTCCCCACGCCTGTCAACCGGCGAGAGGAGAGGAGGCAGACATGTTGGTATTTCTGGTTCTGGTTTAAAGCATTCCATGAGTTCTTCTCTGACGAATTGTTTTTAATTTTCTCTCCCGGCGATAACCCGTCTTGCCTCCTCTGTTTCAGCTCCAGTTGCGTCTCCTACGACGTCCACCTCCGTTCGGCTGAGGGTTACGTATGTAGGTGGAGAGAGCGCCGGCACCAGAGGAGGAGAGCGAGGGGTTGTGTACGTTAGTCAGAGAGCAGCGTCCTTCATGGCTGCAGAGCATGCTGGTCAACTGAGGCTAAACTGTGTAGGGAGATGTTATCATTTATTTACCGTACGGGTGCCAGATTTCAGCACAAAACCAAACAGAAGCCCTTCGTCTTGTGATTCTGAAGGACAAACATGTGGATGATCTCGTTTGATGTTTTAGATACATTTCTGCAATCAAATTTCATCACAGAGGTCTCAAGGTCCAAGGTCTCTTTATCAGATCCTCCTGTTGTGCAGACAGTAGATTCAGTTTAAAGAAAGACACGACGGCGATGCAGACGATATACTGCAAAAAAGACAATAAGATTATTTTAACTTGATTCCAATGAAAATCCTTTTTATTCTTAATGAGATCAAGCAGAGCTCGTTTCCTTGAGATCCTGGAAGAATATGGGGAAAGTCGATTTCTTTAAAGATTGCTATTTTTCTACTTCTTTTAAGAAACCAAGGTTTTTGAGGCTCTTTCTCAAAGTGGTTTTCTTTTGCAATGTGCACATCTGTGAAAAGCCCCCAAAAGTTCCCCGTCTTCATGAATGCAGAGCCACACTCTTTTTGTGGCTTTTAAAAAGTGTGGCAAAGGGTTATATTGAAATTGTTGGACTTCACAGAAACATGTTGAAATGTTTCTCTAATGGACATCGTGTAGTTTTGTACCAGAAGTGAATAAACAAGCTGTTCTCAGAGGGAAATAAGGTCCCCAGGACTGGAAAAGTTGGCAGGGTCCGCCAAGTATAAACAGAGAAGTATTAAACTGTGTTGTCCTGTAAAAGTCAGTTTGTTCATTCAGTCCTGAAAACAAATTTATTTATAAGATAATTTATTCTGCTAAGGCAGAAAATAAATCAGGAAATCTTGAAAATACTAAAATGTATTCCCCAAAAATTACAGATTGCACCTTTATTAGAAGCCTTTTGTTCTTCGGACGGGAGATTCAGTTAAAAACAGAGACATTACGGCAATGCAGATGATACGCTGCAAAAGAGAAAATACGGTTATTTTAACTTGATCTCAATGAAAATCAATTTGTTTTAATCACTTCATGAGATCAGCTCGTTTCCGCCAGATTCAGTAAGTCCTTGACAAAACGTTGTGTTACTGTGGCGGCAGATTTTTTTCTGCTTCTTTTGAGAAACTAAGGTTTCTGAGGACTCTTCAGGTTTTGGCGGACTTAAAAATGGAGATTTTCTTGCCATGGGCTCATCTATGAAAAGCCCCCACAGATCCAATTTTCATGAATGTGATCACGCGCCGGCTTTTTAAAAAGTGTGTGAAGAGAAACTTCTTGAAACTGGCTGATTTCAGGGAACAAGTTGAAGGGTTCTCGCAGCACTGACAGACGGAGCTTCTGCTGCAGTTAAACTTGGAGGCGGTAATACGAAGTGCGTCAACAATAGAGGATCTCTGTGTGGGTTTTACATGTGACGGATTACTGACCGGTCTCTGGGTCCACGGAGAAGTACGGCTGCCCCTCCAGGATGCTGTACACCACCCTGGCGCTGTTCCCGTACGTGGCGTCGTCGGCGTCTGTGGCTGTCACCTGAATTACCGAGGTGCCTGGGGGGGGAAGAAGATTCATGACAATGATTTAGATCAACTCTTCAATACTGCTGAAAATTGCCTGCTGGATAATTGGCTGAGCTGATGCACCTTCTGATGAGGTGTCGGCTCCTCTTCTAATCACGCTCGTGCAGAATGCAACCAATCATTTCTGTCCTTTTGCATTATCCCAACCAATCTTTATCCCTCGGCCACTTATACCCCTACACGTGATTGATTTCCGCAGGTGATCGATACGTCCTAATGTAAAGTATATCTCTCTAAGCAAACATGCAGCACCGATACCGGCTCTGTTGCAAACCCCAAGAAGCCTATTAGTGTATCCACAGATCTGTGAGTGTCTAAGAAGCCAAATATCTGATAGGAGGCGAACAACTGTGATCCATTTTCTCTTCCAGAGAGGCTGAAGCCCTGTTTCAGTAGAACAAAGGGAAACAGTTAGCCAAGTGCTACCTCCCAAATGGCGCCTTGCGGGGCCAAGTGTTGCCTCATTACATGCAGGAGAAAATTAATTGAGTAGAAATATTTAATGGCAAAGTGGTATAAATATAGAATTGTGCAATACAATGTGATAACGACCCCATGAAACTTCTCTAATTTGATGTCAGTTCTGATCTGTAACAGGCGCGGGGGAAAGTTCCCCCTCCTGTAAGAAAAATCGATGCGATTCTTATGGATGTTGTTGGGGAAAGAAAAAAAATTGGGGGGAACCAAGAAAGCAGAGAGAGAAAGACCACGGCTGTCTGATTTGGTGTAAGTGACAGTTCGGGAAGATTCCTGAGCAAGTTCAGCGAACCTTGATCGCTAATACCTTTAACTAGGGAATTAGACTCAAAGAGGCTTTTCTGACATGGCGGCTTTTTAGAAAAATATCACTGATCCACATCAGCCATCTCATCGTCGACTGTAAGCTTTTGAAAGAAACAGAATTTTCTGACAAACAGGTCAGGAATAATCGCAGTTTTCTGTGCAGGAGGACTAAATTACCCCGACTGTAATCATTCAGTTGTCAAAGACAGGCGGCGTCAACGTCGTCCCTGACTGAGAGTCCGAGAGCAGAATGTCAGAGCCGTGAGACCATAATAAAACTCAAAGTATATGTCACATTTAAAGGGGCAGTGTCTCGACGCAGCCACTCGTGAACACATGCTCTGCCAAGCGGTGACATCACACCTCGGTTGTTGCCATGGGCACCCGTGCTGCCCTTAGATAAGTGCCGGCCTCTCTCTTGGGGTTGCTGAACCAAGTGACAACTCTGTCACATGTCTGGGCTGCAAGACCGATGTCCCTCAGTCCCCGAAGCATCGCGGCGGCAGCAGCAGCAGGAGAAAAGGGCGTTCACTCCATGTTTTCATGCCAGTATTGATTAGAAGCCTTTTTATATTGTATATCTATATTCATGAGGCCGGCATGTACTTTTTAGACTAAGAGCCGGAGCCAAAGTGCACGGAGAATTAAAGTTTAATTTGGTGCCGAAACCACAAGAAGAAATGATAATGCGAAACCAGTGAATGGCGCTCAGAAACTGCCACTGCAAAAGTGGAATCCGCAATTATTCACTGTGATGACACAGCTGACAATGCTGGTAATTAAATTAAATACTGTTTTAATAAGATACAATGCTGTATTTAAAAGATTATCTGCACCAGTGCTGTAACCGTCACAGAGACGCTTTACCTTGTTTATTCTCGGCTCATAAAACAGCTCCTAGTCCCTCAATTAATTAGTCGGGGCCCTCTTTGTTGAGTCTGCATCATTATTATGATTGATAAAGTCCCATTGATCCGGCAGGACTGGCATTTTATAACGTCTTTATCCCATCTGAATCATGAGCCTTTTAATCCAGCTGCTCATACACACAGACACACACCTTAATTTGTGTAAACACGCAATTATCGCCTGTTTCATGATCAATACATGGACTTTTTACACACTGCATGTGCTCGTCTCTGCCTGCTGTACAGCCAAAAAACTAGAATAAGTTATAATGTATTGATTTACTGTTGTCGTGTCATTATTATTTATGTGTTTGCCGCCCTGTTTTTGGTTTATGCAGTGTATTATTATCTGCGGGATGGGGGGAAGGGTTGCGTGGTTACACGGATCTAGGCCGTCAGGATGGAGGGATTAATGTAATCACTCTTAATGATTTGTGAGCTCTGTTTGTGACATCACGCTCTGTACACAGTGAAAAAATAAGAGTAAGAATGTTGTAAAACTAAGCAACATTTTGGTGAACAAATGAGGAGACTTGAACGAGAAGTAACGGCAACACAAACCGTTGAAAATGTTTGGAAAATAATTAAAATCAAAGACTATTTTCAAGGTCGACATCTGAACTTTTTCCAGAGCTTTCAGCCACATCTCACCAGTTCCTGCTAATGAACTGTAAGCAAGTAAGCGGACCCTCGAGTGTGAATGTAAAAAAACAAAAAAGCAAGCTTAAATGAAATAAAACCAAAAAAATTATCCAAGGAACACAATGCAGGGAAATAAAAAGGCAGGAATCCGAGAGCAAAACTAAACAGTAGAATCCAGGATGACACGCGGAACAGAAGCGACAAATGCAGGTGAGACACGAGGAGCAACACAGTAACAACAGGCTTAAATGCACCGGGGAGGACACACTAATGCAGGTGACATGAAGGCGAGCAGAAGAGGCAGGAAACCGCACAGACAGGAAGTGTAAAACAGAAGATTACACACGAGGATTAAACCTACAAAATAAAAGGAAATGGAAAAAGGAAATATCTGGACTGAAACCCCTGACAGTGACACTGAGTCAGGGCTGTTTTGACAGAAAATGTTCCAAGGTCAAATCTGAATCCTGTGTACGGACGTTTGATGCAGTAAATTGTTCTTCCCCTGTTGGATATCACATAAAATAACCCCAAAACACCTTAACGTCACTCAGAATTATTCATTTCGATGAAAATACTGTCATCATGATTCCACGTCTCTCAGGTCTGTAGTGTACTTCAACATGTGCAGGAGGAACTTACCGATGTCAGACATTTCAGGCACTCGGGCCGTGTAGACGTCCTTGGTGAACCGCGGCTCGTTGTCGTTGATGTCGTGGATCTTGATGATGAACTCGGACTGGCCCTCCAGCGCCTCGTTGGTGAAGCGGTTGATGGCCTTGGCGTGGAGGATGTAGTAGGCCTTCTCCTCCCTGTCCAGCCTCTTGGTGGCGTGGATGTCGCCCGACTTCTCGTCTATCTTGAAGAGGGACCCCGCGCCCTCACCGGTGAGGACGTACCTCACGCTCCCGTCGCCTCGATCGCCATCCGAGTGAAGCTGCGGAGAGAAAAGACCAGAAAACATGATAATGCTGATCCCTGCAGCAGCAAAACAACACTTTCAAACAGCAGTTTGTGGCATTTTCATTTTAATAAATTTCCACTTTGCAGCTCTCTGTTGCTAATTGTTATAGCACAACAGTGATTCAAACTCGGGTTTATGAAAGCTTTCACATTTGCTTAATTTGCTCTTATGAACACCGAGTGTCAGCTAGCTCTTTCCAGGGAAATATCTCCCATTAGCATGAGCAGAAATAGCCACGGTGAAGAGAAAAACTTCATCTGCATAAAGTTTAGGAAAAAAGGGAAACATCACAGCGCTGGCTGCAGAGTGTGATTGACAGGTGATCTCTAAAGAAGTGCGGAGCTAAAAAACACCTCCCAGCGATGAGCACTTTGTACCAGAGATGTCAACGAAATCAAATTTCAAAGCAGAATCACAGTTTTCCACTTTAGTATTTCTGATGCACTGAGCACATATCAGTGATTTGACCATCCTGGGCCTTGGCAAAGAAACTCTGACAGCTTTGATAAGTGCCTTTGGTGTTATTTAACAGATTCATATCATCTTTAGTAAACTGTCATCGCGTTATGACGGTACACATCCGTGGCTTCACCTCGTCCCTGTGAAATTCACATCCTGCCAAGAAGAAAAACACACAGCCAGAGCGTTTAGATTCTGTATTTGCTGCTACTGTTACATACAGGTTGTCACCGTGCTTTTGTACCGCCGGGCCACGGTGGCACTTTCACAGCGCTGTAAAACAGAATGCCAGCGGGTCGAAGTCGGCGAGGTACCAGCGTGAGTGCGCACATGTCCGCCGCCTGCCAATCCTTGATGGATCAGCAACATGACCAACATGCCAGAGGACCACCGGAGTCCACTTGTCTGCGGAGCTTCTCATTATTATTTGCTCTGCCTCTCTATCTCCTGTTTAATTTTTTTTCTGCATGAACAGCAGCTTAGCATGCGCTGACATTTTAATTCCACCGCCAAATCCCCCCCAACATATTTATCTCAGAGAACTCATCAAAAGCTTGTCCAGTCATTTCCCCTCCCACTGCGTCCCTGCCTACTTCCCTTTCTCCTCTTTAATAACCAAGGACATGGTCATAATTGCGGGGGGAGGCAAAGGGCAAAAGGAAGTGAACGTGTTTGCAAAGTACAAACCGAGGTCATCTGCATGTTTACCCCCGTTAAGTGGATGCCGGGACTTAATTCTGAGGTCTGTTATTGACACCTTGTTAACTCAAGTGAGCCGCCACGTTTGATTCTGACAGTTCGGAGTGCATATTTTTCCCTCTGAGCGCGAGTTGTTGTGTCTACAGGCGCTCTTGGCTCTGCCGGTGGACAGACTGAGGGGGGATATTGTGCTTTTGCAGCTAGGTCACGTGGGAGCACATTGCAAAGTCTCCCTTCTCATCATATATTAAAAAGCTTTTCATCCCAGGTGCTCGGAAGCTTTACTAATTCATGCTGTTTTATCAGGGCGAAGCTGGCACATTGCGAGACGAACAGCTTTGTGGATTAGCATCTTTAACACTATTTTGTTCGCCTGCTTGAATGCTGGTAAAAATGACTGTTTTCATTCCTTTCTCTGTCTGTCTCACCAAGCCAGTGGAGTGTGTTGCAGAATTTTTGCATCTTCGGATTAGGATCTGCAGTGGAGCACTGTTTCATTAACCCGCCTGAATTCTGGTCAAAACAACCCTTGTTTTTTTTTTTTTTTTGTCCTTATTCTTTCTGTCTAACCAAGCCAGGAGAACATCCTGCAGAAATTTTATTTGTTTTTCTGTGTTCTGCTTTACAGTATGTGCTTCCAAACAGAGACTCAGTTGGCTGAAAACAATCCACTTCAACATTATTATCTTTCTCCCGCTGTTATAGCTGCAATGTCCTTTTCTATGATTGTCTATCAAGCTGCCTATCTCTGCCGGCATGACAATTCAGTTAATAACCGTTGAGTCCTCTCCTTTCAGCTGTGATGTGAGATAGACAGTGTGACATATGCTGTGTCGACTGTCATTTCTATGGAAACAGAGAGATCTTGCGGTTCTGAAGAGTTACTCCTCGCCCCCTGAAGGATATTACAAGGTAGCCCAGAGTATCGAACTCTAGGACCTGCTGCAGTGACCCTGTCCCTCCCAGTTGCCCACCTTGCTGGTGAGGAGAATTTACTGCTGCCCTTCTACTCAAATTAAGAGGGGCGAGAAAAAAAACCAACCTCTCCTGGAAATCAATGTGGCAGCCCAACGTGCATTCACAATGGCCCTTTGATCAATTTATATCGAAAATACAATTAAACTGTCACAGGGGGGGAAAAGAAAGCCACATGTGCAGTCAGTATGGTCACCAAGAAGCTCTGGCACATCAATAGCTAGCCCTTTCTCCTCTACCCTCCTACGGTACCAAATCGTAAAAAAAACAACGCAGGGAGCATGACGCTATACCCATTAACACCGGGGCTTCTGGGACACTGCAAAAATCTCCATTTTATCCAGTCATTGTGGCTCTAATGGAGGCCTAAAATCATTATTTTCTTGAAGGATAAGTTTGACATTTTGGGAAATGTGCTTGTAAGCCTTCTCGCAAAGAGTTCAACTGGAGGATCAATACCATATGCTGTATATCCATTAAATGTGAGGGTATAGGGAGACCTGTCTCCTCCTGAACATCCTGAAACATCTTTACAGAGACCTGTCTCCTCCACAACATCCAGAAACATCTTTACAGAGACCTGTCTCCTACTGAACATCCTAAACATCTTTACAGAGACCTGTCACCTCCTGAACATCCTGAAACATCTTTACAGAGACCTGTCTCCTCCTGAACATCCTGAAACATCTTTACAGAGACCTGTCTCCTCCTGAACATCCTGAAACATCTTTACAGAGACCTGTCTCCTCAACAACATCCTGAAACACCTTTATAGAGACCTGTCTCCTACTGAACATCCTAAACATCTTTACAGAGACCTGTCTCCTCAACAACATCCTGAAACACCTTTATAGAGACCTGTCTCCTACTGAACATCCTGAAACATCTTTACAGAGACCTGTCTCCACCTGAACATCCTGAAACATCTTTACAGAGACCTGTCTCCTCCTGAACATCCAGAAACATCTTTACAGAGACCTGTCTCCTACTGAACATCCTTAAACATCTTTACAGAGACCTGTCTCCTACTGAACATCCTAAACATCTTTACAGAGACCTGTCTTCTCCTGAACATCCTGAAACATCTTTACAGAGACCTGTCTCCACCTGAACATCCTGAAACATCTTTACAGAGACCTGTCTCCACCACAACATCCAGAAACATCTTTACAGAGACCTGTCTCCTACTGAACATCCTAAACATCTTTACAGAGACCTGTCTCCTCCTGAACATCCTTAAACATCTTTACAGAGACCTGTCTCCACCACAACATCCAGAAACATCTTTACAGAGACCTGTCTCCTACTGAACATCCTAAACATCTTTACAGAGACCTGTCACCTCCTGAACATCCTTAAACATCTTTACAGAGACCTGTCACCTCCTGAACATCCTTAAACATCTTTACAGAGACCTGTCTCCTCCTGAACATCCTGAAACATCTTTACAGAGACCTGTCTCCTCCTGAACATCCTGAAACATCTTTACAGAGACCTGTCTCCTCAACAACATCCTGAAACACCTTTATAGAGACCTGTCTCCTACTGAACATCCTGAAACATCTTTACAGAGACCTGTCTCCACCTGAACATCCTGAAACATCTTTACAGAGATCTGTCTCCTCCTGAACATCCAGAAACATCTTTACAGAGACCTGTCTCCTACTGAACATCCTTAAACATCTTTACAGAGACCTGTCTCCTACTGAACATCCTAAACATCTTTACAGAGACCTGTCTTCTCCTGAACATCCTGAAACATCTTTACAGAGACCTGTCTCCACCTGAACATCCTGAAACATCTTTACAGAGACCTGTCTCCTACTGAACATCCAGAAACATCTTTACAGAGACCTGTCTCCTACTGAACATCCAGAAACATCTTTACAGAGACCTGTCTCCACCACAACATCCAGAAACATCTTTACAGAGACCTGTCCTCTTCTGAACATCCTTAAACATCTTTACAGAGACCTGTCTCCTCCACAACATCCTAAACATCTTTACAGGGACCTGTCTCCTACTGAACATCCTGAAACATCTTTACATAGACCTGTCTCCTCCTGAACATCACATTATCATCACTATCTTGTTGCTGCTTACTACATATAATCGACGCAAAAAGGTGTAAAATAACTGTACATATGTTTAGGTAGCATGGAGGAGTTTATAAATGTTCCTTTTGTTTTGCAAATCTGTGTCACATTGAGACAAATAAATTACCTTGAAGCTTAATTCTTCCTTTGAAAGAAGTGAAAACAGTCAGTCTATGATTTAAAACTGTCTGCCACAGAAATGAACTTGTTTTCATTATTTTCTAAAGATGAGTCTCTTCATCTTGAATGAAAAAAGATCAAGTCGCTGCACTCAAATCAAGGAAAACGAAACTTGATTTTAAAGAATACTTGAAACAACCTGATTTGCATTGAAAACAGGTAAAATATTCACAAAAAGTAATGCTTGAAGGACTAAAGACAGACATGAGCACAAGATTTCTTTGCAATGAATCAACTATAAAACAAACTAATGCATTTACTTTAACTATTATATCATCAACATCAGACTATGTATTTTAAAATATTCCACTCAATTAGCCGCCTCGGCTCAGTGATATCATAATATTTCCAATGGTTGGCATTTTTTCCACTGTAGAAGATATTTAGTCCCATTCCTACATGCTTCATCTTCTCGTCTGAAGTGGGCTGAGAAGTGAAGTGGTACTCATCAGACATCTGTGCGTGAGAACTTACAAGCGAGCCGTCTTTGTTTGTGAAATTAATCAGCTTCAAGTGCAGCAAATGTTAGTGCAGACTCGATCTGGCCGCCATTTGTGCTTCACTCGAGTTAGGCCAAAAAGATGGCACTGGGAAGTGGGCTGCTTAGGGCAATTAGCCAGTTAGCCTTTAAGGCCTTGTGTCCTGGCCTGTCGAGAACTGGCTGCCTTCTCTGTAGCCAGATGGTAGCCTCAGACTGTGCACAAAAATAGCCTATCAAATGTCTGTTGATGTGTAAACTTGAGATATGTGGTCAGAGCTGCAGAGACTTAAAGGTGAAATGTCAGTTAACATATATTTCTCTCTTGTGGACATCTGACATCTTTTAATTTTGTGTCCCATATTTCATTTTCAGCACATTATCCTTCAGCAACAGATAATCCTCAACAGTTTGTATTTACTCTGCTGCAGGGCTGTAGCTGCACAAAGGTCCTGTCCTCTGTGTCGTTCTTTACAAAAAACATAGTTGTTTTGATTGTACAATCACACACAAACTATACAGTGTTTTTTTTAAGCTGATTCTGGTATTTATTTTAGACTTAAATGTCTTTTTATTACATAGCTTTTGTCTTTTTAGTCGTGTTTTGTTTTTTAAAACTGCTCTGTTGAAAGACTATTTGAACATCTTTCCAGTACAATTTGACATTTTTCAAGGATTTTCTAAACCTACATTATCCTTCTGGGTTTTTTTTTACATACAGGCAGCTTGAAATATTAAATGTTCACAGGAAGAATTTTGCTGTTTTTTGAAGACATTACATTTAAGAATTACTGTTTGTTTAGACTTTTGGTGTAAATGGTAATAAAAGGTCAATATATGGTGAATAAATAATAAAAGTTACATTAAATGACACTGAATTAATAGTTATTCTGCTGTTATCAAACAATGAAATGCTTTAGAAGCCATATAATAACAATAAATGGCCTCTCTAAAGCATTTAATTGCTTGCTAACTGTAAAATAACTATTAACTACAGTTTTATTCATTAATGAGGGTTTTTATGAAGCCTTACCGAAAAAAATCTTTTATTTAGTTATTTGTTTCTGTAAAAAACACATTTTCTTCTAAAAAAAAACAGGCAAATGAATGGAGCAAATTAAACTAAATTACAGATTAAAGATAAGGCTATCAATTGCACACTGGAATGGAATCCCGTGAGCGCACACGTCCGCCAAGGTCCAACGGTTGCCGTCTATTCAACAAACCCTAATCCAATTTAAAACTCCATAGTCCTGTGTCACTTAAAACTTTTAACCACCCATAGCTGCAAATCAAGAAAATCATCAACTTTATCATCCTCTGACCAAGATTCATGTAGTAGTTTTTAAACTTTAGCCTCATGACCTCAGTAAACCTTCGCTGCTCTGCTGTCATATCTACTTGCCCCCCATTTTATTAAAATTTGGCTAACAAACTACTTGATTACAGAGAAAGAGCCTGAATGTGTGATGATAGAGAATCAATTAATCTCACCCTGACAAAACCAGCGGGTGCTGAAACAGTAGTAGGCAGGCGATAGCACGGAGAACAACCGAGGTGCCGCTGTAACGTCGGCGTATCTCGCTAAGACATCGCTTCGTCCCGCCACGTTGTCAAGACAGATGTTTGCCAGGCCTCGTCGCTGCGTGACCTCATCACACCCTTTCCACCGCTGCGGAGGAGACGAGCGTAATTGAAGTCGCCCCCCTCCCCGCGCACAAGCGGGAACTTATCGCCTAATCAACAAACACTGCCAATGTGTGCTCCAGGTCCCGCTGGAGACCGCGGGGGTTTGGCATGGCGCGGGTACAGCCAGGCCTGTGCCATATTGCAAACTCCTTGCCTCTTTGCCAAGGTGAGCAGCTGGTAATGAGGGAGCATGAACAGGGAGCAGAATTCACCCCAACCCACCCCACCCCACAAACAAACACACAAATCCCTGCACCTTTCCACTCGGCTGCCATAAGACGCTCGAGTCCTTCCCCCAGGTCGCCTCAGCCGCTGAGTCACACAGGGCTGGGAAGCATATTATGTCTGTGTTCGTTCGCCTTTTTTCTCTCCTCTGATTTTCAGCCCATTACTGGAGGCCAGCGTTTGCAGGAGTGTGTGTGTGTGTGTATGTGTGTGTGTGTGTTTGTTCACATACAGAGAACATTGCTTACTTGCGAGGGACTACGTTGAGGAGTCTACCCACCAGGCCCAGAACCACTGGGGCCTATCAGGGGCTGTAAATACTTTATGAGATATGATAGTACAGCACAAACACTCCTAAACCACAGGCCATTAACCATTTTCAGTGGATATGTGCCCTTTGGTAAAGTAAGAAATAATGAAATAAACAAACATTCTCTTCCCCCGGTGACAGCCCGGGCCCTGCGAGGCCTGTATGCAGCTCGCCTGCTAATGAGAGGCAGTGTACAATTCCCCTCCTGCAGGAAGGGGAAAAAAAATAAAAAATCATTGGCCAATACAGCAAGATTAGCAAGATTAGCAGCCAACCAGCTCCCCGACAAGACGCTGCCAGAGTCTGCTCATCTCGATCGCTTCTGTTAATTCCTTCCTCTTCCAACTGCTTTTGTTACGCTTGTTCAGGAAAGATTAAAGTTTCATTTGTTCACACTTCACAACTCGATACAGCCATCGCAAAAAAATAAAAAATAAATAAATAAAGAAGAGAGAAAAAAAAAAGCGGTGGGGAGATGGAGTTTACCAAATAACTGGAGACGAGATGTTGTAATTCAAGTGCAGTTTCATCATTCTATCTTTTACTGTGTGTCAAGAGCGGCTCCCTTGTTTATAATAACCTGCCATTGTGTTACTTCCAATTCGCTTTTTCACAGCAAACAAAAGTGGTTTTGTTCCGTGCTGTGTTCTCCGGTTTGCCGTGATGTCACTTGCAATGACAAAAAGCTTTTCCTTTTGTGTCTCTGGCATTTTTTTCCTCCTCCCTTCGTAACCAGCGTGACTGCGAGACTACGGCCTCCACCTGAGGATACAGGATGCAGATGGTCGTACTCAACGATTCAACTCCAAAAAAAAAAAAAAAAAAAAAAGCTATTCATTCCTTTTTAGGGCGGCTCGTTCATCCCTTGTACTTTATCTGGCAATTAACAAACAGTAATTGCAATCAGATAAGATCTACATGCCGCAATCCTATGCGACTTACTGGCTAGTGAGCTGACAATGAGGAAAAAGGCGCCCAGCTGCATGTGCTCAGGGGAAGGGGGAAGAAAACAAGCGCTCAGAGTCATGATTAAGTGTGGCGCTCAAAGGTTGATCCCTTAATGGCGTCTTCAGGAGACGGGCTCTTAGGCCGCAGCCTTTGGCTCTTTAAGTGTATACCACACTCAGATAATCCATTCTTCTTTTGCTATTAGTCCTTTTACAAGCTGAAAGGACGAGTGGCACATCAATCAGCACTCTCTGAAGACAAAGTGGTTTGATCATGCTCAGTGCTCACTTTTGATCTTCATTCACTCTGAGTGTGGTTTTTTTTTTTTTGTCCTTTTCAACTTTTTTCCCTCGTATTTGCTCGCCTCACGCCATGGCGAGCGTTGTAATCCTTTTAGACCGGGGCTGAAAGTCAACCCTCACTCGAGGAGGACGTATGTTGCTGAATCTCATTTGGTTGGATGACTCTATCCTCGGCAGACACACGATAGGAATGCAAAGCACTGGCTCCATTCAACTCCTCGCACAAAACAGCCTTTCTTCCTTCCTCAGCCGTCCTGACCTTGCGACGATGCTTCACAATCTCCTCAATTACAGTAGGTTGGGAGAGGAGAGTGATATCTTGACTTCCGCTCCGCTGCATGTAAAGCAAGCATTATTCGGCCCCGTCTTTCTCGTAACGTCGCCCAATGTTATCTGGGTCGACACTGTGTTTTCATTTTGTTGAACAAATAATACCTTGAGGAAGTCATATTGTACCGCAGGGCAGGACGGCCGCTTTAGGACGGCTTGATGTGAGCGGAATGGACATGTTGCAGGCGGCCGTGCGGCTGACAGTGAGCGCAAAACACATCGGACAGTCGACGGCAAACAAAGCCTGAGGACGGACGGAACGGACGGCCGATACATGAGCATTAGCCGATCGGAGTATCACGTCACGTCTACTATCCCGTGACGGGGATGATTCTCGTATTCCCAGAGACAGAATGATGCTCTCACACACAGGATGTTATTTATTCTGAAGCCTCTAATTAAGAGCGGATCTCTTCCTTTGAGTGTAGAGAGGCTGCAGAGGATAATTATCCAGAAGAAAGCCATTATGCAACTGAGGAAAAAACATTGCAGGTAGTTTTGGCTTCTCCGCCTCTTTAGTGCTATCATAATGACTAAACTTTCCCAAAATAATGTCGTGTCACAAATCTATTTTTCTTAAACATGCAAATACGGCTGGTGAAGTTTGCATTGATTTGGACTGATGGATGGGGAGGATTAAAAAAAAAGAGACACGGCAGAATTCCCTCTTTATAAATATGTATTGACCAGACAGCACATAATGAGGCATTTTTTTTAAATGGACCAAAATAGCAACTTTTTCAAATGTCGGCGTGTAAAAAGTTCAAGTTGTGTTGTGTCGGCGGCGTAGTCGCAGAGGAACAAACAAACGATAGAGATTGAGGAAAAAGGCTCAGAATAAGCGAGAGAGAGTCGATAAGAAGAGGCCAAGGGCAGTTTTCTGTTAGCTTAAAGTTATAATTTGTTAGATGGAAGATGTTTTTTCTCCGTCTTTATCACTGAAGTGGTCACTGCCGCGGTGTCTTCACTCCTCAGACATCACTTATCTACTTAACAGCGTAGCCAGCATCCCGGGGATTTCTTTCTCTTTGTTAAACGGTGGTGGGTGGCTGTAGCCGCTCGCGCCAACTACCAGAGCGCTGCCTTTAATTCGCTCTGAACAAACTGCCGTCGGAGCGAGAGAGGTTAAATTCTGAGAACGCCTCTCTGAGAGGGCTGAGATGAAAGTGACAATTCACCATTCGGTTTGTACAATATAAATAGAAACATTTCCACCGTTCACAAACACGAATCAACAACATGGGCGTCATCAGGAGTCACTTAAACTAATTGGTTCAAGCGGAGGATATATATATATATATGTGATGTGTTTGATTTATCTCATTATGATACCAAGTTTTAACACCAACTTTTACAATTTCAAGTGTTTTCTATAAACAAGTTGTCAAATGCTGAAGGTTACGTAGCTTCGGTAGCGAATACTCAACGCTCAGCCAGATGTTTCGCCGTTCTTGACTGAAATTAAATTATGACTTAGCGCTGTGACATGTGTCTTTCTGCTTAATTAAATTAGATATATTTTAAGGATTCTGTTGCTCTACCAATGTGTTGTTTCTTACTGTTGTAAAAAAGACATTTTTCAGAAGGTTTTGTTTGTTTTCTGCATGTTTATCATCGCCAGGAGTTTGTTTAAACAAGGTTTTCAACATCCATGATTCAATTTGATCAACACTGGTTTCATGCACTGACAGCTGTTATGTAGTTTTTCAAATCTTCTTTTTAAGATAGGGGTTTATTTTGCAAGTTCGAATAATACTCCCCAAAAAATAAAGGATTTCAGAGCTCAACTAAAAATACCACCCTTGAGTGATTCAACAAAATGAAATTCAACCGAAATTCAGAAATGTGTTGCACATTTTGGATTCTCAAATCCGTCCCGAGTCATGCATCTTCTCAAGCCAATCAATAAAAGATCTCTGGCAGTGTTATCGTTTAAGTACCGTTCACTTCTCCTTAAAGACAATGAAGAAAGTGATGCCACTCGGGGCCGAAGTTGCATTGTGGGTAATGTAGAGTGAAGGTTTGAAAAGCAGTCCAACTGTTCTATCAACTCAACCAGAGATATAAACTTTTTTATACCACACATTCTTGTCCTTTTTTAAAAACCTGTTGCCTCTATTACCCACAATGCAACTTGGTCTCCAAGTGGCATCACAGAAGGCAATTTATCAGATTACATACAGCTTCCTCAGGAGCCACGAAACGCTTTATACCAAACCCTGTAAACCCACTTTAATGTGTGAAATTGGTGAGTTACCCTTTAAATATTGATCGTATTGATATCACCCCTTCACCTGTGTGTGACGTGTGTGTATCACATGTGTGTGTTCATCCCTGCTGTGGATTTGTGGTTCTGTGTGCGTCTGCTGAAGGAACAAACAGAAAGTAAGTTCTGAATCTACCTTTCCGACGTACTGCATGTCCGTCCCGGTGTACTCCTCCAACAAAAAGAACTGGTTCCACATCCACCCACGTTTGGATCGCCTGAGCGGAACTCCATTGGCGTCCTGTCCCGTCAGCCCCGTGGACCCCCTCCGCCCCCCTGTAGTCCTTCGCAGGGCCCTGAGCCCGGACCCTGGAGAGCTGAGGTGGGCCACGACCCACAGCAGCATCAGCACGTACGCTTTCCTTCTATCCATGGCCACACCACCTCCGCCTTCTGTCGTCTCCCCCCCTCAGTGGTCTGTGTCCAGTGGGTTCTGGTCAGAGTATCGGATCAGTCCTCATGCTGTAATCTACTGAAGCGGGAACGGAGCCTCACACTCACATAGGGCGTCGAACAGCACCTGGAACATTTACAGAGAGAAACAGAGTGTCAATACTGGGAGGAGAGGCCGCAATTTGTTACCGCACAGACTCTCGTTGTGTTTCGCAACCAGCATTCGAGACCGACTCAGTCGAGTTCTCGGCTCGTTTGAAGACACAGTACTTAAAATCGAGTCCGGAACGAGTGAAGACCGGCAGCGAGAAGACTGAGAAATACCGAGACTCCTCAAGGTGTCTTTCCAAAAATGTTTTAACAAAATCAATACAGATATAAAATCTATGAAGTGAAATTACAGGCACAAAGTCTGAAATCATATCAAAAAAATGTATAAAAATCAAAATGAGTAAACCAAAAAAAACCAACACTGAAATTAGAAATAGTAAGAGAGTGTTTTGTAATAAAATCAATCGGCCTACTTTTTATGACGCAAAGTTATTTTTCACTCTCAGATCCGTTGCTCATCTTCACACTTTCTTTTCCTGCAGCATCGTCACAGTTCAGACGCTTTTTCTCCACCTCAGGCAGTTTTCCTGCTTTTTCTAAAAGTTTTCCACCTGCTCGGGATGAAAAATCTGAGGCGACCCTTGACATTCAGCAATCATTCCACAAAAAGCCCGCGCCTGAGTGAAAGTGTTGCCAAAATCCAAAACCAAACACACAAGCTTGCAGCGCTCTTGATTTCTCATTTCAAGAAAGTCTGTCTCATTTACAACTTGTGCTGTTTTTACATTTCAGATGTTTTGGCCACAAACTGATTCCCACATTGAAAATGATTATTCAACTAATCAATAAGTTCTTTATCATCTGATTTCATTAAAAGTTTTCTGGATGCAGCATTTTCCTGCTGAATATATACGTTGAAGTTTCTTTTGTTTTGGGAGTTCATGAGACAAAAACAATATATTTGAAGTCGAGATGGATCGATTGATTATCAGGGAAATAGTCAGTATTTTTACAATTATTGGTATTTTTGTGTGTCTGATTGTCAATAAGATCAATTAATTTAAAAATCCAAAGAGTCATACTGGAGTAAAAGTAAAGATATCGTGAAAAAATATTATTTTTGTAAAAGTAAAAGTCACCCTTACAAAAAGTACTTGAGTAAAAGTATCTTATATTATATGTACTTAAGTATTAAAGGTAATTTTAAATGTTGCAGTGTAAGTATAAGTAAAAGTAAATTATACGATATATTTGTAAGTATATACGGAATATAACTGACAGGCCAAATTTTTGTTCAGATATTTGGCATTTTTCTAAATATAAATAGTATAAAAATGCACTGATTTGGCTCTTGGAATCTCCAAAAGCAACTAATAACTAAAGTTACAATAGAGTAGAGAGTAAAAAGTATAACATTCCCAAAAAATGTAGTGGAGTGACAGTAAGAAGTCGCAATACTAGTACAGCACTTGCGTAAATGTACTGAATAAACTGAATAATGTGAATTATGCAAAGTAACTAGTAACTACAAATTGAAATACTCATGTAAGGTACCTGTAGAGTACTTGTGTGAATTGTAGTTTACTGTAATATCAGTAATCAGTTATTAATAATCTGTATCGTCCCTGGAAAAAATAAACAAACGAGTCGATCACTAATTCAAACAAGGTTCTTCTGAGAATGTGAAGCTTTTTTTTTAATGTTTTCTGTCATTTTTATACCAAATAAAAACCCAAAATAATCAATAATGAGAATGATTCTTAACTCAAGCCTCGTGTGAAGGTGGATCTATACGACAGTCAGTGACATGTGAAGGCCCGACACGTTCAGCACCAGATAAAAGCGCTTCTTCAAATCTGTAACCTGCATGTTGATTGACTTCCCTGCTGCCGTCACGTCCACACGAGCCTCCTGATATACATTCATGTGCACACACACACACACACACACACACACACACGCAGGCTGTCAGTCATCTGATTGATGGGCCGGGCTGAGTGCTGCCTAACCTGATAAATATCAGATTAGAAAATATTACACACCAAACGTATGGGCTTACATCTTGTACAAGCAAGTGTGAAGCCACTTTATCGGCATTAAGCCGCCGCTGAATCAACATCTAATAGAGAGCGCGGCTCTGCGTGGAGCGGGCCCGGTTCTATCTTTTCAAACAATCTGCTTCGGCACACTTTGTTATCGGACCCAGCAGAATGCCAATGGGAGACCCTGGGCAATGTCAACCCCAGTTTATTACCTTAAGATCAGTGTAAAGATACTGAACAAAATGACTGTTTGCTAAAAAGAGAGGAGGCCTTGATGTGGGCAGCGGCGTATCTCCGCTCGCCCACCCGTCTCTCAATCATTTTCCTCCCACCCCCATCCCCCCCTTGTGCTCTCGCTTTCTCCGTCCGCTGTCCTCCCGAAGGCCGACGCAGAACGCGCTGGCAAATGTTGGGAAGGAAACGGAACAAGAGGAAACGGTGCAGGACGGGGGTGGCGGAGGAGGAGGAGGAGGAGGTAGGAAGAGAAAGAAGGCCATGTATTCTGCTTTTGTTCTCATTATTCCTCCCCGGCTGGGCGATATCCAGGCCGGCAGTGTTCCGTCGGCTGGGGTTTTGGTAGGAGGGTTATCAGCGGGTCCGCCGGGGGAGCGTCTGTAACGTTCCTCCGTATCGCTCGTTCTCAGAAGGCGGGGTGGAGGGAGCGCTGGGGCGGCGCGAGGAGGGCGCAGTCTAGTCCCAATGTATGGCAGGTCTGGTCGGCTTCCCCCCCCCCGCCTCCCTTTCTCACACAGTGTGTTAGAGAATGAAGAAGCGATGTCTCTGGACGTGAATTAAGTACCCTGACCTGCATGCAGGAGTGGAGCCAGACGGACTGAAGGGGAGTGAAGGAAATGGAGCGAGAGAGGAGGAGTACGGAAAAAAAAAGGTGGCGTGGCAGGTCGAAGGCAGCGCTGCTGCTGTCACAATACCACAAAATTTGTCTAAGTTTCGTATCTGAATAATCTGATACCAGAGGAAAAAAAAAACATCAAGCAATGTCAGAGAACAACCGCTGAGCTTTACACAAACAGATGTCTCGCCACATTGACAGGGACGGCTTTACAGCAAACTTGCCGCAGAGGTTTTGATGTCGGCTGGGTGTCTTTGTTGGCTTCGATAAACAAAATACAGTAGCTGCATATTTCACTTCTGTACCCGTCTGTCGAGCTGTTTGCAGCAAAGACGGATCTGGTTCAAACACATGTAATGGAGAGTTTGATGCAGTTGTGCATTTTCAGCTGTTTTGCTCTTTGTTCAACCATCTCATGAAGACAGTTTGACGATCTTGTTTACTTTAACTACCACTGGCCCAAACAGGAGAGCGCTGAGGGCACCGACACCAAAACCATGCAAAGACCCTCGACGACTTTGAACTCTTCTTATTATTATTGTTGTTGTCTAACGGCAGAAAAATGTTAGCTAACTAGCAAGAAAAATAAACTTTAGCTCTTTTATGTAGCAGTTTTCAAAACAGCTCCCAAAACGCTTTGAACAAGAAAGAAGAAGAGAGCGAGAGAGAGAATGACAGAAAAAAAAAGCCCAAACGATGTATAAAGTCATAAAAGGTAAAAAGAAAATAATCTAGTAGCATGCTAGCTCATTCACTAGCAAGTTAGCACACTGGCTTGTATGTATATGTTATTTTGAGGGCTGCAAGTAATGATTTTTTGGCTTGTTTTGTCTGACCAACATTAAGAATCCAAAGATATTCTGTTAATGGTCACAAAAAAGAGCCTTACTTCACAGAGCCTTCTTCACATACCTGGTGAAAACAGAATCTAACTGCAGAAAACTGTGAGCTAACTAGCAAGAAAAGTAAACTTTAGCTCTTTTATAAAGCAGTTTTTAGAACAACTCCCGAAACACTTTGAACAAGAAGGAAGAAGAGAGCGAGAAAGAATCACAGAAAAAAGCCAAAACACCATACAGTTATAAAAGAAACAACATGGCCTTCACAAACCTGGTGAACAGCGGCCCAACTGCCCAAACACTGTTAGCCAACTGGCAGTAAAAGCTAACTTTACCTGTTGTAGTTATGTAGCAGTTTACAAAGCTGTAGCTCCAAAATGCTAACAAAGGAAGAAAAGAGAGGGGACAAAAGAAACAAACCAAACAGTATAACATTATAAAAGACTCACAGAAAAGAGAGATGACACACAACAACATGGCCTTCACATACCTGGTAAAAAGCAGTCTAACTGCCGAACACTGTTACTGTTAGCTAACTGGCAAGAAAGCTATCTGTTGCTAAATAGCAGTTTACAAAACTGTAGCTCTAACATACTAACAAAGAAAGACAAGAGAGAGGATAAAAGAAACAGACCAACCAGTATAAAGTTATAGAAGACACAAAGAAAAGAGGGAAGACACACAACAACACACAACATGGCCTCCACATACCTCTTGAAAAGCGGTCTAACTGCCGAGCACTGCTAGCCAACTGGCAAGAAAGCTAACTTTATCTGTTGTAGCTATGTAGCAGTTTACAAAACTGTAGCTCTAACATACTAACAAAGAAAGACAAGAGAGAGGATAAAAGAAACAGACCAACCAGTATAAAGTTATAAAAGACACAAAGAAAAGAGAGAAGACACACAACAACACACAACATGGCCTCCACATACCTGTTGAAAAGCGGTCTAACTGCCGAGCACTGCTAGCCAACTGGCAAGAAAGCTAACTTTATCTGTTGTAGCTATGTAGCAGTTTACAAAGCTGTAGCTCCAAAATGATAATAAAGGAAGAAAAGAGAGAGATAAAAGAAACAGGCCAACTATTATAAAGTCATGAGAGACACAAAGAAAAGAGACAAAACACACAACATGGCCTCCACATACCTGGTGAAAAGCGGTCTAACTGCCCAAACACTGTTAGCCAACTGCCAAGAGAGCTAACTGTTGTGGCTAAATAGCAGTTTACAAAACTGTAGATGCTAGCTAGTTGACTTGCTAGCTAGCAAACTGACTTGATTTTTTATATTTAAAAGGAAGCAACTTGTGTTTTTTTTTGTGTGTGTGTCCAGAACTCAAAGGCATTCAGTTTATAATCATTAAAAACAACGCCTCACTTTGACAGTTTACAGTTATCTAGTAGCATGCTAGCTTGTTCACTAGCTAGCTAGCACACATTTGTATTTTGTGTTGGCCTACATTAGTTTGTGGACTGCAAATTATGATTTTCTGACCTAAAGAAATGTATAAATGTTGTATTATGAAGAAAATATTAAGGTTTATCCAGTAGCATGTTAGCTTGTTCGTTCTGGTTTGTATTTTGTGTAAATTAGCTGACTTTGAGGGTTTCTCTGACTCATTTATCTCCAACCAATGTTCCAGAACCCAACTTTATTCACTTTATAATTACAAGACAGAGAAAACCTGTTAATCGTTGCTGTAGAGAAAGCTGCAAAATAGCCTAATTGTCAGTTTGCTGTCACCAAATTAGATATAATTGGTTGAGTGTGGCAGGAGGAATCCAAACAGAGTTTGTTTTCTTTACGTCAACTGTGCCCAGATCAACACAAGGGCATTTGTGATTACATTGATTAACTTTGGAGCCTACTAACCCCGCCCCTGTATGATCAAACGCCAATAATATATTGATCACGACCGACAACTGTTCAGGTCGCTGCCCATTGCTGCCTCCAAACCAGACGCCATCAAACCGTCTGGATTTGACGTGGGGGGGGAAGCAGCTTTTCCAGAACACACCTGCTTTAAAAAAAGTTTTTTTGATCTCTGATTTAGTTACCGTGACAAGACTAGGGGGCAAATGGGGGAGAGAGAGAGAGAGAGGGAGAGAGAGAGGGGAGGTGAAGGAGAGGTAGAAACGTCCTGTCAGAGCAGCGTCAGCAGTCAGGCTGGGAGACTGGCCCATCCATTACGCTACCTGTCTTCCAAAGGCAGCCAAGGCATGCCCTGCTTTCCCCTTATGAGGCAAATTGAGAGCCGTCGAAGCTGAGGGGGTTAGGTCCCCTCTTTCTCTTTTCCCTCATGCGTTGCAGTTTATAGCACCAACCCCCACCCTCACCCTCTAACTGGCATCCACCCTCCCTCCACACTCCCTCCCTCCCTCCCTTGCCTGCTTTGCTTGCATAGGCCGGAGCTGATATGCATTATCGCTGGGCTTTTTCGCTGAAAGCCAGTCACTTTGCATGTGTCCTCTGCCTGGCTCAGCATGAGAGAGAGAGAGAGAGAAAAAAAAGAAAAAGACTCCCCGGGTCAACAGTGCGTGTGCTGATGGAGGCAGGTGAAAGTGAGATGGACTGTCAGCCTTCTTAATAACGCCCGTGGAGAAACGGTCTCTCAGACCGCCGCTCTCTCTACTTGCTTCCGATCCAAATTTTGCGAGATGACTGGATGGTTTTCGCCCTGCTTCCCTCTCTCTATCTAGCATTTATTTTTTTATTTTTTATTTCCCTCCCCCCTAACTCCCAGCGCACTCGACTTTATGAATTTACTTAATTGATGCTGGTGAGGAGCATGTGGGACTTTGAGCTATTGATTTGCTGTAGGCTTCGGCGTAGTTGGAAATACCAGTCGGTCTCTGGGGTGGACTCATGAAGCTTTCTACCTCCAGTCCCCTAGCACTGGGAAGTCGGCCTTTCCAATAGATTTCTTCATAATGTCACCGTGGAAAGCTAATGCTTCCACTGTATGGAGGGCTCCGACGTCCCCAAGGAGCACTCGCCCCCTTGACCACATTTGTCATACCCTGGAAGCCATATTGTACAGCTCCCTGCCCTGATAATTCTCTTGACAAGGGACCACGACCAGGAGTAAGTCAGCTAAAGCTTTATTTTGCCATGTCAAAAAATGTCACAGCGGGTTAAGAATGCTATGGTGCCGCATGTAGCCCAGTGGCGAGGACAAAATGCCTGCCTCTTTACATTTGTGCCGTACTGGAGTGAAGCACGCAGGACGACGGAAGGAAGACTCGAGGGCGGTTTCTGGTTTGCTCACAACTTGGATCTTATTTCTTGGTTCTGGCCTTTTGCTTCTATTGGCACCCAGTTAATTACTCAGATTACTAATGATGATAATGTGGCAACACCGCTGAGAGGGAAGTCTGATAGGTCAAGAAGCGAAGAGCAGCCAGTCAGTTTTGACTGCACTGAGCTGGAAGAGAAAAGCGGTTCCAACACAGCTTACAGCCTGCTTTAAATCTGCTGTAGTCTCTGGCACACACCTTACATTTCAGCGCACTCCCTTCGAAAAAACGTATGCTTCTTGCGAGGTAGTTCGATTCCCGAGATCACGCAGTCATGTGCGCTCACAAATCCATCTTGCAAGGCTTCAACCTACACCTTCGTGGCTGAAGGAGCCTGTTCACATCAGAGATATCAGTTTGACTGTGAAACCCACCCGGATTTATGATTGTTGTGTCATTGCGACCATCGGTGGCTGTAGTGATTATTACATCTGCAAAGGAGGACGTGAGGAGATGGAGGATGGGTGGTCGCTGTTGGTGTCCGGTGTGAACCAAGAAGTCAACAGCGACTTCTTTTAACTCACTAATGCGGTCAAGTTGTGTCACATACACAACATAATGTAAGTTTCCTGAGTTAACCCAAATCCTGACCCCCCAAACCACAAGGTTTTCCTGGAAACTTAGCCGAACTGTGGCAGCAGAGCCCTTGTTTTTGTGGGAATGAACAACATTTGTCATCTTGAAAGAGACTTGACGATGGACGTTAGGTAGACCCTAACCACAACCCGTGGGCTCCTCAAGAGGTTAGCGTAGCTGCTATAGCATCAGTTATATCAGAACTGGAGGGTTTATTTAATTGAAAGAAGAGCAAAGAACGGCGCTGAAGAGTTTTCCTCGATGGAAAATATGTTCTTTTTTTTTTTTCCAACTAGCCTTGCTGGTGGTATCACTCGTCTACTGTCGATCTGGTTGGTTGATGGTTCATCTGGTCACTGTGACCGCAACGTAATGTAAGTTTCTTGAGTTAACCCAAACCCTGACCCCCTAAACCACAAGGTTTTCCTGGAAACTTAGCCGAACTGTGGCAGCAGACCCTTTGCTGTTGTGGGAACAAACAATATTTGCTGTCTTGAACGACACTTGACAATGGACGTTAGATGGACCCTAACCCTAACCACAACCTGTGGGCTCCTCAAGAGGTTAGCGTAGCTGCTATGGCATCAGTTATATTGATTACTGAAGGGTTTTCTTTATGGTTAATATGTTCTTGCTCTTCTGATGCCTGATTTCAGTCAGAGTTTTGTTTACCAGTTAGCCGTTCTGGTGGTAGCACTCTCCAACCGTCGATCTGATTGGCTGATGGTTCGCCCGGTCACCGTCAACCGAGCGTTTCCTGACACTGCCATCTCTTTTCCGCTAAGTTTCTAGCAGCCGAGCCAGCTTCTCTCTCCGCTGTCCGACTCCAGTTTACCGACGTGACAACTGCTCCCAGATCTCAAAAAAGTAACTCGCAACGTTTCCGACAAAAATCGATGAACTGAAAGCCAAAAACTAAAAAAAACACAAGTTGTTTTAAAACCTTTTTTTAAAGAAACAAAACTGTGTAACCATGACAGGGGAAACAATGATTGTGTTCTTGTTCTCGCAGCCGTCCTCCTTGAACACCAGTCTCTGAAAAAACAAAAAAAACAGGAAGCCACAGGTCTCGTCTTTCCCTGTTCGCTTTCTCTGGGAGCACCGTCGTCATAATGAAGGTGTGTAATAGAACATGACACCATAATTATATTCTCCCAGTTAAGAGGCAGTGTTTACAGCAAGCACAAGGCTGCCTTTATTTTCTCTCCTTCTCACTCTCGTTGGCTTTGTCTCGCTGTCTCGCGCCCGCCACCGTCTTTCGCTTCGTATCATGTGCCATTTAATTGCATTAAAAAAAAAAAAAAATGCTTGATGAAAAAATGAAAAAAAAAATAAATTGCTTTAAATTGCCTGTCACAGATTTGTGTGGAGTTCGTCCCGCGGAGCAACAACGCGTCTCGTTGTGCATTGTGTTTTGCGGTTTAAGCAAGATTAATGCGTCTGCTGCCAATTTTTTTTTTTTTTTTCGAATTTCTACGCTCAAAGAATTGCCTGGGATAACATTTTGCATCGGAACAATTAGCTATTAAATGTATCTATTGGTTTTATCGAACACGTGGACCGCGAGGATAGAGACGGGGACACGGGCGAGTCGCACAAATGCATTCGTCAATACATATTGGATCTGGCCTCGGCTAATGGCCTTTCAGCTGCACATGTGCTGATACACACAACGTGGCCTGGATGGCATTTTAGCCTAATCTACAACGGGGGCCTACGCCTCTTCTTCTTCTTCGTACCTTCTTCTACCTCTCCCCACCTTCTCTTACTGTTTTTTCCTCCCCCCACCACCCCTAACGAGGGATATGAGCGACACGGCAAAGCACCCTATCGCGCCCGTTGAGCCGGAGACTTCCACAGCAACCCAGGAAAGAGCCCCGGGGGTGCAATTAAAAGTGAGAGAGGAGAATGTCAGACAGGGCGACGAGCGAGGGGAGACGAGGGAGGGAGGGAGGGTGAGGCGATGGGGGTAGAGGAGGCAGGTTGGGCACCGGTGCCACAGGTAACACGGCGGTGTTACAATCCACAGAGGAGGCCCTTAAAGGCTGCTAATGTGCGGAGGTGTCAGCTGCAGGTTGTTCCGCCATCGCTGCCTCTGTTTCGGCCTCCTCCTCTTCCTCGTCGAGGGGAGAAATCTACAGCGTGAATCGGGAATCCGGTGTGTTCGACCCAAATCCGGGTCCATTTGTCTTATCGCCCATGTGGGTTAGTGGCTCACAACCGAGCTCCCACTGGCAAATAATCCAAAAAAAACCAAAAACTAGGTGGCTTGGATGAACTTTCGCTCTCCTGATTGGAACAAAAAAACAAACAAACCGTGTGTCTCGTGTCCTTGCAAGCAAAATGGACACAGATGCGACCAAACAAAAAGACAGAAGAAAAAAAGAATCCCTCCGAGCCCTGTCAATATATATTGATCTTTTGTTTAGCTGAGAAACAGCGTCTAGACACACCGTCGCATTGTCTTGAAAATAACTTCACCCCCGCTCCAATCTGACATACAGACGCCGCACGCCTCACAGATTAAGGCGAGGAAATTGATCACTAAAAGGAGATTTCAGACAGATGACGGCGGCGCGGAGGGGAAGGGCAAAAAAAAAAAATTAAAAAAAAATCATCATCATAAAATAAACAGCTGAAAATCCCTCCAGTCAAATTGGAATGCAAAGCTGAAAGGAAATTTCTTGACTGGATGTCTGAATGTCAGCGCCGGAGCGCTCCAGTCGAAAATTAGGATTCAACCTACAACACTGGAACAGCACCAAGTCCTCCTCTCTGCTTCTAAATAGCACATTAAGTTTCAGGCCAAGACCTGCTACCAACACTTTCACTCTTAACAAGACAGTACAGGTGAACGTGGGTAAACATTTTGACTAATAGATATCGCTGTTAAACCTTAATTACATTAAGACTATACATGTTTTCTGATATTGTATGCAAATAAGGCATCATCTAATTTAAAAAATGCAGAAATTAAGCCCAAAATAAACTTTTTGTACAAATGAGAATTGTAGATTTCACTTTGCATCACTCCATCGGTCAGACATACTGTCAAAAGCCATAAAAAAGTGAATTTCTGCCATGTTTTTAAGCATAAAATGCTCTACAAATCAGGCTGTGAATGATATATGAACACACTCTTCTGTGAAAGACCTTCGGATTATAGATGGGAATAAAACTGGGAAGTTTGCTGCTTCTTGCCTCTACTGAAGTAAAGATTTGTGACTCAGAGTCTTAAAAAAAAAAAAAGTCCTTTAAAGATACGTAGTGTGAAATTCAGAAACAGTGAATAGGGTGAAAATTTTAACTTATAGATATCATGATGGAACTTCCAAAGTTCTTAACTTCGATTGAGACAATTACTTTTTGGATTACAAGTTTTCTTCAGTTTCATGTTTAAATATGCAAATGAGGCATTATATAGTTAAAAAAAAGCAGAAATCTGAACGTTGGATAAAGGCAGGCTCCTCATTTCATGTCTTTATGTCACTCTATAAATCTGAAAACACTGTCAATAGATATAAAATCGTATATTCTCAACATGTTAGATCAAAGTCTAAAGGTTTTTATGGAGAGAAATGTCTTTTTTATCAGCCCACGAATCAGAAAACACAGTCAACAGCAAAGAAAAAATATATTTTTGCCATGTTTTTAGGAATAAATGAAATATAAATGGGGGTTATCAGTGATATATGGACAAACTCCTCTGTAGGAACCTTCAGAATATAGATAGAAAGAAAACTTTGTGTGTGTTTATGGTTTAATTAAGTGCCAATGAATGGACATTTCATGTTTACATGTACGAATGAGGCATTATCCAGTTAAACATGCTAGTTTTCTGTCATTTCAAGGACAAGAATCTTTTATTTTCTTGACATATTAGAATCAACAGAAATCTGAATTAAATATATGTATATAAAAATGTCTTTTGGGGCCATTTTCTTTATACTAGTTTCAAGAGAAGACGTGTCATGGAAGCATTAGTGCCGTCTCGCCTCGGAGGAAGTTATTGGATCTGCAAACGACTGGAAGCGCAGACATAAAGAAGGCTTTTGGTACGAGACCTTTATGTCGACTGATGTGTTTGATCAACGTCCTGATGGTACATGACAGCCATGTGAGACTCTGCCTTTGACTGAATGACAGTAATCCAAACAAATTAGCTCATACGAACCCCCACCCCCGCCCCAATCTGAGGCGGAGGGGGTGTGTCCCCCACAGCATTCATCCCAGCGAGCCGCTCCAGAGCTCACTGCAAACACATTACCTTGCCTCGCTGCCCAAATGCATACCAAATAACCCATATAAATCATACAATCTGGGCCAAGTCAATGAGAGCCCCCCTCCTCTATTCTCCCTGTTTTCTGGTTATTTCCACCGTGCCATCATTCAGCCGAGGCCGCATCACTCAGTCCGAAAAGCTCTCACAACCGTCGCCGCCGCCGCCGTCGGAGTGGCCCAGTTTAGAAACCCACAGAGGGCTTCCTGAAGTAACCCTTCCTCTAGTGCTCTTGATTTCATGTCTGCAACAGTCTGGACTAAATTGCGGGTTGCCAGCTCTCTCCGGCGCTCTTCGGCTCTTGTCTTTCAGCTCACTCCTCACACTCTTTCTGTTTTCTCTCTCCCCGCTGTCACTTTGACAAAAAAAAAAAAAACAACCCAAAAAAACTAAAGATGGAGCTTCTATGAACTTGCAGCACTTGTTTATGTGCTGTGTTTACTGTCGGGCGGTGCGACGGCTAGCCGAAGGACCCTCCCAGCGTATTATTTTAAAGAGTCCCTCTTCTCTCTGAAGTCACTCCAGATTCTCTGAGTGTATTAGGGCAGCAGCGTTTTGTTCCAGCTCCAGTCACCAAATAATGACTCTTTCAGCCCAGAAATGTGGTTTTGAACTGTGTCATCATAAACAACAGAGACTCGCACTCCTTTTTTTTTTTTTAAGCGAGCACTTTTCTGATACCACTTCTCAGAAATTAATTGACTAAATGGGGGAGCTTAAAAGTCATTATCTCCCCTCGCCAGTTCTCCAATCCCGTGCTAGGGGCTAATAAATGGAGGTTTGATTTCGCTAAATGTCCTCTCGTGGAGATTAATAACGCCTGGTGCCCTGGTGGCAAACAGATGTGGTCATCCTCGCGTCGGCGGCGCGCGAGGGGGGGGGGGACAAACGGGCACGAGACGTCCTCACGCATAAAGAGGGGGAATAATAGCTTAATGGCATTCAGCCGGTGACATGTAAGCAGATGAGACATCCTTCGGTTGTTTGCTTCCCTGTGTTGTTCACCGGCGCACATGTTTTGTCACCAGCGGGCCGTGTGGTCTAACACAGCTCTCCTCTGAGGGGCTGACAATGGCAGAGGAGGGGAGGAGGGGGGAGGGATGGGAGGACGGAGGAGGCTCAATGGAGAGAGGGGGGGAGTCTGCCGGCTTCCTGCTTCCCCCCCAGTGTGGCCTTTGTGGTGATACACTGGTGGTTATGGGAGCCTCCGTCTCCATGCAAATCAGCCTCCCAAGTGTGTGCAGCGAAGCGCAGCAGTCTGTTTTTCTCTGTGCGTTTAGCTCCGGCGCAGTCCGGAGCAAAAGGCCAGCGCCGCATCAACGCAGGAGTAACACTCACATTTAATCCGCTAATTAAAAGCCGTTATCTTTATATCAATATCGTTGTTTACCTCTTAATAATATCACACGCCGACCAGGATATAAGATCGACGCTTTTTTTTTTAAAGTCTCTGGAAGCACATGCATTGATTCAGGGCCACATAAAAAGGTCAACCTCGGCGCGGTGAATTGAAAATCAGCGGAGCAGTTGTGTTCCCACGTTCTGTCTCCACCTCCCCCCCCGTCGTGACAATTACGCGAGAGGGAGCGACGTGGAAGCACATTTCCATTCGGGGCGGCGTATCGACTGTAACAGCGGGTCAGCAGCCAGGCGGGCTGCAAACACACAACACTAAATAATACACGGAGCTAAAACAAAGACATCACACACCCTAAAATATGGCCCTAATAAAAGGCTGCGCCGAGAAAATGTGTCTTCCCCCCCTCGACTAAGAGTAATGACCTTTCCTGAAAGCCCACCATAAAACAACACGGCGACAGTTAGGAGCACCTGTTTTTACATTATTAATAGCCGAGGCTTCAGAGGAGCTACAGACGTGCGCCGGCGCTTTTGGCTCCTCGACTGTTCTTAAATTGGTGCAAAATTCTCCGGAAACAGCGTCCGACTAAAACCACCGAGGCATCCGAGTGTTAAGAAAGCCATTTGTCACAGGGAGAGGACTTCTGCCGGGGTATCAGCCCAGCCCTGGGATACGCAAAAAAAAACAACAACAAAACAAATGAAAGTAATATGAATTGTATGAATACCGTTCAAGAATAAGCCACGCGGCTTGCGATTGCCATCGGGATTGGAACGCCTCGTATAAATACATATTTCGTTAGCAGAGAAATGAAATGTGAGGATTTCTCTGCCGTGTGTTGAATACATCCTGCAGCACCGCCGACACACTTCTTCTCAATCCAATCACGTCAAAAGGGATCCGCGGCGTCCTCAGAGACGAACAACAGACGGCCATGATCTCCTCTGACCTTAGCTGTGACTCATGTTTATTTACCTCGGCTAGTTGTCCCTGAGGGACGGCGGCCTCATCACTGAAATGAGCGCCGCCATGGCTCGTTTCTCTTTTTTTTTTTTCATTGCCACTCCTGGGGACGGGGCGAACTCTAATGAACAAAGAAGCCTGATTGATCCGAGTTAGCATTTTGATTCCCGAGCGCTGCCAAGACACACGATTCAATATGCTGGCACGCCATCGGAGCACCCCTTGAACTTTGCTGTACACACATCTTTAATCACACTCACCTTTTTCCTCGTGGCTGGTGCGACTTCCAGCTTATTTGTAATTACCGAGCTCCTCGGGGGGGTTGGCTGAACAACAGGCTCCGGCCATAGGTCACAGAGAGACACTGTAGCCGGCCATATGGGCTCCGGGCCCGAGGGCAGAGAGTGGGTGGACGCCGGCGTTGGCACTGGGGGGGGGGGAGTTACCGGGAGATTGAATTATTCTGAGACACGAGACAGCCTTATCGAGCAGCGGACACATTGCACTGACGTTTTCACCCCAGTTTCTATTTCCCATTTCACACCTGGACTATCGCCAGATAGGATATGTTCAGCCACCTCGTTTTACCCCCAGATTCACAATCGGCAGCCACCAGTCAAAAGAGGGTATAGTGCGTTATCTATCGCCACCTCACCACCCTCCCCCCCCTCCGTCCCTAAAACCCCTGTCCCCTGTCTCCCTCCCTTCCTCCCTTCCTCCCCTCCCTCCACTGTTGTTACCAGCGCGGCAACAGCATGGTGTTATTACAGATAAACAATCAATACTGCATTAACGCGTCCGCGGAGGCTACCTGGAGTTAAACAGGCAGACGGGGGAAAATAATTCAACCCAATGTCATGGGCGGACTTCAAGCAACTAATCTTGCTCATGAACTGGCAAAGCGACACACACACAAACACACACACATATAAACATATATAAATATATATGTATTTGAAATTCAGGCTGCTCTCTTTCATTATCCTCGGCCATCATTTCTTTGTGTTTGAGGTCACCAGATACATTTCTTTTCCTTCCTCCGCTCACTGGTCACAGAACGAAACCCCACTGCATTAAAGAAGTAATACCCTACTTTATAGCAAAGGTGACCACGGATATTGGAGAGCAGGGACCCATACGATCGATTTGGAGCGAGGAATGGAAATTTTAACATGATTCCCAGCCAGGCATTTTAAACTCCCACAGTATTGGACCCCTCTCTCTCCCTCTCTCCTCTCTCTCTCTCTTGCTCTCTTTTTTTTTTTTGATGACTGCTTCCAATCCGACGTACTGCTCCATTTCCAAAAAATTCTGATGACGTCTCTTTTTGAGGGGAAAAGGGCAGCGAGTGAGGGCTCGGCGGCGGCGGGTGGCGCCGCTGTGTGGTCCTGCTACTCTTTTTTTTTTTGTGTGTGTGTGTGCAGCACATTTGCATCTACATTCTCGACGCCGCCATTGACAAAAAAACTCACAAAAAAGAAGAGGGAGGCTTTTTGTCTCGAACCCTCTGTGAAAAAATGAAAACAAAGGCGTTCTTATGAGGAGGCCCAACAAATAGTCCCCTCTCCCAGACTGGAATTAAATACTCCTCATTCCATCCTCATTCATTAGCCCCCACGCCCACAAACCCCTCACAACGTACCAACACACACACACACACACACACACACACACGAAATAAAGGAGTTGGACTTGGCTGAATGATTGCAAAGACTGTTTACTAATACTGCTGCTCACTCTGCTTTATTACAGCGTGCCAGGCTTTCCATTACTGCAAAGGGAGGAAGAGAAAGCGAAGGGGGGTGGAGGAGCGGAGGAGGTGGAGGTGGTGATGGAGGAGACGGAAGAGAAAGGAGAGCGAGGGGGAGAGAGACTGCCAATGTCAAATTAAAAGAAGAAGTAGAAGAAGAAGAAGAAGGAGAAGAAGAAGAAAAAAGAATGGCTCAGTTGATTTACACCTTCATTACTCTCCCCTAACTCTGCTTATTGCAAATCATGATGCTGCTTTATGAGCTGAATCCTCTATTACGACAAGGCCGGGAAGACGGCGCTTTAGTCCATAAAGCAACCGTACAGTAACCGCCACCCGGCAGCGCCCGGCCCACTCATCCTACCGCCCCGGCTGCCACCGAAAAACTTGTTCCAGCGCTCGCTCCTTCACTCCTTCGCTCCCTCGATCGTCCCCTCCCTGGCCTCGTGCCCGCGGACAACACACCCAGAGTTTTCTCTCTCTCTCTCTCTCTCTCTCTCTCTCGGATGCCAGATGTCAAGGAAGCATGAGTTAGTGAGCGCGCGGCTCTGCGGCTGTGTCGGCGAGGAACTCACAGCGAGTGTTTAATGTGAAGCGAGCGGCGCCATATTTAAGTCAACAAACACGAAAAAAGGCAGCGGAGGTGTGTGTTTACCGGCTCCCCACCACCGAGCGAGCGAGGAGGGAGGAGGTGCTACTGATGCGTTTACTCCGAGAAATGCTTGTGTATTTAGACAGAGAACAGATTTTTTTAAAACTTTTATTTACTGTACCAAAGAGAGGTTGCACTCTTTCTTGCAATGATCAAATCTGTGTCGTCTGCGTGTGTGTGTGTGTGTGTGTGTGTGTGTGTGTCTGCAGCGAGCTGAAGAGACGGTCGAGGAAGCCCGGGTGCAGGACCCAATAAATCAGCAGATAGGTTGAGGCGTGTAGGTGAGCGCGGGTGTCAGCGTGCTGATGTAAACAGGGCGCAGGGTGCATGAGACACACTGGATGGAGGTTTGTTATGTGTATGTAACACGCTGCTCCGGCCTGGCCTGTCTGACTCCCATCTGGAACAGGGTTGACAGAAAAGTTGACAGATGCTTCACCAACGTCCATTATTTATGAGACGGAGGAGATCCACGCTGCATTTCACAAGCGCCTGCTCCTGCTACCGTAGGTCGACTTCTGACATTGTAGTCTGTGTGTGTGTGTGTGTGTTTGCCTGTGTGTGTGTGTCCATGCATACATACATACACACATGTCAGCCACATGCTTCCTTGTGTTTCATGTGGGACGGCTGATGGGTCGGTAGTCCACCGCACAGATGCACTTTTTTTGGGGGGGGGTGCTGTGCTCGCGTTGTGTTTGCTAACGACTCCACCTCCCGCTTCCACTGCGACCCTTGACCTCTGGAGTGTCACTAAATCCCCGCTAGACAGGCAGCAGCCCTTCAGCTCCTGCATGGAGAGGACTGTACACCAGCAGACTGCAGCTCTCTTAAAACCCACTTAGAGGCTTACAGCTGGGAGGCCCGACCATCGGATTGAATTAAGGCTATGATTAATTGAATCTAGTGGTGACTAACTTGAGTGACTGATGTCTCGTAGGACCAAAGGTCTAGACACAATGCTTCAGAATAAAGCTATATTCATTCGCACGGTGACATCACAGGCAGTTTAAGCGTGCCTCAGGCATGGATGGTTGCTTCTAATATTATTGCTTGGAGTGCTGCTTTAAGCCCAATACCACCGGCAGCACCGCTGCTGCTGCTGTACAGAGTGCCAATGTTAATAAGAGGCGCGATATAATTAATACAAATGGAATGTTTAATGCAATTTTTCCATTTCAAAGAAATTCCCCCGGCGTCTTTTCCCAACAACGAAACTCAAACTCTCTCGCATTGTCCTCGGGCAAACAATAACCCAAGTTTGGCATTACCTTCATTAGATCAAACTCAATTATTGCAGAGCGCTTGCAGCTCCTCCAAGCTCAGAGCCGGACTCCGAGGCTGCCTGCCTGCGCCGGAAAACTGGAAGGTCCTCTGGCAGGTCCTGCCCCATTTCGCTGTGATGGACAGCAACGTCAAACAGTAATTGGAGGCCTGTGAGACCCGTACACATCCGTTTGTCAGTTACTCATGTCAAAGCTCGGTGTGCAGCTGTTGGGGTTCTCAGAGAGTGACCTTTTCTCAAAGGGGACAGGTTTCCCCTGGCTGCCTGAGAGACGCCCTGGGTATTATTCGGGCCCGATACAGTAGCGCGCCGCTATTACTGCTCGTCCCATGTCGCTGCAGAAAGCTCGTATTGTGTCCTTCCCTGAGGAATGTGCGGGTCCCAGAACGGTACGGGGCGCTTTGATTTTCGGCAGGTAGTTTTGCGTGGAGGTCTTTTCTATTTTCTCTCGCTCAACAATGAGCCATCCTAATGTTTTGGAGAAGTCGCAGAACAATGGCAGAAACCTCTCTTTTTCACTCTGGGGATTGAAAGTAAATAGGACCTTTTGCTGATGTGTTTGCCTGTTCATTTACAGCACCTCGGAATCCGGCTCGCACATTGTACCTCGACAAAAAAAAAAAAAAAAAAAAAGGGAAAAAATCACAAAGGCATTCTGCAGGACAATAGCGCAACGGAGGAAACGGCCGACACAATGGAGTCCAGATATCATTCACGACGTAGACAGGAGACCATTATCCGCAGAAGGAGGGGCCGCCGTGTGAAGGTGACAGGTTTGGGAGACGGAGGGATTGTGTGCACGGGCGCCGCCGCCAAGACAACAGCCTCCCTGAAGCCTAACCTATAAGGACAGGTTTTCGCGGCGCCGATGCCCGCTGGCTTGAGGTGTTACACGTCATCAGCAATAACCTGGATCATTACTCCTGGAGGCTGTTAGAGGGGGAAAATCACATCACTCTGCTTTCACCGCTGCCAAGGAAAAAATTGACACGCTAAAAGTCACACGAACACGCACCTCGATATGCGCACGCCCGCGAGAAAACAACCAGGGCCTGCAAACACACCCGCGCCGCCCCTCGTCGCCTCTCACACTCGCAAACAAACACACACATGTGATCGCACATCCGCAATCTATCACGTACTGTCACCGGGTTCCTGGGGGGGTTAACATACCGAGTGGCGTCCCAGCATCGTCCCACCAGCCGCCGTCGCCTGAAGCTGACAGCTCTCACTGCGGCTGCCTTGCAGGAGTAAAGTAAGCATCATTATCGCCTTCGCCCCGCCATACCTCTCGCTCTCTACTCGGCACATGCACGGCACTCCTTCAAAGTCTCCCCTTCTTTTATCCACGAGTCGACCCTTTCCCTTCACTCCCCTCCTTCTGTCTTCATTGTGCTCCAGTCAGGCGCTAATGCTCCTTGTCCTGTGGCTGGACTCTCTGATCTCCTATTACCCTCTCATCATCCGACAGTCAATATTATCCCCACCGCTTTCCGTCCCGTCCAATCCGACCCTCGCCTTCAGCCTTTCACAAAAAAGTCTCAAAAGTCAGACGGACAATGTTGCCCCCCCTTCCCCCCTCCACCACTCCTTCATGCACTCGCTCGTCTTCCATACACTTATTAACTGGCTGTCATGTTCAGCAGCCTTCCCCCAGACAGTGTTTAGCGTTCCTCAGTCCACTTACTGCAGCCAGAGTTAAGCCTCTGGGCTTTGCACCGACAGGAATCCAACTAGAGGGGGGAAAGGCAGGACCTGCGGACATGATCTGTCTGCTGCACTCACTCACACTCTTCCTCCTGCACCAGCTAACCTCCGGGCTGCAACACTCGCATCGTACAACATACATCTTTTTTTTTTTTTTTGTGGGTTGCTGTCGGACAACGTGCAGGAGCAGATGACCAGATTGAGGAAATCTGAACCTCTTAGTTGTGAGAAAGTTGATTTTTTTGACTCTCATTCCCAACTCGTCAAATGATTTGGGATTGTAGGTGGCGTCAGCCGCCGTCCCGAGGTCCCGAGTACTTGACAAGCTTGGAATGAGACTCAAAAACTTCAAATCGAGTGAAAAATGTATATTTTCTTCAAGTTTTACTAGTTGCAAACATTCAAGTTTTGACCCCGAATCCGGACCAAAAGTTAGTTAGCTTTGTTTACGATTAAGGCCCGACCGATATATTGCTTGGACGATATTGACAGCTGATATTAGCATACTGCAGATATATATATAAATAATGATATTCTGCATACATGCTGTAAAATCATCAGCTGGTAGATCAATGTTGGTTTCGGGCCCCAAAAATCCAGAACGAATCGGTCTGTTTTTAGATTGTTTTTTGCGTTTGTGGTAAAACGACCTCAACATGGCGACAACTGCAATCTAGAATGGACAGCCAAAGACCAAGTTCTTCAAATCAAGTCAATCGATCAGGTGACACGCACCTCGTATCACAAGGACTTGTTCATCTGAGATGTTAAACAGGATTCCCGGATGTGAGGGAAGTTAATATAGACGCTACCCTGGAGCTCCAGCCCGATGATGATGACAACTCAAGGCGTGAAACATCTCTGAGGATTTCCTGTCCTTTACCCTCCACTGTGTTAAAATCCTCTCCACGCCGAACCGAGGCACGAAAACTACGTGAGAGCGGCGCCGCTCCCGAGATGCGATTTTGACAAAAAGAGGTCTATTTTTACATGAAGTTAATTCTAATCTTAAGATGAAAATGTAAATCAGGGGGAGGGCAGATTTTCTACCTCTGCCAAAGGAAGTTGTGCTGTCACCTCTGTTAGTTAATCTGAGTGTCAGCAGGGCGTCTGGGAAAAGAACAAATTTCCATGAAATTTGGTGGTGAGATCAGCCCGGAGCCGGGGAACAGCTGATTAGATTTTGATAGTGATCTGGATCTGTGATTTCCACTATTAGATGATTATTGTTTCTCTCTCCTCCCCGCCCCTCTACACACACACACACACACACACACAGACACACAGACATATACTGGACGTAGAGATTTAATTCCAAATCCAATCCACATCGCTAACGGCACACTCGCAGGGGTCAGGAAATCGATTTCACCTTGAATTTTAAGAAAGACGGGGAGCTTCAGTGTCCTTGGAGGTGGCTTCCCCCTTCGAAGTTTTTGTGTGCTCCCTGGACAGAATTCCACTCCCGGGCTCTGGCTCGGCATTGTGTGGTGGCTACAATACCTGGATTTGTCATCTGCCCCCTTCTTCGCTTCTCCACCCTCCCCCACCACCTTCCCGGGGCAAACACGGTGTAAGAAACGCGACGTGGCTGGTGGATATACTTTCATGCCCCTGCTTTACCAGTGTCATTTCGGCAACTCTGAAATTGTGCCATGGTCTACGGGGCTTTGTTGTAAATCACTATCTCCCACTGTCAGACTGCAGTCTGCAGCACACTGTGGACGCCTGGCTTTCTGCTGCCTCCTGGGTGACTAATATATCTTGTTAAATTGCGCTGAGAAGCGTGCGGAGAACTGTACACCTTCCCTCTTTGTACTGTGTTTGTTTGCTTTGCGTTCCTGCCTGCATGTGCACCGACTTCAAAATGTGTGTCCCCCTTCCTCCCCCCACCCCGGAGCGTCTGCGCTGCCCGACTGGATAGGTAGGTGTCGTGGTTGGTGGGGGGGCGGAGGAGGGGGAGGAGGATGTTACTTTTGCAAATATGTTTCGCTAAAGTCCACAAGTCTGTCAGGCTTTGTTGGTAATTCGGCTTAGATTGCTATTCGGCCAGCTCCTGCTCACCACCACAGTATCGCAGTTGTGAAGCTATCTCTCAGCCACTTCATAATTAGAAAAGCTGTGGAGCCAAGCCACAGTTTGAGGGGGAAGAGGGAGGAAGGAAAAAAAAAAGAAGAAGAAGAAGAAGAAGAAGAAGAAGAAGAAGAAGCTGTTGGCAGACTGCATTATTCAACATTGGCAGCAATTTACTCTGTCTCCCACCCCAAAGACATGAATCTAAGTGATTTCATAGTCACATCGGTTCCTAGTGTGCCGTACTGTAGAAAGCTGGACTCTTTCTCTTATCGCCGGCTCTTAAGCCGTGCACTGTATACTATCAGCTGCATCCAGCACTGTACACACACACACACACACACACACACACACACACACACACACACACACACAACACACAACGCCATCCGAGCACTTTGAAAATAGATTTATGTGTATATTCCTGTGTAATTGGTGTTCTCCTGCACAAAGCAGGCGAGAGATAATTAGCCATTGTTAAGTGAGGTGTAAACTGTCTGATCCATGTGCATTTATCTTCCCAGCACACGGAGAGAAAACAGGCCTTTTCCCGTTGGTGGTGGTGGTGTGGGTGGTGGTGGTGGTGGTGGGGGGGATTGGTGACGCTCTACTCTCCTGGACGCCGTCCAGCTCTCAAATCCCTTTTTCCGCCGAAACCTGTCGAGAACTGCTCATTCGAACGCCTTTTTTTTTTTTTTTTTTTTTTAAGTCGCAGCAAATTCAATCTGAGCCCAGGGTTGACCTTCACGGGGGGGGTGAGGGGGGAGGAAGGTGACGCCGGCCACCGCCAAGAGGTTTAAAAAAGAAAAAAAAGGAGCAGACGTCACATTTCTTCTCCCGGTGTGTGTTGCCGGGCGAGAAGAACGTCTCCCTTTATTTTGGTTTCTGTGCAATTACGGTTCTGACTGCTCCGTAAATAGGCGTCTCTGAAGGGAATCTGTCTCATTAGTAGGGAGCAGTTATTAAGTTGCCATTGTGCCTGCAGGAAATTTGCTCTAATGGTCACAAGAAGCCTCAAGAAATCAAAGACAATGTCATGGTAGCGGAGGAGGAGGAGGAGGAGGAGGAGGAGGAGGAGGCAGGTCTGCCACTTTCTTCAGGGTGAGTCTATGCTGGACAGCAGGGGGCATTGTAGTGGGGGAAAGATAGAAAAGATAAAGAAAAGAAAAGACAGAGAGAGACAGAGAGAGAGAGAGAGAGAGAAGCCCAGTTGGCTGGCGCTGAAAGTAGCAACTCCAGATAAATATTTGGCACGCGGAGAGCGTCTTCGGAGGAATCCCGGAGCACTCGCGGCACAAACCACGTCACGATTTATTATCGCATCATACAGACCGTGACTAATGCACTCAAACAATCAAGGTGCATCTAGTGAGCTGCGATGGCCCCCGAGGGTGCCTCTGTGCCGCCGACTTCAAAACACACGAAGCGCACACACACATTAAAGCCACTCGCTGTGCACGCAGGCTCAACAAATGTCCACAAGTACCCGAGCGCAGGATCACGAGGGCGTAGAGAGAAGGCCGGAGAACGTTTCCCCCCTCGGCGACACACGCAGGGATATGATTTTATTAGCTCCAGATGCCTCGCTGAAGAGCGGACTAGGAGAACGTTCAATATTGTGAGCGGGACACATCAAAAATGATGCTGCCCATCTGGAGCACAAATAATGTAATCAACTCGGGTCACCGGCCATCATCGTCTGGCCGTAGGGTAAACCCGCCATTCCTGTGACGTCAGCGCTCGCAGGGACAGAGCAGGATGGAGGCCGGGGCCCCGGTGGACTGAGACTGTCTGTGGAGGATCCCCCGAGCTGCTGCACACGACCCCGGTGGAAGGAAGATATTTGGAAGAAGAGGAAGATGAAATGTGAGCGACTGTCTATTGTCATCTGAGTTGTGCTTTAAAAACACACGCGTGGCTCTGATGTGTCCGACCCCCCGCCTGTCACACCGGCTCTGCACCGCTCTGCGTTAAATATCTTCATACAGAAGCTGCCTCACACGGCTCGGACATACGTACACATATACATCCAGCTGTGTGTGTGTGTGTGTGTGTGTGGCACATACAGCACACACACACACACACACACTCTGGCAGGAGCTCTATTTGCAGAGCCGTTAAATATTCAGTACCTGCCGTGTTTCCTGTACGACTTTGATCAGCCACAGATTCTCCTCTGTCCCTTTCATCTCTGAACTTCAAAACCAGGCGTGTGGGAAAAACCTGGACCACAGGAACCTGTTCTGGTTCAGACAATCTCCGCTCAACAAGCTGCTCCTCGCCTCCCAGAATCAAGCAGGAAGTTGTTCCAATGAAAGAAGAAGAAGAAGAAGAAGAAGAAGAAGAAGAAGAAGAAGTGAACTACTCTTTACAGAAAGTAAAGCATCTTTGCCCAGTCTCCCCTGATGAGCCCGTCCTTGTTTGTAATTTAAAAAGCATGTGTGTGTGTGTGTGTGTGTGTGTGTGTGTGTGTGTGTGTATGTGTGCAGAGGAGTGATTATTGCGGAATATTCCCGGGGTGGTTTTGACAACTCCCCCAAAACAACTTCTTGGCCGCCTTCAGGCACATTACCTCAGGCTTACATTGAGCCAGCGCAATAACTAACATGGAGCAATCTGCTTGCAACAGGGAGGAGAAAAAAAAAGAAAACTTTCCAAAGCAGCAGCAGCAGCAGCAGCAGCAGCAGCAGCAGCAAGAGCAGTGTGTGATCCTCCAAGCTCTGCTAGCAAGTCAGCCAGTAAGTTCAGTTCATTGTCTGCATTATTCAGCAGCATGCAAAGACATTAAAACACATCCACAGACACATGACTGACATCAACACACACAGGAAACTTGACTGAACTACAAGGAAGCCTCCACCTCCTCCACCTCCTCCACCTTCTCCACCCCAAAACAATAATATCCAGAGAGCCAGGCCCGCTCATCTCTACATCTCTCCAGCCAGTACAAAAAAAGGCAGCAGGGCATCACAGTGAGACTGCAGGCAAACCTCAGATAGACAGACAGTCATCCAGCCGTTATCAGAGCGCGCTGTCCCACCTGCATCGATTCGCATCCCGTGGATTTGCCACCGGCTGCAGCAAAGATCATCGGAGGAGAGGGAGGAAATAAATCCTCCCCCCTCACCCCCCCCGACGGATTCAAGAGAGCGTGGCAGAGGCCTCAAGTGTCATGCGTGACAAAAAAAATAAAATAAAAAAAAGCATGAAAAAGATAGAAAAGAAAGAGGCAAAGGTTGGTTATCTTTTGGGAGCACGCAGGGCGAAACGCGCCGCGTCGTGCGGGACCTCCACCGACACACGGATGGCAATTACGCACGGAGCCGTTTGGGCACACACACACACACACACGCACACACCCTCCACACACACACCAGAAAATAAATTAAAGTTGATCGAAGTGCAAGTTGAACGAACCACCAGCAGACAACTTCATTCAAACTCATTTCACATTCAAAGCCTCCAATAATTACTCGATGTGGATTTTATTTCCGAGCGCTTTTTTTTTTTCATTTGAAACGCGAAGACGAAGCGCTTATATAAGCAACTATTTCTGCATAGGTCACTATTATTATTATGATGATAATCATTAAGAGTGTGTGTGTGTGTGTGTGAGAGAGAGAGAGAGAGAGAGAGAGGGAGAAAGCGAGAGGGAGGGAGGGAGAGAGAGAGAGCGAGAGAGCAGCCCGGAATAACCCGGCTCGGACAAGAATCAGAATCTGCTTCCAACGCTGCGTAAAGGAGAAGTACGAAAGAAAAAAACGAGACAATCCCCCCGCAAAGCAGAAGTTACACCGCAATAAAAAAAGACCCCGCTCACCTGATAATGAAGTTCAAAATCGAGGAAGGAAGGAAGGTGGTAGATTTGTTTTAAAAAACGCGTCCCGGAGCTGGAGAGAAGGAGAACAAGGCGCACGGTGTATCCGATCACTGCAGCCTTTTTCTTTTTGTGTGTGTGTGTGTGTGTGTGTGTGTTGCCCGTTGTTCCACCTCAGCTGCGCGTCTCAGTCGCGCTGCATCACTTCTCGCTGTGTTGGATGTCAGGGAGGCTGAGAGGAGGCTGAGGGGACGCAACCCTCCCATTGGCTGCCATTCACAAGTCCCCAGCAGAACACGGCGAGGAGGAAAACACACACACACACACACACACACACACACACACACACACTCACAGAGAGAGAGAGAGAGAGAGAGAGAGAGAGAGAGAGAGAGAGAGAGAGAAGGGGAGGAAAGAGGAAGAAAGGGGGGAGAATGAGAAAAGAGAAGGAGGACAGGAGCGATCAAAAAACAAAAGATGGAGATGGAGATGGATTAACGCTCATGCGGCGCTGCGTTTCAGAACCGCACAGTTTAATAATAATAACGCTTTTGTGCGTGTTTCTCTCTCTCTCTCTCTCTCGGTTGCAATTTGCATAATCCCTGATTTAATAGTTGCAAAGTCAGAGGTTGAGTGTGGGTTTGACTCGATCAATAAACGGATATTTCTGTAGAAAAGAAAAAGCCTCCAGTCAGACGCGCACGGATCATGTATGATCATGAAGTGCTGCAGCAGGAGGAACCAACCAGCAGCAGAGAGTTACAAACTCCAGTTGAATAAATCACAATGAGCCTGCCATCTGAATAAATAATCTGCTGCAGCCAAAGACACGACCCAGATTAAATGTCACCGAGCACGTTACTTCATGTCACAACTTTAAATTGGTTTAGGTTGTGTTTTTTTTGCCAAAAAGCACTCAGGTTAGGTTTAGGATAAGATCACGGTTTGACCTAAATATGGCGGTTTTGGTCACCACAATGGCAGAAGGAGATGGTCTGACTGTCCCGAGACCCGAGACGAATAGCCGGTTTGTTCCCCCCCAGAAATGGACAGAATTGTCACTTGATGTTCTTAAAAAAAATGGTTTTGGTCGCCACAAAAATGAGCATGAAACATCCATGAAATTCTACTTTCTAGCTAATTTTGTCATATTTAACTGTAACGAGATACTTCGACTAGAATGAATCAGATATTCTTCTTGTGATTTTGAGTTTTTGCACAGGAGTGTGTGCACCAATGATCAAATTGCCAGTTTGTGAGGTCCACCTAGCTTAAAAGCACTGCAGGCTAACACTGTGAATCCTCCCACTATGTTTCTGTAAAAGCCCTCTTGCACGTAGATAAAACACGATAACGCCCTGATGCCCTTTTTCATTTTTTTTCCGCCCCTGCCCCTCAATCATCCTGAGTCTGCTTCCTGGCTGTTCTTGTGCTCTCGGTTAGGTTAAGCACTACAAAAGTTCAAGTTTTGGCTTTAAATATCAGATTTTTGTCGCCATATATACGGCTGGAAATTGTTCTGATGTCTCCTTGAAAAATATCCAGTGGTTTCACACGTACAGATGCTGAAATGCATGAAAGTAAGGTCATACAATCTACTGTGACACGCCCTGTTGATACGTTAGCTTTGACACATATACATTCGAACCTATCTGTGGTTTGTAGAGACGTTAACTCGACTGGGCTGCTTCATATTAATAGAGGTGTTTTTAATATTCTGTCCACTGGCACGTGACAAGCCGTAGAATCGTTTTCCTAATAAAATCACCGAAAGCAGTTTAATTATTACGCGCTTAAACCACCATTTAGATTAAATTTACACTCCGTTAAATGATGTTTAATGAAAAGCACACAGGTCGTATTTCAACCTCCCTGCTGCCGATTAAACTTTCTTTTAAGAATCTTTGTTCCAATCAGGGTTGTGATTTACAAGTGAGACGTCCTGTACCCTGCCAGTGAAATCTGCTCTACATGCTCCATTGATGTTTTTCTCGAGCTGCTAATGATGTCGGCCTCTGTTTGGAGAAGGTTAGAGGGAAATCTGATTACTGACCAGGCCTGTAAACTGCGGGGGCTTTAGAGTAATCAAACTAATGCAGCTTATAAATGCTTCATCCACTGCCCCGCTTTGACCAGATTACACACTGTAATCTGTTATATTTTATTTGTATTAGTACGTTTACATGTAATATATTCTCGTGCTCGCCGTGCTGTCGCTGAGCCCCGCAGGCGAGGAGGAAGGAGGAAGTCAGCGTGTCGTCCGTGTTGACGACTCTGTGATGTTAGCACGGGTTGGAAATCGTTTTGTCATCCTAACTTAAGCAAAACTGATGAGGTTACCTCGCGTGGGTCATGACCTTGGACTGTCCCATTTCGGGATGAAGCCACACATACGGATGAGCAGGAAATGCACATTCATTATATCCAGGGCGAACTTTACTGGCTTTGTGCACAGCTGAGGTTAGCGAGCATTTGCTCCCGCCTCCTTTGAGAAAAGAATTTTGACCTATAAAGTGGATCTTGTATTTTATTTATCTGTTTTTATTTGTTGATATTTATCACAAAAACCCTCCTGACCTTCAACAAGAGGTGTGCTACCCATAGGGGGCCCTCAAAGTTGCTGCACGGCCTGCCACAGAATAGATTTTAAAATAGTTTGAGTTTTGATCTTTTCAAACACATGTAATTTCTTGTGCAAACACGTGAGACAGCTAACCTAACTGTAGGCTAAATCACTGTGCTACACCTTTATATAATGGCGTGCTAGTTAGCTAAAAACATATTATAGAAGTCTGTATTGTCATCTCAAGCCACACGGATTGTTTTATAACTTACGGAGCGAGACATTCTGACGTACCCTTCACCTCAGACAGTAGATGTGAGGCCTAGCGATGCTACAACTGCTACAGACACGGTTAAAAGAGGTAGTTCTGGTTCTTTTGATGTGAGGTAATTATCTGTCATCAGTGTGTTACCTGCAGAAAATGACCCTGTGTGGAGGGAAAGCAGCACTGAGCACTAACAGGGAAAGCAGCTTTACATTGATGTCCGACAGCTGCTTTACTCCCTTCCTTCCACAAATGTTGAAAGTACAGCGTGCACTTAAACAAATATGTGTTTTTACGTTGCTAAAATGCATCTCGCTGGTAATCTTCTGCAGGTAACACACTCGACGAAGGAAGGGAAGCAGCTTTACATTGCTGTCAGACAGCGGCTTTACTCCCTTCTGCAGGTAACACACTCGACAAAGGAAGGGAAGCAGCTTTATATTGCCGTCAGACAGCAGCTTTACTCCCTTCTGCAGGTAACAAACTCCATGAAGGTGACTTGAACTTGTTTGCCAGACGTAGCAGTGAAGCTAACAGCAATGGAAAAATGACATCGTTGCAAATGATTTAAGGTAGAAAATCGAATGCATTTAAGATAATTACAACACACCTTGGTGGATTACATGGAATATAAACATAAATATGTCGATACGTGTCATGTTAACGCTCACTTAATTCTGTCATTGTAAACGATTAATGACGCATGTGTGTTTCACAACCTCGGAGCTGGTGTTGACCTTTTACATCCGCCTGGAACTAACAGTGTCGAGCGGCGACATCAGATGTCAGTCAGCGTCCAAACACAAGATGTGATTGTAGTGAAAGGTGCGTCACTGTGACCGCAATTAGTCACATAATTAAAGTGTGATGTCACGAAGGTGGTTCGGAGTGTTATCTCGTGGTGGCGAGATAATGAAATTATAATCATTAGTAAACAAAGTCTTGATTTCCTGAGATAACGGCGTAATTAAGCTGTGATTTTTAAAGATAACGGAGGTAATATAAAATTAAAAGTTAGCTGCTCTCCGCCTCACAGACTACTTTGTAAACATTGTGATACGTTTTTATTTTTAAACACAACACTTGCGTAGGTTTGGCTATAATAATGTGCCAGGAAACAAACAAACAAACAGACAAAAAAAAAAGATCTCAAACGTTGGAATACACTCGTTATTTATCAAAACAGCGAGCCATGAGTCACAAAACATATGTCACATCTAATAAAAATGTAGAAACGCCTAAAATGTGCAAAATGAAGATGGAAGGAAAGTCTGCAGGCGTTTATGGTTTTATGGTTTCAATTTTATTTTCCTCTCCATTTTTTTTTTTTTTTTTCCGGAGCCAAAAGACCCCACGCTGTGCATGCGTTACCACCCATGCAGTGTTTGTGTCATGATGACCACTGGCTGCTGCTAGATTCATGAGTTTAATCCCTGGAAGCGCTCCAAGCATCCACTTTGCTCGCTGCCCTGTCCTCTCAACCAAACATCAAACTCTTTGCCTATAGCGCAAAATGCAGCGAGCCAAGGGGACGTCTGCATTTGGCATCATGTTGTATCAGGAGATCAGCCCGAGATGAATAACCGCTGCCCTTGACTGCATCATTGCTACTGAATGAGCTTACATTGCTTCTGTATTTTGTGCAGTTTATTTAACAGGCTGCCTCTGTAAACATATCACAACAGTCAGAGCGGTCCACGAACACAGATTTTGTCCTAATATGACATATATACGACGTATAAAACCCGGCTGTAATGAGCGCTCGTTGTGTCCTGAACAAATTATCACCCACAAATGAAAAAATAATGATTTATTTCCCTCTGTTAAAGTGGTCTTGTACAGGACTTCCTCACATTAGAATAGAAACCCTGGATATTCCCCTTCGTGCACCATGTGTTGCTCTACGGAGAAAAAAAATGACATTTATGGGGCATGCAGCGAGACAGGGAGGACGCAGAGGGCAAACCTCGGTACAAATTTGTACTCCTATTACGCCCAACAGCTGAGATACTTCAGGATTTGTCAGAGGAAAAGGATCCGATCTGAAAAAAAAAACAAAAAAAATCCAAGCTCTCAGCTCTCTCTGTGTTTATAGGCATCCATATTTCATTAATCCGCCTCACCTTTCAGCCAGAGTCGGTGTGAAAATGACAATAAAAAATGCAGAGGGGGTGGGGAGGCACAGCGCCTGGTTAAAAGGCACAATCCGCCAACTTCAGCCCCTCCTCCAGCGTCGGTTATTATCTCCGTCTTGTTTAAGCTCGTTACAGATCATAATGCGGACGTGGTTGTTGGGTTTAAGATTGGAAAAGCATCATGTCGTGGCTTAAAAATATCTGGTTCGGTCGCTACAAACACAGCGGGAGATTGTCATGTTGTTAAAAACATCCAGCGGTATCATGCTTAGAAATGCTGCAACACAGACTTGAACAGTGGTCACTGGCTTGTAAATGTGATGCTGCTGAACTGCTAACGTTTCATCCTGGCGACGGGGCAGGAGTTAATACTTTTGACTTGTAAGGGACTATTTTCATTCGCAGATTCATACACAGTGCCGGTACGGATGTTCAATGAGCTTGAATCTTTAAAACAAAGTCAAAAATATATCGTTGTAGTTGTAGTTTTTTTTTTTGGGGACTACTTTCACCCGAGGATTCATACCCGATGTGGTGCTGCGCTGAGTGTAAACACATTAATGCATGTCTGGTCTGGCGCATTCAGCTCTGAGTCCAACTGGTTAATACTGATCGGACTGAACGGGCTTAAATCACTCAAATTAGGTCACAAATATACGACCCGCTAATTTCCCTTTAACAGCTGGGCACTGTAGTTTTTAGCAAAAGTCACCTAAACAGGAGTTAGTAGTCTATCTACTGGGGACTGATACACAGTTCCTGTACATATGTGGGTTGCTATGAGTATAAACGCAGTAAATGTACTGTAGTATTTAGTAAGTCGTCTATTAAGGGACTATTTCCTGTTGTGGATTCATACATATTTGTGGGTATTTACAAGCACCAGTGTGACAAACTCAGTGTCCTCTCTTCAATGTCTTCTTAATGCTCTCGTTTATCTTGTGATTTTTTTGTTAACCGATGGTTTTCATTGATATTAAACACCAAAGTAACCATGTTCTTGGTAATGAACTCTGCGTCTACCTCTGCTAACCTTCGGCTACACGAGCTCTTTATAGCTGTTAACAGAATCTATTCATTGTTGCTTTTAGTGTTTCCATGGTATCTATTGACAGTTAGAAAATAAAATCGAACAGATCCTTCAGATACTGTAGATTTCAATTTGTTTTTTGGCTTTCGCTCTGATCTCCTTCACACTTTCTGATACAACTCTCACTGTTTTTACAGCGTCTGGAAGTGATTTATGTGTTCAGAGCAGCAGAAGAAGATTGTTTGAGACTACAAGGAAGAAAACAAAAACAACAAAGCATCACCTCGGTCGTTACACGCGCAGGTAATTTCCAGAAGTTCAGCCGAGACAAAACCAAAACCAAAAGGAAATATAAAGATTTAAAGATTATCATTAAAAAAGGATTTTTCACTATGGAGACTCATTGCGGATGATTAAGATGACTTATTTTATTACGTGTTTAATGTTAATGGTGAGACTTAGACCTCTGCTGCGGCAGAAGCCCCTAAAAGGGAAATCAATAGGTCTCCTTTTAGACACACAGTCCCATAAACAATCCCAGAAAAAAAGATCAATACACTACAGGAAAGTGAACAAGGGAGCACAGAGGAGTCAGGCGCCTGAGCACCTCGTATCGCAGATATCATAGTCTTTTTTTAAAGAATATCAGATACACTGTTGTTCTGCGAGGCAAAGATAAGTTTTTTATCAACATAGTTTTCCCAACTCCCCAGAGAAATAAAAAACACAGCGAATATGTTTGGTTTCTCTCGACTCGGAGGGATCCGTGGCATAAATATTCACCGCGTCGCAAATAATGCCGCGTCTCCTGCATAAAACTGGAACTGTGCCTGAAGTCGACCATGTTTCTGCTGTCATTTTTTTCTTCCTCAGACGGTGGATAAAGCAGCACTTAACACAAAGAAACAATTCTGTCTCCGGCTTGTTTACGATGCGTATACGGTGCATTGTGTAATTATCTCTGGACGCGCCTCTCGAAATGAGTGCGCTCACTGTTTTTGAGTAACCCACGCTTACAAACAGCTGATGGTCACAAGTTTTCCACCGCATGCTGGATTGTTTCCTCCGGCTGCTTCGGGGGGGTTTGACCTTGATATTGGTTCGACACGGCCTATAGATGCTTATCGCCTTCCGCTGCTGAACTGGCTGCCTTTTCTGAGAAATCTGAGCACTTGAGAACAACACGAAGTAATCAGACAAAGATGGAAACGCTGTATTTTTATATTTTACTGACAAGGTGGAAGCTGCAGCAGATGGTGGATTAAGCTAAGATAAACTAAAGCAGATCAAAAATTAAGTTGTGAAATCTCATTTTCTCTCTCTGTCTCTCTCTACAAAACACCAACAAGCTTCACACATTCATCCCACCTTTTTTTCCAGCCGATAGAAGAAGCTGGAAATAAGGCCAGCGCTAAACTGTCAGAGGGCCGTTCACACCGAGGACGTCTCCGCTCCCCCTCTAACGACTGTGGAACATGTGACATTACCTTTAGTACGTCTGACAGAATGAGGGAACTGCTGTGAGGAGCTCTGCATAACACTGTTACATGTTTCAGAGGTTTATTTAGATAAGCTGTGGTTAAACCAGCGATGAAGTCGTGTTTTGAAGGTGTCTTGAGTTGCTGAATTTTGCTAGAAGGAAAATAGCTGAACTTTAATAAGAACAATTAGCCCTTTCATTGTCCTGCAAACAAATAGTTTAGTTCATCAGCATAAAAAAAAGCATCTCTGTTTCAATTCAAGTCTATTTGCAGCCGTGTCACTTGATCTGGTGATGTCAGCCATTGGTTTTTGGGACTGTTTGGCGTAATAGTTGTCGCCGTCTTGTTTTTTTTTTCCTTTTTTTTTTTTGAAGCCACGCCCGAAAGCACAACCCTGACAACAAAACATGGAGCTTCTTTGAGCACTGGATCATGTAGGTACCGCTGACCCAGACACATCAAGACCGGCCTGATGATATCAAACAATGTCTGATATTCTGGATGATAACATTGGTACTTTCCAAGCTGGACCACACCAACTGATGATAGAGGTGTTCCAGAGCAGCTGACGTAAGCACTGTAGCCCATGAGGCTAACATTAGCTTGCAAACTACCATAGAAAGAAACTCTTTCCCTTGTTGACCACGTCTCCCCACTCACCCAGACTCATTTAACCTGCTGCTTGTTTAACTACAACAAGGTGTCACAACATGCTATCTCCGTTTTGTTTATATCTGCTTCCCCCCTCAAGATTTATTAATAATGAATGTGTCACATGTCCAATTTGCACCAAATTCAACGCTGCACTTCCTTGTGTCCTCAGCAACAAACCCACCAAGTGTGAAGTAGATCAGATAAACAGTTCTCGAGATAAGCGGATAACAAACAGACAGAGATTCCTCCTTTTATAGTTAGATAGGACCATAATTTCATCAACAAAATGTACATCATCCAATGGAGACCAAAAACTCATAAAAGAATCAATTACCGAGTAATGGAATTGATGAGAAGTAGCGTCACTTTCTCATAAGCTTGCATGCGATCAGATTATTTTTGCAACCACTGGCCATTATAAAGAGCGCAGCTTTGAGGTGCTTCTGCTCTGGCTTCACTTTTCCGACTGAAAACATCTGTCTGTATTTCATACAGTCAATGTAAGAGCGTGTTAGCTAATTTAAGCTAATGTGACATAACCGCCACTTTGCTGATACTGCGTGGAAGTTCACCTCATCCTGCTTGAATTACAGCGGCCAATTAGCCAAGAACGCTACGATGCTACTACGTTAGCTTGCATCGATCATGCTAGTGACAAACCACGAGTGCTGAGAGCAAAAATACACAACATATTTGTGCAGCGATGAGGGATTTTTTTTGTTGCATTTTCTGCAAGTGACATTTCAAAAATAATTTAAGAAAAGCAAAAGTTTAAATGTGTGTTTTTGTAGCTGATCAACTCTTTATAATGACCAGAAAGTTGTTTTTAATCAAACTTACAGTATGGTACAGTGCCTCCATACATGCAGGGGTTTAACATGTTTTCATTGGAACGCTGGCATGGGGCCAATTAAACCGTAAGACGGACTTTATGTCGTTTTTCTTCGATGCACACATGACTAATTTGGAAAACTGATAAGGTCTTTGCACTTGTTTGGCCTCGATGTGTACATACCGAACACGGAGACACAACTTCCTCTGGTAATTCCCAATAATGAGATGACCTTTCCCGGGTTTTTTTTTCAGCTTTGGCGGGAAGTTCTTAGTGAATAGCGTGGCAATTATTTCCTATTTAAAAGGGAAAAAAAACACACACCAGGGATTATGGTCTGTCCTTTGCCATCTCCGTTCACTGGAATATTGTGATTACTCTCCGCTGAGTGGAGTTCGGTGTTATGCAGAGAGAAAGCTGAGCAATAACTGTTTCTGGAAGCCCCTCGTCTTCTCCAACTCTGTGCATATATTCTGACATTGTGCAATAATCAACATAATTCTCCGCTGACAGAAAGGCAGCCACACCTCATGCTGATCAGCAGATTAGTCAATGGGAATATTTTAAGAGATTCTCAGCAGCTCCGAGGGGGCCAAGAGACTAATTTATCCCAGATCGTGAACGCTTCTGCTGGCAAACACTCATATTCCTAACAAAGAAATATTGCGCTTTCTTTTTTCAGATGAGTCGGAGTCAGAGGCAAAAATCATCTGCTCTCGATTGCGGTGTTTATTAAAAAAAGCTCACAGCGCAGCATAAAAACGTCTCGACTCGGCTCCTCCGAACTTCCAGCAGTCTCTCTCTCGCACCCAGTTTTTTTTTTTTTTTTTAAACCATAACAGATATGCCTTTCAATAAATCACAGTGAAGCATTTGAAAAAGGATTTTAAATGGCATTTGGACCTGAATTTAGGGACCTCACGCTCTGCAGAAAACTAAAAAGCAGGAGTCAGAAAACTCCACACTTCAGGCCAGCGTAACAATAGTGGGAGAAGAGTGGCACGTGGGGGGAACTGTATCAAACGTGCAGAGAAATTGCCAAGGGGAGTTTATATTTGCATGACACTGTGACACCCTGTGTTTATTAGCATGCAACCTCAGCTTTTGCTCTCCCCTCCACCTCTTACCCCGCCCCTCCCCTCCCGGAGCCGAATCCATTCCACCTCTTTAGCGGCGGGACCCGGGCGTCCCGGGCATGCTCAGTGAGCGTGGCTAATCAGCCAAGCTGAGCCGTGTCCTTTGACTGGAGAGAAATCCCTCTCCCCCTGTCGGAGCGCCACTGCAGATGAACTGGTGGTGCTCTGACTCCGGCAGGGGTAGGAGGTGCGGAAGAGCATGTGGAGGGGAGGAGGAGGAGGAGGAGGAGGAGGAGGAGGAGGAGGATGAGGAGGGGGGTGCCGGTGGAAGGGGTCGGGGTGGTTGGAGGCAAATGAATTATCCACACATCTAAACAGTTTGTCATGTTGCGTTTACTCTCCCAGATTTGGCAGCAAATGCGCAAACAAAGTGTCCCGTTAAACGATGATAATTCCACTTCTTCAAGATTTTTTTTTTGCAAGGTGTGTGGGAGTCTTTTCCGCCGCCTCTGCAGAGGGTTTGAATAGCACAGCTTCATGCATATGTAGGGGTATAAATTCAGCAGTTCGCCATTTAAGGTGATATTCAAAGCCTAATAGTCCCCGTCTATGCAGATACGCAGCTCTGCAGGTTTTCTCTGGTAATTGGCGCTAACATCTGAGGACTATGTAGGCATATAGGCATCTAAGATGCTGCTGCGCTCCTGCAACAAAGACGGCGCGACGGATTCTATCACAGCATCCAAAGGAATGAGAGGGAATATTAAAAAATGCGGGATTAGCATTTTAACGTCGTAGCCGGTGCACGGCAGATAAATGGACACCGACTGCCGGAGATGAGTTGTTTCTCTTTTTAGATGTGAGAGCAGCGCGGCACACCGGGTAGATAGAGGCATCTGAGACAACACGGTGACCCTTGGTTGAAGCAACAGAAAAAACAGTGTACGGTTTGACGGCATCATAAATCACGGGGCTCGTGGCAGGCAGCCCAATTGTGCTGCGAGGGGGCAGGCTGAAGCTACCACCATCCCTCCTCCGATGTCCCCTGGCTGTGTCTGAAGAAAAGAAGTGGAACGGCAGAAAAACACGTCTGCTGCCTCCGTCTCTTTTCTCTATCAGCATTGATCTCTCGGCGGGCGGGGAGGGGGTTGAGGACGGCCGCCGTCACGGCGCGGTCACAACACAGTGCCCTTTCTGCGGTCGTTTTTGATATAGAGTTGGGACAAAAACAGCACATGATCCCCGAGTGCTCGCAGTTTAGCACGGTTGAGATGCACTGAAACGCACTTTCGGGGAAGGGAGGGGGAGTCTTTTCAGTCTTTTAACTTCGAGAGAGAAACAGATAGCACATGAAGCACGAGGAGGGGAGAGGAAATGCAGACGGAGAGGGTTTGCCAAAAAAAAGAATCTCAGTCAGACTTTGGTGGTGTGTGTGTGTGTGTGTGTGTGTGTGGGGGGGGGAGTTTTGGAGGAGGGCCGCTGGAAATCATCTTTATCCTGAAAGTGGAAGTCTCCGAGCTTAGTGATCACAACAAACATGGTCAGCCCGGGGTTTTCGGCTTTGGTTAAGATGACTCGAGGGAGCGTGGACAGTAGGAGGAGGCCCTGCTTTCCTCTTCCTTTCCCTTCGCTTCTCATCCTCCCCACCCACTCCAGCAGCTGTTGACGTGGGCCATCACGGGGAATTTGTACAGTCTCATTCAGTCGGCGGGAAGGATTAGGCCTGAGCTCAACCACAGATGGACAGAGACTGCCCCCTATTAATAAATCCTCCTGTGATGCTGTATATTCATCTGGACATTTTTTTCTCTCTCTCTCTCTCTCCGTCTTTTTCTGATTTTCCAAAGCAAGCGAGTGGACACGAACACAGCGGCGTGCTAATCTGCCCGTTATAAAAGTTACAGAGAGAGAGAGAAAGTGACATGACGAATTGAAAGAGGGCGGAAGGAGGGGAGGAAGAAAAAAAAAATAGCCTTCTACTTCTTTTGCATAATTTGGTTCCTATTAGCGACATCATTCAGTGGGTTTTTTCAGATGATAATTTGGAAATCTGGGGTTGCGGCGCTAATCCAGCGGCATTACACTTTACCGAGGGATTACTGAGTGACAACTTCAAGTGAAACGAAAGATGTAAGGGCCTCTTAAGCCGTGTTCCTATTAAAAGCCACAGTGCGGCGTGACACTGTGGCAGGCTTCATTGCACACTTGCCAACTAGTTGGGGATATATATCCCCTGATAAACGCTCCAGCGCTCATAGGGATTTCTGCATCTTTATTTTATTTTATTTTTATTTCTTCACACTCTGCAAGATATTAAATTATTTCTTTTTTTTTTTTTTCAGACCGGCTTTTATTTTCTTTGTTGGCTACCGGTTGTTCGGGTCTCACCGGGCGGTTTTTGGGGCTCGTGGTAGCGAAAGGTTGAGTGTTTAAGTCGTGACATTTTCTAAAGCAGGAAGGCTGACGGTCTTTTTTTTTTTTTTTTTCCCACGTCAACCTCTCGTATGCTACTTTGCAATCTGAGGAAGCAGCGAAGCTGCTCAATGCTTCATCCAGGTGACTCTCGCAAGAAGTTTAATGAGTTTTTCTTCCCCTCAGTCGACTCAAATCCTCTCAGGTGTTCGTAGAAATGATATAAAAAAAAAACCTTTACAGGATGAATCCATTGTGCTGTAATTCAGATTCAGAGAAAGTATTTGCATTGTTGCATGAACCGAGTCTGGGCCGAGACAAACAAGTGGCAGTTGTCTAAATAATTAAGTAATTGCAGGTAACACTGACAGAGAGGATCACTATCAGCACTTTAATTTCAAGTGGCCTGACACTGTAATACAAGACGTTGCTCACTCCCTCGGCTCATTAACTAGTGGCTCGCTCGCTTCAAAATTAGCCTGTGGGCAAAATATCAAGTGGATGTCAATCAAGAATCTTCTTTTCAAACAATTCAGCAGGAAATATTCTTATAAAGTCAGCAGAAGCGTGATAAACGCCATTGTTTTGCAAGTTTGGGGAAGTAATTGACGGTAATACTGAAAGTGCGGATCGCTATCGGAGAACTGTGCAGGAACGTAGCATGGCTAAGCTAATGTTAGCTCAATTAGCCTGTAAAAGATAAGTGCATTGTTTAGGGTTAGGCTTTTTTATTGCTGTTGTTGTTGTTGTTTTCATCATCTTAATTAACTTCATGCTAACACCACGCTCATCTGTTAGCTGAAGCTTCTATCTTTTAGCAAAATATCATGTCGAATATGCACTCGATGTTTAGCTTATGTATTTAGAATTATGATGCTACATTGATTAGCTTTATAACGATTATTGCAAGCATTATAACATTGGACTCACCTAGCTACTGGTTGCTACCTATATATTCAGCTGGGAACATTACAAAGTCACCATGAGACAGCACATTTTCAGCATGCAGCTAATGTTAGCTTAATTAGCCTTTAAAAGATTGTTTTTTTCTCTCGCACAGTAGCCCAATTTTCCTCCTCTCTATTAGCTTGATAACAATGAAGAAAACAAACCAATAGTTATTTAAATGTGTATTAGTAGGTCGTGAGGAAATGTGCATGTCCTTCCTGGGACGAACAGTAGCAAAGAACAATGCAGTCCATGTCTTCTACTGGGACCGTTAGCTAGCCATAGCATTAGCAAAATATCATATCAAGTGCATAGGAGAGAGCATTTTCAAGCATATGGGTTAACATAAGCTAAATTAGCAAGCTAGCCACAGTTGATAACATCTGCCAGTGACATGGAAAATTGATGGTTGCCTTCTACAAAATGAAAAGCCCGCTTCCACCTCCGTCTGGAATCAAGGTCTCCTTGTATAAAAGAATTTCGAGCGTTAAATCATCCGCTCCCTTTATCTTCGTAATGTGTCATTCGAGAATGGAAAAGCTTTGACAGGCACAGCGACGGCAAAGACGTGGCTGAGAAAAAAACAACAACATTATTTAAGAAAATCTTGAATATAAGAAGAAGAAAAAAAAGCCCCACAAGTTTTGTCATCTTTTACAAGGACACTGCAGATGGATGTTTGAAAGCAGTATGTGGTAAATTGCCTCGTAAAGTAATAAATTTAAGGAGTAGCTCAGACGTTTCTTCGCCTTCGCAGAGTAAACAGAGGTAAGACGGAGACGGTAGCCATTACCTTCCGGTGCACATGGGGAGATATTGGTGTCCTATGGCTCCGGTGAAACGAGTCTGGCTCTTAAGCCATATGTAGAGATCAAAGAGACACACAGGAGGGAAATAAAAAAAAAAAAAAAAGCTGTTGTTTTCTCCTCAGTGACCTGGATATGCAGCCAGTTCAAGACGCATCGCTATCCTCTCCTGTCTGCCGACCGGATCCCCGGAGAGGGACAAAGTAACTGTTCAATCCCAGGTAATTAACTTCACCACGACCCAGGGAACACTCGCACCAGACACCACAATCCTTTAAGCACAACACTCCATTAGTCATATCCCACAAGGCCCCTCGCAAATGGCAGGGACAAAATAACAGGGGCATGCAGGGGGCCCGTCCAGCCCCGTATAATCACCGGCACACCGCAAAATGTCTCTAATAGCCCAGATCATAATGAGAGTGTGTGTGTGTGCAGAAGGTAAGGTGAGATTGTTATTATTTTTTTTTGCTTTATCAGTAGAAGCCCACTGTTTCCCCATGAGGTCAGTTTATTCCTCAATGCACACGTATAGTGTAACAGTGTAAGTTTAATCAGCGTGATGCATCAGAAACATAATGCAGATCCAGTCAGAACGGAGAACAGAAGGGAGGCCGTGCTGAATCAGGTCCTCGGTGTAAAAATGGACAGGTGCTGTTTGGATGTATGCTAGCAGCTCGAGCCAGCGCCTGAAAAAAGACTCTCCACGTGTACATCAAGGGACGCCTACTAGCTGAGCTTCCATGGAACATTTCTCAACTTTATCTAATATGTGAAGTGAATTTTAGTGAGTCACACGTGTAGATTCTTAATAGACTTAATTAATTAACTTAATTTGTAGCAGATGCTTTTGACCAAAGCGACTCGCAGTAATTCATACATACATTGATACTGATGGTGATGGCTGCCATGCACGGTGCAGACCAGGGGAATCAAACCAGCGACCCTCTGATAATAAGACGCTGGCTCTACCCCACTGAGCCACAGTGTCATTTTTTGGGCGTGCCTTGGAACTGTTCAAACTCAAACTTCTCTACACTACACAGGGAAATGTTGCACTTTTGTTTAGCTTTGTTAAATATCTGACAATCGGAGTTTGTCGAAGATTAACATTGAACATAAAAAGACACATGACAGTGTGTTATGTAGATAGTGTCAATAAAATGAATAATAATCATTAGCGCTTATACTTTTGTTGCAGCACATTTGACTTATTAACACTTGTTAACTTTTACGTTAGTAAAACTTTGAATGCAGGACTTTAACTTGTGTTTTTATAGTGTGTTTCATTTGTCTTTGCCTCCGAACGACGTTACTAATCACTGTTATACATAAATATATCTTAGGTTAGGTTTAGGCAGAAAAAACACCTTGGTTAGGATTAGGGGAATATCACTGGAAGGGTTAAAATGGACTATTGTTGTCATGTTTACAACAATAAACATGTGGTTAAGGTTTTAGAAGCAGTCCAACGTTTTTCTTTGACTCCCATCCTGACAAATATGATCGCTTGGTCGGGTTTAGGCACCAAAAAGATCACGTTTGGGTTCAAATAAGTAGTAACGTACATGACATAAGCTAACGTGTTAAAAAAAGGTCAACGTTAGCTTTTGGTTTGACTCGAGACATGACGACAGGCCTCCTGGCTGGATGTGTGGGTGTATTTGACCTCATCCATCCACCTCAGCATCCTCCTGATCATGTACTCTTTAAACTACATCGCCTGACGTCCTCCTGCTCGGATGATAACTACCGCGGTTGCTAGACATCGCTGCCTTGCAACAAAAACTAATAGGGTCATAATTAGCTGCCTGTTAGGTCCCTTGGATTGATGCTACAGTACAATCAGTGTGTTGGGAAGATGCGTTCTTTCTTACAACCTGTATTCCCCGTTTGCTCTCTGGCTTAAATCAAACGCAACGTTTCAGCCATATTATCAGTCGGCGGGTTGATGTACAAACAACTGGAGAAGAAAGTGCGGATAGTTCACCGACTCACAGACTTATTTAGAGTCATTTAAAGACTGGCTAGAAGAAACAAAACAAGGTGTGGGTTGATGAAAGTGTTCGATCGAGTTAACGCAATCAAAGCATCGGCTCAAGATAAACACCTGTATATGTTTCCAACATACATAATGCGCTGATCAAACGCCGCAGCAATTACTGTCGCGTAGACGTGCGAGCAGCACATGCTTGATCTTTCCGTGGCTCGTTGTCACGTGAGCCCGGCAAATTAAATATAAATACAGTTTTGGTCCCCTCGGCGTGAAAAAGAACATATTCAGTCAATAGAATATCTGCAAATGTCAGAGCGGCTTGATTCAAAAAGCTTATTGAAATTTCAATGCAGCTGTATGGGTGTCTCTAATGAGGTAAGAAAAGAACAGTGTTTCTCTGACTGTGCAGCAGTCGAACCAATTATCAGACTTCCCTGCTGCTGAACCATGGGAGAAAGTCCATAGGTGATGGCGGGGAGGACGAGGGGAGGCCACGTTGTTTAAGTGGGAGAGACCAGATAATGGACTTGGAGCTTCTCTGCCTCACTTCCACTCTCAACAAAAGACAGGCACGGCGTTTTCCTGCAGACAGCCATCAGAGAACCGGGCCGTGTGATTTGACTATACGTGTCAAAGAGAGTCTGATTGTCTTTGGAAGCATGTTTTATTCATCGGATGGGTCGGTGGGTTGGGGGGGGTTTGGACGCTGCTTACCTCTGTTTCTGATTTGCTGGCAAAACAAGTTTGTCGGACAGCGTTATGAAGAATGCGTAGGCGCTGTACGGTTGCACTTGCGTAACTGCTCATTTCCCCCTCGGATCCGATCATTTCAGCTTGGAGACGGTCAGATTCACAGCTCTCTGCACGAACGCGTGCCGTCATCATGGTCAATTTTAAAGCATTTGTAAGGACCTCTGTATTTTGAAATCATCTCCCTGCAGACTCTTTCCTTTTCTCTCCTTCATTGCTGCGGATCAGAGTTTCATGAAAAGGCTGCAAAATGCACAGGGCAGCATAATGTGATGTATTCAATCTGACACGCCATCGATACTTTAAGTACCGGTGCCCCGGCAGTTTGTTTTCCTCCTCCTGTCGACCACAGTCAAGTTCACTTTGGTGCATTTCTGCATTTGGTTCATTTAGGCCGCCGCCGCTGCCCAATTAAACGCCAACCAGGGCTTGTAAACAAAAGTCACATGGTGTCAAATGTAGCTTGTTAATTGGATAAAGTTTTGGCAACTTGTCATCCTGCCAGGTTAGAGATGTGGCGGGGCCTGCGGGGGGTAGAGGTGGGTGGCTGTGCAAAATAACTCTGGTTTGACTCGCTGCAGCGTCCCTGTCGCTAGTCATTATGGACCGCTTCGCTGTGACTTACACACTCCGGTGTTAATAAGACAAGAAGAAGCAACTAAATATGACTTTTGTCCTCAGTGAATTCTTTTTTCTCTTTGGTTTCTTGGCTTCTGGATTTGATTAACAGTTGGCAATCAGACACCAACAGCCGCCCGTTTGTACTCATGATGTCGAATGTTTTCTTTTGTTTAACTTTTTCTCTACATTTTCAGGCACGGTTGTTCCACACCATCTGAAATTCAACGGCATTGTCTCCACAAAATCGAGACAGAGCGCTCCTAAAAAGTCCGCTTGCTGACTAGTCATACCTGGCGGTGACACTGCCGGGCGGGGAAGCGGACCCGGGGCCCGCGTCGCGCCTGTGGGTCACACAGGAATCAAAGAGCAGCTATTCCAAACAGGTTCCTACAGAGAGGAGGGGGCAGCCGAGCTGTGGCAGGCCGGCCTGCTGCTTTTGTCAGTCAGGCAGCGAACGGTGGTGAGTGGAGGTCGCGGAAGAGCAGGAGATGACTGATTCATGGGCTGGCTCGCAGGCTGTGCGTGGACTCGCACACTTGTGTGTGTGTGTGTGTGTGTGTGTTTATGTGTGTGTCCAGGGCACACAGTAGATGACAGATTGGCAAGGCCACGGATGGGCCAGGCTCCATCAGCACCGCGGGCTGCTGTGATGTGTCCATTCTCCCTTCACTCACCACAGCCGGGCCGGACCAGAGCTTGTCCGTGTGATTGCTTGTGCGTGCCGGTGTGTTTTTCGCTGTCTCCTTCCCAGTCACGGGGTGTGTGTGTGTGTGTGTGTGTGTGTGTGTGTGTGTGTGTTGTTTCAAAATCAGAGGCGCAATCACTTTATTTGCCAAGTGCAATAAAGGTAAAAGTTTGTCTTGGCGGTGCCGTTGCAGAACGGCGTCGACAGCTAACGTTGTAGACGAGAGCACAGGGACGCGGCAGCTGGCTGAGCGAGTGTGTCTGACTGTGTTCAGCTGTGTGTGTGTGTGTGTGTTGGTATCCGTTCACGGGCGTTTGTGCACGACTGTGCGCGCATATTGTTTCTGTTTACAAACGCGTGCGCGCTCGCAGTCAGTCGCCGGGACGAGATAATAGAGAAGCCTCACAATTAGTCACAATGACAGCTGCTGAATCGTGGAGCAATTTGCCCGAAGAAAGCAGAATAACTACATCTGTATCACTTCAAAACCTTCCAGAATTTTTTTTTTTTTTCAGAGATGGAGTTTCCTGGTTATGGGTTTATCTTGTTATATTTCGTTTTACCAAAAAGAATCAGAGAATGCTCTACAATATTTCATCTGCACGCCTTTTTTTATGCGGACATAGATGAAGGTGAGCAGCTACCTCCTCACCTGCTTCATACCTGCCATGTATATACAGCACGCTCCAAAACACACCGCGTGTTAAAAAATGAATCTATTTTGGATTTGTTTCAATTGTAATACTATTTTTTTCCCATTACAAATGATAATATCAGTTTAACAATGTGAGTGAAGTCAGCCAACATACTAAAATGCTTCAAAAAGTCCAAAAAAGCTCTTTGAGTCACTCAGTCTTTGCTTGAATCTGCGTGAAAGTGCCTCTTTTTTTGAATGTATTTTCTTCAGCTACCTTGTAAACTTTTTGTTATTTCGCATGAAATGGTCTGGTGTTAATAAGTGTTGACTTCTCCGTGACTTTTTTTTTATTCTAAGTGTTGATTGGTTGTTGTTTGTCCTCTCGGAGTGGCTCCGCAGAAATGTTTTTTAAATGATTACGGTGAATTGATCGAGTGTGGACTTTTCACCTCACCACTATTCTGGGCCGTGTCGTCTGGATGAAGATGAGACGTCTGCGGACGAACGGGGAGTTCAGCCCACGATGGAGGTGAAACCTTCCCAGCTTCCCCGCCCCGCCTCGCTCTCTGACAGATTATGACTGATGAAGCAAAGAAGGTAACAAGTCTGGCACCTCACTGACAGCGCCCTCCATCCTCCCGCTTGTCAGTGTCAGGTAACCATTTCCCAAGTGCCACCTTCAATTACCGGGGATATTGCTAATGATTATACATTGTGTGTGAATGCAAATGGCGTGCCGGGAAGTTTCCTGATATAAGGCTCGAGTCAGTCGTAGCATGACTAATGATGTACCAAATGGAGGGTGGACTTCAATGAGTGTCTTAAAGAGCAGAAGAGATTTTAATTACTCATCTGTCTGGCTGCCTGCGTGACCTTCAGTCAAGACCTGGACAGAAGTCAATTACGGTGATGATGTGCCATCTCCATGTCTGGCCGTATACGTTGCGACCGCGGCCCCGGCCCTCGGAAATGGCAGATTGTCAAAGGTCATTATAATATTAATCTGAAGGTCGTTGGGAGGGGAGAAAATAAAGTTTGAATTCAACTGTGCTCGAGTAGCTTCACTGGCAGGATTGTCAGAGTGAGTGCAGCTCTGGGCGATGGATTTGATTTATTACCCCTCGCTTTAAGCCGCCAGCAATTTGTGCTCAGAGAAAATTAAGAAAGCTGGTCAAAAAAAAAACAAAAAAAACACACACTGTAAGTTGTATAATGATTCCCCTCATTCATTCATTTTTTAATCAGCCATCTTTTGGCTATTTATTTCAGTGTTTTGAGCGAACAGAAACACCAATAAACGCGCCTACTCTTGGCGGCATCACCACCCACAGCTGCACTGGGGAGAGAGCTGTTTTACTCAGGAAGTCAGTTGCTTGGAGTCTATTTGTCTTTTGTAATTACCATTCAATAAAGGAAAACCCTTGGTAATTATCCTTGGCGCTCAGTGAAACCAATCATTGTGAGTTAACATAAACACAGAGCCGTTTTTTTTTTTTTTGTGTGTGTAAAAAGAGGCTGATTCAGACGCTGCCTCACCGGGATCAAACGCGGCGGCGAGCTCGGGCCCCATCTGTGGCCGTGACCCCCTCAGAGAGCCGGGTTGCGACCTCATCTCAAGAGTTCGGGCTGAAAGGGAACCTTGCCAGGGTGGCGGCCCCCGCCGAGGACCGCATCATGTGCATCATTGGTTAAAGGATTGTCTGGGTCAAACGAAACAGGAAGAACTTGAGGGAGCGCGCTGGCCCGCCACGCCGATGGCCACCGAGGCGGCACGTGGCTTTAATTTGATTGAGTGAGAACACGAATCAGACAATTTCACTCCACAAAGCAAGTTTGTTTAATCTTATTTTTCATGATTTCTTTTGATGGCGCAGGGCAGTGGCCTAGATACTGCCACCGTTCTCCTCATGAGCTGGGAGGAAGGAGAGCGAGGCGTCTGGGAAAATTAATTTTTGCTTCATGAAGGTTTTTCTTTTTTATGCTGCCTGTAAATAAAAGATGCTTATGGAAATATTATGGATACGGGTGTCATTCACGGCGGGAGTCTTAACACGTCTCACAGCTAAAAAAAACCCCCCCGAGAGATCAACTTTGCATCGGGGGGTGAAGAAGGCCGGCGCTCCTACACAGAGAGACTACAGCACTCAGTGTGCAGCATCCGTCAATACCTCTCGCTGACACGTATACAATCCCTGACTCGCTACCTCTACCCCCGCATTGTTGAATGCGCGTTGACGCTGGTCTCCTATCTGAGCTTTTATCTCGCTGACACGCCTTTGCCACTGACATTTAGATGAAAGGTATAGGCCTGGCTGGGAATAATCTGCACTGATAGGAAACGTCTTGCAGCTACGGCAGAGAGAGAGAGAGAGAGGAGCTGGAGTGTCGGCGTCTCTCCAGTCTGCAGTCTGGCGCATCACAGGGCTGCTTGTGGACGCAGTGCACTCAGCGTATAGCGATGCCTATACAGCGCAGAGATACAATCACAGATATAGCTACAGGGCTGCAGAGGACAAGATGCACAAGATAGTCTGCACAAAAAGTATTTGTGTATACAAGATGCATGGAAGTTATTATCGTTGCACTCCTATCTATTTCTTGCACACAAAGCGTCGCATATGTTGTATTTTCAACACACACCAACGCGTCACTTTCAGTTAAATCTCAAGAGGCGCTACCTGCTGCAAACACTCACTCAGATTGGAAAATATAAAAGACAAATAAGGCTGAGTGAATTGAGAAACTCGACTTCTAGAGATCCATCAGGATCTGAGAGGTTGCCAATTAATAGGTTCTTAAATACATCGACTGTCGTCGCCAGTAGAACACTTTAAGGCACTCTGGAGTCATCATGGGAGCAAAGTGACAGCTCGCAGCAAGAAAGACGAGCTGTTATTACTCAGAGGACTGAAAAAAAAAAAAAAAGAAAGAAGAGAAACAGCCTCCCAAAAAAAGTCTTTAAGTATCTTTTGGTTTTTTCGCTTCAAAAGGCGTCGAGAAACTGAGAGGCGCCGCGATCAAAAAGACGGCCCGGCAGACGGAGATCGACAACAAAATCAAACAACAAGTTCATAAGTTGCTCTCGCCGGCGTGACGCGAGTTACGGCGGCAGCCGACATCAAGGCACGAGCCGAATGAGAGTCAACACCAGAAACTCAACTGTGCGGAGAAGATTTGAGAAGCGGGGCTGATGGATCGTGGAGCGACTCGGAAAAATAAACCTTTATTAAGCCATCAAAAGAGGGTTAAGAGGCTTCCTGGGCCTGAGAGACGTAGACGGTGGACTGCTGCGGGCTAGAAAACTGCATTGTGGACTGATGAATCCAAGTTTGACATTTTGAGTTCATTAGCTGGATTTTCGACTTGGATCCACCTCATTTCTAATAAAACACACCGTACGCCGTGTGTAATCATTCCTCACGCACGTGTTCTAATTTATGGCATTTACAATCGCGTCCTGCTTCCATCGTTTCCCACGTATCCCGATAAAATGCTGAAATATAGGGTGCTGGAAAAACTTTTGACTGGCAGTGTACCGATGCATAAAAACATGAGGATAACAGCGAGGGGGGATGTGGGGGGGGGACACATTGCTAATTAGCTTCCTGGTTAACACAAGGGTTGGCTAGGCAACCAATAAAGCCGCAGAAGTCACGCTTAATGGGGAATATCAGCGCGGACGGAATTCTTCTTTGACAAATTAGATTGTGTGGCTGTTGCGCGGCATCGCACGTGCGTCCACGTATGTAAATGTATCTACAGCAGGCGGAGAGACGGGGAGTCTGATCTCCTCTGACTGCCGCGCTCCATCCGGGGGCATTACAGCGAGCATGTATCTTCTGAACGCATTTTAAACACCCTTAAAGAGTCCCGGGGGGATCGAACCAGCACTCCAGTCTTACAATGGACATATCTTTTCCTCCTGTGCGGAAAACAAACAAACAAGAAAAACCAAGCCGTGGGCAGGAAAAGAGCAAAGCTCGAAAAACAAATAAAATAACTACACCAAACAAATGTTTATGAATGATGAATGAGAGTGCTGCTGGAATTAGAAGTGGTGCTTAATAAGGAAAGCTCTGTCTGTGTATTCATCAGCGGCGAGGCCAACAAAACTTTTCTTCACCTCATTTATCTTGAATAAAATCCCCCGCAATAATGATAATTGTTCAAAATTGGTGGAAAATTAATCTGGCAACGTGTCTGTGTGAATAAATTGTGTCATTATTACCTCATAAGAGTACCGAGAGAGGGAATTCATACTGCATCGTAATCCAATCAGCTCATTAATTCTCACAAATGTCTTTTATCCCGCTGTCGCAGGGGAACACGTGTGACTGAATCGATATCACACTCGTGCCTCCAAAATGTGATTTTTTGTTCACGTCGCATTATCCTCGCAAGCAAGGCCGTTCAGATGTACGTCTAATGAACAGAACGTCTGAAAGATTCATCTCGGTGTGCCAATCTGTCATTTTTTATCCACGTCGAATTCAGGTGTGTTTGTTTGTAATGACACAATGCTGTTGGCTCTGAAGTGAATGATGCCTTGCATATAAAACACCTGCTTTACCTCTGATAACAACCTAACCCAATCCTGTGTCCATGACATTTCTGTTCTGGTTGGGTTTGTGCGCAAAAACCACTCGGTTAGGGTTAGGAGAAGATTATGTGTTGACATTCTGGGTTTCGGGTTGGAAAGCCAGTTTTAAGACTGCGTTTCAACATCTGTGAGAGAGAAACCACAGGAGATTTCCAGCTGTCTTTGGGGCAAGAACAAAGACATAACTTTGACGGGAAATCAGGTCGTCTCGATGTAACTTTGTGGCGACCAAAACAGGTATTTTCAGCAAAAACATCATGTCATCCTAACCTTAACCGAGTGGTTTTTGTACCCCCCCAAAAATGTGACGTTGAAACATATCCAGGATCAGCCGAAGCCTATATTACCAACATGTATTCTGGGAATTGTTTTTTTTTAATAAACCCAGGATGCTGCAACAGTGCCCCTGCAAAACATCGTGGAGGAGGACTTCCTTTGCATGCAGGGAGGTTACCCCGAGGCATTAAAACGGCTAAAACCCTGCAAAGGGAAAGGTCACAGCTGCCAGCTTGTTAGCAGCCACGCTAAAGTTAGAGTTACTTACTTTTCAGCCTTATTGAGGTACTGACAGAAAAAAAAAAAACGTAATATTCAAGGTTTTTCACCTGATATAAACATGTCCCACATATGTGCTACGGTTTGGACGGATTTGTTAACAGACAGGATTGGTTCAAAACATTATCGATGTAAAAATAACCTTCAAAAGCGTCTGACAAACAATAACGAGGGACATTCAGTGGCATCCTGGCAATCAGTTTGGGAGTTTTGCACCAGTTTTGTTTGAAGGATCTGGACTCAAACAACCAACATTTTTACTGAAACAAGCAAAATTGTCTTTTTTTTTTTTTTACTGATCTGAAGACGTCTTTAGCCGTCTGTAGAAGGAAAACTCAAGCAGTGAGGATGAAAAGCTTTGGCAATGTGGCATCAACTGCAGTGAAAAAAGCCGGAGATGTGTCACATGAGGGCCTCCTTTGTCATTTTGTGTTATAGCAGGGGAAAAAAGGAGGACAGAATCTGTCATTTTCAGGTAGAGAGGGGTGTTGAGGCAGAACCTATTCATTTTGACCTACATAGGATGGGTCGTCTGGAGCGAGGTTAACGCTCCAGCACCCCTTTCCAAGCGTCATGGGATCATTAGTATCCTTTGCTGTAGCGGCGCGGAGCTCTTTTGATGCCCTCGTCTCCAATGAGACTTCACTGGGGGACGGCCCATTTTCCAGGGCCTCTTTTAAAGTGGCCATTTCCATTCGGAGGATGACTCTCTTCTTCTTCTTCTTTGTCTTCCTCCCCTCCTCCTCTCTCTCTCTCTCTCTCTTTCTCTCTGGTTGAGTGCCGTCGTGTAGAAATGAGACGAGGAAGGAAATTGGAGCGGGGTCAGCGCCGAGCATCGAGCGCCGCTCGCTGTCATCCCGCCTGGGAATATTTACCTCGACAATAAGCGAGCCACATCCGCAGGAAGATTAGAATATGTTTTTAACAACGCAGGGACTCCGTCGGCATGCGAGGTAATAAGAGGAAATGACAGGTAACCGTCGGTTTGGTTTGGCAATGAAGCGCTGACAGGTGGCGGGAAAGTGGCGCCAAGTCACTTGATTCACATTATCCACCCTAAAACACAGCACTTAAGTGGATCCATTCCACTTTACAGCTGCCTGTCAACATTGCATTCATACACTATTATTCCCTTCCACTGTGTCACAGTTGAACAATGAAAATATGCCTCTTCTTTGCATGGCGTCACGAAATATTGATTTATAGATGATGATAAACCCACAGCGGTGTCTGCATGTCCCCGCCGTCTTTACCGGAGACTCTCCTGCCACATATAGACGCATTGTTGCACCGCAGACTACCTGGGAGTTTGAATTTAATCTGATACAAGTTTGACATTTCTCTCAGGCTTTCGGATTGACTGCAACATTTGAGAATATAGGACAAAACAAGGCCTTGAAATTTAATAAGCTGCGGCAAGTTTTCATTTGCATGAATGCCGCCGGAACCGGCTGGTCTTTGCCCTGATATTTTCGTTTTCCCCGCCGCTGCGCGCCGAGTTTGAATCGCGCCATTATCCCGTGCGACAGAGTGCCAGTCTCAGCGCCTCAAAACGTTGTCTTCAGCTCGTTTTTCTCAACGAGCCTCTCAAGCTTTTTTTTCTCCAGTCGTGCTTTTTTTTTTTTTCCTTTCTCCTCCGCCTTTTCTCAGACTGAATCAGAGCTCTTTACAGTCATTCTCTGTTCCTTACACTCTGTCATTCGGATCTGGGCTGAAAAAGGCAATATCTTGCCATCTTGCTCTACATGCTCCATTTGCTTTGAGCAGTACAGTCGAGCCATTCCCTCTTGTTTTGTCCCCTGAATCAGATTAGGGCTTACTCTAAAAGTAAATGAAATATTTCTCCGCTCACTACCGCCTGCTGATGTGACCGGCCTTGTCTTCCAAGGATTTAGGTTCATGGTGGGTGATTCTGCAGGACATTTACACCCAATGCCAACACTTCAGTGCCAGTGCAGACAGCGGTGACCTTCAGGCAGCATGGCAAACATTAAGGGTAAGACATTCAACTTTGGCACTGCAAACTGGGAGTCACATTCTGTCCCAGACCAACAAGTCATGCTGATACTTGTATGTTTGATGGCGGCAGCTTCAAGTGCTGCCCAAGCCCCAACCAATCAGAAGTTACCAAAGTATCCGCCCCGTGTACATCATTTTTCAGTCGACACAGAGGAAAGTGAATATGTCGATTTATGTCTGAGAGACTTCTTACGACCGCAGTCCGTCTTCATCCGAGCTTGTTGCCGGTACAGAGAACTGGTTTCTGCTGTCTTCTATAAAAGCCCCCATTTGTAGGATTCGAACATGAAAGTCTGAAAGCAACTTTTAAAAAAAGATTGCACCAATTTTCAACTTTTTTGGTGGCTCCGGTTGACTTTGGAAAAATAGAGAAAATAGCCACTAATGTGTACGACATTAGCGCTTTTTGAATTACTGAAAAGTCTGAAGAACTGGGACTCAGAGGCCTGAAACCATAATTATTATAGACTTTAACTTTAAAAGACACAATTTGTGAGAGATCGACAGAATTCAAGACCAGCTCTGAAATCATAGTGAGTAGTGTAACTGCTTCCTGTTGATCGGCAATCAGACGGTTGTGGTCCAGAAGTGGCTGTTTTTGCGACTGACAGCTTGAGGTCGTTACTCTGATGACTTGATTTAATTGGACTCATCGCGCTGCCTTGACCCGTCCTTCATGTGCGTTCAACGGGAGCGGAAACAGAACGTCGTGCCTGCCTGACGTTGTTGGCTTTCTACCACGTGTGAGTCGGTTACGCAGGCCGATTGATTTTGTCGTTTGTCTGATTTTGTTGTGCTGTAGATCCAGAAACTGCACAGGGTGTTAAATCGACACTGGATGTGTCTTTCCTGTGTGTGACTTCCTGCATGATTGGATACACGACCGCTGTCCAATTCACTAATCTCACAAATTCCACTTCCACTGCATCAACATCAGGTGGATATTGTTTAAGTAATTAGCTAATTATCGTCATGGATGTAAGTTTTTGGAAACGTTTTGCACCAGTTGTTAATGTGCTCGTATTGTTTTTTTATTTTATTTTTTGAAAGCCTCAAGAGCATTTTCTTTTTTAAATGAGTAAGAACGGGAAATGTGACATTAGCATAAACAGAAAAACACTCCAAAAAGTAAAACGGGAAAAAAAAATAAATAAAAAAAAAAAACGGCTTGAAAACCGAGGTATGAAGTCACACAGTACCGGCGGCGCTGCGTGACTGACAGGTGATCTGTGCAAAGTGCAGACACATCACAGCACCTGAGATAAAAATAACAGCCGCCGCTCGCAGACTTCCAGCCTTTTCTTCTCACATACTGTAGTCTGAGGAAAGTGATCCCGCACAAAAGTACAAAAAAACAAAAGAGTGGAATGCATTAAAAAAAAAAAAAAAAAAAACTCTAATCCCGGTCTAAATTGGCACTTGTTGCAATTATTGTTTTCATGCCGATCACCGCTCTAATAATACGATGTTAAATGAGTGAAAACATACAGAGTCTTCCTGTTCGCTCTGGTCAGCTGACATGATATGATCCCCGCGTAGCGTCAGTTCACAGGAAAAACAAGCCATTTCTCTCTCTGCTCAGCCCAAACAGCTCATAACAACTCCCCGCTCGTCCTCCCAGCTCGGCCCTTTTGGCCTCGGTCTCTCTCGTGCCGCACTTCCATCTCCTCGCGTTGCCGCGCTGCCAGTGTTGTTGTGACACTCGGCTTCCATTACAGCCCCATCACAGCCTCTGTCCGCCATCTCGCCGAGGAGGAAGAGGAGGAAATTACTGCTGCCCCCTTCACCTCCTGTCCTCCACGGTCACAAGCTTTGTCACATACAAAGACAGAGAGATGGAACAGCGGAACAACAGAGGGAATGATAGATGGGCACGCAGGTAGAAACAATAGAAGGAACAGGTGATAGAGAGAGTGATAGAACTATAGATAAATAGGAAGCCAGGTAAATCGATTGAGAGACACAGAACGATGGAACAACAGATGGAACCACGGAACGATATACAGACAGAACGAGCAGATGATCCAGTGGAGGCAAGAATGAGAGAACCACAGAGGAAAAGAGCAAATAGAGTAAATCAATAGAACGATGGAACAATAGAACAATGGATTGATTGATAGAGTGATAGAAGGGGAGATGAAGCAATAAAATGACAGATATATAATAGTATAGATAGATCGGTAGAACAGTAGATGGATAGAACGATAGAGCGATAGAGAAACAGATATATAGATGATAGACAGATAGACCAATAGATATATAGAATGAGAGAACGATAGATAGAATGACAGATAGACAGAAAGATAGATAGATAGATAGATAGATAGATAGATAGATAGATAGATAGATAGATAGATAGATAAAGCAATAGATAGAACGACAGAATAATAGAACAAGAGAATGATAGATGGACAGAACGATAGATAGAATGGTAGAACAGGAGATAGATAGATAGATAGATAGATAGATAGATAGATAGATAGATAGATAGATAGATAGAACAACAGATACATAGAATGAGAGAACGATAGATAGATATTTAGATAGATAGTTAAAGCGATAGATACTTAGATAGAACGACAGGATGATAGAACGATAGATAGATAGGTAGATAGATAGATGGATAGAACGATAGAACAAGAGAATGATCGATAGATAGAATGAGAGAACGATGGGTAGAATGATATATGACATTTCTTGTCCCGTCATATTTCATTCATGTACGTATATTTCCGTCATCGCTCCGTTCATTCAGTCCAACAGCTGAACTGCTGAATTATTAAAACTCTGCTGCTCAGAAACAAAACACATGATGTGTGTGTGTGTGTGTGTGTGTGTGTGTGTGCGTGTGTGTGTGTTGCCGTCCAGAGGGGCGTGTCTCTCCGAGGTACGCTGTGTGTTTCCTGGCAGGGAGCCGAGGGTCGTCTCCTAACATTGTTTTACTATTACATTCTAACATTTCTGATTTTTTTTTTTTTTTTACCAGACTCCACAGAGACCCGATGGCTGGCAAACTTGGATTGCCTTCTATTTTTGGAGCACACCAAAATGACCTCTAATTTCACTGTTTTATCAAAGTACCAGAATATACTGTAGGCGGGAAGGGAGAGCTGGAGAGGGAGGGTGGAGGCAGGGAGAGAAAATTGAGATGAAAAAAAAAAAGCAAGAGAAAAGCTGAAATACTGTACGGCTTTAAAAAAAAAAAATCTATTGCCACCACCATAAGTAATGCAACACCCATGGCTTCCTCAACAGATGTCAAATAGCATTCCCGTGGCTGCATGCAGGCGCAGTTAAAACAAGCTTGTCAATTACAGCCGAGATGATGAAAGTCTTTTTCGCAATCCGCAGAACCGAGTGGTTCACCGCAGAGAGGCGTGTGGAAACTTCTCCATATGGATGCCATGTGCACGCGGGTCACAAAGGCCACATCACGGCAGAAAACCGTTCCATTAAAGAGACTCATTGTTGTGTCCTTGTAATCGAGCGACACGTGTGCACACATTGTTTCTCAACACACAATCTGGATAATGTCTTGCAACCCGAATTTGGCAGACGGGTTGTTATTTGCCGATGCGTCCCTCCAGCTGCAGCGGGCGAGCGCGAGGCCCTCGCCATTGTCCAGGAGTCAGGTGCAAGGAAAAAAGAAGAATTGTGAAATTAAACACAAATCAAATTCGGAGCCCTCGCAGCCTGGAGAGCTCAGCTGCTCGGCAGGAAGTTTGAGAAATGTTTTTTCTTTCATTCCGCATCGGGGCGCCCATAATTCAGTGCTCCTCCTCGACTCTCTCCACGGTAGGAATTCACAAACACAGCTCGCTCCTTCACGGCTTCTGAAGAGTAGGTTTTTTTTTTTTTTCGGAAAAAAAAAGGAGTGAGCCGTGCGGAGGAGGGGAGGGGAGTTGATCGGTTTATTCGGAATACCAAAAGACTGACGTTTCCATCTGTCAGCGTTCCAGCTCGACTTATTCAGCGCGTTTCCTGGCAAACGCTCGCCGCAGCACTCGTGCCGCTGCGTGCAGACTGGTACCATGCAGATATCTGAGACCAAACACCGCCGACCCTCCCCGGCTCACACAGCACCACATGCCAGCTACTTCTTCTCTTGTCTGCACGACTTGTTAGATGCCGTTAATTATATACCGTGGGTGGTTAGCTGATGTTTATGTAATTATCCTCTTTTGTATTCAGAAAAAAAAATCTAATTCAAATGTTTTTTTTAGTTTTTTTTTAGAGAAGTTCATCAAAAGAACCTGTTTTAAACAGACTTGTTTGCTTTCAGGCCTGGTGGGTCCGCTGCTGGCTGGCATTATGGGATGTTTTCTGGCTGCGTATGTAATCTAAGGGGAATACTGTCGATGGGTTTTTAAATGAGAGGCTCAGCTGTTTTCTGTAAAGTTAGAAAAGAATGATAATTAACCAGCAGAGTGGTCTGGGAATCTGTCTGCGAACCTTCTGTCGGCAAACGCCTCGTCGTTTTTGTTTTACAGTAACAAACTGTAAGCGGCGGTGGAATGTAACTGAGTACATTTACTCAACACAACAAGTCTGTACTTGAGTATTTCCTCAGAGAGGAATAGTGTCCGTTTCATACCCCTCCTCTCCAGTGAGAACCACATGAATATTTTGAATATTAATAAACTGAAGTTCTGGAGGTCAGAGGCAGGTGCAGATCCAGATCATCTGGAGGAATAAACACCAGCAGTCACATCAGATTCTGCTCTGATCCGACGGGAGGAGCGACTTTTGGACCTCTAGGATTAAAAAAAGTGGATTTATCTTCACTGCTGTTTATCAGCCTGACTGCAGCAGTGATCCGGAGGTGTGTTGTCGGGTGGTTCTGTTCTGTTCTGTTGACTGCTGACTGCAGCTGGAGGGGAAATGGACTTTACTTCAATGACCGTAACGTTACAGAAAGGAGAGTATGATGTAGATTAAATTAATCGGGCTGTTTGGGAAGATCAAACACTTGTGCGAGTTACATGAACATTGGTGGGGAACACAAAATTAAGACACCAACCATGAATGAAAATCTATCTGATGTGACGGGGATGTTTGCTCTTAATCCCCAAAGTCGAAATGAAACACGCCGTTACCTGAAGTGAAGGTCAAAAAGGTCTCGTCGTTTTCAGGCAGAAAGCTAAAAACTGGCTGTTTTTCGGAGCTCATTTTTGTTTCTCACTGGATCACATGATGATCTTATAGAATATGATACAATCCTTCACATGAATCCACCCAACAGTGTATAAAGTAGATAAAAAAAGCTACTGCACAGCAGTAAAATGCTGCATAAATACACAATTACTGCACGATGAGTACTTTTACTTTGGTGCTTAAAGTACATTTTGATAATAATACCTAAATACTTTTACTCAAGCTTTTTACACGCAGAACTTTTTAATTAAAATAAAGTATTTTCAGTGTGGTGCTGGTTCTTTTTACTGAAGCAACAAGCACACAGGCACATCGCCGGCTGTCAGTGTTATAATGGAAAACATTTTGTGGATCTATGTGGTGCAGGAAGGAGCGATGACAAGCCGCGTCCCCATGTCGCTTTTCAGCCTTCCCGAAGAGCCGCTGCCCGTGATGGAAAACGTTTCAAAACACGCCCCTCCTAAAATCCCACCTGGCGGGTCATCGGCCCCGTTATCTAATATGATCTAATCTCCAGGTTTTTCCTCCTCTGGCAGGGGACACGCAGGGCAGACGGCTAAACATGTCAGGGATATTGGATGTGTTATGGAGGTGTTTGCTAGAGGTGTCTTCCTCAACTTTGCCTCGGACTCTGATGAGCTGAGGGACCGTTATTCCCCAGGTGATTCTGCCCCGAGATTAACTCGGCTGATTCCCACCGTGTCGTTTCCTTGTGTGTGTGTTTAGCACCAGAAGCGAAGTGATCTCACACAAGAAATTGGTGAGCTGGTGGGCTTGGGTTTTGTCAAAAAAAATGTGGTTTGACATTATTTTTCTGTCCTGATACAATCTGGAGACTTTCTCTAAAAGTAGCAATGAAAAGTTAGAGGAGCGACGAGAGGTTTCACCGGCAATCGTGCTAAAACAAGGACACGAGAGCATCGAATTCCATCAGAAGAACAGAGATAGAAGCGCTGCCTTGAATCTCTCGTCTCAATTATCCGTTGAATAGAGTTGGCACTTTCATGTTTTTTTGTTGAGGGGATGTCTGCAAATTGCGGAGGACAGTCGCAGTTCTTCTTTAACACTTCCATTTCTCCTCACACTGTCGGCTGCTGAAACGGATCTAAAGTGAAAGTACATCTCCACTCGCCCTCTTTTTTATTTTTTTTTTCTCCTCTGGGTTTGTGGGAGGCTAGAGGAGGGCCAACGAGCCATTAACTGAAGCATCATTCCAGCTAATTTGGGGTTTTTATGTGGATGTATTTAAAAAAAAATATAAAACATGTTGAGGCAAAAAAGTCACGCAGAGATGTGTTTGATTGGCGCTCGGCCTCGTATCATAAACACAACAGAGGCTGAGTCGTGTGGCGACCGCGAAGAATGGCGAGCTGTGCATAAACAAAAAGATAATTAATTTCTCTTGCTTGTTTGCTTGTGTGATTAATTATTCAAAGAAACCTGGAGGCTGAATACAATGATTACATGATGATACATGTTCCTCGAGCAGGAACATGATATTCCACATAAATTATCCTTCAATCCTTTTCTGGACCTTGTACGAAGCACTTTTTTTTTTTTTTTTTTACTCTTCAGATGTTTATTTTGAGTGTATTTGGCCCGTTTTCATTCACATTGCCCAATTACAAGCAAGCAGGGCTTTGAAACAAAACGCAGCTTGTTAGCTGGACTGTTTTTTTTTTTTGTTGCTAACCTGTCATCCTGCCAGGTGGTGATTGGTACGCATCCGACTCGGCTAAGCATGATGGACCCGTCCGAGCTCTTTGCTGTGATTGACCTCCTCCAAGAGTAAACTCTCCGCGGTTTGAATACACTCTTTGTGTGATTGCTTTGCTGAGATCCAGCCCTAAAGATAAACCTCCGCCCCCTCCTGCAGCCTCAGAGCGATAGACTTTCCCTCCTGAGCCTCTGATGGATGGCTGGCATTATTTTTATCAGTGTAACATAATCAGCCCGTGTGGCCTCCGTCCGCGTGGCGCGCGAGCTCCGTTAACGTAACTAAAAATACAGCCATGTAATATTTCACGCCGCACACACGTGCAATCTATCAGGTGAAATTGGAGGTGAAAGATCATTTGGTGTATTAAATATGCATGACTTATTGGGGATCTACCGAAACACAAGCATCAATCGTGTCTGAGACAAGCAGAGGAGGGCAGCTTGTGTCGCCAACAGACGCTCTCGCAATTATTTATCACTGGAATATCATGTCGGCATGTTAAATGTGTGCGTTTCTGACATACGAAAGTCTACGTGTCACGTTCAGAGAGGGTTTAAGGTCAGATATGTAGACTTTCCTGTCAACAGGAGGGAGCAGCGGTGATGTGACAGCCAGGTGGGACGGCCACAAAGCCAGAGATCACCGTTCCAGACTGCGGTTTAACGTTCGGGAGTGTGGAACCGCTGGATATCGGGGCATTTTCCTGACTTGTTTTGTGACAACACGACAGGATATTTTTGAGCAGACAACGGGACATTTTTTCTGCCATTATTGTGGCAACAAAACTGGTATTATTGGCCGAAACATTTTGAGAAAAATGGTCCAAATTTGACGAGACGTTGGCTAATTATCCGGATGTTTTTGTGACAACAAGACCGGATGTTTCCAAAAAAGACATCGAGACCCATTTGTGGCAACACAACTGAATTTCTTTTACTATATTTCATGCCAATTTCCAGACACTGGCAAAGAAAACAGATATTTTTGACTCCAGTTCAGGACATTTTTTGTGCTGAACAAACTGGATATTTTTAAAATAGACGTCAGGACATATTCTGGTCCTGTTTGTGGCGACGGAACCAGGTACTTCAGGCCAAAAAATAATCGCACAGCACAGCAATATCACAAAACAGGATTAAATACTTTGCCAACATGTTTCCTGTTGATTGGGTTGAATTTATTCTAATATCAGAGTGGTTATATTTAGCATTATTTCATTTTGTTCTGGACCTCTTGTTAGATTTGATCTTTTCGTCTGCTGTTTCTCAAGGTACTCATTTTTTAAAAGGGCAATTCTTTTATAAGACCGACGTGTGAAAGCACATGTGGGTCGTAACGCTCACAATTAGGCTAATTTCAGAGTCCTCTCCCCGCCTGTAAAGCTCAGAAGGTATAACTGGAGGGGCTCCGACAAATAAATCATGAAATGCCTGCAGTTCTTCTGATAGAGATAAAGCAGATACAATATTAAATCCTTCCCAAATTAGTGGGGGGGATGTATAATTCAGAGGGTGGTGAACATCAGCTGGGCTGAAAGCTGCACTAATGAGATGTGGGCAAACTGCATCTGAGGTAACTGCCCTCCTCTGTCTCTCTTTGTCCCTCTTTTCTATCTCTCTCGCTCTCTTTTCCTCCCTCTTTAATGCCTCTCTCTCTCTGTCTCCTGGTTTTTTGGCCGAATCAAACCGCCCCGCAACAACCATAAACACAAATTTGCTGTAGGCCTTGATGCTGAACACATGGCAGCGCACAACAAAGACAGACCGTTTCATCAGAAACACAGCCAAGCTCGGCGCCGCAGACAGTTCTTTTATGAACCCTCGTGTTCCCAAGTTGTTGCGATATTACCAGATTAACCATCTGAGAAGGACTTTGTGCAAACACTGTGTTTTGCCACAGCACATTTATAACTCAATACTTCTGTGTAACGATTTCTCCGCTTTCCACGCCGCCGATGGGACGCTGGTCGAACACTTTTCTGCCTCCTGATGGATTCGGGCTGGTGCGGGAGGCTCCATTACATATGCAGCATCCTCCTTCAGTTTTTTTGCACTTTGTAATGGAACACTGGTTTGTTGAATTACCATAACTACCCATAAATCACAAATGCTGTTGCATGAATCAAACACAAAGAGCTTCATCGTCTATCTCTGCAACCTTTCTCTAAATAACATTTTGGGGGCTACCGCCCCCCCCCACAAAAAATAGAAGATGGAAGAAAATGAATGTGGATACTGTTTTTTGGTTCAGTTGTCGTGACAAAGCATTTCTCTGTGCTGTCTTTGCTCTCTCCTCCGTCCGTTGGGTGTGGTGGACGTGTGCTACATGTTGCAAACAGCTCGGTCGAGTGGTTTCTACGTCCTGATGGATTTCAAGAGGCCCCGTTACATCCGCACTGAAGTGCAGCTGTAAGGTTTTGGACTGCTCTGGTTTTTCTCGCTCCTTGTAGTTTTGCGTTGGTTTGGCTGAGTTACAGTAACACCATGTGGCCAAAAGTATGTGGACAATCCAACACTGCACCCATGCGTGACAGCTGGAACATCCATGAACACTAATCTGCAGTTATAACAACCTCCAGTCTTCTGGTGTCAGGTTTTAGAACCGCTGTAGCAAAACTGGATGTTTTTGATGAGATATCCGGACAATGTACAGTTGTTTTAATGGGGGAAAAATGATAATCCTGGCAAGACTTTGGGGATATTTTCCAGAATTTCTCGGAGGCAACACAGCTGGATATTCTCGACTAGACATCAGAACTCTTCCCAGCGCTTTTGGCAACCAAACTGGTTGGTTTGTTGCAACAAATCCAAATAAATTACCTGGATTTTGGGACATTTTTCAGACTTTTTCCTGCTATTTCTGACTATAAATCCAAACAATTTTCAGCTGTTGTTGTGACAACCAAAAGGTATAATTTTGCCTAGAAGCTAACTTACAACTAAGCATTCTTTGCTTTCTTCGCCATCTGATGTGACTGGTCAATGTGTGCTACATGCTGCCACTGGATTTCAGGTAGTGCAGGAGGTGCTGAAGTGTTGATGACTGAGTGCAAATTTAGGAAGACTAACATGTAATAGAGGGCCGGATGGAAACGCCCATGAACTGGTTGTACGACTCGTGTTTGGTCCCTTTATGTTATCTCCCATTAAACTCGTTAAACCCAATTATTTATCTCTTCCCTGCGTCCGATGAAGTAAGAGTTGATCAGTTTTTCCTGAAACCTGCTTTGCTCCTCGACCACACAGCCTTTTTTTTTTTTTGGTGGTGGATTTTTCCATCTCTCTTCCACAACAAACGGCTAAGTTGCAAATTCAGGTCAAGAAGAAGAAGGGCGGTTACGTGACGTATCTTCAGGTATCAACTGTGAGCAAATGGACCTCGTGTTTCAAATGCCATATTTAGGAACGTGTCACTTCCTTTCCCAGATTTGTTTTTCCTGCCTCGCTGATGGAGACGGCTGTGAGCAGTAAACCCGAGCGAGATCTCTGACACGTATGTGATTCCACTCTGAGTACATGACACATTATCTCGGCTCATTGACACTTGGACGTTGTACTCGAGTACGTTTTGTGAAACCTGAGATGCTTCATCTTCACCTTCAGCCATTTTCATTCATACATGAGTTCTTTCTGAATGTAATCCATATATACAACATATATATATATATATATATATATATACAAATAGTGATATAATCATGGTCATCATGTTTAGAATTTTGTATTGTTATCTCGCTAAGCGAGGGCTGCTGGGTGTCAGGGACGTTCATCGCCTTCTGTTTTTCCCGTATGTCAACATCCACATTATTCTGTGGCCTCACACACAAAGAACAGGGAACATTAATTATATTTCATCGATGTGCTCATATTTTCCAGCAATCAGAGATGGTGCTACTGCTGACACGCAGCAGTGTTAAAGGGTAATTGCAGTTTATAATAAGTTGAGTGTTTTTGTTGTTGTTGTCATTGTTGTAGTAAGGGCCGTAGTTTCCATCAGTTACGTTAACATTATACTCACCATAATGATAAATGAGATCTGGGAACACAGTAACATCGATACGTACAAAGTTCCCCGCTGAGCAGAAAACTTTTATTTATGCATGAAAAACAACAAAAATGATTTAAAATGTCCTTTGTTAGATATTTTGTTGAGCTGTGTACTTGGATGAGCCCCAAATGGTTCCCAGTGTTCAAACCAGAGAAATCTGTGGTTTCATTCCAGGTACCAGTGGGTTTCATTTGGTTGCCTGTCGCTGTGACTTCCACTGGAAACGTTAGATTATACAGGGAAGTGTGAGTAAACATTCCTAAATTTGCAACACAGCCCGATGTAAAACTGGAAATCTTTTGGCCTGATGCCACCCAGCAGTGCAGGTTAACATCAAGGTTATAACACCAGAAACAAAAAAAGGTCCAGTAAATGAAGATTCACATGTGATTTAACCCTCTTGTTTTATCAGTTGATGACTCAATGTAAATATGTAACCACGAGTATTCAATGGTAATTTCAAACTGAATTACAAAATTGTAACTTTTTATTTACTGTAAATAACCTTTAGTGTCCAACTCCCATAATTCCACGCTACTTCAACAACATCATCAAACTTTATCTTTTGTCCTTATTGTTTTGATCGAGAGACCCCTGGTGGAAGAAATTACATACTGTCCTCAGATCTCAGCTGTTTCTCTGGAGAATGCTGTATTAATGATTGTAAATATGGTCAAAACCATGAACACGAGGAGTATGGAGTATGTCCTTGAAATAAAGGACTTAGAAATGGTGCATTTCAAACAATAATGCAGGACGTACTGGTTGGATGAAATGATTCAACATGGAGTTACATCCAAACGGTCTTTAGAACATAAGTGCAGAAACACTATTGAGCCACAGCATCATGTGTCCATCGACTGGAGGGGGAAACAAATCCCTCATGTCCACATTTGCGACCATCGACCTTCATCTTAAATCCACAAAAACAGATCATACACGGGACATCTGAATCCTTGATCTTTCATCGTGTTAGCTGAGGGCTTCTACAGATTGAGTGTGTGTTCGAACAAAAGTTGTAGGGGAGCTGTGAAGCTTTTAAAGCTGTTAGCAAGTTCTCATCCTCTGTGCTCATGCCAGCCAGAGTTATGCTCACAAAACTAAATGTCCTCGGCGTGGAAAGGGGAGCATGCATGTTTCACAGGCTGTTGACGTCCGCTGAGTGAGAAAAGTTCAGCCGCGGCCAACTCTCCTCGGCCAACAAGCTTGTTGACTGTCCACATGTCAGCCAGCGGTCCCCGGTCTCTCGGCTCTGCAGGACATGTTGACTCGTTGTTCACAGCACTCTCGGTGAACAGTCACAGTCGCTGCGCTGAAGTGGTGCCACTTTAAACATTTTTATTAAAACTACTTTCAACACCAGTCGTTTCACCGGTGACTCACTAAAAGTTAATTTTTTTCTCTCGCCCACCACATTCTCATTTTATGCTTCAAGTATCTGGTTGGATGGTTTTCTAAGAAGCACACCATCTGCAGAAATAGCCCCGGAAAACACCTGTAGGACCGGCCGCCAACGGAGGCTGCCCGTGCACCGCAGGGAAGCATATTAACAATTAACTTGAGCAACTGTTGCAGAAATTATTACCTTGGGGGACCATATGGGTCTACATGGAAGGAGCAGCTGTGGAGCTTAACTACGTACATGTACTCAAGTACTGTACTCAGATTAATATTTTAGCATCTCTGCTTTGCTCCAGTATTTCCATACTCAGCAACTTAAGGAGTGAGATCACTCCTGCAGTTATACGCAGTTTGATGCAACCATCCACATTTCACTTCACCGTGTATACGGCACCTCTGGATGTTACTGCGTACAGAAAAGAAAATGCATAAATACATTTGAAACATCTCACAGATTCATTGATTCATTCTTTCTTTCATCCATTACTGTTAGTCATCACTTATATCACAAGGAGAGCAGAATAGAGTCAAGATAAGTCATGCTAAAAGACAGCATGCATGATCTGTACAGTGTTTTAAAGCAAGTGGTTTTGTCAGATCCTTGTGAGAAATATTTTAACACCCCAGCAGCAATCCATAAATCAAATGCTCTGACTAATAAAAGAAAAAAATCCAGCAGGCTACTGGTAGGTACACAGCCCCAAATGATGTTGCTTGGCCACTAACTCGGTAACACAAAGCACACAGCCCCTGATCCAAGGATCTGGGCCACTTTGAAAGCCACAGACGTGCTCAGCCGCTAACCCAGTTAGCACAAAACACACAGCCCCTGATCCATGGATCAGAGCTGCATCACCAGAAACAAACTTGTTCAGCAGCTAACCCAGTTAGCACAAAGCACACAGCCCCTGATCCATGGATCAGAGCTGCATCACCAGAAACAAACTTGTTCAGCAGCTAACCCAGTTAGCACAAAGCACACAGCCCCTGATTCATGGATCAGAGCTGACTGAGGCGTGCTAGTGACGGCTATCTTGCTTGTGTATAGATGATTGTGGCATTAAACCGAGACGTTCATGTATACATTTTTAGACTTTAAAAGCTCTGGATGGGTCTCTCCAATCGTACCTACCCAACCTTTAAAAACAGTAGGTGATCTTTCTAGACACACACTTACAAGAGACAATTCATTTGTGTCATTCTCAATTTTTCTTTCTCTCTGTCGAACTATGAAGAAGGCAGTAAAAGTCCAGAACTCATAGGAGGTGAACTATTACTGAATTAACCTTTAACTACTGACAAGTAAAACAGATCTTATATGGATCAGCAGATATCACAGCGTCTGACGCAGCGAAATGTACAAACATTTCCTTACCGAGGACGCACAAACACAGTGCCAGACACTGAATCAGCGGCAGAAAGTACTCCGTCAAACGGATGCACTTACTGCCACAAAGCCGTACGATTTGTCAAGCATGAATATGGAGTGTTCTGTGAGATTTCCTCTTAGCCAACTGGCACCGCCGACGGTGACCTTTGAATATAAACACATGGCCACTTTGGACGGCATTTAACAGCTTTAACTGCAGAAAGCAAGAACGCGAGCATATGTTGCTTTTATCGCTGTGAGGGGTCACTTATAGATTCTACAGTAAGAGCAGCGGCGGAGAGTAATAAGGAGAGAAACGGAGCAAACAGATTCTGCACACCAGACTTAAAGTAAGGAAGCAAATGTAAGTATTGTTCTAGAGTCCACGTGTTATGGTACTTTACTTGAGTACATTCATTTTATACTACATTCTACTTTTCTCATTAAAGCACAAGATAAACTAGTAAAACAGTACTTCAAAGATTAAAGCAGTGCTTTCCAATATTTTTTGGCTTGCGACCATCACCAAAGAAAGGAGGAAACTGTCCGGCTGTCACCTCTTGAGACGTTTCAGACGTCTCTGAGTTATTAGCGGTTCCATCATAGACGCATTTTCTCTCCAGACCTCTCATACGATCTCATTTAAATGACTGTTTGACGCACAAAGAGGTCAAATTATCCGACGCTTCACCAAAAAAAAACAACTCAAATGAAAAGTAAAGTCACACAAATCATAAGAAATCAGTGCAGCAGAAGTTATTTTTCTCCTCTCATATCCCATTAATCTACGATTTATCTTGTGACCTCATGGTCGGACATAGTACGAGCCAAACAGTATATAAAAAATGTATGATGTAAATAACTGCTTTTATATTGATGCCTCTGTATTGACATATTGATCTAAAAACACTGACAAAGATATAATATGTAAGGTATTTCTAAAAATGGCTAGACCATGTTTTGTGTCGTGTTCTTACATTATCCCAATGAGAAATCTGTTGTGTTTCATTTAGTCGTCTGAGACTTTGACTTCAGGGAGTGAGTCAGACAGGCACAAAAGAAGTTGGCCATCGAGACCCAACTGAGTAAAACATTACCGTGTCCGTGAAACTTTTTGCCAGATGTGTGGGGGCTGTTTTCTGCACTCAGCACTCATCAGAGACTCTGATTCTGGTTCTGTTTCTCTGTCTCCTCTCTGTAACGTTATGTTCATGAAGTAAAGTCCATTTCCCCTCCCGGTCCAGTCAGCAGTCAGCAGAACAGAAACACCTGACAGTGGAGGTCGCCTCCGGGTCACTGCTGCAGTCAGGCTGATCAACAGGAAACAGGAGAAATCACCTTTTTAATCGCAGAAGTTAAAAAGTCGTCTCTGAGTTCTCCTCCCGTCGGATCTGAGCTGAATCTGATGCGACTCCAGGTGTTTATTCCTCCAGATGTTCTGGATCTGCACCCGACTCCTCTCCTCACTATATTTACTCGCGCTCTGACAACTTTCAGAAATGTGAGAGAAACTTTGCTTCAGTGAATGTCTGTTGAATCTGCACTCGAGCTACAAAAAGGCTTTGTGATTTATATATTTTCACATTTTTGCCCCTGCAAAATAACAGGTTCTGAATTGTGTCAGTCCTCGTGGCTGTTTTAAAAGAGAAACATTTTCTCACCATTTGTTCGCTGTGACTTTTAAAACTCAGAAACCGTCCGCAGAGCGAAAGGTCGCTGGTTTTCATCACTCCGACAGACAATACGCTCACCAAACAGAGCCGTCTCCTGTCAGAGTGTCCTTGAACAGGACTCAGAAGCCCCGCCTGCTCTCTCGCTGCAAGCCACTCACAGTTTGAGCGTCAGCTAAACACCTTAAATGCAAATGCATACCATTTTTCGCTCAAATCAGATTCAGCAAAAATGACGAAATTGCACTGTACCTTGCTGTGGCAATATTTTTTAGAGCCTATTATTTATGTGTTTATGACCCGAAGCTGCTGAAACGAGTTATTTTCTCCTCACAAACACTATGTTTCAATGTGACATTCATTTTTTTTTTAAAAGCAGCAACAATTAGCATTTAGGTAATTGGTTATATCTTAATTATCCCTCTCGATGAGTCATTTTTATTTCTATTTTTTCACACGCAGGTGTTTTGCTGTTAAAACATTCTGTAAGACATCTAATTGCTCGGCGCTTTCGATTGGAAACGAGTCAGATATATCACACATGCAGAGTGCCGAGCTGAGTGGTTCAGCTTATCAGAGGACTGCCTGCCTGGTTTATTGCAATGCATTCCCTCACCATCCATCACCTTTTAGCACCGCTGATTATCCTGGCAAAAGATAATTACACGGCACAGCGCTGCACTGCAGAGAGGAACGCGGTTATCTGACCACCTGAACAACAACTCGGGGGGGGGGAGAGGGTGAAACAAGTGAGCAGGGGCCGACCCCGACATCACCGCCAGGTGCATGTTCAGGTGTACGCGGGCGCCTGCATGCTGCTCAGATTGGGCAAAAAAAGAGGATCTAATTAGTTGAGGACGTCCAGAGTTTTGAACACGATGCTCGTTTTGTTTTATTCCGATGTCTGAACAGTAGGGGAGAAAAAAACAAACCAGATGTACGTAATTGTTGACTTTTTGGGCACTTTGGAGGGAAACAACCTAAAAGAATAACACGTCACTGATTTTACAATTTGTTTCTCTGTATTTACACATCCAGCAGACACGATCGTGTCTCCATTCGCCTGATTTACTCTAAAGTCAGCTCTGCTCTGGTTCCTGCCAACTCTCACGCAAATTAGTTTGTTATCAGCTTTATAACAACATTAATTCAGTGACATTTTGGGGAAACACACTTATTTGCTCTCTTGCAGAGAATTAACGAAGACAATAAATACTGTCTGTCTGTTAGACGCAAAGGAAGGCTGTACAGGCATCAGCTTAGCATGTTAAGTTAGCTTAATCATAACGAAAACGAAAGGTGTAAGTTGCAAGGGATCATGGGAGTTGTTGTCATCAAGTGAAACAACCTGATCTCTCATCTTACCAACACATTTATTAAGAAACTTCGACTGAGGCCCCTTGAAAATAAACTAAGAAACAACTATTGCAGGAAAATGAGAGAAACATACGCAGATTGTTTATTTTAGGAACGTTACAGCAGATTTGCATGTTTTTTTAAAAAAGAAAATAAGCAGTTTTCTTGCAGAGAAAAGCAAGTTTACAATCCCTCTGGTATCATTTAACTTTCAGTAATTTCTAGTAAACATTTCTGTGGTTTATTTATAAGATGAAAACATACAAACTAATTGAAATAAACCCACGTATTCAAACTTTTGAATCCATGTCCGCCCCCTTCAGAACGACTGACACGTTGCCCCTCCCCTCCCTGATAGTGTGTGACACGTGTTCAGACGTAAATGCGGTAACCCCCCCATACGTTGGTATTATTAGACAGCAATCATTAAAAAAACACAAAGTGATGAAGTCGACTGGGACGACAGAACAAAATGCCTGTGAGATACGTCGACAGAGAGTCCACCTGTGGAGTCTGAAGGACGCAGATTAAAACCAGTGAACTGCGAATACCCTTAAACCACCTTCACACAGTGACTAAAGGTACAGCGGCGTTCTGTTTCTGCAGTTCAGCCGGAGAATAAATAGGTAGCGTGTGCTGTTAGGAGGCTGTTTTGTATCGAGGTGTGTGACGGTATATGTGTGTGTAATTATCGCCTGTGTCTCAGTGGTGGTGGTCTTGTCTCATTACCGTCGTGGCGGGGCGTCCGTGCTTTCGGCGAGCAGCGTGACGTCCCCGCTGCCTCCCCGGCCCCTCGAGCTGAGGACACGGACGCCGCGGAGGTGTCCAGTCGTCTCCTGCACACACACACACACCTCCCCTCCTCCTGAGCTCCTGCCACGGCCGCACCTGAAAAACCCCGCTGCTAACTCGCCTCTAATGGGCAGCCCCCCATCTGCAAATAAGGCCCCATTTTTACCCGGGATGCAGAGAGCGATGCATTCACTTGTCCGGGGCCTATTATTCCCACCCGCCTGTAATTCCCCCTCTCCTCTCTCGCTGAGCATTGTTTTCACCGCACCTCCCTCTCCTCGCTTCCCTCGCTGTGCATGACGTGGCCCTCCTCTCCTCATACGGAGGGGAGTCGTTATCTCCGGTAGATAATAATAACACCAATCTAAAGGAGATTTTTGTGTGTGTGTGTGTGTGTGTGTGTGTGCCGGATAAAGAACAGAGTGGCTCGGGGAATATGACTGCCTGCCAGCTTCGGTTCTAGCGTGGTGCTGCTGCTGCAGCGGAGTCGGAGCTGTTTGTGGAGGATGTGCTTCAGAACTACAGATGCAGCATCAGAGCTCGGTGGGTGGGGGGAGGGGGAGGGGGGGGGGTGCGCCCTCGGGTGTGTTTCAGAGACCTCGTTCTCACCTCCGGATCACATCTGGCACCTCCAGCCAGTCTACGGAGGTGTCTGCACTTGCTCAGTGGTAATTGCTAATGGATAATTACCAGCCTCTTCCATGAACCAGGAGGCTTGTATAAATAAACGACCGGTGTGGTGGACGTGGCAGTTTCCCAGCAGCGCCCAGTATCTCTAACGCCGTCCTTCACCCCTAATTCCACCGCAGGGACCTTGCCCGGTTCTCAGGTTCCCTGGCCCGCGGACTGCACCCATTATCTCCGACGGCCGAGGCTATTAACCAACGCGCTCATGTGCTGCATGCTGGCACTCTTATTAGTTTGGCCTGGAAAAGTCGGTTTCTCCTCAGCTCCCCGAGTCTCTCTCCCCATCATTTACTCCAAAGCCTCACGTGGGCCGACACCTCCCGACCCTTCTGAAACACTTTCAGAAGCCGAGCCCTCTCAAGTCGGTTTCTTTGAGCCTCGATTCTTCACTCCCACCACCAGATAGTCCATCTGCTGAGCTCGAGGACTCCTCTCTGCGTGACTGCCTCTCCACCCCGCCACTTTTTTTTTTTTTTTCTTTTTTCGCCGAGGCCACCTGCATTGCACAGGCAGGAAAAATGGCTGAAATGGCAGCCGTTAGATTTGCCTCCGGTGCAATCCCCCTCAACATCTAAGTTGGAGGCGAGCTGACTTCTTAAGGCTGGAGGGGATTCGGCGGCGCTTCCCACTGTGGAGAGAGTCGCTGTGAGAGCAGTGGGGAGAGAGAGAGAGAGAGAGAGAGAGAGGGACAGAGGGAGAAGGGAGTGTAAGGTGGGAGAAAACAGTGTGCGATAGTGAGTGAACTGAAGTCTTCCCTAATTAGGCACCGGGCCTTCATTCAGCACATTTATAGTCTAATAAAGCATGCAGGCGATGTGGTGCACTGTGATTAAACAGACGTTTGCTTTAATACATGGTGGCTGGAACAGTACGTGGGGGGGCTGGTTCTGGAGACGAGCCACAGACGCCAACAGCCCCTGCTCATCTTCTGGACTAATTATCCCGATGTTCTCGACTTGGTGATTTTCCTAGCGCTCGGGCAGACAGCGCGGATGAGGCCGAGCGCGCCGAGGCAGCCGCAGAAATTGTCAAAAATCATTTAATCCATCTCCCGAGCATGCTAATGTAATTGCTTTTTGATTAATTGTGCCGGTGGAAAAAAAACATAAAGAGGAGCTCGCTGTTGTTGTTGTTGTTGTTGTTGTCAGATAACAGTTCAATGAGATCCCTCACAGTGATTGGTCGTAAAACAGATCCCTTCACTCCGCAGCCTAATGACAGACTGCTCTTGAGATCTTCGTGAAATGTCATTTTCAACAGTTCCGTTCTGAAGTTTCATCCAAACGTCGGAGCTGCACCCGAGTGTTCGAAACCTGCATCGTGATCCCGGTCATCAGCCAAACCGCAAAGGAAAAAAAAAAAAAAAGTCAGTCTGTAGTTGGAAGCCATACTTAGTTCACTGACAAAAACAAGCTAATGTTTGAACAAGACCTTTCTCACTGGGTCATGTCGACATGTCAAGAGCAGAAGAAAAAGCCCAGAATGACGGCTGAGCTGCTTTTAGCCGTGTTGGTTTGCGGGTCCACGCTGGCTCACCGCGACTGCAGCTGCACTTAATGCTATTAGCGACACCTGCGCTTTTTCCAAACGTGTCAAGTCGAAATGTGAAATAAAAAAGGCCCTTTCTTTAATGGGTTTCATCCCATTTTTGCTACAGATCATGTGGACTTTGCGTTAAACATGCTGCATGTATTTTTCCTTTTTTATCATCCCGAGCAGCCTTTTTTTTTGGTTTACATTTGTTTCCCGTGCAGATTGTAAATCCACTTAACGACCACTGGAATTTGCTTGAGTTGTGTAATCCATCCCGGCGGGGAGAATAAAGACTGCATTCATTTATGTAAAAATTATATTATTTTCTATGCAGTTTGGTGCCAGAAAATATGCTTGTGGCAAGATCCAGGAGTCTCGCAAAGTAATAATGTGATTTTATAGTCCGATGCCAGTGCATTAGGTGCTACTAAAACTAATCCTTCCTTCGTGAAAGTTATAATTTTTTCACTTTTTGTTTAAACTCTTTTGGAGAGGTGTTAAATCAACTTTACGGCCTTTAAAGGATGTCGTTTCACACGCTGACGGGAGGAGAAGCTGCCAGTTGCACGAGGTGGCGACCTGCAGTACAATACAACAATATTTCTACACTCGGCCATTTGCTCACTGGCGCGACGGCGGAGCCGCCATCAGGAGGGATTTTAGGGTCAAGCATCTTGTGCAAGGACACTGGATGTGCAGCCGGCCGCCACACCCACATGTGTTTCTATTATTTTGTCCTCCCTATTCCTGTCATGAGACAGTTTTCTCCCGCTAGTCTAATGAGTGATTGGATCAATACTTTATTTCAGAAAATCAGATTTCTCAGATGTGAATAGTTTTGGGGTTTCTGTCCTCCTCTGTGACAGCAGACTTTGGGAAACACTGACGATTTTTATAAACCAAACGACTAATCGATTACTCAAGCAAATGATCTAAAGATTCATCCACGATGAAAAAGGATCCGTTAGGTGCCTGTTCAAAGTACATGCATGTGTAGAATGATGAGAACAGCGGGCTCCAACGAGTCCAGTACAAGAGAACGCTACGATGACTTCCACCCAGTCGACTGAGGTTTGAGTCGCCAGTCGACGGCGACTGTTTTGGAGGTTATCTTGAGTGAGCTTTATTTTGAAAATGTGTTTGTAACGTGACCAACGTGACGTTGACACGCTGGAGCGTTGGGTCTTCTACAGGGTTTCTGTCACGATTCCGGGTTTTGAGTTCCTACTTTTTCTGGCGCATTCATTAAGGGTTGAACATTTAGATCAGGGCTGCCTGCAGCAGGGGCCCCTGGGCCAAATTTGGCCCACCATATGGTTTGATTTGGCCTGACAGATGTTTCCAGTGAAAGGAAAAATAAACTAATTAAAAAATATATGTAAGATAAATGGCCGCGTGGAATACCCAAACATGCAGAGTGACACTTCAGTCAGTTAAGGGGATTTCAGCTTGTGCAACAACAATTAAACGTAAAGCGTTGTTGCCTGTTTAAGCCTCTGGCTCGCCATTAAGTTTCCATTTTGGCCCCTGGAGAATAAAGTTTGGCTCGTTTACAACCCTGTTTCTTGCCCGTCGGCCATGTTCCAATAATCCACAATTAGGCCTGTGAGTACGATGCTTTCATAACTGACAGAGGAGATGGCTGAAACTAAGAAAATAACATTGTATTAGGCCGGATGCCTCCTTTAAGTTCTCTGAAAAAAAACAAAAAACATGTGAAACTTTGTGAACTCGCTGGCACGATCTCAGATCTCATGCTCGACTGTTTTGTGAACACTTCCTTTCGTGGCGCAGTAAAGGAGGCACTGCAGCGACCGCGGGTTCTTTTTAACTCGCGGATCTCGCCGACAGTTCTGCACTCTTCTGAGGTTTAGAAGTGGAGATGTTGGCAGTATCTGCGAGCGTTTTTATGCAGCGAGGAAGAGGGAGAGGCAGGAGGGAGGGGACTGCACGCGGAGCGACTGTGCCTCTGACAGTCGGCGTCGAGGCCGCTCTCCGGCTCTCAAAGGGAGCCTGCCTATCTTTTGTAGAGACAGAGACTGCAGGCTACCGTGGTCAGATGCAGAGCTCGACTACTAAAGGAAAGTTAATAGCTTTGCCTCCGTCAGACATACAGCAGAGTGAAAAAAAAAAAGAGCAGGGAGAGGAAGGGGAGAGAGAGAGAGAGAGAGAGAGAGGCGATGTGGTGAGGGGTCCATTAGCATTCCTGCTCTCCAGCCGACACTGACAGCTGACACTGACCCGGTGTCCAAGGTGAGCAGGAGACATGGCACAGGAAGCAGAAACCCCCAGGAGGGGAACGCCGCGTGTTTTTTATGCTGTTCTCTGTTTCCTTTGTGGTTGCAGTTGAGTGGATTCTAAATGTCACAGTTCTCTGACACATGTAGATGACTTTGACCCGGTTCCACCCCGGCCCATACCTTCTCCTCTGTCGCTTAAAGCTGCATGAAGCACCAAGTTGTGAAGAGGAAACACTCGCTCTCATCAGTCTGAAGCGTCTCATCTCTTCTAAGTGATATTTTCTGTGAGTTCAAATTAAGTTTGGGCGTCGTTAATGGCGACCGATCAGCTGGCAGGAACACACAGTCGATTAAAGGACAAGTTCACCTAAAAATGAAAATTGTTTAAGTTATCTAGTCCACGAAACATTTCTGGAGTGTCGCAGAAGAAAAGTGTTGCAGCATTCTGCAAGTAGATTGAGAGTTGTTTTAAATTATAAAACTAGAGTGGCCCTCAAAAGAGCGCATACCTCCGCCAAGGTCCAGAACGTCAATTAAACCTAATCAAATATCTAATAAAAGATATTTCAACCCACTAGATTCTCTGGAAATGTTGACATCCATCCTATCTTGCAATTTTAAAGAAAGTGATCTATATATAACCCTAAACTTACGCCAGAGAACCAGAGATGGCAACCGGAGTATATGCCCTCCCTAGAGCCTGCAGCAGCCAACATGTAATAGTGCAGACAAGCACTCTCAATCACTCTCTGGAGACACTCACACACCAGCCTCCAGATGATTGATGCATTATGTGCAAATGACATATCAAATCCTGCAATATAAAATTTATAGCAGTTTTTAAAGCATTAAACCAGGAAATTATGCAGGTTTATCAAACATTTTGCTCTTTGAATAAGCTGTTTTTTTAAAAAACCTGCACTACTTTATGTGCATACATTAGTTTAAATAAGAAAATAAAGAACTTCAGCTTGTTTTTACCCCTGTTATTCTCACGCAGGGGGATTTTAATGATACAAAATATCATTTTTATGGCAGGTGCCTAGATATTTATATCGGAAAACAAGTGTTAAGTGTTAATTTGCAGTGATCTCGTTATTAAATCTGAACCAGGCCCATGTCATAACATGTGATTGTTGTATCAGGGGCAGTTACAGGCTCATTCCTGCATTTAAAACATTAGGTGAGAAAGATAAATAAAAATAATTCAGAGCAATTACAGAACTTTAGACTGTTTGTGGTTTATAACCTTTTCAAAAAAACCCTGCATACCGTGCCTCTACTCCAAGCAGTTCAACATTCATTCACTTTGGTTTTGAACTGGGATTTGTTTTTGTTTTAGGATAATTTAACTTACATTTTCACAGATAAGACCAGGCTAAAACAGGACTGCTGCATCACTGTTTTGCTGCGAAAACTCCACAAATGTTTTCTGAACTGTGAAACTTCACTCGACCGCTCGAGCGTACGTAAATAAAGAAAACTTACATCTGTTGGGTGAAAGCTTTCTGGTCCTTTTCGGTATGAACATGTAAAGCGATCACAAATTAACATTTTACAGTTTAAATTTACATCCAACTTTCTGCTCTTTACCAACAGCTGGAAGCAGCCAGAGTGAATCTGACACAGCAAAAACGTGAAACGCTGGACAAGTAGGAAAAAAAAGTCGTGTTTCTGTGCTGTACATCTGGCGCTCAGACTCGTCTGCGCTCTGATATCAGGCGTCATGTCTACTTTTTGCAACTTTTCCAATCGAGACGAGATTTGCTGTAATGCATTCAAAGACTTTGGCAGCCAGTGACGGACATCTGGGCCAGAACAGCAGGCAACCTCTACCTAAACAAAAAGCACGCAAATAATTATGTTAGCGCCCAGATTCATATGCTTCCCACTGCAAACATATTGTCATTATCGCTCCCTCTCCCTGTGCAACTCTCAGATTTGATTTAAATTAGTGACTCCACCAGTCACACAGCGGGGTGAGGGGGAAAACAGGGAGAGTGGGAAAAGTGACAAGTTTTAATTGGTCTTGTCCTGCGGCGCTGAGCTGAGGTGTTTCAGAGGGGACGAGGATACCCTCTGAAAATTAGTGCGGGGGAAAAAACATCCGAAAATGTTGAGGTCACAGGCTGAATCTGTTCTCAGACGGGGAGGTGACCCTCCTCCGCTCTCAACTCTTAAATGCTGAATTTAAATACCTCCGTGTTTGGTTCTGACAGTTGTTATTTCCTCACCGTGACATTAAATCACCCCATGTGCAAAAAAAAAAAAAAAAAAAGCCATGAGCAAGAAACCGACTCAACTTATTAGTCAAGTGATAAACAACCAGTTTCAAACACGTATAATTATTTCCTGCTATCCTGCATGTGGCAATCCAGTGTCACAAACTTTTTTTTTGAGGCTGATTTGGAGGTTAGTTCTGCTAAAAGTTTCCAGATTTAAATAAGCAGTTAACGCTCACGATGACAATGCCAACTTTTCTGTTTTAGCAGCTTTACCATGTTTACCATCTTAGTGTGGCTCCGTGCCAATTAGCAAATGTTACCAAAAGTACATTTGGTGCTCCTGGGAATAACAATTGTTTTTTTTGTAGCATTTAGTCTTGAAGCAAAGTATTGGACATACAATTTTTTTACCTGACGGTGGCGCCAGATCAAAAGTTGGAGGATCGCCAAAGTTATTGCAATTTTCTGAGGATGACGTGAATGTAGTTCCACAAAAAAATCACAAAGCTAGCTAGCAAAGAAATCAATAGAGTGCTGCATGAATGAGTCTCAAAACCTGGAAGTTAGCACGAATTACCATTTCAGCACTTTCAGTTCGCTCATCTCAAAGTTTAGATATTTTTTGAACAGGCTTCTGCGGAAACAACAGATGTGGTTAATACGCACGTTTTGTCCTACGACATAACATATCGAAGCGTTTACGCGTGTCATATACGGCGGTTGCTAACAAGTGGCTAACTCTGACTTTACAACTTGTAGATCAAATTCCAGTGAAGTGTGTGTAGTTTACGTAGTACGTAGACGAGGTTAACTTCTAACTTCCGGCAACTTCATTTACGCCGAACAAAAATCACTACAGTGCTGTTCGTTTATAAGTTAAGTTTTAGAATATAGTCAACAGTGATCCAAAATCCGATGGGGAAGTTCCAGAGGCGTTTTATGTCCAGGACCAGGGTGATGCTAACTTCCGGGTCAGGCTACAACGAATACAGCACTCAGTAGACTTCCTCCTCTGAGCAGGATTTCCTGACGGTCCACCGAACGGTTGTTGGGATATTTGAGTCGGGAAACAACGTAACGTTCAGCATTTCAAACTGCTGTATGAGACAAGACATTAAAGATCGGAGTGAAATAAAGAATACAGAGCAATTAATCAAATGACAGATGCCTCAAGAATGTATGACAATGATATAAAAGTGGTGTCGTTTAAGTCTCAGAACAAAATGTTTCAGGACGACTTGAATGGCAGATTGTATACTGCATGAAGTGAAAAGCCCGTGGGAAGAAGGGAGAAAAGTTTATGACTATAATGCCTGATTGTCAGACAGTCAAACACAGCGTTGAGTCACCGTATAGACACTTGATGAAAGCCTATGTAGTTACTGTCGTGCAGGTCTGAGCCGGCGTGACTGCAAAGAAGAAGAAGAAGAAGAAAAAAATCGAGTGACGCCTACAGAAACTCAAATGTCAACAATAGAAAGACACAACCTCCTACGCCGTTTGATTGCCAGGGGGATTTTTTCATTATGTTTAGTTCATCACGGACCATGTAAAAATAAAAACGACAGAAAAAGTGAGAGACTCGATTTAGCTGCGTCCTGCAGGTCTGCGGATCCGCCGCTCAAAGAAAAAAGGCCACCAACACACGACGACGACTGCCGAGCGCAAAACATGTCAAGAAATTATCGTCGTGACGTGCCACCGAAGAAATTCCAATTAACTTCTCTCATCTGTTGCGAGCACAGCAAAAGGGAATGGTTGTTTGTGTGTCTGTGTGTGTGGGTGAGCGAGGGTGTCGGTATGTCTGTACTCAATTTTCCCAAAAGTTGAACTCTCTGACTACCGTGTTGCAAGGAAACCGTTGGCAGATGTTTCTTTTTTGGTGGGGGGGTCGATGGCAGAGTCTCAGAGAGCGCTCCCTCCTCAGTAATTTTCCTGGCACTCTGTGAAGAGTCTGCCATGTCGAAAAATCAAGGTCCTTTCTGCAATTCTGAACGGCAATCAATAGTATTCGAGATGCCATATGTGCCGGAGACGCAATTAAGTGTGTGTTTTGAGCGACTGTAATTTGTGGCATCAACCGGTGACTTTCAAATCACTCTTAAAGTTCAGGTCGTTTGAGGCCAGAGGCCTCGTATTCACCGTCGCCTTCATGTATTTCTTCCTTTCGAGCGCTCGAGGTCAAGTTATAGAATGCTGGAAAACATTGGTGGCTCTTACCGATTTTTTCATTTTTTATTTTTTCAGTTAACTGGACTTCGCAGAAGGTCAACAGTGAAAATTACATCTCGACTTACGCTTGTGATTAGGAGCGTCTTTCGCCCTTGATCCCCAGATGTGAGCAGTTCGAAAAATGAAAGGGACGGCAACCTTGTAAACTGAATGATGTTTGATGGAAAGTAACATTGGCCCAGAAGGTTTCCTCATGCAGCTAATCCCCAACCCAGCAACACGGAATTAAAGTGAAACGCTGCAAAAATTATATCCAAATATAAGAAATAAAACCCTGATTAGAAAATAAGAAAAACAAGTCAAATTATCCGCCAGTGCAGTGAGATTATTTTACTTACCAACAACAAGTCAGGACATAACTCGGCTCTGATAAACATTCTAGTCTGTAAAAGCTAACATTAGCTAGCATACTACTGTTGACAGAAACCTCCAGTTTGCTCACTGCAACATGTTACTACAGCTAGTTTTTGCACCAAGCTAATCTCCATTTTGTTTACGTCTGCTCCCCCCCATGAGTCTGCTGAAGCCACGCCCCCTCACTGCTGCATATAGTGGTGTTGGCTGCAAGATTCATTAATATCGAGCGTGTCACAAGTCCAAAATTTCCCAAATTTAACTCTGCACTTCCTTCAGTCGTCAGCTACAAACCTGCCAAATCTGAAGTCGAGCAGATTTGCGGTTCTCAAGACATGTGAACCACATACAGACGGAGATTCCTTGTTTTATAGTTTGTTTAATTGAGTTACTTCGATGACTTGACTTGAGTTTACTGTTAGACTTCATCGCTTTTTATGTTCCCAGCATGTCTTCTGTCAGTTTATTGGTCGATGTTATAATAATCAGTAAAGTATGTGAGGCCTAATAATTGTTTGAGACTGTAGTTTTGTTCGAGTTGTAATGAAATCTGTCACAGGGTTGTCATCCAGTGGGATGTGACAAAACTTGAAATTAGATATTTCATCCCAAGAACAGACACTCAGAACGAGTCAGACTATATTTTAATCTAAATATCATGGCGTATGTCGGCATAAATATTAAAATTCTGAGTTTGAATTTCTTCCCCACGACTCCACAGTGCCAATTTAATGTAAATATAAGACTATTACACCTGGTTAGTTCTTCAGTCTTTGCAGGGGAATACCTTCGTGGTTGAGCTTAAATCTTTGCTATTACTGTCTTCTATTTTTCCTCAACTCTCCTCCAATCATTGCTGGTGCCACACATGTTCAGGAGAGTCAAAGAAGAAATAGGCAGCGGTGTAATAAGGTTATGAAAGACCGGTGCACTTTGACGAGAGCCACCGCCGCCTCTCCAATATGCCTCCGTGACTCCATCATCGGCCATATCTCACCTCTGGAAAAAAGTACAAGATGTGTTCTCCGCTTTATTATCAGGGAACATTCTGCGTTTCAGGTGGTCCAGGGAATATATATGTGTATATATATATATATATATATATATATATATATATATATATATATATATATTGAAAAAGAAGAAAATGCAACCGACGGCGCTGGAATAAAGTGGTTCTGCGGGAGAATGTGCAGAGCTCTTCATTAGCCCACTTAGCACCGCATGCATCGTCTTTGAAATGTACGTACACGGAACAGGTCCGGCTCTGACCCCCCCGCTGACTCCCGCGTCCATCGACAGGTCTTAATTTCAAAGAACCACATCGCAATGCATAAAAAAATTAGCACAACATCCCTCTGAGTCCGCATGTGAAAGCGCGGAGGATCATTTGATAGAACATGTGCAGTTTATGATGTCCTGTCTGTTCGCATCACGTCACACATTACTCCCCGCGTGGCCCCGCGGCCCCGCGCGTTACAATCTTTTATGTGTGTTTTTTTCCCCCTTTTGATCAAATGCTGTTGTCAGAGGACCGGACAGGTGACCCCATGGGCAGCCGTGAGTGGAGACCTCTTCTGGGGTTGCATGATTTTACCTGGCAAGGTGTTGTCTCTCTCCATTAGCCACGCAACCAATCACCAGTAATTCGAACGTATAACTGCGGAAGCCTCCGTGCGTTCTCGAGGCCCTGAGAGCTTTTTTTTCCGCGATGGAGACGACTATTTACAAGAAAAAGCATGTTTTTTTTTTTTTTTGTTGTTGTTTCTCCCTCTGATTACCTTAAGTCACAATAAAAATAATGCATCCCCACTCAAGATATTAAGCATGATCGGGCGGAGTGGCGCCCCGTTTGCCTGAGAGTGCACATAATGGTTGAGTGCTCGGACAAAAGGAGGCATGATGGGCGACTTTTTAGGATGAAAGCAGCAGAGGCAGGACGACGTTACCCGAGGAATACAGATTCTTCTCAATCTGAGGGGTTTGATTTCTAATTTGAGAGTGAGTTAGAGCGAAGTCATCGCTCACAACCCCTCCTCGAATGTTCTATCTTAGGAGGAGATGCTTTTAATTAATCTCCCTGAGTTTACGGCTCCATCTGTTTGTTCTTGCTGAGCTCTCCTCACTTTATTTAGCTTCTTCGCTAAGTGTGACCTCCCTCCGCTTTACCTGTTCCCCTTCATTTCCCTTCACTCCCCCCCCCCCCGGTCGGTTTAGTCTCTTTTGTGACGCGCCGTCGCACAATTCCTCATATTCAAATTTGACGACGGTGAGTTTGCTTTTAACGCCATCGGATCACTTCGTGGTTCACGCTGCGAGTGCGACTCCGGAGCGTTTTATGAGTTTGTAAACAACACGAGTGTCGGAGCGCGGGTGAGCTGGTTATTATGACAGGAGCACCCTGATGACGAACACCCGGCCTCTATGCTGTTTCATTTACAGAAAGAAAACACGTTTTCATGCTCTGCACTTCAGTCATGAGTAATATAAGTGAATGCATCTGAAGAAACCTGTACGTTCTCACAGCAACCCTGCTGATCTCCTTCGAATGCTGCGAACGTCGCGTCCTGATTGGCAGGAATCTTTTTATGTAATTGTTTAGCGACTTGAGCAAATCAACAGTGGGAGCAGTTGTGACTGTTGACTGGAGTTAATCTGAAACTGCCTGTAAACAAGCACATAATTCACGACAAACTGCAACCAGTCTGGTGTTAAAAACGGCCCGCTCGGGATCCGAACTGCAGTCCCTCATGTCGCAAAGACGTCTCCCACCGCCAGCTGAGCTAATGCAAAGGAAATGAGAGACGGAGACTCATAAAGTCATTACGGTGGCGTCCTGAAACGACGGGCGCATAGTAATGGCTTTCAGAAACTTCTGGGACAAAGACTGAGAGACTACAGTTGAGTCAGAACAAAGACAAAACTATTTCACTCAGTTCCTGTGATGTCAAATATGATCTTTAAGTGTTTTTATCACATTTGTCTTGCTCTGTATCTCACCTACACTGAGAAAAATGAGATGTTTAGGGTGTGTAACTTTCTGGAAAATGATAAAATAAAAGTGCTGATGAGTCGTCCTGCAGCTTCGGGGTCGTGTACAGACGTTTCATCCGTGTCTCTGTGGTAAACTGTACAAGAGCCCGACTTTATGTCTTTATTCTCTTTATTTGGGTGAAACTGGATCGTAATTTGTTGCTCTTCCTCAACTCTGGACACATAGCCTCACTTATTGCTAACTGCTAACCTGCCAGCGGAGAAAACATGGACGCAAGGTGATTTCTGGAGTTTCCTGACGGACAGATGTTGTAACCAGTACCTGTTAGCTAGTCAGGTAGCTACGAGTCCAACTTGCAGACTCAGTCCTGGACTGCCAGGAGCTAAACCAAACTGTTGCTTTATTCCCTGATGTCAAACTGGCCTCTGTCGTCTCTGAGGCTTGATTTTTTGGTCCCAGTCTGTCTGTATTCACTGGTATCGGTTCATATCTGGTGGTGACCAACTAAACACCCCTCCCCTCTGAGCATGAAGCTACTGTGAGCAATTCAAGGGTCTCTCTATAGAGACGGTGTTTCGGTTTGTACTTGCTCCCTCAGTGAATACAAAAGGCTCATTCTAAGGTAACAAAAACATGTTTCTTATTTTCAGGTAGTTACACATTGATGAGAAACATAATTATGAATATTATATTCCATTCCTGCCAAAAGATCCCCCTAAATGTGACACATTAGACCTTTAAATCACAAGAATAACATGTTAACCACGTCTGCATGAATCATTTTATGGGACAGTTAAGGTGAGAATGAATTCACTTCAAGTTAATTATAAAATATGATAATAATGATAATAGCAAACATGATCAATCAAACTGTAACTTAAGGCCATTGTGGAAAAACTAATGCCCCCCCGACGGCGTCGTCACAACTTCATAAATCCTTAAATGTGGAGCTGCTGATTCACAGCGAGTTCTGTTTCCAAAACACGGCGTTCTGGGTCCGTTTTAAGTCCATTAGCATGTCCAAATTGTTTCATCAGAATGTCAGACACAGTGTCGGTTAAGATAATTAGCAACAACAGGAGCATCGTGCATTCTCACATCGCTGATGAAGTTCTTTGGAATATTAAGCAACTGGAGTTAGCAGAGCAAGCTAAATAGGAAACAAAGCGGCGTGCATCCTCCCGTCGGCTCGTAACGACCCGCCGAGGCTTTAAAACGCCGACCTTTATAAACCAAGGTCAGACACCTTTGGATTGAACAGATGGCTTCTGCCACAAACACCCTACATGATCCGGTCTAATTGGCAGTAACGCATTATTTATTGACCATTTACTGGATTGGTCAATTAGGTTAATAGCTTACTTTCACTGTTTACTCTGATTTACACACCTGCGACTCATGAGCACCTTTCTAATTCCAGGTAATAACAGTCACCCATCACACGGACGGTTAAAGAGCACACGCGGTTCAAACCAAAAAACTCTCTCCATGAATATTTACAGCTGCAGCTAATCCGTGTGTGTCTGTGCGTGATTAAAGGGAAGGTTCACCCAAAAAATAAGAAATCCTGAATGCTGATAGAAAGTCGTGTGACGTTTTGTCGTCCACAAGAGACATAAAATGGATTCATGCAGGTCGTCTCGCATAATCCAAGAAATCTCTAATTATTTAGGCTAAAATCCTCTCAGCTGATGGGCTAAAAGCTTTAGCGAGCACTCTGTTTGAGACTCATGCTCCAGGGTGTAAATAATGTGTTTTCAAATCATTTTGGAATCTCAGGGCTTTTTAAAGAATTGGATTACGTTACATTTTCGCCCGTGTCCATTTGCAGGTTTGTCGGTTTGTCAGCAGGATGACAGAAAAACTACTAAACGCATTGCCGTGAAACTTGGATGGAGGTTGGGTCTCGGCCCAGAATAGACCCCGTCAAGTTTCGGTGGGGATCCAGATTAAAGGACAGGTACGGGAAATCTTGCAAGATAGGGTGTTTTTCTACACTTTCTGTGCGTTTCTCATGGATTTAGATGGAACAAACTAACAAACATATTAAGGTGGCTGGTGTCTAAAAGTGAGAACAATTTGATGCGGCTCCAAATAAAAAAAAATCCCAATCCAGTAGATTTAAATATGTTTTAGTTGATATAGGATTTGGCCTGATTGAGCTAAAGGCGCCTGTCTGGCCGTGGCGGAGGTATACGCTCTACTGAGTGTTGTTTTTAAACATCTTTAAACAAATCCACAGCTCCTTCAGTGTGTAGGAGACTGACGCAACGCTCCAGAAAAACCCGATGTTCCACCAGCCTTAGATGAGTAGAGAATGACTGAATATTCATTTTTTTCAACTTTTTCCTTGAATGCATCCGTCTTGTTCCATTTTAAAGGACACTTTGTCTTGATGCACATTCTACATGACACATTATATGTCACACTGGCCCCCCAACAATCTGTCTGAAGAACTGGAATCATTTAGACCAATTGTGTCAAATGTCAAGGTGCACGTGACCTCACGATAAGGTTTCTGGCAGCCCTGACAGCTCAAGGCTGGTTATCTTTGAACCTGGATCCATATGGTGCCCCTCTTTCTCCTTGACAAGAGCTCTGCCTGTTCCGGGCGGCGAGCTCCGGATCAGCCGCCAAAACAGGCAAAGACGGGAGGCTGCGGGTCCTGTTGGATGGCGGAGGAGGAGGAGGGGTCCCCGAGAAGACGAGGCTGCCACCCGGCGTCGTACGCAGCACGATCCCCGGCACCTCGTCTTAATGAACACCTCGAGCTGTCACCGCGCGCCTCACGTCTCAGAACCCACTCCACTTTGTTTATTTATTCATTATCTCTTATGTTCCTCTAATAAGGTGGTGCCTTCGCGAGACACACGGAGGGCTGAGGCGTCTGCAGAGGATCTGAATGGCTGCACTGTCTCGGGCAACAAAAGTGGCAGCGTTGAAGGGTAATGGGCCCACCCACAAGCTGACAGATCTAAAAGGGTGATTAACGAACACCCCAGGGAGAAAGGCAACAGTGTGTGTGTGTGTGTGTGTGTGTGTGTGTTCATGGAGAGATTCTTCTTCTTTGTTTCTTTTTCCTTCACTACTTTTTTTTTTCCTGCTCTTCACCTGCGAGAAGCCTCCGTTTGCTTATTTCTCCTCCATATGCGTGAAAAGAAAATACACAAGCAAATAGGATTTTTTTTTTTTTTTGCTCGCTCATATTGCCTCACACCAGGCTCCCGAGGTAATCTGGATCATTTTGCCTCGCAAACATGCGCATGTTGAGCTCGCTGACGGGTTGAGCAGCTCCTATCAATCTAAATAAGATCCAGTGATGTAGCCCATACATTTTCTCTGCCTGAACGTCCTCCCCCCCGAGACCGAGAGAGCGCTCGCAAAAAAAAAAAAAAAAGCAGCTAGTCCTCAGATGGCGGATAAGTCGAGCTCAATCTCCGATGAAACACGGAGGCCTATTTTATCGAGCTATATAAAGGCCAGGTTGATGGGGTTCTAAAAATATGGTGGTCTTAAATTTCTAGACATTCTTCGCTCTAATAAAAGGATGCAGCGGCTCATTGTTCCACTTCTTTTTTTTTTCTTCTCCCTCTCATGCGTTCGGTACGTCTGTCCTGAATCCCAATGGTGTCGGGGGGGGGGACGTCCTTTTCTCTCCATCACTTTTCCACAACACTTTCTCTTCTCCTCATCCCTTAACCTCCTCGTCATCGCCACGTTTTCCGGTGATACTCCTCAACCGCCGCGGCTCCTCCCCGTTTGTCACGTCTTGTTCCGCTATCCCCAGCAGGCAGTTGCGACGCTCCAGACCTCTGGCTTCTCTCAATTACAATCTCAATCCGAGCATAATTTATCTTCGCTCGCGATCGGAATCACGCCCGGGCCGTAACTTTCCTCTGGCAGAATGTTTACGCGTTTAAACACCAGATTGCCGACTCGTTCTTTACACGCCAGATGCGGGAGAACTATAAAAGAGGGTGATGATGATGATGGATGATAATGACGATGTCAAGGCTGGCAGAGGATTTCAGAGCAACAAGGATATTGGGGTTAAAGCCCAGATGGAAGGGGTTAAATGATTGCTAGCCCCCCCCCCCTCCTCCTGCCCACTTTGCAAAATGATAAACAAGCGCACCCACGGCAGTAAAGAAATGAACGCCCCCCTGTGATTCCAGCAGTGTTTTTCTTCAGCTGCTTTCATTTACACTCCTCATCTTCCCTCGATTTCGACTCTTTCTGTATATCATCCTCATTCTGTCACATCCATCTGCTGGTCATTAGCTATATTCTGTCAGCGCGGGATTAAGGGGGGGAAAAGTGAGGAGCTTGAGTGGCTCCAGCAGTCGCAAACAACAGCAACAGCCGAGGTGCCTTGTTTTCAAATCACTGACCTTCATCAGACATATGCTCCTATGTGTGTGGCGCTAAGAGCGCCGCCGAAAAAGCATATGCAGATATGTGACACTCAATGCTCTGCGTCCCAGGCATCTGTCACGGCCGCTGAGTGGCGTGCTCGCTGGGGAGACGGAGCGAGGGTGCTTTGAGCCGCACACAAGCGGCGTCGCGTTGCTTTTTCTGCTAATGGTGCGCTGCCGGGGCTCCTCCTCTTTCATTTTTCCCGCATGTTTACGACCATCAGCGCGCCGTAGAGCTAAGGCAGGATCGGCTGTTTGATCACTTCCTGTCACAGGATCGGTCACGTTTTCGGCGAAGATGGAAGGAGAGGGCCAGACTTTAGTTTCCTATTCAGTTGGCTGTCGGGGAGAAAAAAACTGAAATGCATTTTGTACTCTGAGAATTGGCCATTGTCTTCAGGAAAGATTGTTCTATTCAAATTATGACATTGAAACGACATTGGCCCGAGTTTGCAGCCGGCGCAAGGACACGCAGCAGAAAAGACACGGCTCACATGAATGGGGACTTTTTTTAAATGATTACCGTCAAAAAAAAAAAAGAAAGAAAGAAAGAAAGATGGAGCCTGAATCAAAAATCTGGCACAGAGCACCGGCATGAAATGAGAAATGAACTGAATGTGAGCTGAATGAATGGGCACTTACTTTGTTTTTCATCTGTTAAAACAATACGTACCTCTGATCTACTCAAGTCTTGTTTTCATGCTGATAAACAACAGGCTTTTCTTTTTGGGCACCGGGCTCTCCGGGTGGCCCCTCGTCAGCCTCCACGTCTGATGGCCGCCTTCACGTTCTGCTCCCAAACTGTGTTCCTTTTTTTTTTCTTTTTTTTTTGTTCTAATATTTGCACATTTCCAATATGTGCTCATTGACATTTGGATTTCCCAAAGAGTGTCGAGGCAGGATGCCAGTACCCTCCCGCCTTTTTTCTTTTTTTTCAGTTCCCTCTGAGCATGAATTTATAAATTGAAAAACCAGGCAAAAATGACCTTAATCCGCTCCCCGTCATTCTGCAGGAAATGTTGGTGCTCTGTGGGGACTGGGTTTACAGCCACCATCTGTTGCATTTTTTCATTAACAAAATCTATTTCTTCATTTAACCATGCATGCTCAGACAATGCTATGGCTCCCATAACGCCCCTAAATCCTGGATTGGAGAAGAATGAAAACACCAACTTGCCATAGAGAGCATGTTTTCAGATTAGTGCTGTAATTGCGAGTATAATGCAAGTATATTCATCAAGGATTACCGCTAGGACATTTTGTATGTATTCAGGTAGCAGGGGGACAGCAAATTCATCTAATAGAGCTGAGTCAGAGCGGAGAATGGACTTGACTATTGCTGACTCGGTGGCCCGGAGAATCTTATAATGCCCGAACTCATGGGGGGAACTGATTGCGTCCTGCTCAAGGACACACGGCTGATGGCGCCACACAATAAATGTCAGCTGAGTACATTTCTGCAAAACCACAGATAAGTTAAAACTGAGATTTCTTTATGTTGAAACTTTACGTTTGTCTTTCTTTCTTGTTGCAATGCTTTGTTTATTCTTTGGTTAGGTTTAAGGTTTGGAAAAAGTCATGCGTTGGCTTAAATACCTGTCTTGGCCGCCACCAACACGGATGGAGATGTCCCACTTTCCATGCAAAACACCCGCTTTTGTCAGCAAAGAAACGACTGGAAATTAAATGTTTAAATCACCATGAAAACGGCTTAAATTGTCCCACGGGTGCCCTAAAAAAAAAAAAGTTTTGATGCCACAAAAACGGAAAATATCCCAAATATGAGTCGGCTGTTTGGCCTTCTCTTTGCTGTAATTACATCACCACCATCCAATCCACCTCCTTATATGAAGTATGGCTAATAAGCATATGATGTGTATGTGATGTGCCAGGTTTAGTACAAACGCCGCACTCGTACGTATCTGTGATTTGCAGGAACTCAACCTACTAACATTAGAGCCTGCCGACTGGGCCGGGCTTGAACTTCTTTGCTCTGGGAAAACTTCTCTAGTCACAAAAGCAGTTTGCACCTCGGATTTTTAAAGATCCTAACAACACTAAATCTTACTTCTTGTGATAAATGACAGGCAAGACAACTACCGATAAACTTTTGTTTTTACTGTGCACAGTTTATGATATTTTAAGTAGCGTGTATTCGTCTTTTCATGCCTGTGCCAAGTCCTTCTGCTGTGGCGGAGCGCGCTACCCAGCCAGCATATATCATGTCACCATTCTCTGATAGGTTTATTGATTTTGCACTCCCCTCAGCACCATCTCTCAAACTTTTCAACACCAGAACTAACTGAGACAGATATTTTCCAACTGCTCAAAATAGATCATTAGCCAATTGGAAAAGATGGACTTTAAGCCCTACAGATCCATACGAAAGATTAGGAGAGATGGAAAGAGGAAGAAGAAATCGTGCAGCGCCGGAGTCCATGTGGGAAAAAGACAGTCGCCTTTTTGTTCTGTTGCTCTGATGACAAATGCAACTGAGTGGGAGGGACAACAGCTGGGCGATGAAATGTTTATGATAAATATATGAGAATAATATCTTTTCGGGGGTGATAATAACAGCCAGCTGTGGCGTATCTTCCCCCCTCCGAGCGTCACACCCTTCAGGACCACAGGCAGAAAGATGATGGACACGGCAGGAACCAGGTCCATCGCCGCTTTAAATCCTCTCCCTCCTGATACGACAACAGGTCTCTATCACTGTGTCAGAGCACATCCATATCAGGGTGCAATCTGCCCCCTGGGACGGACTGTTGTCTGAATGGCTGCTGCCAGCTTCCTCTTTCTTAGGACAAACAGGGCAATAATTCCATCAAGGGAAGAGGATGAGGCAATAAAACACGCGAGGAAGGGAGGGGATTTTTAATGCGCTCCGTTGTCTGGGATGCAATTACAGCGCCCATCATGCGACGCTTTATCTTTTCCCCCGTCTCGGTGGAATCTGCCCTCGCTTTCTCTTCCCTTCTCCCTCACACGTGGAGAGAAACAAGGAGCATGTAGCATGTAGCGCCAAAGACAAAGGGAAAAAAAAGAGAATAAATAAAAAAAAAAACGCAAGCAGAGGCCGAAGTGTCATGTTCAATTTAAATGTGTTGTTTTTTAGTGCGAACCTGTTCAACAATGTTCTGTACGTTGGAAAAAAAAATTGAAAGAAAATAACACCTTGAGCCAAATAAATGATGATAGCACATTCCCAGATCACTTCCCCGAGAGTAATCTATGAGGATTTAAAATTAGGCTGCTCTCTATGCATACTAATTGCAGACAGCTTGGGATAAACATATGATTTCAGAATTTTTAATGCAGTTAGTCGCTGCCATGATGTTTTTTTTTCTTTTTTTTTTTTTTTTTCCTCCTGACTCCACTCTCCGACTTCAGGCAAGGTCTTTTCTGATCAAGTTAATTACTTTGAGGGGAGCAGACAGTGAGGCTAATTAAGAAATATGTCTAACTGAACTATGGTCAATGACAGCCCTACTCCTACCACTGTGTTCTGACCTAGATCACTAATGCCTCCTATTTAGGAATTACCACATGACAAATATCCAATCAAACCTCGAGAAATTGCCCTCCATCATGGCGGGCTGGACTGTCAGAGCGGGGCAGGTTTCCTGGGTGGCTTATGAAGTCACCAGTAATCAGGAGGAGTTCACGCCAAGTTGTTGATTACTTCAAATTAAGTGTCTAGAGGCCAACCGAGACCCAACCGCGTCACCCCGCGGCTTAAAAGAAGACGCACAATACGACGTAGTGAAAATTATAATCAGGGATGTTGGTGGACAGCGAGACCTTGTTGAGCTGCTAATCAGTCCCCCAGCTGCAAAGTAGTTGGATGTTTGAATTACAGAAGTTGCTCTTAATGACTTCAACTTCAAGACCGAAGAGAAAAAAAAAAAAAAAAATTCCCATCAGACTCCCTTGTGCAAGAAAAAACATGAAAATCAATAAAAACTGTGATCTCCGGCCACAGAGGGCTAAAAGGTGTGATAACATCGGACTTACAGCAGGAGACGTCTGATGCTTGCGTGCCTCAGAAAACATAAAGCTTCGTCTCCATTTTAATGTATTTTGGTTCTGGAAGACATCAGAACATTTGACTCCAAAACACATTACAGATTCCAGTTCCGTTTACATCAGCTCAATTTATTAGATTCTGCAAAACCAGAGCCTAAAGCTCCGACTAATGAACTAACTATATTGCTTTTTTTCCCTTTTTTTTTAATCTGCACAAAAGATGAAGTATAAAAAATTGTGTGTTTTTTTTTTTTTTGACAGGGGTTAAGTGCAGGACAACTTCTCTGGCTGGTTGCAGTGACTTTTCAAAAGTCTTGCGGCCACTGTGAAGCTCACAGGCAACTGACGGAGACTCCAGGAAGTGAGTCATTTTAATCAGAGTCAGAAAATCGTGTTTATTGCCAAGTATGTTTTCATACACAAGGAATTTGCTTTGGTGCAATAAACACGGTACCAGAAAAAGAAGCAAGCAGTAGTTCAAGCCGAGGAGCACGCAAAGAGAAAATAAGATTAAAATATAGCGTTGCACGTAAAAGATGGAGTCTTATGGAGCGATAAAAACAATGTGTAGAATGTGATTTATCACACAACCACCAAATAAACAACGTTGTCTATGATTATTTTGGGCAATGGCAGACGCCAGCCATGACAGGAGGAGGCAGCGTTTCCCTGGTCGCTATCCCAGGTGATGGTGGTTGTTTTAGCTTTGCACGGTAGCCGTGTTGCTAACGCTGTGTTCGTGACAGTGGCACCAACATCAAAACCGCGAGGAAACGGTAGGAGGGGTAAAGGTGAAAAGCTATTTCTACGACAAAGTGATTCAATCTGATGTTATTAATGAGCTGCAGAGATGCTTTAGGTGATTTAAAAGTCAAAGCTAATTGTACCAAATTGTCAAACTTTTTCTCTAATGGATGATTTACAATGTTGCTGGATCAAATCTGCCTTTGATTGACATTAGCTAGGTAGCTAACTTATTGCTATGTGTAAGAGATGGCTGACTTCACAGCTAGCGGGCTTAAAGTGTGTAAGGCGATAAAAGCACTCGAGCAACATTCAGTTCCTGGCCGATCTTCTCCCACAAACTGACTTTTCCGTCTCTGTTATGACACGTCCTGTCCTGTCTGAACAAGCTCATCCTCCATTCCTTTGTTACCACGGTGACGGGGGTATCACTCCTGCCCCATCACAGATACGATTGGTTGTCTGAAAAGGAAGCGACACCGACGACCTCAGCACCTTTCTAAAAAAGTTCACGCATTTTGAGCGAAATCATGGTCTCTTTATGGGAAAGAATTGAGAATAAAAAGGCGCTAACACTCGGAAATATATGAAAACTGGGCCTTTATTTGATGGGCGATGAAAAGAGTTACGGTGAAGTTAAAAGACTCCTGGAACACATCAGGCCCATTTTCTCACATTCTGGTCCCAGAACACATCATGTTCAGTTGAACAAATTCTGCCTGTGTGGAACACATCAGTCCCCGATTATCAGATTGCGGTTTTTAAGACACATCAGTTCCGTGTTTAAAAGACCCCAGTTCTGGAACACATCAGCGCCATTTAATGGGTGTTGAAAAAAAAAAAAAAGGTCAAGCTCCGAGTGAGTCAAAGGGACCACACAGGGGGCTGGTCCGGCACCAAGGGAACAAGGAGACAGAGGGAAATTCAGTCTGTGTGTGTGTGGGGGAATCCAATACAGCAGGTGGGGTCGACTCCAGCGGCCGCAAACAGCCCTTTTCATGAAAATATCCTATATAGTCGGGAGGCGCCGGTGGCCATAGAGGCAACTGAATTATTTATGAGCAACATTTTGGAAACAGCGGTGAGAATTTGCGGATAGGGTGATGCATGTCCGGTGGCCTTATTCTGTGGCAGTCCTCTAATGCTTTGATAAATGGCTGTTATCTACACCCTTTGGTGTATGACGGCCATCTGCTATGGACTCCTTAAGGGCCAATTGGAGACGTTGGGAAATCTGGGTCAGCTCAGGTGGCTGCATTAGAGGGAAAGGTTGCTGACCGTGAGAAGTCCGGCAATCTTGGTCTGTGTCGCTCGGCCACGCTGACCTCCTTATCAGCGCGGACAGAACTCAGTTTTTCAGTTTGCACTGGGAGGCTCGCCTCGGAGGGATTGGCTCCGAATCAGGATAGATTTACCCACCGTGCTGCCATTTCTGCACACTCATGTCTGCCCGAGCAGAGCACCGTACCGCAACCTCCGGAAAAAAAAAAAGTCAAGTTCAGTTTCATGAGCATGCGGCGGGAGTTATTGCTCACAGGGAAGAGACACAGTCAGCTGCTTCTGCATACAGAGAGGCTGAGTTGGACTTAATAAAGTTAACAATGCAAAGCCGGCCTGTAAATTATCGCACGTTTACAGCTGGAGAGGATTCGAGTCGGATGCTTTAACCTACCGAATGCAGGGTAACCTTCATATATCTGCCCAAAGATGCAAGAATGATTAAGAGTGCGGTGTTGTAAGATTCATGCCTCCCCTGCGACCGCGGCTGTCAGAGTCTATCCAGGTGGGTGGATTGAGGAGTAACCGGAGGCACAGAAAGCACTAAATGGTTAAGTAGGTTTGTTTGTTCCTCAGGGGTTCAGAGCCTTTTCTGGACTAAAAGTGATGAGACCACCCGAGCAATTAATCATGCTGGTATTGGCGTGGTGGATACTGTATCCACTCAAGGACAGCTTTGAGATGCATTAGGCCGAGTGCTGCCAATCCCAGGGCACGCTCAGCCCTCGGGGACGCACACATCTCTTGCTAAACCATGCGTTTCCCCGGCCTCACACTCACCTACTTCTATTTGGGTACGCGGGGGCACCGGCGGGGCCTTCTAATGATTCGTTACTCCGAGCTGCTGGCTCTGTCAACCCTCTCTGTCAGAGAACAGGAAGCTGACGCGTGTTCACAGCTTCACTCTTCCTCGTATCGACTACGCCGCCAGTGCTTTAATCATCCTTTACAATAAATCTCAATCAATTCGGTGCTGAGGATGCGGGACACGTGCAGATGGCATGGGCTGATAGTCCTGACACATTGCAGCTCAATCAAAGTGTGGCACAATAAAACACCCCCCCCCTCCCTTCCTTTCTCGCAGGACAAGGATCTGTGAAGCGGCACTCTTTGCTAATCTATGCCATCATTGTGCCATGTAGTCGGAGCTAGTATCATCCTCCTCTGCTCTCCAATGTCAGGCCTTGACAACGATATGAGGACTTATTAGTTTAATGGGCAACATAAACAAATCACAACCACTTAGCGGAGCGATCATTTCAGCAGCACTCGGTGGACATCTTCCGCAAGATTCCAAAATTGAGACCGCGGTCGAGGGGATTGGGTTTTCGGCGTGACGCTGGTAAACAGGTGGCTCTGTCGGCCGTTTGCCAATACACGCTGCACCAAATGGAATAAAATGGCGAAACAGATGTTCCGCTGTGCTGTGCCTTGATTTGAGTGGTGCTCGCGCTTTTAAAGCCTACTGAAGTATATACTGTCCCTGGCATGGCTGACGGGCCTGCTGGAGGACTTGACAGCGGCTGTGAACCCAGTAAGTACCGACTCTGACTCCTTGCTGGGCATGGTCTGACAAGGGTGTCAAGCAAATGAGAGGAGCCTGTGGAGGGGCGAGAGAGAAAGAAAGAGACGGAGGAAGCAGGCATCCGGTTGTATAAGCAATGCAGCTGATCCGAGACATGCAGTGAAAGAGAGGCGGGGACGTGAACAGAATGCATCGGCCGAGGTGTTGCAGAAGTGCTTATGTCAGGGAGTCTGGCCTCTGCTCCGTCTGCATTACTCTGCGAGACCAGTCAAATGTCGAGGTGCCTTTGCCAAAATCACTGGCCTCTTCCCTCCAGAGGCAATCAAGCAGCATTTAATGCCGGTTAGGGAAGTAGTAACTCTGCATTACAGTGAGTCGGTAATAACATTTACAGCCAGAGATGAGTCACACTCCGGCTAGAAAGGTTATCGCAACACTCCTCCTCGACGACGACAGTCGCAGGAGAAAAGATTGGATGATCAACTAATAATTGGCATTTTGGTTCTGATATGCTTTTAAGAAAGGAGGAGGAGGAGGAAGTCCACAATGAGGAAGACGGTCTGAAAGCCTGTAATGACAGCGGCCGGCGCACACAGAGATGGAGCGGGGGCGGATAGTGTGGATGGCTGTGAAATTGATGCGACCTTGAAAAGATCTGGAGACAGGGAGAGTGTGCCTGGTAATTACGGTGAAAACGTGTGTAACTAACTAGCATGTTCAGCCCGCCAATGAGCACCGGCTCCCTGACCACGCACCACACTCAATTACAGGGGAGAGAGACGAGGAGAGGGCCAGCAGGAGGGAGGAGAGGAGAGGAGAGGAGAGGAGAGGAGAGGAGAGGGAGGAACCGGGGTCATTTTCCCCTTCGATGACCTTCAGACTAATGTGGCCCAGGAGAGCCAGCTATTTTCTGAATCTCGCTGGAAGACGTCCCCGCGCTCTTAGACATGTTTTTTTTTCTTCTTCTTCTTCTTCCTCTTCTTTTCCAGGCCACATCTAAGACGCAGGTGGGGACGGTGGGAGAAAGTAAACACGATTAAATAAACACGTCTGCTCGTGTTAAACAATGAAGAGCAACTTAATTGGAGGGGGGGGAATGTGGTCATTATTAAATCTGGAACTCCCTCTGCATATTTGTTCCACTTACGTCCTCTTCTGTTACACAAAGAATAAAAGCATCATTAGGTGTCGGACGCGTGTTTGCACAGCTTCATAACGTCGTCCTCTGTCGCTCTTGAGCGTTTTTTTTTTTCATTTTCCGCGTCGCGTTTTTTTTTTCCTCCAGACGGACTGATTCACATTTATTTTGTGCCGCAAATAAAGTGGCTCTGATGTGAACGCAGTCTCGGCGAGGCAGTTATTTATTTAAAGTTGCCGTGATTGGCACGCGGAGGGGGAACTTTGGAAATGTCTGAATATAATTAGGGGGATGATGAAATTATTTTCTAATCGCAGGCTCGAAGCTCACGGCGTGTTAATGAACTTTGCCTCCTAACTTTGAAGCCCCAAACAGATTGTCCATCTGCACGATGCCATATGCGACTAGAGGCTTGCTGCTGCAGAATGAATGAGACCCTGTATGATCGCACAGGCTGTTTGTAAGGAGAATGTGTTTGTATACGAACAGCTTTGTTCCAAAATTAGATATACGGCATGTGGAAAGGGCTGACAACAATTTGCGTTAATTGATTTATTGCACAAAGGAAAAGGAATATGTGTAATATAATTAGCATGAAATAACATTTGACATTTTGACAGTGTGGATCCTTTGTTGAGCTCAAGGTGATGCTTTATTTACGAGACATACAGTGTTTGCTGTTCCTTTAGCTGCAGAGTCGCAGTTAATAATTACTGTTATGTTGTCGCTACGTACCCTCTAATATTTACATGCTGACACCGTATATTGTTTTTCCTCGCTGGGCATAAAATGTAAGAACGCTTAACCACCGTTTGCTCAGATTTGTTTTATTTTAGACTGTAAGGTGAGAAATAAAATGTACCTTATATCCTCGCAGCCCTGTACGTTTCTGCATTTTGCCGTTCGGTAAATATTTTCACACCCGCGAGACACCGCGTAACCGTAGCGGCGCCGGGGCACATACGTAATTACCTGGTTTCAGGAAATAATCATTCATCTGAGAAACTGCAATAACAAATGTGTTTCAACACTAAAGGCATAATTATCCATTTACCTCGTCTCGCCAAATGACAGCTGCTCTCTTAACTCTACATATTAAATAAATTCTGTCGATTTGGAGTATTTAGTGCAACGGCCTCGATTGATGCAGTTAGCGCTCATTGATTGGCTGTCACTGTCAGCCATGGGTAGTAATAGTGCCCATAAGGAGAGCTATTTGGAGAAAAAAACGAGCAGGCCCCGGCCAATGCAAAGATCCATCCACATATTCAATATCGCCTTTTTTCCCCCCAGTCTCCATTATGACCCATCCTCCTGCCGTGATCACATGAACACTACAAATGTGCTCTTTACAACTCTGAAAAACATGCGCGCTCCAAACCAAAGCTCTGAAGCAGAATATTTGATCAACAGGTGCCATAACTTCCATTTTGAATTTGAATTTTGGACACAAATATGTGATATTACATCATTCGATTTTGCTGAATGACTGTAGAGGTATTCAGCAGTTCTGGCTGTGACCTGCTAAAAATGTGCGAGGTGGTTACATCACAACAACTGCTGCGAATGTCTCCCATTCGTCATCGTCTGAATCACTGAATGCAGGCGAGCCAACTGATGCAGAAGGGCCTAAAAACCTGCGTTCTGTCTCAGGGCCAGCAGGGTGTGAATCCACTGGTTGCAGAGAGAAGTCTGGATTGTATGGAAGCATATGAGAAAATTATTTATTACCTCAGTAAACAGTTCCCTCATGAGTTTATGGTCCCAGTCACTAGTTTCAAGTCAGTTTCAAAATAATTTGTTTGTTGGGTCAAACTGAGCATTAATGTTAATGTAGCTAGCTAGCGTTAGCAACCTTCACGTCGGCTATTGTCAGTGACACTTTCTAGTCTGGTTAGCAATGTAAGCTAGCGCTGATTCAAACTGACAACCACTCGAGGTGGCAGATGGTCCGAACGACAGACGCGTTGCCACAACTAGCTGCTGAACGTTATCAATGAGCCTGTTTTCCATCCACACGATAAACCGATCATTATCGGATTTATCGAGGTGACCGTTTATTCAAGTGGTCATGTAAACAGCCCTATGCAATATGTGCCATCGGATAAAAGCCGCTATCGGACTGTAAAAACTCTGATAACATTTTTTTGTCCCAAAATTCTGTTTCACACGATGCATTTATAATAATCAATCTGGTTTCTTTCTTTTTTTACATCTGCACGTGTAAAACTGTCAAAGAAACGGATGTTGTTGAAACGCGACCGAGCTTGTTCAACGCTATTGCTCCTTTTTTTAAAGGTATAGCGGCGTGCGCTGTCACCTCGTCTGCAAATGCTCTTTGCGACATTTTGAAATTATCTCTCCGAATTTGTATCCAGCGAGTGAAAAAAACAGTTTCATGTCATTTCCCTTTCAAGAAATCCAACTAACTTAATCATGTACACCCGTTTCCTCCATTATCGCTTTACGAAAGTGCATCTAAACACGTCAAATCAGATTATTTTCGTAACCTGATTATTCCCAGTCGTCTGATTATGGTGGTCATGTAAATGGGCTCAATAACGCCTTTGAAGAGGGGCAGTCGAGTCTGATTATCAGGCTGACAGGACCGTAACCTGTTACCTAAATGCACAAATGTACGCTGCAATCTCTTCTAATCGTATCCTGCTTTTCCCCTCCTTCCTCATACACACCTCCTGTCTGCCACAAACCTCTCACACAGACACACACTCACACCTGCACAGACACAGTCACTGGATACTGCTATTTTAAAGTCAGTTTGTGGAGAGGTTAGACAGACTTGATAACCCGGCAGAGCCCTGACCCAGATGACTTGTGTTACTTTTTTTTTTTTTCCCAGCTGAGGAAAGACAGAAGGAGGAAAAAAGAAAAAAACAAAATCAAGGGGCCCCGGCTCGTGCTTTTCTGGCACTTTGAAGGTGCTCTCATGCTCCTGAAATTTCTTTCGAGTTTACTTTCTTTGGAGACATAAAACAAAGTTGTACAGCCACACTCTGTCTGAAGTTATCACTTCCTCACAGTGTTACACAGCCACACTGCACAAGACCGGGCTCAACTACAAAGACCAAACCAGGCGCCGGACTTCCTTCTGTGAGTGTGCATCAAGGACACTTGCTATATCTGTTGTGGAAAAAAAGTGAAATGGATTTGATCATTTAATAAAAAAAAAGAGTTCTTTGTTTCAGTCCAGTATTGGAAAATGCACTTAGATGCGTTCAAATGCCTTGTACGTTATTTCTCTCCTTCAGTGAGTGTTTGTTTCTGGAGGTTCTCGTAACATAATTATGATGCCATTTTGACCAGGACGAGGTCTTGAATGAGATTTCGATCTCACAAAAAGACCACTGTGAACAAATAAAAGGTCAAATGAACAAATAAAACAAACACTTATTCTGGTGAGAGACCCGCTTCGCTGCCACACGTTCTAATTTCTCAAACTATGATTTCGGGGAATGAAAGGCTCTTTGATTATAAGGGGGCTTCATTTCAAAATGCTAACCAACAGTTTTACAATACTGTGTGTATAAACATATACTTATAAGACCGTTTTTCTTTTGCTAAAAGCACCATTTCTGCAGAAAAACAATCCTCCTCTTGGCTGCAGTGTAGATTTTAATTAAAAGCTCGTGTGTGTGTTTTTTTTTTTTTACATCACTAGATACAGACTAACCCACATGAAACCAATAAACAAAAAAAAGTGAGTCCATTTTCCATCCAGTAGTTGATGAAGACACTGAGAAGAGAACAAGGCCTCGGAGAGAATATAATTTAAAGCAGACGGCCTGACTATCTTCACAAACTACAGTCCCCTCTTAAGTTGGGAAATATTCATTTAGTCTCTGTCCCCATCTGTTTTCTGTCTCATCTTGAAATTGTCAGTTTCACTTATTGTGCAGCTTCCTTGAAAAATAATATTCCAGTTGAAAATTATGCTCATAATGATAACATTCACAGACTCTCCCCCTTGTAGATTCAGATCAAAAGGCTTTTTTTGAAATAGCAGATAAAAGAATGGGGAAAAGAAGAAAAAAAATTACATTACAGCGCGCCACTGAGATCGACCCATCCAAGAAATTCAGTGGAAGTGGGATTCGGGCTCTTTTTCTTTTTTTTTTTGCAAGGCGCTTCCAGCTGACATCAGAGAAACTGAAGTCTGGGACCATTAAAAACACATCCCCACTTAAGTTCAAGGATTCCCACTGAAATAATAGTCATCGTTGTCCAGAAGAATATTCCCCTTCAGTTCAGTGACTATCTTTGAATACATATGCATGAGTAAGAGAAAAAAATAATTAAATTAAGATTTATATTTTATTAAGAGATTATCCTGGTTCAACCTGAGTGTTATTTTCCTCAGATTTTTAAGCATGTGAATCTCTTTTTGATTGCTTTTCAGAAGAGTACGATGCAATTATAAAATGATTTCCTACGCATGACAATTCTTTTCACTGTGTGACTACTTGCAACTTTGTAATGTGATGATCCTTAATCAGAATACACAGATTAATTTACCATTTTGTTATCTTTGCTCTCACTCAGCCATCCTCGCCATAACTAGCCTAAGTAGCCTAGCTTAGAACATACACACAACATACATGAGCATTACGGAACAAGGAAATCTTCAGTTATAACAGGTGATCAATGTTTAGAATTAGGTTTTACATGTCTGATTATTGACTTTTCTGCATTGAGACATTATATTTCAAGAGCTGTCACGATGCACAACTCAACTTTGGCAAGATGGAAAATAGTAAACCATTCTATCAGAGAAAATGTTGTATGCCAGTCACAGCCAAAAGAAAAACATAGCTGTAAATATATAATTTTACACACCCACCTACAGCGTTGCTTCATAATAATAATGCATTCATAGGTCTGACAATATTTGTAATAGCCCACTATCAAAATATTATATTACAAGACTGGAAGAATAGTCTGAATGAAAATAGTCAAGGCTATAAGTTTAGCAAATTCAGTAAATATCTGGGCTATATTGGTGCATTCAAAACAACTTGAAAACTGCAAACCTTGAAGCTCCTTGTGGTAAGATAGCAATGCCGGTGCTTTTGTTTCCCAACTCATCAAGCACAGACGCTTTGGGACAGTAGCTGCCATCCAAAAGCAGGATTTAAAGGCAGTTTCTGAAGAAATTGCAGGGTGAAAGCTGGATGATGAAAAGCTGCTGCTAAACCTAATTTCTGGCTTTCAAAGACAATAACAACAATGTATGGAAGAGCTCAGATTTTATGAAAGACTGACAGCAAATTGAATTTCTGGCTTTAATTTGTTTGATGTAGAATTTGAAGAAATACACACTTATATACTGTATACAGTATATATATATATATATATATATATATATATATATATATATATATATATATATATATATATAGCAAACTATAGGCTGGGAGCTAAACTGCATTGCTGGAAAAATACCTGAAAGCTAAGTTGCATTGCTGGAATAACAGCTGGGAGCTAAACTGCATTGCTGGCCTTAAAAGTTAGCACAATAATGTATGGAAGAGTTCAGATTTTATGAAAGTCTAACAGCAAATTGAATTTCTGGCTTTAATTTGTTTGGTGTAGTATTTGAAGGAATACGAACTGTTATAAAAGTGGGGTGAGGCTGAAGGATTGTGATATACTGTAGGCTGGGAGCTAAACTGCATTGCTAGAAAAATTAGCTTTGAGTTAAACTGCATTGCTAGAACAATAGCCAGGAGCTAAACTGCATTGCTGGAACAATAGCTGGGAGCTAAACTGCATTATTGGCTTGAATATTACGATGAAGCAGGTACTTTCAGCATTCACACAAATAAGAAATGTTCATGGTTGATCTCCAAATTGCTTGAAATGAGCTACGAGTGGCACGAGAAAGAACAGCGGTCGTGCTCGGGAATCACGTTCATTATCAGAGCCTACAGCCAGCATGGCGGGCTGGAAAGAGGTCACGTGCTAATAAATCGAAAAGTGCGACAGCAAAGACTAAAACCAGTTATTATGTACTGGAAGCGTCACAAAGTGGTGACATTATTGTACATTATGGTGTGCAATACATATATGATAATTATCGGGCAGCTGGAAAATCCGCCCAGCCTCACCGTAGTGATTATTCAGTCATTTGGTGTTTATTAAATACATTAACATTGACCCCCAAAACACATCCATTCATCTGATCTGCTAATCTTCGCTAGCTGGAACCAAAACATGATTAAAATCCGTCCATTCAAGACACCAAGACTGTACTGATATGTTTCTCACCAATCTCAGTGTGATGATTCAAAAAAAGCTGCACAGATTTCAGCTTCAGGTAACCCAAAGGGGCTCTTCTGCGAAACTCCTATAACTTGTACTACATAAAAAGCAATAAAAAGGGAGCTCCTGTAAGCAGTACCCAGGCGGCAATGTCCTACATCAACAGAATTTGGATACTTCCTCAAAGCGATTTAAACAGACATCTAGGAGTGCATCATTTGTGGCACTCCATTTAAACCGTAAATCAGCAGAAGAAGTGCAAAAAAATGCATCCAGACACCCTGATGGAGACAAACAGGCACACCGTGATGATATAGCGGGCGAACAACTGTGATTACTCCTCTCTAAACAAAGAACAGGGAATTTTCAATTGATTACCAATTCAACCTAACTCACAATTTGGCCGGAATAAAAGCGTAACAATGGAGCAATAATCCTCCAGAAAGCCTCAGAGACTCTTTTTTCTGTCATCAAGGATACAATCAAGCATACAAATCTCTGAAGCTTCTCTGGGACAAGGCTTATAATGCTGGGAAAAAAAAAAATGAATAATGAACTTGGTACAGCCAACGGCCTTTTTAATGTAATCCAGCTACTGTCTCTCACGGCGCATTTCATCAAGCTTCAATAAAATGATACATGAAAAGTGACACATTATTACTGAAGGCAATCTGAGCTGCTCAGAGACAAAACAATCAAAGAAAGCAATCTGAAAAATCACAGACAACAATCTCGACAAGTGCTGGGTGAAATTAGAAAAGATTTAATTTTGGCGGCACGGTAACAATCAAGGAGCGCTTCAGGCTTCGGTAACATTAGAGGGCTAACTTCCCATGATGCAGGCGGGCATGGTTTGTTTGATTGCAAATGAAAAAAGTCATGTCAGAGGTGTACTTCTGTGTTCAAACAAAGAACACAATCCCATTAGAGGGTAAAGCGCCCATTGTTGCTCTCCGGGCTCACAATCAATAAAGACTCACTCTAGTTCAAGTTTTTAAGATTAGATCCAACGTTTCAGTGGGCGGAATGCTTAAGTGTGCTGTGTTGGTATAACAAGGTTACATCAGTCAGAGGAGGCTTTGGGAACCGGCAAAGTTAATTTAAGTGCAAGGGTAGATAGCGGAATAGGTCGCAAACATCCCTCTGTTTAAGATAATTGTGTGTCTGTTATCAGAGGAATTATTATGGGTTATTAAATGATATAAAGCAAAATCAAATACATTTTCTACAGAGTGATGCACGGCTTTGAGAGTGTTTTTCCTCCAAGAGTTCTGTCAACCCAATCAATTAACAGGTTGAAACTAAGAAACACTGTTTGCTGTGAAAAATAGCTTCTGAGCTTTTAAAAGCACTTGTTTATGAACATTTACTTTGGATGTGTTAAGATGCAGGGGCTGAGTCATATCGCCTTTAAAGCTCGCTGCTCATATCAAAAATAGCCACTCATGTCCAAAGCCTTTTAAAAAAAAAGAGAACCTGAACTGTGATGTGTTCTTGCTGCTCATTGATGAAAGCATTGATTTGGTTATTTGCAGATCAAAAGATGTCTTGACGTCAAGGTTGGAATTTGGATGAAACCAGAGAGAGTGAAAGAAATCCAGCAAGGCTGAACTTCAGTTTGAGGACGGGCCTTTCTACACGGACAAATAGTAATATTGAGATGTTGAAAACACATTTATGTGTGAATTTCCTTCTACAAAAGTTCCAGTTAGGCAGCTGGCACCACGTTTACTGACATACTATTTTAAGGTAAATACAAAAATAGTTAATGGCTTTCCTCCATCGTTCAATAAACATACTGCAATTAGATTTAACACATTTGTTGTAATTAGAGATTAATTTGGGTTAATTTGGGTTAATTCAAATGACAAAACAAAACAAAAAAACACAAGATTAAACTTACTTAAATCAGTTCGGTTGTCAAAATTTAATATGTGCAACATACTGTACAAAATGCTAGCTAGCAGTTCTGCTGTAGTTAGAAACAGCAAAGCTTAGAGAAATGCTAACATCACATGCTAAGATGCACTCCATGTCAAACTTTATGTGTTTTTGTATGTCTATATATAAATAACTGCATACATCTATGTTTGTATAGCATGAAGACATTTACAAAATTCTGTTTGATTATCCTACCCTGAGTTGTTTAATGACAAATAATTCACCTTAAACATTGGAAATGCCAGTTTTGCCATACCTTGACCTAGCCTGACTGCTAGCATGACTAAAAACCAATGGCAATGGGTTAACAACACCATTCTCTTTTGAGGCAGGTCAAACATTTTCATTATGGTCACTGCCGAACTTGACCGAGACGTGTCCGTTAAGTCGTGACATGGCTCAAAAGGCTTCCTCTGCTCCTCATAAAGACACATGGATTATTATGGAAAACTTTCTGGGTCTAACATAGTTTATCATTATAAAAGAAAAAACAACAACAAATACATTGCAGGGAACCTGTTGTGACATTACACCAGCTAGCTTTGTATGACATACGGTACAAGGAAATGATCAAAACACAAGAAACTGCACTGGAAAAACCGAATGATTTCAGCCTTCACCACTCTGCTGCCACGATGCTGCTGCTCGCCTTTCAAACATTTCCCCCAGCTGCACCTCCTCCTCCTCTCAACATCCACCTGTACGCTGTGATTCTGATGCGTTGTCTCCTCCGGACATGACTCACCTGCTTTTTTTGTCATCCATCTGTCTGATTCTGAACAGGAACGCTTTCATTTTTACCCAAAACTGCATTCCGCGCTGGTGTCATAACACCCTGGAACTGTTTCCTTTTCTCTTATTTGTGAGCTTGGGTGTAGACATAAAGCAGTAACCCCACCGTAGACACCACTTCAATGGTATATTTAAGCTGAGAGCCTGCATTCTTCAGCACTCTGAACATAGTGAGTGAGATATATGAAGGACAGGTGAGAGAAACTATGAGATACTGTTGACCCTGACTCAATTTCAACAATATTCAGCTCTGGTCAAAGAAATACACAATATGTTCAAAAGTATACAGATATCTGAAAAGAACACTTCCAAAACCGTGACAATTCACCTGCTGCTAAAAACATCTTATGCACATGTACAGAATGTGTATTTAAACTCATTCCAGGAACCGAGATACAACTCTTAGTGTCTGTTTGTGGAGAAAAGGGCAAGAACCGACACAACAAAACTATCCAATGCACCACAATCTCGCCATATTGTAACAGGGACTTTAGGTCATGTGTATGATCGATCCAACCAACCCATCCACTTCCTGAATTGGACTTTTCCAACTCATTGTACAACTGCAATACAGTGGCACTTGCAGAAATGACACAAGAGATATCTACAGTGACAAACCTAGAAGCATGGTTAGGTTCAGGAAAAGACCATATTTTGGGGTAAAATAACTATGCTCACGTTACATTCTGTATGAAACACAACTTCAAAACAAACCAATCTCAACACTCATGTATGACACATCTCTCCGACCTGATCGGCCCCGGACTCTGGACTTTAAACTACTGCACTAGAGGGGCTCTTCAAGAAGTGAAATTACAGGGAAACTGACGCTGTCAAACTTGGGAGTGTAGTGCCACTAACCATACTGCTGCATTTGATGCGTCGGAGGTGAAAATGGGCTGGTTGAAACAGAAGCGGCTCAAAAGCTCCGTTCCTCCATTTTTTTTGTTAGCAGTATTTACGTGGACACTGTCAAGTTGAAACAGGAACACGTCTTCCCTAAGCTGTAGTAGTAGCTGCATAGTTTGAAACACAGTTATTTAAAAGAAATGTAATTTTAATGTTGTGGCATTACGGTCTACTCTCATGTGAACTAGTGGACAGGAGCATGTAGTCCACCCTGAAGGTCTTATTTGTAAGAATTCCCAACTTTGGGATGGCGGCTGACCCGACCTCCAATCCCAAATCAATTGTCTTACAAATTGAGCTTTTTATTCTCCAATTTGTGAGATAGTTGATTGTTGAGTCTCACTCCCAATATGTCAAATACTGATGATATGGGCTTGTGTGCTGGACCTTTAAAGTATTCAGATGGTAGAATTAGAAAAAAAGGAGAAAACGTGGCAGCCATGGTAACTTCACATCCTTTCACCATACCTCAAAGCAGTAAGCTAACCTATTGCCGTCTCTAAAGTGCCTAAACTGTTCTTGATGGTTTGTATTTTCATCCTCTCCTTGATACCCTGTAGCAAGACGGCCGCACGGCCCCACCGATGCAACCTTTTGCTTTTGTTCCCTGTAGCGCTCGTTTATCGCCTTAAAAAACACACTGGCGGAATTTTAAACTCAATGACTCTGGTGATCTCGCGAGTCCCCTCGGGGCACTGTTGTACATTTGCAATGAAGATAACACGTAGTAAGGTGAAACAGACATTCATACTTCAAGATGCTCGACGGAGACGGGATGAACTTCGCAGGCTGAGTAAAAGGAACAATATGTGTTTGCCAAGATCCAAAACTCGGGACAGTCTAACGGTGTTAGTTTATTTTAATTTTCATATCGTGCCAAACATTTGGCCCATTTCACATGGGACTACAAAGCAACATTCAAAGCAACTAACAAAATTCTATCTACTGCAGATAAAATTTCCAAATATACGACTTCAAACACATTGGAACGTAGCTGGTTTATATGTATGTTTAGTGTATTAACTGGCTTTCCAACCGCAGCGACTGTGTGGAGCTTCAGCGATGAGTATTCTTTCTCCTCCATGCTACACCTTCAGAATTTAGCATGCTGTCGGCCTGTGGGATGCAATTTTTTTCCCCCTTGGATTGTAAAGTCGGGTCATGAATAGTTAATGGGTGCAGTGTGTTGTTCATCCAATCATAACCCTAACTCTAACCTTCCTGTTGTTATTGTTAAAAGGTTTTATGTCAAGAACACTTGTTCACTATGATTGGATGGACGTTTGTTGGACGTCGCCATCCAATGAAAATTCAGCCTGTGGGACTGAAATATTACCATCCTGCATGGGGAGATGAAGCAGACGCAGCCAGGTATGAGGCAGAGTTGGCTTTTTTCAGAGCAGACGGGAAATGTGCCAGGTGGTAACAAATCGCTAGAACGCGAGGCCAGCAGGCAAACATCCCCAAGACGAGACAGGTTGGGTGTAAATACATCCACTCAATGGGAGGCTCAATGGAAACTCTGCAATGCAGGCTGGTTCCAGGAATGAGTTTTTAGCAAACGTGTGTTGATGTGCGCACGAAGATGAATGTGTATGCGCGTAAGATGTCTTTAAAATAACCGTATTCACAGTCTACGATGATCCACCTGTAAAAATCAAGCTGATTTATACCGAGCGACAATGGGTGGGAAACTGACAACTGACAGTCCTCAAGCAGTAATAGACTTCTCAATACCCATGCACTGAGAATGAATATCATCCTCAAGAGTATCTTATCCTTGAAACATATGCGACACTCATATTCATCACAGGCAATCGAGGAAAAAGCAAAGATCCAAGGACAGCTGCTGCAGTTTAATGACTTTATCTTCATTTGAATGGGTACCTCTCTCAAAGGAATCGTTCCACATCACTGCTTGAAATCCATTCAGGCAATATGATGGCCACCTGAGAAGCACATCAACCAGGATTCTATGGCTGTGAGTTGGTTTTTGAGAAACATAATACCTTCCTCTCAGCAGAATTATCTGCTTGGAGATAAGTTCGGCTATGGTGAATCGGTGCACCTCAGCCTCCTTTCTGGGCTGATGTGTGACAGGAACCTGAGGCGGGAATGAAAGATGGAGCGCCCTGCAGTGTGTACATCAACACCAGGAAACTTAATCAAACTCTGTTTACCATGGAAAACTGCCGGAACTAATTGTGCAGTATCTCAAAGCAATGGACCCGAGTCATCTTTAAGTGTCTTTAAAGGCTGGGTGTTCAATATAGTGTATACGCTTACTGCATATTTGCAAAAACAGAGAAAAAATAATTGCTGCTGGTGACTGAACACAGCTGGGGTCTTATTGCTGAAGGGAGCTTCATTGAACTCAACTGTGCATTTTATGAATACTTAAGGCCTACTTATCTATATATTTATCTAGAATATAAATAACAACAATACCTGTGCTGTGAAAGGCTTCTCATAGCCACGAACCTGCAGAGATTTCATGCAGCTCTGCTACTTTGTTAATCTGTTTTAGCCCATTGTTTCTGTTTTACAGCAAAGGTCCTCTTTGGTTCAGTCTCACAGCTATCAGCAATCAAAGCAGCAGCAGGCAGCTGTTTTCAGCAGAAATTCACTTTATGCTACATGCAGAGCACCACATGACAGTCAAAGTTAGCAACAAGCTTTAAAAAGTATGTGCACCATCATCTAGCACAAGATCGATGATAACAATATCCTTAATACCATTCAAGCTAGTAGCAGTGATTGAGTGCTGTTGCACAAGCTAGTTAGCTTTCACTCTCTAGCTTGGTTAGTGTAGGCTAATTATGTGTTCCATTTACTTGATGATGATGTCAGGTTAGCCATTGTAATTATTAACAATACAAGTTGATTTCACTGTATTCTTTTGCAGAAAAAACATTGAAACAACACGTCCACAGATAGAAATTGGACAGTACTGTGTGTAAGATTAATTTAATGACCCACAATGCAGCAAGAAGTGCCAATAAATTGTTTTATCTACAACTTTTACAGCTATTAATAAGCGGGCAGGCCAGTCTTGGATTTTGAGGGTAGGGTTGGTGAGATGCATCTGATTTTCTGAATTGTTCTAGTTGTAATTCCTGACTGAAACTCAAATGGAATGCACAGTTAGCATCTGTGATGATGTGACAATTTGTAGCCTATGTAGGCTAAACATTTAAACATCAATCAGTGTTAAGTTGTAATGTAATTCTAATCAAAACTCAAAATAATTTCTGTGTGTTCATATTTATGTTGCAGTTAACATAAGCAACGTTTCCACATGATGTTAAATCTGTTATTTCTTTACATTCTGTTGAACATTTTGGCACATTTTTAAATGCTTAAATTCTTACATATTTCACCTTGAAAGGAGACATCTTACCCCAATTTACCCTTTTTGTCAAGAGTCTGTGGAGACCAAACCAGAAAAGGTGGATGTGATAACATCGCACTAGCATGCAATATATGGTGGGGTCAATAAATCATCTCAACATTTGAGGGAGAAACACTTGGTGTGCGCACGGCAATTAGGTGTGGATAATGTCAACCCAAATGCTCCCAACGATCGCCAACTGAGCCTCTGAAATCAGATCAGGGCCCACCTGAGTTCCTGTGCAATAAACCGCGGCCCTCATGGGCGAGAGCTGGAGCTGTGCGCTCCCTCCACGTGCTGTAATGACTTCAACTAAGCAGGTCCTCAACAGATGGTGACATTCAACACCCCAAAGGTTGTCCCACAGCTTAGGGCGAGAGTTTGAGATATTGTTTTTCATACGTAGGGCCAACACCTGTCAGAGATGGCAAACCGGGACTGAGGAAGTTTATCGGCGTGAATCAGAACCAGTTCCAGTTTCTCCATCGCGCACAGAAAGGCAGCCAGTTGGGTGGACTACACTGCCAGATGAGAGAGACAACCTGCCAGATGGGTGAGGCAATTAAACTTGTGTCAAGTGATTCTCCTGCAAACGTTGTGTTGTAATTTATGTTCATTATATTTTACAAACATTTTGTCCAGGAAATAACATGAAATGGTATTTCTTCTGTTTTATCTGGATAAAAAGGAAGACAAACAATGTTGTCTGTGGCAGCGCTCACATAGAGACCGAACAGACGTGTTTTTAAGGCAAATTGTGGAATGTTGTATATTTCAACAAAAGAGAAAACAACTCTGTTTGAGAGAAGGTTACGGGATGTATAGAGTTTTTTTTTTTTTTTGAAAGCCAGTATCCACACTTCATCATGGAAGACCCTTGGCTGTCTTGTCAGTCTGTGTTCCCCTCCCAGGCATGTAGACTCCACCATCTGGCCTCTGTCACTTTAGCCACCTCTGGGCCTTAAGGGATAAAAAAAAAAAAAAAAACGACCCTCACAGCTTCCTTACCTGACACACAAGCTGTGCCTTCGGAGTTTGAAAGTCTAATTTTCTGGCTGCATGTCATGTAAAACCCGCTGCTGCAGTTTTGCAGAGCACTTTTTACACAAAGGGAGGATTTTATTTGCACTAATTGAGGGTGTGGGTGGAGAAGGAGACAAGACAATTAGGGTGCTGAAGAATCGCTCTTTTCCCCTGGATGCTAGTCTCATGTACTACATCCACAAGATGATGATATCTCCAGCAGAGCAGATTTTTTTTTTTCCCCCAACACCTTTATATTTGTGTCTAGCAACATCTTCTGTGCATTCGAGTAGGTGAGAATAACGTGGATTGACACTGAGCGAAAGGTAAACAATGCGGACTGAACCAAGAGACTCACAATACAAAAAAACTCTCAACTTTCAGGCGTGATGAAATCTTTGCAACATCGACGCCCCCGGAGTTCTCGCAGTGTCGAACGGGGCATGTGACACTTTTCGCGTAGCGTTAGCAGCAGTGGTCTTTGTGTTGGATTCATATTTCATGACAGCATAACCAAGAGGAGACCATATGGTAATCCAGACTGGACCTGCCTTAAAATTCCCCCCTAGCTAGAGGTGGTGGAGTGACCTAATGAAGCAGCAGACTGTGTGTTGCCTGGGGTCAGAATGGGAAAGGAGTTCAGATGGCTGTGGTCAGTGGCAGCAGCAGCAGCAGCTAAGCCCTGTGACTCGAGCCCCCCAGGACGCGCAACACACTGGCCAGCCAACCACACAGGACAAGGCCTCGTGTTCCCAATAGCAGCGCGCTGCCAACAGGGACGGGGTAATCTAGCAGGCTTAGTCATGGCTCTGTGGGGTAGGTGTGTATGCGTCTGTCCACATGTGTGAGTGGGCCTGGATGTGTGTGTTCCTTTTTCCGTCGTGGGTGGAACCCACGCACCACAGATTATAAGACAAGCATCCCCTCGTCCCGTGTCTAATGCGAAACACATTTCTAATTCTAACCTTAAACCCAAAATTAAAAGGTCCAGTGTGTAGGATTTCGGGGCAGAAATATAAATATGTTTTCATTGTCGTAGTTTCAGCTGAAACTGGGAAAAGTCGTGTTTTTGTTTACCTCAGAATGACCCCTTTGTATCTACAATAGCCCTGAATGGACAAAGATAGAGACCCTTCTGACTTCCATAGGGGAGTGTGAGATGAGGGGTGTTCAGCTCACCTTGTTGGTTACAACGGCAACACGCAGCACTGTGTAAAATTAAACCAGTACCAACTGTAATCATAAAGGTCCAGTGTGTAAAATCACCTGCAACTGGGAAAAGTCATGTTTTCGTCACCTTAGAATGACCTCTTTGTATGTACAGGAGCCCTGAAAGGACAAATCAAACACTTGCGAGTGTGAGACGAGGGGTGTTCAGTTGGTTGTATATGTATATATGTGTATTTGGACAAGCTACACATAGATACAGTACATGAGGATCATTCAATACAAACACAATTCCCCAGGGAGCATAATCTGGACCAAGTTTATACTGCTTTTAATAATAAAACTGTGATAAAAATGCCACTTCAAAACTAATCAATGAGTAAGAAATCGACTAGAAGTGTCCTGAGTCTCACTGAGATGCTAATTTCTCTTATATGCGGTAAACACACAAATGCATTCTGTAAGATTTAGATTTTTTTGGGGGAGAGTAATGTCTCTTTTTAGCCTTTGCTTCCTTTGAAGACAACAGACCAATCGCACCTCTGCTGAGTCCGAGCGAAAACCTCGGCGCCGTGTTGATGTAGTTAGTGACAAGATGGACTCAGGCAAAGCTGAAAAAACGCAGACACACTGTCAAGTCCTCAGTCTGCTGTGCGGCAGAAATTCCAATTAAGGAAGTGAGCGGCAACAAAACAAGTGGCAACACAAGGACTGCAAGAAGAAAAATAAGAGGCTTGCCTTGTAGGTAACAAAGGCAACGCGCAGCACTGTGTACAAACACATCATAACGGAAGACTCCAGCCAGGACTATACGGCTAAATGCTGCGTTTGAATCTTAAAATTGTGTGTGACAGGATTTCAGAAAATGTGGCCGTTTGTACTTTTCCTTTCTGTTGTGTTTTTCACTCGTCTTGTTTCCATTCATTTATCGCAATTTGGCTCGAGTAGATGCTGACATTCGAAAAAAAAAGTGCAAACTGGATGCAAAGTTGTATTCTTTGATTCCTGGCTTCACTCAGAAAACTCAGGGATTAAACCGACCCGTTGTGGAGAGGCAAAATGTCCTCGCTGTGAAGGATTTCTTTATCCTTGAGGGGACATTTGTACATTAAATAAATGAACACAAAGGCACAAGCACACATGGAATACTCGGAAGACATTGTTTTGATGCTTACAGTAAACAGGGAAGATGTTTTAAGGCCATACCAGAGTCATAAATTAGTTTGGGCAGGCATCCAGTGACTCGAGGCCCCCTTTTGATTTTCCTGTCCTCTGGCTCAACTTGGCAGTCCAGGCAAGACTCATGAATACTGAGCCCACCTCCTACCCGTCGCTCTCTCTCGTCCACATCCTATTGGCAGATGCCAGAGGAGGAGGGCCGCGAGGAGAGATTGTTGCAGGGGGGGCGAGGAAGTAGCCTTGGGCGATGTGGAGGCTCAAGTTGGCATCCTAAAGTAACCTTTCAAAATGCAAGCATGGTACTGAGGAGGCAGACCTCACAGGGACAGGTTTCAGGATGAGCGCTTATCTATTCAGCAACAACACCTAAGTGTGCCAAAAATACTGCACTAAGCAGCGCAGCGGACCGGGGAAAGGTCATCCGCAGCCATATGCAAAACCCAGCTGTCTGTCTCCCTATACGCGCAGCTGCACCGCGGCGAAATGCATACAATATGAAAACGACTCGCCGGCTGAGAGAAATGCAATTTCAGGAGACACATCTGATCGATTTTCAGTGAAATAACCCAGATCTGGTGAAGTGTTATTGCTTTCATATCATTTTGTGGATATATTCATAAACATCCCACGAGCAGATAGTGGTATGCTCAGCAGAAATATGTGACAGATAAATGAATCATACAGCGGGCCAGCAAGGACACTGTCCCCGAGTTTACCCTCAAGATGGCTGCTTCCACGAGGCGCTGAGTAAGGATTCCCCCGTACAGGCTTTAATATTCCTGATCATTTATCTGCTCCGTACACAAACACCAGGAAATAACAAAATGTTTTATGCATTCAGTTGCCATAGGCAACATTATTTTTTTCTTTGCTTTACACTTTACTGATAAATATTCCATTACAGAGATAAGGCTGCGGGATTGAGAGCTACGCCATGTACAGAAATCTATATGCAATTTATTTTTGTTTTCCTCTGGTTTTAAGAGCTCTGCGCTGCAGCGCGCTGCACTTAGACTCAGTTTTTACCATAAAACAATGCAAACAGTTTTCACACAGCCGCCGCCGCACTGAAATAATTGTGTGTTATCGTCGGTGCTCGTCAGAAGCTGAGAAACAGGTTGAATCGCTTCACGTTGCAGAGTTGTTGTTTTTTTCCGATTTCATGTAACATGCGTTCTGATCTTGATGGGAGGAAAGCGATCTTGAAACGGGAATGACAAGAGTGATAACGCTTATCTGACAAAGCGGCGCAGTACCCAATTCTCAAATGGATGCTCTACCAGCTGTACCAAGTATTATTCTTAGAGAAAGGGTGGTCTCTGATGTTCAGGCCGCGGGCTTTGCACCTTGCAGTGTAATAGAATAAATGCCCATATCTTTGGACTGTAAAAAATGAGATTGGAACTGTGCAACTGTAATCCAAAGCGGAGGGAGGCTTTCAGTGTAATCAATCTCCAAAAAGGCTTTTAATGGAATCAATGGAGAGAAAGGGGATTGATTTCTGCACAGTATACTGCCATTTTTAGATATTCACTCTGTCAAAACTCTCCTCGGTGGACTGAAAACTTCCATCCAGCGATATAGGTTAATTGCATATTGAGCAAAGCAGCCCATTTGTTAAGTGACACACTTGTTCTCAGTGACCATTAAGTTAGAGAGAGCTGTGGAAATATAACACCGAGCTGTGGTCTCATTCCTTAAAAAAAAAAAATGGCCTCAATCGTAGTCCGGCCTCACGTGGTCAGTGAGATATTTTCTTTGCGTCCCTTCAAAATAAAACACCTGAGCCACAACTGTCTTACAAGAAAGTAAAACTGCTATTGACAAAACAGAGGAACGCTCAGCGCTCTGCGAATATCGACCGGATGAGTTTAGGAGAACTGCTCTGAAATCTGAGTTGTTGCAGTAGTTGCCTCATATGGACCCGCAGGGAAATGTAACACATAACCTATACGCCCCTATAGCCTGAGAGAAGCTGCCATATATGTTCTCTATGAGACAATATATGATGTGATGACATACATAAATCCTTGTACATAAGGAGATATAACTTCATTACATGAAATACCCTAAATTTGTAAATATATATGAATTATAATGATATACCAACAGTAAATGTACACATATTGAAATAACTGTTCATATGTGTACATAATATCTGTGTACATACATATACATACAAATAATTACAACATACATGATCTCTTATTTCCATACCTTAATATACATATAAAGGGGCTGGAAATACATTTAATTTTATGAAATTATTCAAATTTTAATAAGTTTCAGATATGGGTTCCATATACATACATGTATTACATTTGCATATAGAGATCAGTTTGGTGTGGTTTTATTTATTTTGCTCATTTTACTGTAAAATGTCCGAAAAAACAATTGTACAAGACAAAAGACGCACTTTGTCAAAATCAGTCGGCCGTATTTGGAGCAAGATCAATAATCATACAGGTGTGATATTCAGACGTCCACATATTTTTGGCGATGTAGTGCGTTTGAAATGTTGTACTGCAGCAGCAGTAAACAGACAATGGCTGGGCAGAACAGAACAACACACACACACACACACACACACACACACACACACACACACACAACACTTGGTAGTCAGAGCTAAAAGACTCCTGCTGTTGGCATAGAAACAGTACATGGACAGATAAGGTTAAAGGGTAATACCACTCAATCTCGGCTTGGAAAAAAAAAAAAATCATTCTCATGCTTTTAAGACAGTTATGTCTTTACTGGTGCACACGCACGTGACCTTCCATCTGCACAGGCGGTACGCTGGGTATTTTATGAGCTGTGATTTTGCTTGTCGAAAAGTTTTACGATCCGCAGACACACCTGCCTGACAAAGATCCTGTAATGATGTGCAATTAATGTGTTAGCCTCGAGTCAATGATGTGTTAAATCTAGCGGCGCGTTCTTGCTCGTCTTCACGTCTGCCACCAGATTTTTTTTATCACAGCTTAGACTGTTCGAAATGATCTGCCGTCACTTACAATCGCACAGATCTTAAAGCGTAGATGGTGGGGACATCGATTTGATATTTTTATCCTTATCAATCTCCCTGTGAAAAGGAAGAGAGTGGCCATTAGCGGCACACGTTCTCTCCCACAGTCGATTCTGTTTGCTCAAGGTTGCTGCCACTGCAGTTCAAATCGGGAAATCAGTAAATCCTGCTATAGAAAGCAGCCTCCTAATTGCATTTGCCGTTGTTGTTTTTCTTTGCCAACAAACGTGATGATTCACGATTACACTCTTACATCTCATTTTTATTTTGCACTGATCTGAAATTAAGTTCAAGACGAAGCTGACTGTAATAAAATAAAAAAACGCGAGTAAAGCGAACGGCTATTTTGGTGCCTCGTCAAAATAATTACAGAGCTGCAGTTAGGTGCGCTGGGGCGACTTTGCAGCAAATGGCGTCAGCAGTGAAAAATGGGAGCTTTAATGCCCCGCAAATCATGTGACACGATGTCAGCAAACTGCAGACAGCAGGCAAATGTTTACCGACCCAGCCGGTCTGTGATCCCTTTATGCCAAAGGATAGCAAAGGGACCAGAGAGGCAAATTATCTAACAGTGCTGAGTCCCTCTTTCTGTGGACAGAGTGCTCAGTGCTGTTTGGGAGACAGTTCATATTTCACTGGTGAGTGGAGAAAGTGACCAAACCTGATACTTAAATTACATTTTGAAAAAAAAAAAAAAAAAAGGGTGTGAATCAGTAACGGTAAATCCCATCTCAAGATCAAACCATAAAAACGTTGGGTGAAAGCAGCCAATGTGTTGCACTGCAGTAAATGTTGTGTTGTAATGTTTGAGGACATCCGGGCTGAGAAGGACGAACAGATCTGACCTGAAGCGGTTTGACTCTGTTTTGCAGTGCAGAAATGAAAGTGCATCTATGTTAGAAAATCTCAAAAAATATCTCATCTTCTGAGCTCTCAGTGGTTTTATGTGACTATTACTAGAGTGGAGAGAGTCACCAGGCCTGATACTCGGATTTCAATTTCGGAGACAAAGGGGGGCGAATCTAAGAGTGAAATCCATCTAAAGTTGTAACTTTAAAACAGAGGTGTTATTTTTGCAGAACAGTTCTGCAGTAATGTTATCCTCAAAGTTTACATCCAGGCTGTGAGGAACGACTGAAGTAGTGACCGGATGTAAAGTGATAAAGTTTAATTCCTAAGAGCAACAACTTAAAACCCACTCGCCAAAATAAAATGTACATTTTAAGGCATTTAGCAGACGCTTTTATCCAAAGCGACTTACAGTTATTCATACGTACATTCATACACTGTTAGATGCAAGATGGCAACCAGCTCATCTGGAGCAGTTTGGGGTTCAGTATCTTGCGCAAGGACACTGACATGCAGACCAGGGGACTCAAACCAACGATCTTCCGATACCAAGACGCTGGTGCTACCCGCTGAGCCAAGTAGGCTTCTTTAAAACCATGGGAAAGTTCAAACTGATTGTAACTGTATTCGTCTCTTGTCTTTACGCTGTGCTGGCTCTGGCTAGGTTAAGGCTAGAGAAAAGATCATGGTTTGGCTAAAAAACACCTGTTTTGGATGCAACAAAAATATGGCTTGCCTTTAATTTATAGGGCAGTTTTATTCCAGAGAGAAACAAATGACCTTGTAAGAAAGAGAAACTATGATTGAAAGTATAAACCTCTGAGCCCTCGGTGGTGTGGAGAAAGTGACCGAACCAGCGGTGAATCCAAAGGGTAACAGCAGAACCCATCCGAAGTTGTAACCGTAAAAGTGTGACTTTTACCGTAGACAATGTGTGTATCGTTTTGTGACATGTTCGCGCCGCTGTCATGTCGGATTTCTTCCCGTCTGGTTCTCCTTCCCCTCGCCCCGCCTCGCTCCCCCACCTCCTTTGTTCTCTGTCACTTAACTGTGTAGGTGTTTTTTCGGCAGAAGCCATGACAGGTTGAGCGTCAACTGGAGCTGACAGATTGTTGACATCTTCACTCACGGCGCGCCTGGATTAAATGCTCTTGACAGGCACTGCTGTTTTATTTCTCTGGCTGGGTATCTGATGAATTATGAAAGAGTTGCATGTCATCGCCCGCAACCCCCGCGTGACACATGACGGTCATGTCAGCCCCCCCTTGTCTTTGGTTGGCTCTAACATATTCTCTCTATGTCGTCCATTGTGGTCGCCCATGTCCACTGTCAAGCCACGACATGACAGAGGGACGAGTGTCTTGGGACCGAAGACTTTGAGCAGAAAAACCCCTGGAACGTTATTTTTTTTATTCATACACACAGGACAATGTTTGTTCATATTAATAAAACCATAAAAGGAACAGGGTTCAGATAGATGCCTCTTGGTTGTTTGCTTTTGGTTCGTGGGTTTTATTTTCGCTCTCTCGAGTTTTTCTCTGCATTTCTGTATATTTTCTTCATTTTTTATTATTTTTTTTTTGCATTTTCACCCCCACCACTCCTTTGGTTGAGAATTCCCTTGCAGTGGTGTCCATATGGTGGAATGATATTCGAACATTTTTTTTCAGGGTTTGTATATAAATTGGATCACGCTTCCTTCAAGCTCACAGAACACATTCCCTACCTGCTGAGCACAAGACTACTCAACACTTTGATCATCGGAAACCACCCCCCCACCGCGCACCGCGCTCGCAAACATGCACACACTCTTAAACACACACACAGTCGACGGGGCTGTTGTCGGTAGCCGGCTCGCTAAAAAAAAAAAAAAAAACAACATCCCAAAAGCTTTTGTTTTGCTTAACTATCACACCTCACGGCCGAGAAACACGTGCAGCCGGATGCTTTTTCTTTCAACGCGGCAGCACCTTTTTTTCCACATCCATTATTGATGCTCTGGACGTGACAAGCACATCTCCTCCAAACTTAAGTATGTTGCTAATGTTTATAATGAACCTGTTTCAAACTTAGTCCTGCTACAGCGATGCAAAAACAACCCTCGAAAAACGAGCGCCATCGAGCAGCATCCTCATCGACCCGGATGATGAAACTTTCCTCGCTCTGTTTTCTCAAGCAGGGCGTCATGGAGCGCTCGTCCTCGCTTTAAAAAATTCACACTTTTCTGCAAAAGCAGGCAGAGAAACTTTCTCCAGCTTTCTGTGAACCATGGATATGTTGAAACTTAACATTCCCTGTCTCTTTAGGGTTTCAATTTCGTGTTATGGTCTGGTTAAGCTAAACGCAAATCCCTCTTGGTCAGGGATAGGGAAACAATCATGTTTTGGCTTAAAATACCTGGTTTTACCACCGTGAACGCAGCTAGAAATGTCCTGACATCATATTAAAAACACCTTGTTTTGTTGCCACAAACATGCTTGGAAAAATCCAGACTTCTCCATAACACATCTAGTTCCGTCACCACAAACACAGCTGGAAATGTCCAAACATCCTATTAAAAATATCAAAACAGCGTCCTCTGACTTGGCAACCTTCTCGGCTAGCTGTAAAGTCCCCACTATCCCCTCCAGCTCTCGGTATGAAGAAACATCCGTTGATATGTTATGAGAGTGACAAAGGTAGTGGGCGAACTTGACTACTTCACGACTTCACCAAACTGCGACTTTTGTTTTTATTGTTTTATTGTGAGAAATTACAACTGTGCTTCTGAGTGCTTGTTGAATTTGTGAGTGATTTTTTTTTTTTGGTACAATTTGTGTTCGGCATCTTGTTCCCTGCCAGGTTCTGTTTTCATCAAGCATCTTAGAGAGAATCTGTCCTAACTGGGAAAAAGCCTCAGAGTAACCATACATTTGGGCCCATTTTTGGGGTAAAAGCACTTTGTCACCTTTCTTAACCTCGGAAATGAGTCCTATTTCTGCCGAGAGTTCCTAAAGTGTCCCAACCTGTTAGAAGCTCCGAGCAGAATGCTGTCAGGCTGAGAGATGTGGGCACACTGAGTGGGAGCAGAGACGTTTTGGGAACGCTCAATGAAAATCAGCTCATTAAAAGAAAATGCCGTTTTGACAAAAAAATGAATAGTTCTTTTCCGGGTGACCTTGTGTGGGGAGCAGTTGCTTCAGCGATAATGAGCTAAGAGATAATAATCTCACAGAAATGAGGTTTGCAATAAATTATTACTGGGTATATATGCATCATGTTCCAGCTTCCAACAACATTTGTGAGCCTATGGTATAACAACATTGGTGTCATGTGGGAGCTTTGTTTTGTCAACGTTAAAGAGTCTTGATAGTTATTTAAAAAACAAATGGCTGAGTTGGACAGTAAGCACCAGGGTGACCTGCTATGTTTAGTGACATTAACATTAGGTAACTAATGTCGAATCTTCACCAACAGTCTAGTCTGCCAAACCACCGTTACTACAATTTTTGGTACAACTGCCACTTGAGGACCAGATGGTTCCAACGACAGCTGTGTGGTCGATGAAGGTTCTCAGTCGTCTAGGTCACGGTAAGTGCTGTATCGTAGGCATGGACGTGCTTCAGTTTCTTGAAGATATTTCACCCAAGGGGCTTCTTCAGTTCTGACTGACTGGAGACCGCTGTCCACTTAAATCTGAAGGAGAAAAATCATTCCTTTAAAGGACAAAAATGTCGACATCTCGGCCTGAGAGGATGGTTTTGAAAAAGGAGTAAAGGAATCCATCTATGTCAAACTGGATTGACCTACTTAACGGTGGAGTTGTCCTACGATCAACCCAACTACGCTGCAGTACTGAGTTCCCTCTCCAGACAGCTTGACAACCAGTCACACCTGGGCTTAGCTAGCCCGAGCAACCCTGATGAAGTTTGTTGGGTCAACGACCCACAAGTGGCCCTAACGACTCTGAAACTCAGAATTCACACATGTTCGTAACTACTCTGTAAGGACACTCCCACGCAGAGTGTAAAACTGCGACTCCCCTCCAGTCAGTTAGATCTGAAGAAGCCCCTTGGATGAGAGGTGAAACGTCCACCTACGATACAGCACTTAGAAGAGCTGTGTTGTGACAGGAATGGAATGGAAGGGGGGAGTGGAATGCCACATTAGTTGAATATAATCAATAACACACTTCAGATCTGTAAAAACCAGATGCCTTGAAATATCACCCCTCCAAAAAAATGGCGGGTGGGGTTTAAGGAACAAGATAAAGTCCAAGTAGGGTGGATGATGCAGTTGGTTGAAGCCAAAAGTGAACATTGACTTAATGTCATCTCGTCAAATATGGCAGCTTACGTTCACTTACATGTCGGGTAACACATCACTTTTGACTTTTGGTCACAAAACGGGACACAAGCTCAAGTCTCTGGAGTAAAGTCCCGTGTATGTCCCACCCCTCCACCCCATCCAACTGTCTGATACGTTGAGAGTTACAACGAGCTGTCGCCACAGAACTGAATGGGAACGATTGGCGTATCAACTGCACGTGAAATCAGACTTGAATGTGTAAAATCCTGTTATTTGTGCACAGATTGATGAGACCGGGTTGTGTTTCCACTTCTTTGCTGCTGAGAGTGTGGTAAAACAGCAACATTACACCCTCCCAGGAGTCTCCACGCTGGCTGTGGGTGTAGGAATCTCCTATAACTCGAAAAAGAAGAAAGGGAATCTGAGATGCTTCACATTATGTGCTTACAGCTGCCTTCTGCGATCAAGCTGGACAATAAAAGCATCCCATCTGATCACTGCCTCAGGTGTCTGAGCTGAGGGTCTCTCTGTGTCAGTGATACAGCCCACCGTCCACTCCTACATGTCAAGTAGAAAGTCAGACAAAGCAGATTGGTATCATCTGACTTAGTGGCATCCTTATCGTGATCCTCATGCTGCTGTTCCACTAATGCCTTGCTGTTTCCCCCTCGCGCTGGGTCTCGGTCGTGCTGTTTTCTCTCTTGCTAATGTGTGTTCTTGGGGGTGTTGGTTTACACAGATTTGGCTTCCTAGCTGCGCCATTTCTCCCCTCCTAATCTCAGAAACACGACCACTATCTGATCCTCAGCAAAAGCCACTTAGGAGGACTTACACAGGGTCTGCTTTGGTTGACAGACAACAGACGGCCGAGCATTTCGCTCAGTCAACTCGGGGAAAAGAGATCTGTGTAATTTGAGGGGCTCTGCTGCAGTGGTCAAAGAAAATGGGCCATAATTACACAGCGACACAGCATCAGGAATAATGGAAACATGAATTGGAAAAGCCGGGCCTGCTCATCTCACATCTCTGCAATACGTTGAAACATAAAAGAGGAAATTCTTATTAATCAGAGTTACTGAAAAACCCTGAAAAATGTGAAATAATTGCCCGAGATGATTCATTTATAGTTTATCCTCGCAAAAAAAATGACTTTATTGTTCACACACGAACAGGCAACAACATGCGGCGGGGGGATATTTTTAGGTCTTTTTCTGCACAGGTCAGCAGATTACGGCTTTCATCAGTAGTTCACAAAAAAGAGGCTCGATGCAGCTTTTATCCACAAACATACTCTCTAATATTTTTTTTTTTTCAAATGCACTGTACTGCTTATTTTAACACATATGTAAGTGATACCCGTATGCCACAAAAGCCACAAAGCAGACAAAAGAGACGGAGAGGAGGCAGGATGATTACACAGGATTGTGAGGTAGTGCAGAGTGAATGGAGCGTGGGAGGATCCCGCCTGTGTGTCCATTGGTAAACACCCGGCTGCTCATGGCAGAATAGGGAAGCAGATGGGTCACAGGGAGAAACATATCAGTGTGTGGAGTGACATCCGGAGATCATTACATCCAATCAGAGCAGTGCAGGAAGTGCAGACCGATTGAGATTGATGGCACCAGACTGCTGCCTTACAGCTTTGAATAAATGAGGAGAAGAAAACAGGGCAACAGAACAACAAAACCACAGTGTCCTCTCCATTTCTCACCAGCGGAGAGAAAAATGCCCCTCTCTGTTCTCGTTTCAATGCGCAGCATTGTTGCGCGAGAGTTTTGTGTCGTCGCCGTACAAGCTTGCATGTGTGTTTGGTCCGGTGTGGAAGAAGATGGAGGGGAACGTGAAAGGAAAGAGAGTTTTTAACGAATGGTTTCCATTTTCTCATTGTTGTTGAGTTTGTGTTTTACAGCCTTTAATCCTCGTGCACCGCAATGCAGAGATAAACCAATTACTGTTTAAAGGGGAGCATCGATGACTAGCTAGGCCCATTATTAAGCTGTATATTGTACGTGACCCAAGAAACAAAAGCACCAGAACATACTGAGTATAGTTTGCTGTCGCTTGGTTCTCACAAATATCAAGGATCGAAGTAAGTTAACACACTAAAAAGAAGAAATAGATCAGAGACACATTTCTTATCTGTAAAAGTGCATTTTTCATTTCATGGGTTAGGCTGTAGATTTTTGGAGCATTTTTCTTTCACTCAGAAGAACATTTCATATTCTTGCTTACAGTCAGGATTACTAGAATGAAGTCCTGGGAGCCCCCTTGTTGAGGAGTACATTATTATTATTATTATTCAGGCTAAGAGCGAATAATAGCCCCCCTCTGATCTGATAGGTTAAGATTATATATTTCATTCTTCTTAACCGCTCAACAGGATAAGCTGTTAAGTTTATGGTGTTTAAAAACCCTGTAGGGCTGCAACTTACTGTTATTTATTAAAGTATTAATACATTAATTAAAGTATTAATAATTCTATTAAAAACATTAGATGTTACCTTCACATGGCTTCATATGTCTAACACACAAAAACTTTTGTTATTCGTTTTCATAAATGACAAGGAAAAGCAGAACATTTTTCGGGAAAAATGAAAAACAAAATGTGTCTTTTGATCAGCTAATCGATTATTCCGCTAATCATTGCAGCTCTAGTTCTAGTTAACTTGCACCTGTCCCTCTAAAGGTCTCTGAAAATGACACCACCTTACGTCCTCCTTTGTTACTGTCATAATCACTACAGCCACTAGAGGGCTTCATCACCTAACATACTGTTTAAATTACAGACAGAACTTCTGTGTTTTTAAACAGTGACGCCGATGCAGAATTGCCTTAAAACTGCATTATTTCTATTGGCCGACAATCGTATGTAAGCTTATAGGAAAACAACCCGATTTACAACTGGATTTATTATCTCAGTGAGCAGTTTCCTGATGAGTTTATGGTCCTAAACTGCAGTTTTGAGTCTTCCTCAATACCGCACGATGTTCATTTAATAAAATCATGGTCCCATTTAGGGTAAAATAGACGCTTCAGGACGTGGTTACATTGCAACCGGTCAGATGCAATCAGGATATTCTATACTTCAGGCTTCAGAATGATCGTCCACAAACCAACATGTGACGTCAAACTCTGTCTCATAATCTCTTTGTATCTACTTGTTATACGTCAAACTGTAATATGTCAACGTGACTCATGTCACTGAAGTGTCCCCGAAGACGTCCACAGTCTTTTGTAAGAAACACAGCGGAGGAAAAAGGTCAAACCGGAGGCAGCAGCATGTTATTTTAATAGGAATGTTCTTGTCATGCACTTTACCATACACCTTTGGAAGGCTCAGTGTAATGGCTGCTAATGGAGACCTCAAGGAGCAGTCGCTACCATTCAATACTTTCTTTACTCAACTTATAGTGCATAAATGGACGCGACAGAAAGTAAAAAAAGACAAAACAAACATCATTATAAAGAAGTAAAAACATTCAAAAGGTTACGAAAGGAATTAGCGGTATGCTAAGTAAGTTGGCAGTGACTCAGTGTTGTGAATCTCTGCTTTACAAGCTTTAATTGATCTGACACAAAGCCTGTGAAAACTGCACGTGTGTGCCGGCTCCTTGTTATCTTCAGACCAGTTGCATCTTTATTTATAGGACTAATGTTCCGAGGTTGTTGCTGAAGTATTTACTCGATTGTACATTCTGAGGCGTGGCTGACATTATGGATGTAATCCCTGCGTCTTGATGAAACTACCAAGTCTTGCTAACAATTAACTTTTAAAACAAGGCCTGATGAGTGGTGCGATGGCCTAACTGACTGTTGCCATGCCTTTATAGCGGATCTTTCACATGTGATTTATATGCTCGAGACTTTGACGACAGCGGGTTTTATTTTGAGACGGAGCTATTAGGGGACACAGTAAACAGCATGGCGGCCTGATTTGTTCACTTAGGCATCGCACTAAGCCGAGCTCTCCCCGTGCGGACCTTAAATGAATCCGAGCCTCCGTGTGCGAAAATACTATAACGGCTCCGTCCAGGCATTCTAATAACAGATCTGATCAACAGGGTGGACATGCACATCCAAACCTATCAGGTCTTCTCCGGCGCTCGAGAGCAGACCAGCAGCTTGTGTTGGAGAGTAGATGTCTATCTATAATCAATACACCACAATCTGGCCTTATCTCCCTCTCTGATACGCTGCACAGCCACTTTTCCACACCCTCCAATGTCCTCCGGCATCGCATCTGAGAACGTTGACAGCAATTATGGATCGCCACCTTTTTTTTCTTTTTTTTTTTTTTGCCAATAAGCCCGGAGTCAGCTCGGCCTCACGACAGTCAAAAGATCCCAAATTTGGTGAAATAACTTTTTTTTTTAATAAAAAATGAAAATGAAAAAGCAGAAAACCTAAAAAAGAACGATTTTCCCCAAACATCACAGGCTCACAGCTCCTCTCACAGCCGTCTCTCGCTGTTTTTTTATTCACCCTCCATCAACTGTTAGTTTAACTAAGAATGATTCCCATGTCATGTTGTCGTCCTCCTGCTGCGGTTTTGTCCCTGTCGAGTTGCTCTACCCGACAGGCTGGTGACCTCGGTGAGAGCTCTGCTCGAGGCTTCCGAAGAAAAGGAAGCCTCCTCCTGTTTTGAGGGCGCCCCTCACCCACCCACCGCAGTCCACTTTAGGGATGTCATTGCCCTTTCTTCTTGTGCCCCGAGGCCTACAGGGAGCAGAGATTTACAGATCCAATCTCCATATGGCCGGGGCCTTAAAGGGAGAATCTGACAGACAGGGGTGTTTTTTCTTGCATGTCATTTCACCCTTCCTATGCAGACTGCATTATATTCATGCTGCATTGACCCCACGCACTCTGCATATGGTACCTGAGGCGTAATCTGTCGGTCTTTGACACAGCAAAGCTATTTTTCTTATGCAGATTTTTGTTTACATGCCCTTTTGTTTCTGATGTTGTGTTTTTTTTTTATCCCTAGGATTTGGGTTACGGTGCGGGGTCTTGCACAGCTACGAGTGTCGACGGAGGATGGTGGCACAATGGCGTGATGGCACGGCTCTAAGACGGAAAGAAAAAGGGAAGAAAGAGAGGGGAGACGGAGCGGTGCAGAGTGGAGGGTAGAAGCAGCCCTGCTGGAGGCTCGCCACAGGCTACGTCTGACATCCCTCTCTCTGACGGACTGATGAGATTACCCTGACATTTTTTCCCTCCAACTTAAATTGCATTACCACGAGGATCTTATGTTAGGCAGATCTCCATATTATTCTCAAGGGATTTGGGTCCCATTTCGCTCTCTGCTCCATTCAGTTTGCTCCCTTTTCACTCAGAGGGATGAAATCTCCTTTGCGGCCTTGCATGTATTATCCAATGGCGAGGCTGCGCGGGTCCCATTTCAGAGACTGTGCAATATATTGGCACACCATACATCATTGTAATGCGGCGCTTTCCGGGTCCCTCCTACAGTAAACTGGAACGACGCAGGTCACTGTGGTTGCAAGTGAACTCCGACATTTGATTAGTCAACTATCCTTGCACAGTGGACTGTTAACAGAATGGACTAATCAAGCGATTCAGCCCGAGGGTCATTGATAATTAAAGATAACCCATTTAAAAAGCAAATCCAAACATTAGACCGTGAACTGTACAGATTGGGGTCACGAGAGCATGTTTTTATGCCACTAATTTACATTCAACCTTTGGATTTCACCGGCAGTTTCACCTTGACATTTAAGGTTAACTGACAAATTAGGATGCCGTTTTCTTTTTTTTATTTTTTGGGAGGGTGCGTGTAGCGCGCACTGGGCGTCTGTGCTCGCCGCCGCAGTCGGCACACTCTCTCTTTGCTGTGCTGCATGGCGTAATGGTCTCAATTAGTCTAAAAGTCACCGTGGGTAATAATTCACCTCTCTCAGGCTTCATTTCCTCAGATTCAAGTCAAGCATAGCACAGGAAATGACACTTCAGGAGCTTTTAAAAAATGATGAGGACAAGCGGAGCGATCACGGCGGTAAATCAGGTGAGCGACTTGGCGGATGGCGACAGCATGAGGTGGCGGCGGAGCCCTGTCACTCGCGGCTGTGACATGTTCATCAAGGTGCAGGTGACATCGCTCCATCACCGTATCAGTCAGTGGAGGAGACTGGTCAGTGGCATCAAACACAGATCTCATTATTGGAGTGCCTCCCGTGAGAATCAATCACTGACAGGTTTGGCTCGTTTGAAAAATGAATGTAATCTGTATTGTGAGAAAGACAGTCTGCGTATACATACTGCCGTTAATTTAATCCTAACGCTGTATATCTGCATACGCCCAGTCTGAAATCTGATAGTGAGGTATGTTGAAAGTGCCAATATCCAAATCACACACGTTAAAAGAAAAGGGTCTCTCTGTAGAAATACAGATTTGATGTCATCTTTTCAGTTGGGTTAGCAGCCCTGTAAGGTAGATCAGTTTACTCCACCTGGGACGCGTTTCTCAACCTTTTCTGGCCCGTGACCCCGTTTTCAGTTCCCAAAATTCTCCTGACCCCAATTAGAGTTGTCAAGTTGTCATGTGAATTTGAGTGTGGCACACTTTTCTATTTTCACAAGTTTGTGAAGGAGCTTGAAAGTTAATTATCCTGAAATGCAGATTTATTTAATTTTATAACGGTATAATTGATTTTTTTTTCTCACCCCCCCCATGTTAATTGTTGTTATCATAATTATAATACCTTTGCTCTCCAGTGAGATTTGAAATGTTCCTTCAATACGTTTGAATACACTGATGATTATTTGTCTGCTTGTGTTTGTTCCTTCACCTCTGGAAGGAAACAAACAAAGTACGAATACTTTGCTACTTTACTTACGTAGACGTTACTTTTGACTTTCCTTCGCCACATCTGAACACAAGTATCTGAACTTTCTCCTCCTCACATTTTAAAAACAGGTTTGTTACTTTAGTTTGATGCATTTGAGGTGAATTGTGGATTATTTTACATTTATTTATCGGTGCACATCATAATCAGACGCAGCGAGACTGAAGAAAGACGTAAGAAGCCGTAAACAGACAGAGAGGGAGACTGGAATGTGGAGAAAAGGCGTGTTAGTGTCTCGTATCTGCAGAGAGTTTCTGATTTTCTCTCTTTGTTGCTGCTCGGGACGCTTTACCAACCCAACATGTGTCTATTTGACGTCCTGGGAATGAGACTCAACAATCAACTGTCTTTGTGGTGCGTTCAGGAACAGCTGGGACAAATCCTACTGATTCTACCTTTAACTTTAATAGTCTTTGAATTCTGTTAATATGATGTGAGCTTCAGTTAGCTTTGACCACAAATGTCCTTCAGAGGGAGAGAGACTTTTTACTCTGATACTCTGAGTACATGTCAGAGCCTGTAATCTATTACTTTTACTGGAGTAAAGAAGTTGTACTTCTCATTAAGGAAAGGACATGTTTACTTTTGCCGCCTCTGTCTTATTGTAATGTATAACGGTAACATGAGGGGTGAAAATTAGCCTTGTAGCACATTTACGTCACATTGCCGTTAATTAATTTGTATTCTCTTTGATAAGTAAATGCATAAAGGGGTTTTCCACGAGTTGTACATAACTCTGCAAATGGTCCCTCATGTTTTAAAGATATTGTGCAAATACTTCAGTTTCCCATAACTGTTTATTTAGAAAAAAAAGTCCCTGACAGCCAGATAAACATATTACACAACCATCCACGCAGCGATGCTCCTTCATTGTCCTCTGTTCGATGTGGTGTGGGAGAAACCTTGAACTTAAACACTCATCGCTCTGACTCTTCTCTTATGTAAGAACAACATCCTGAGTGCCGCCCTGTACAGAGAGTACGTGCAAGACGCCGGTGTCCTTTACCCTAATTTGACGTTAATTACACCTTGAAAAACGATGAAATATGGTGATAAATGATACGCCTTTTGTCACACTCCACCGTGCTGGCTGGGCAAAACAGAGCAGGGGCGGCAGGTATCATGTGCACCTTTTGAAAAAAAAAAAGTTCCCGGTAAGCAAACCGGGGGAGGACAGGAGGAGATCAGTGGTGACCTTGATGCCGCCACTGGATAAAGATCTTTTCCATATTCATTCCAATCCGGAAACCATGACTTACCAATCATTAAAAAGCTTATAGATCTGGCATCCCTGGGCCGTCTCCATTTATCATGCAGCCGGTGATAATGGCTACTCCGCTTACATACAACTCTCCCTCAGTATTTGTTTTTCTCCATTCAAAATCGAGGAAATACAATTACAGGAGCAATTATCACCTATCCCGACGCTGCTAATCGCTCACCGTATTTCATTTGTTTTGTATCCCGGAAGCGCCGGAACTGTACTGCTCTCACACCGGAGGAGAAACGATCTGAAACACAATGCCACACGTTTAGCTCCCATCTGAAACCCGGTCACAGTTGTGGATTGTTCTAATTTGCTGTCGAGATCATTTGAAGGGGCGATAAATGAGGAATCAGGGCTGTGAAAGTACAATCAAAGATATCATGTTAAAATATTACTATGTATAGTATAAGTGAAAGTCTCCCATACAAATAGCTGTCTTTTGGGACTGTTGTTGCAAATTAACTTGGCTGAACACCGGGGATGAGATTGTAAATACAAGTTTATGCTGTTTCGTTGTTATTCATAAATTGTGAATCTGTTGCATGATTATTATTCATGACATATACTGTTATTGGGCTGGTCGACCTTGCAAAAAACCCTTAGCTGTTTTGTAAAGTTGTGCAGATGATGTGAGTACCATGACAGCAATCTGGCTCCCCATCTTCCGACAAAACATATGAAAGCAGGGCAAGTTTGTTTGTTCAGCACAATTCAGACACAAGGCAACTCAATTTGCTTCATAGGTGCTTAAAAATAAGATTAAAATACATTTAAAATTGTATTTAAATCCTTCCGAAAAGAACACCTGAAAAAAGGTTTTCCCTGTCTCTCTTACAAGGTTGAGCAAAATAAGTAATTTTCTAGCAATTTATGTACTTTAGTATCAAAAGTACAAGTGAAAGTAAATTATACATGTGTATATATATACATATATATGTGTGGATACTGTATAATCAGCCCGGCTGATTATCAGGTTGTGTTTTATCATCACAGTCGGTGTTTTTCTTCTTCTCAGATCACAGATCCATTTAAAAAAACCTGTTCTGTCGGCTCTGATGCAGCACGCATGACATACAGAAAATGGAAATACTCAAGTAAAGTACAACAACATTAAAACTGAACATTGCCTTTGTTCAGACTGCCAGCCCAAGTCTGATTTTTTTTTTTTTTTTGGCTTATCAGCAGATAAACCCATGAAATGTGATTTTTACAATATAACATATTTAGATTTCTACAGATGCATCTCGCTCCGGATGCTCTGGCCGCTCATATTGGATTTTAAAAGAGTCAAAGCTCGGTCGCCCAATGTCGTTACCGTGGCAACACATGCAGACATGTCAGGGACGTCTGGACAAACAAATCTGATCATGTACACAAACCAGCGCGGACAGTCCGGCGTAAAGATTTGATTTGGCTGTTGTCTGAGGACAGCCTACAGTTTCAGTAATTATTCTGACACACTTAAGTTTCAATGCTGGAAGGAAATTAAAATGACTGTTACCCCTTCTGCTGTTGTTCTAATATATAGTGTATGTATTTAGGCTGCATCATTCTCCTGCTACATCCCTCCGTCTGTCTATAAAAGCAAGAAATCTCTGTCTGTCTGTGTGTGTGTGTGCCTCAAATATCTCTGCAGATCAGGATCACTCGGACCTGAGATTTTCAACATTACATGGCTGCTGCGTGGTTTAAGGGTGTGCAACGTTGGATTTGTTTGGACTACAATGATACCGTTATAATACATTATTTCATAAATGATTTACTAATTCCGCTAGCATTGTCAACGGTAGCCACCATAGCCACGTGCGCACCAGAGCCAATCACTGCAGAGCCCCACCTCCTGAGTCGACGGACGCGCCGGTGCGTTCAAATCACGTGACCAATTTAAGATGACATAGCAGCAAGATGCACTCTCCGTGAGTTTCGGTTCTGACATATGTGTTGGTGCGGCCTTCAAAGTATATACCAGTTTTTAAATTGTGTTGATAGGCCAAGTAAAACCGGACTTATAATAAATAATGTCCACCACGCTTTTTCGCGAACATTGCCGTCACGTTTGCTGCGCGTTTGGTGCAGGAAGAAACGGTCAAAACAGGCTTTGCTCACGTAAGTGTCCGCAAGCAGGAAGTGTTGGCAAGCAAAAAAAACCTGTGCTACTCCCTTTCCTATTGGTGGAAAAAGGCACCACACCAACCAATCACAAAATTATATGGCAAACCACGTGATTTGGTTACTGAGGACCAGGGGGCAGGAGTGACAGAGACAGTGATAGCGGCAACGATAGTGATAGCGAATTTTGCGAGTTGAGAGATTTCTGACATTTAGTGTGTTTGGAGAATATAGTTAGTGTGTTATATAGTGTTTGGTGTAGTGTGTTTAGTGCGTAGTGGAGTCCTTTTTTTGTTTAAGGGGTCAAAACAATGAGGAGACGGCTGAATGTTGAGCAGGCAGTGTCTGAGCCTGAGGCATTGCCTGCATTTAAATGTAAATAGTTACATATAACTTTGTAAATTTCCAACACTTATGCACAAATTTAGCAAACAACAATTTATATTTGCATTAAGTAATAACAATTGTTCGTTAAACATATTTGTGGTTTTTAACAGTAAAAAATCTAACTTTTCCTGCTCGGATTTTATGTTTTTTTTGTGATTTTAGGTCCATAGTGTTAATACAGTATGACAAAATGAAAAAATAACTGTACAGTCATACATGTGAGGTTTCTGCTGAAAATAATGGCACCAAGCAAGGCAAGGTAAATAGTTTTTAAGGTGAAATATAATGGCAAAATCAAAAATGATTAAAAAACGGCCAATTATACCCTGGAATATCGAATTTCACAACAAACCTAAATATCCCTGATGTCCCACCTTCAAACACAGTGTTATTTGGCCAACCATGAAAAAGCTACTTAACCTCCCACTTTCTATAGGAATACATACTTCCTACGGGCACCAGTATGTTAAATGCGGTGTGTCTCTTATTTCACATAAAAACATTTTCCCTGTACATTCCCAGCTAGTCTTTGTATACGTTTCAAATGTCCACAGACACAGAAATGATTAATTCCCTCCGTCCTTCCAGAATTTCCAGGAACGCTGAAACCCCTTTGAACAAGTTCAATACAGTCAAGTTGTCAGTTTTTTCGAGACGAGAGCAGATTGAGGGTAAAGAGCCTCGGGGGTAATGGGATGAAGTCTGTTGCCACATTGTTGCAACATGCGTGGGATTCCCATGGGAGGGCTGGAAATGGAGTCGGGACACTGCTCCTTCCTGACATCTCCGGCCCACGTGCCACCGCCTTCACATCTCTCCCTCCGTGTTTGATGTCCAAATTGAGCTCTGCTTCATCGCCTTCATGGCTGCCTCCCCTCCGCGCTCCTCCTCCTCCTCCTCCTGTCATCGCCTCGCCCGTGGTCCAAATGCAGGAGATGTTAAAACTACTGTTAAACTGATAAATTGGCTCGCTGATACATATGTGGGGCTGGTTTGGGAATTTCTTGTTGATATTACACAAACATGTATCCACTGCCAGAATGATCAACATGGGAACAATCTTTGAAACCCTGAATGAAGTGAAGGAAATGCGTATTTCATTTACCCATTAAATTGCAGAGTTAAAAGTCTTAATTTGACGCAGTTATATGAAAGGAGAGTATCTCAGCGTTTCTCTTAATGCCAAGCAGTTTACTAGGTTGATCATTTACCCTTTACCAAAGACAAAAACAAATATTGCACTGCTGGATTTCTACTCTAAATTAATTCGTAAATCCTTAGCAATTAAAAAATAAATAAAAAAAATACATCCTCATGTTGTTTTTCCCATCCGATCCAAACGACGAAGAATCTGAACTCAAGAAGCCGCATAGTGAAAATGACTTTATTCTATGAAAACCTTTTTTCCCCCCCAACAAATCTTAGTTTCTTAAATTTCATGAATGTTTTTCTCATATCACTGAATAAAGTTATGCTTTTTGAAGATACTGCATGTACTGTATATGTTTATATGTGTATATTATTGTGTTTTCTTTAACTAAACTAATATTCAAAACAGTATGTAGATTATAATTTCACTCTTTCCCTTCCTGTGACATTCAGATCCTCTTTCACTCCAACGTGCGGTTGTTTTTATTTTTAAAAGCTATTACTCATTCATATATTTTGACATGTGTAGGTTGGCTGTGAAAGCAGCATATTACTACCGATAATTACGTTTCTTGTTAGACGGTGGCCACTAGTGGCTGTAGTAATTATTACAGTAGCAAAGGAGGAAGTCAGGGGAAGTCGTATAAAGAGCAACAAAGTTCGCATTGGCAGGAGGTCAGAGTCAACAGTTTGGTACTTTAAGTTACTAACTTTAACTAAAATTAAGATATGTCATGTACATTATGTCATTATAGTCACGCACGTTTGTAACTGAAGCTATATAAGTTATGTAGTTATTTTAAGCCATGTGACGAAGGTCTGGTTAGACTGTTGCTGCTACGCTGCAATAGTCATGTTGTTTTGGTAAGGGTTATCAATACTGTTTGGGAGTCACTGGCAATCGATCAATATTTACAGATGTTTAGATATGAAGATGCATGATGATGTACTTTAATGATGTGACAGATTAAATATGTACCCTAACCTTCCGTCTGGCCTTAAAAAAGGGAGCTGTGGCTCTACTGAGATCCACTTCTGACGATGTGGATCATTGTAACTAGCTGACAGACATCCAATGAAACAACTTTGTGCACTTGGGTGTGGCGGATGACATTAATCATAGGTCTAGACATCCCCGAAAAGTTGTGACGGGAGATCAGAACGTGCTAAAAGAATCTTACGCTCCGAGGGGTTTTATCGCTATGATGTAAAAGTGTCTCATGGAACGGCCTCAGTGGTCAGAATAAAAATGGATCCAAGTTGGTGAATAAAGAGGCGAAGTGTTTGAAAGTTTAAGGCAGCACAGGGGATGACAGGGCTCTCCACCCTGCCGGCCTCCTGCTGTCTAAGTAGTCACAGTTTTTGCCTCAAAATGCGCCTCATTGGTCAGATGGGTTTCCACACATTTCACTTTGAAATGAGAACAGCGGCGAGATGGGCCCACCGCTGTTCCTGACATATTATCCCGCTCATCTGTGGCCACTGCCATTTTTATTACCTCTAAGCAAATACGGATACATAAAAGTCACCCCCCTGCTGCTTTAAATGTGCCGAATGATAATTAATGGCGTCTAAGTTCTTTCAAATACCCATATCAGTCAAAACCGGAGTCCGAGCTGGACTTCATGTCTGCTGCTTCTCTCTCCTCGGCTCACTTAACCCTTCTCGCTGACCCTCTTTGCGAGCGCTGGTCCAGTGCTCGCTGCAGTGTGTTGTTGGTGTGGCTGTCGCTCCACTGTAGCACACACTGGGTAGGAGCGGGGGAAGGAGCTGCGAGGATCGGGGTGGTGCTGCTGAGACTGTTGGGGTTACTGGGGTGGTTGGAACAGATTGGTTGATATCACACTCTCACCTCCAGGGGATAAAGGACCGGGAGGCGGGGGAAGAGGTTTGGATGTGTGTGTGTGTGTGTTTGTGTGTGACAGCAGGAACGGGAGGGTGAGTAAGGGATTGTGGGAAATACAAAATCCTCAGATTGCTGAGTTTGGATGCCATGACCCCACACCGACCCCCATTTCCTGTCTCAATTGCCTCAGCATGAGCTGGGCTCCATTTCACAGCACTGCTGTTTCTTCTGTTGCCCACAATCATGTGGACACATGTGGGAGTCCACACCGCTGACGTCTCTATCATCAGGAGTAAATAATGACAAAGGGGGCATTGTGTGATTATGCCTTACAATGCCTGATGTCAGGCTTTGTGATCTCTGATGGGACCGACTCCCATTTTTAATCACTGTTACAATCAAGTCTCCTGGAAGACCGAAGATTCAAATGGCTGCTTTGGTGGTTTAAATGTGAACGATTAAAGTGACCATTTTAATTTACATTCAGACTCAAATATTACAATCAGCAGTTGTTTGTTACAATGTAATCATCCATTACGTTGTACTTCAGGCTCACTGAGCTGCGTACTTGACATATGGATGACATCGTGGGGTAATGAGTGGATGGCATGTAAGCATCAGTGTGCATCTATTCATGCTCGCGCGCGTGTGTGTGTGTGTGTGTGTGTGTGTGTGTGTGTGTTCACGTGTGTCAGAGTTCTGCAATACCTCCTGTGTGTGCATGCCCCGTGACCTACAGGCATTAAAAAAAAGAAGTTCTCCTCTTCTCTCTTTTATGTGGATGTAGCCATTTGAAAATCAGCCATCTCCGGCCAAATCAGCGGCGACATGCGTAAGGAAATCGTCTCCTTAAAGGGAATGTTTCCACTTCAAAGCCATCGTCTAACATCGATCGTCACACACGACCTGAAGGCACCAGCTGCTTTGTATGTTCCTCACTTTCTGCTGTTTTACTTTCTGTTTCCCTGCTGGTGACAAATAAATCTCGCCATCATTAAATGGGGTTTGGTATATATAGGTTGCACAAATAATGGTCATTTTTTTTTTGTTGGGAGACATCATAAAAAGCTAATTAGGGAAAGGTTTATGCTTCTTGCCACACTGCAAATTACCTTTTATGTTGGTCTTTATTCCCTACCTCAACGTATAAATATTTTTTAAGAGTGGTCATTTATCCTGACAGCCCAAAAGATCCCATAATGAATATTTGGATACAAAAAACGAGGGTGGAATCTAGATTCAAACAGCAAATTAACAGGTTTTTTTTTCCTAAATGTTTTCTTGCTATTTTCCTGCTCACTTCTTTTACTAGGAGCCTTTTTTGACACGAGTAGGGTAATTAAATCTTCTTAAAGGGTCTTTTGTAGTAAAAGTTAGTTTAAGAAAAAAAAAAAACGCACAAAATGATGAGCTGTAGAAATTACAGTTGTAATATACCTGCTTTGCATTTGCATTTTTGGCCTGGACACAAAGGATTTTGGGTGCTGTAGTGGAAATAGTGCTGTAATCCAATGCTGAGCGCTCGAAATCCGAGTAGGCAGGGCGAGTGGATAGAGAGCGCCTTAAAGTGCCAAACACTGTGGAGTCGTCACACCTGGCAGAGTAATCCCCCGCTCATTAGCGCTGACCAACAATGCTATCAACTCCCCGCACTTATATTATGGTTAATTTGTGCTATGAGGCGGTAAAAATCTATTCGTACTGCATGTTAAAGGAGGGTACAGCTTGGAAAATAAGAGAAAGTCGAGGCTCCCTTGGTGATATATGCATGTGCTATTGTCACTGTGAAACATCATATGGAAACATAATCAAACCAGAGAGTGCGCCTTCGCTGCAGGACCATTAGTGATAGTGAATAACACCCAATCTGGGCACATTACACCAGGCCTTGATCACGCACTATTCCTTCAGTCACATATTTCTTCCAGGCCACTTTATTATTTTGCTGCAGTCCGGTTTGTCACCAACACTGATGCACAGTCCTATCATGACCCTGCACCAACCGTAGCTCATCAGGCAGTCAAAAACACAAGGTGAACCAAGAGTAGCACAAAGGGTCGGGCACTGAGTTTGGTACTCTTAAGGGTACCGACATAATTACTATTGGTACTACTGCAAACAAATTCACGTTTAATCAATCACTGCCAAATATCTGTAGCTGAGAGTGCATCTTTAGACAAATGTCATCCTGCAATAAATCACAGTGAGTCAGGGCAACACAAAAAGACGACGTCAAGCTCGAGGTTGGGAAGCTTGAATGTTGAGCTTGAGATTGCATGTTGTATAAACGTAGGAAATCTGACAGATTGTTATCCTCTCACCGCTTCCGGATCCGCAACTGTAAAGATGATGAAAAGCCATCTTTCAAGGTACAATAACACGTTTGCTAACCCATTAGCTGACATTAGCATTCTATCAGATCCTATTAAGGCTCAAAGAAATATGTCCAAGATGGTTTTGTTCATATTTTATAGTTAATTAAACCTTTCTTATCACTATCAAAATGCAAAGTTATTTCGAAAGTGGCTGGATGCTAATAATGGTGCATCAAATAGGTGAATCCAGACTGTCACTATCCAAGACACACTGTCTTTATAGTTGCTGATCAATGATAATGATGTCTTAGATTCTTTATGTCCATAGGACTCGCAACCTGGAACACAGCAGAATAATGTTTGAGCTGCCCGCCCTGATTACGACAAATGGGGAAACACTTCCAACCTGAGAAAAACACCTGGTCAGACATGAAATACAGCCAAAGACTGTATCTTTGCCTGAAAATCAACTCCCCTGCTAACATTAGCAGGCCTGCAGCCAGCGCTGCGCTCATTCACAGATAGCTGAATCCTCAAACCTGAACGATGAGGCACCAACAACGGATTCAACATCTTTATATAATTCCTTTGCTAGTTGGGTAAGTTGTCGGAGAGAGCTGGGCTTTTTTCACTGTCTTGGTTAATGGTCTCTACGTACTGTTGGGTACCAATACCACATTTAATGTACATGTATCGGTGTAAACAATACCCAACCCTTGTAGCACATCCCTGATTTGCACCAACCTGGCTGTAACTACGCAATCATCCTCTCGTAAATTCCATTAGGAACAACAAAGCGATCTCGTGGTGGCCAAAAAGAACGTCGCAATTTACTTCTGCTCTCTCAATCAGTCACTGAGTAAGTTGGAAATCAAAAATGTAAAGACAGAAGCCTCTTTTCTATTCCAGTTGCACTCCACAGTCCCTCTAAATCACGCCTAATGGGCTGGTGGAGGGAGCACACTCTGTATCACTGTATCAATCATTCACTCTGTTTTCCTCCTCCTGGAACCATCCACGGGATCACTTTGGTGCTTTAATGAGCCATTACAATTCCTATCAGACAATCTCTGTGCCATGTGTGCGTGCGTGTGCACACACGCGTTTGTTTGTACACGGGTGTGTGCGGGCTCTAACTGTTGTGGACTTACGCTCATGCTGATATTAGATTGTCTCCGCAGAGTTTGCGAGATAGCAGCGATCTCTATTTCTCACCCACCTCCTGTGCCGGTCTCTCCGGTGCTGTGTGTGGATGTGTGCGTGGTGGTGGTCAGTGGGCACAGGTTATAATTGCATTGCGTTGCCATCCCACTCGGTCTGTACACCCATCTGTCTCTTTAATATCCAGCTAAGCACTCTTGACCTTGAAGCATCCATGACAGCACAGAGCCGCATCCACACCAACACATCCATGGCTGACTTCTCCCAGAGACGGCTGACGTGATAGAGAGGAGGGGATGATAGAAAGACGGGGGGGGAAAGAAAAAGGTAGTAGGAAAAAAAAAAAAAAAAAAAACAAGGTGCGAGAAATGTTGTTTCTGAGACAAAGGTGAACAAGAGAACATGATGGATAGATCGAGCCCGCATCATAAAGAGGAGAGTGGAGTGAATCGGACAAAGCAATGCCTCCAAGGTCACGAGTGAATTCATTCAATTTGGAGCTGACTTGATTTTCGCAAAGGTCGTCCGCTTGGACTTTTCAAGAAAATGTTATTTCAACAGAAAACATGCAGGATTAGCTGGGAGTCGAGGAACCAAGAGATATGTTATTTGCCTCCTGGCGTTCCCTTTATGCTCCTCTGAAGGGTGGTTCACTCTTGAAGCAGTGCCTTTAGGCTATCATAATGAATATTTGAGCTATCTCTTTTCACTGTATAATACCAGAGCATATGCCTTAAAGGTACAGCTCGCAATTAGATCTTCAATCCAACCTAAATTTGTTTGATCAGATATTTGAACACGGTTGGCGATGTTTTACCTTCATCTGGGGGAGAGTTTGCAGTGCATCTTGACGGCCTATCCAGGAGTAGTTAGCTGAGCACACGAGCTTTGGTTCCGCAGCGCACCGTTCATACAAGCGTGAGTTACCAATGTTGAGCGGTTCCCCAGCGGAAACCTGCCATCGCCAGCTTTAAGTCGAGGCTTCTCAGAGGCGTGCTCAGAGCAATCAACATGTGTGACTTTGACACGGAGATAACCTCCGTCAACTTCTTAATTCAGGTTGCCCTTTAACCATTACTTAGCCAAGCGTTTCATCACTCATGTAGCATTCCGTGTAATTTCTGCCGCGAGGGGTCTCTCAGTTGAAACACAGATAAAAAAAATGTAGTTTAATGATGTGTAGAATAGTAAGGGATCGTGGAAGTTGTTTTCATTGTTAAACAACCATCACTGCCAATGAAAATCTATGTGACTCAGGCGGAAATGTTCAGGATAAAGTAATGTATTAAAGATTTATTCTTGTCATGTTTAGTCAGAATTGCAGACTGTCTTCCGCTCCTCCTGGGATAATCTCAGCACACAACTCGTGAAAAAGTAAAACATAGATCAACTGGTCCTGGAGTTGTTTTCAGTTGTCACTTTCAGCTATCTGCTTCGGTCCAAATTAAAACAGCTCAACAACTATTGCACAAATAAATATAACTATTGGTTTAGACACTTATTTCCATCGTGATGTGCTGTACTGACACCTCAAGCCTCACTTTTATGTTTTTTTAGTTAAATCTCTCGACAACTAGTGGATGGATTCCCATGAAAGTAAAGCTAAGTTCAGTAAAGTGGTGTCAGTGTACTGTGTCTCTACCAAAGCATGGCCTTCATAAACTGAAAAGGCCTGACTGAGTGTTGTTAAATCATACAGTCCAGTCTACAGGGAATATTTCATAGACATGACCAGCTCTCGCCCACCTTACCCTTACATCACTGCTCCTGTCGCTGCACGTCCTTGATAGTATCGGGGTCCCTTGATTTGTTAACATTTGTATTGTTTGTTCAAGTGATTTGAAACCCCATACTTACAATTAGAAGTGTATTCATTGGCTGTTATGCTCCTTGTGTCCACCATAGTTGTCAACCGTCTTCAGCGCGCAATGAATCCCTGGATAGTGTGGGCTTCAGTTTATCCAGTGGATCCTTCATGGCACGGGAAAGGAAGGCTGGATTCCATGGACACATTTAAAGGAGCCTTTTTGAAATGGGACGGCCGTGTTGCACCGCTGTGACACAATCGGTCTTCAATTGCAGCCTCTGAAAAATGAGGCCACTGCAGTGAGACACAGCTGTGGTTGTACCTGGTCACTGCAGGTCTGTTAGCATGCTGACGTTAGCATTCGCCTCAAAGTACAGCCAGTTGCTAGCACTGCGGTAGCCTGGTCTTAGTGGCTGATCACACCCACACACATCAGTAGAAACATATTCCTTTGCTTTCCTAGGGTGCAGCCGAGTGTACACACATCTCTTGTGCAGCACCCGTTGCACATGTAGATACACCATGCTTTTGTTGACCGACACACTAATCCAAGGTATTTTTAAGCTGGTACACCTCCTCAACCAAGTACCTTTAGTCGCAAACCATCCACCAACATAACCTTAACCATTGACGTAGATCAGAAGGCATTTGTAAATCATTTCTGTGCCATTGGAACAATACAGGCTAGTCCTACCTATACAAAGAGCACACCTGATGTTTGACCAGACAACCGTCTTCTACCGTTCTCTGCTAACGCTACTGTTATCCAAACAACAAGAAAAACATACTCACTGGGAACGTCGCAGCGCCCTCTTATCAACTCAATGTCATGCATAAAGGATAAGGATAATTCTGGGCCAATCTGGCATTTCAGGTGTACTATAGTGGGATGACTTATTAAGAAAATGTTAACTCCCTGCAGCATGGTTATCTTTATTGAGAAACAAAGGATTAGTAACTTGATTGATGGGCCTTGTCTCCTAGGGATTATGCTGTAGAGCACCACTAATTGCTCTCTCTTGCTCCCTCCTCCTCTATTTATCTCCCTCTTTCTGTCTCATTCCATCCACATCCGTGCCCGTGGCCAACGCAATACACTTTTTAGCTATCACCTTTGCCATCAGAGCTCGCGGTGCAGAGGGTTACGGGTGTCACTGACAGGCTCCGGGCTCCTGGGGTAAGCACTAAAAAGACCGAACTGTCCTTAAAGTTATAGCCAAGGGACTTAATTTTGCATTCAGGCTCAAGTGGTTTGTTGAACACATGCCAGGCCTGAGCCAGAAGGAGAGGAGGGAGGGAGTCCTAACCCTGTATGGGTATGGTAACGCACCGTGTAATGGACTACTGTACAACTGGAAATAATGTGCTGAGTCATTTAGGAAAGCTATTAAGCTGCCTGGGTGACTTTGAAATTCACTAAGCCTGTTCACCCTCTGCATTTATTCAGGAGTAGGGCAGCTTCATCCCCCCCAGCTCACGAGATCACCTCCCCCCCTCCCCCGCTCTCCTCTTTGACATCTTTCTAACTAAATGCTGAGAAGAAACTTAATTACAAATAACTGGGGGAGAGAAAGCTTATCATTAGGAAGCATGGAAAATAGTATGGCTTCTGCCAGCGAAGCCTTGTGAAATACAGTACAGCTGCGTATTCTCACACACACACACACACACACTTAATTGAGCATGTGTTGTATTAACCTTGAAAGCATTGTGGTGATTCTATTTTCAATTAATCTTCTAAAGGAGAAGACGTACAAATTAAAACGGGATGCAAACACAATGTTGCTGTCACAGAATATTTCTCCGGCAACAATAGACGACTCTCTTTTTTTTTTTTCCTCTCCACAGCGCTTTACATTCTAGTAGTTTAGTGACCGCTCAGATCACTGCAGGCCCGTAAGACAGCAGAAATACTGTATGGCAGTTTCACGGGCCACAAAGCACTTATTAAAATGATTGAAATTATACCACACCTTCCTCCGAGCCACGTGTGTCCTTGTCATTTATCATTAAATCCCTCCCTATCATAGACTTTAAAGGATTGATGCAGAGGGAGCCATCGGGTGCAGGGACGGATACAGTGCGAGCTGTGGACTTACTTGCAATGTTCTACCACATGTAGGCAGAGAGAGTGCAAAATAAAGTTGGTATCAAATAGCATTTTTCATGACCTGCCTGAACCTCGTGTATAAATGACGTCTAACCCCGGGCGAAGCTGTAGGGGAGGCTCAGGAAGGGCTGTTGGAAAATGAAAATGTACCCGCTTCAATGCTAAATGCGAGATTTTGCATCGCTTGATTTGTATTGAATTACGCGAACAAGCACTTGTCGGCCCGAGTCCTCAGCAGCGCCATAACCTTCCGGTGTGACTGCTTACCAAAGAGACTGACAGAGGCCATGAAATGTAAATGTCTCGCGGCGGCTTCCCAGGTTGTGCTGTTGTTCAATAATAGATGCGGCGCTTTACATTTCCCTCTTTTGGAATCAGTTCAGATAGAAGAGGGCCCCTGTCAAAACTTACTGCGAGGTTCAGAGGAGAAATATTCACAAAGCCCGGCACACAAAGGTGATATGAAAAAGGGAGGAAAAGACGCGGGGAGGGGGAAGCGAGTCAGAAATCAGGAGTGATTCAACACAAAAGTGCATGTGGGAGCATATCATCAAAAAGAGGGGAGTGTTTGTGTGAGTGCGCACACTTTGGAGCGAATTGATAGCCACGGGAATCTTAGGTTTGCTGCGAGTGAAGACTCCACAGAAAGTGTTCCAGCGTCTTCCAATACGTTTCTTTGCCTCAGACACTTTTTATCTTTCTTTATTCATCTTCGCACAATCGTACAATCATTTTTATTTATAGTTCGGCCAGATTAATGCAAACACACGCAACTCGAAAATGCAACATATCCTCACATCGGAACGACTGTATACGTTGATAGCTACTGACTCCCATAAGGAAAAACGACATATACCACTGTTCCCAAAGCAACCAGCAGCAGGCATACCGGACCTTCTTCGTACGTTGGTGAGGTTCAGGAAAACATGGTGGTTCGGTTTTTATAACTTTTTATAACTTCAGTTACAAACAGAAGTTAGGTGAGTAACTTACATTCATCACGATACGATATGTTGATTCGTAGAATAACAGTGCAATTTGTGTCACAATACGATTTTGAGTTGTTTTTGTTATAGTCACCATTGTTAGCTTAAGCCTGTGGCATGCTACAATGCATATATTAGCCTAGCAGCTAGCAGATTATTCCTCTACGCTGGTAAAAGTTGTTACAACTTCCGACTGAACAACACGGTTGAACCTCAGGCTGCAGGCACGTTTTTTTGTTCAGCCTAACATTCTTGAAACGGAGCAGCTGATATTGCCGCAATAAGGGCAACAAGTCAGCCGACCGCTGTGTGAGATGCTCCGTTTGTCTGTCCCGGTGTCTTTTCTCCAAGTGTGAGTATTTCCACATGGTTGGTTCATTCCAGAGAGGGTTGGAGTGAGTCATCTCCTTTGTGCTAGCACTGTTTGAATGTTTAGGGAGGAGGTGGCAGACATACAAGGGGGAATTTCAAAATAAAGGTGCATCATAAAAATTATGATATGAATCGATGTTTTCATTCTCCATCGATTGTATTGGATTGTTGATCATTTCAGTGATGGATCAATGGATCTGTAGCTCCTATTATAGACAGTACATGGTGTAACTGACCTACGTTAGTGAGTTAGTCAGTCACCATTGACTTGAGTATCCTTTAACTGGCCCTTTCTACCACTTTACCTCACTTCCTTCTTTGTAGCCATAATAATTTCTAAAACTGCTGAACGAGAAACATAAACATGGGTCGTAATAAGCTGTTTTCATTGGCGACCTTTTTGCTTTCTTGGCGAAGACACTGGCTGCGGAAATGTTAAAAAGTACGTCGATTCCAGCAGTGGAATGTAGAACAATGCAGAGAAGATTTTCGGGGAGTGCGACATGATGACTGATAGCATCTTAAAAAATACAATTCCAACATAAATTTATTATCAACTTTTAAATCTTTGTGATGAATGTCCTGCTCTCGTAGTATAATGAATACCTGTAGCCTGCAGGGATTCTTTCAATAATTAGTCACGTGAAGTTTCTGAAGGGAAAATAAAAAAACATAATTTCGTGTCAGAGCTAACCAAAGGTTCGCCTTGCCATGCATTTACTTTTTTTTTTTTTTTGGGAGAGGGGGTCATGAGCCAAAAATGGTCGACAACCACTGACAGAGACCACCATCGTTCATGAGCGCGTCTGGGTATCCATCCATCAGTGCTCTTCTGTGAATCACACTGAGCAGAGAATGACTCACAATAGCAGAGGTTACCTGCAGCTAGATCTAATTTCAGGGGCAGACTCACCCCTGAATCCATTTTTAGTGTGTGTGCTGAGAAAGTCATACTACCACATGCCATGTTACTCATAGTTTTGTTTTAAATTCGTCCTTTTCTTTACGTTTGTTGAAAAATACACACGACAGATAAAACATCTTCAGTAATGGCAGTAATGAACCGCGCCATCCACTTAGTGTTCGGCTGTGGTTTTTAAAGTGTTCTCAGTAACACAATGTTCAATCTTTTATACAACACTGGCTTTCTTTGTAATTTACGATAGTAAATGGAAAGTGTTTTGGGGTTTTTGGACTGTTTGTTGGACAAAAGAAGCAATTTGAAGACGTCACTTTCTGCTCTTCGAAACTGGAGCATTTGCCGCACTTTCATTTATTTTTTCAAACATTTTTAAAAGACTAAATGATTAGTCTATCCATTTAGAAAATAATCAGCAGATTGATACTGAAAATAAAAAAAAAAAACAACCATTATATTTTTCCCGAGTCATAATATAAAAAATTCTAATATGAAAAAATACACCATCGCTCAAAAGTTTAAAATTGCCTGGAACAAAACTTTGATTTGGTGGAGACAGATGGCTGAGAGGACTACTCTTTACTTTTTTGAATGTTCTTTTATGTTTTTGGTTGTTGACAAATGAATGTGATTTTATAAGAAATACTGTCTTGCACGTCAAGAACAAAGTACTGCACCACAGTTCAACTAAACTGACAACTGAAAGGGAAGAAAAAGAGACAAAGACACACAGCAATGGTTGAATGAGAATAAGAAATCAACAGCTATTGGTAAAAAGAAATTGGAGGCTGAGGATCAAGATTCCGATTTTGGGGCCTGAAGCTGGAATTAAGTTGTGTGTTCCATTCCTCAATTCGAATTGGGTCACAGAATATAAACTGAACGTGCTATGGACTGCTACACCTATTCAATCTGACTGTCTGGTCCATTTGCACCATTTTGGTTCAATAATTATATCAGCTCACTTTTTTGGGAAAACAATCCAAAATCAGAGGACAAAAAAAAAGGGATGCAACTACGGAGCCAAAACAAATATCAGGCGTAAATAATGCATTTGTTGTCTCAATTATACTGTTTTGTATCCATGATAAATCTGCCTTTATTGAAGAAAAGAAGGAAAACATCAATTTTAAAAAAAGAAAAAGGTGATTTCCAACTTCTGACTGGTTGTGTATAATCAGCAGAACTTTTTGAGTTATGACCGTTTAGGCAAAAGGAATAACTCCCAGTCGCCACCTCAATCATAGTGACACCTGAAATTCTTTGTTCAGCAAATTTCATTCAGAAAACATCATTCAATTTGCTGCACGGGGACAATGACAAAAATTAGATGCAGGTTCAGTCTAGACACGGAGGGCTTTCTGAAGGACACACCTTTGTAGGATCCGGCGCCTGGATTGGAATACATTTGCATTTCTTTTTCTCCGACTCTCACTCCTCCTGTATCCCCTTGCATTTTTTACCCCCACATGGCCAGCTGAAAATAAGCTTCTGGTGCTCGAGAAGTTGGTACAACTTTTCATCACAGTGGGAATTTTAGCTGTTCTGAATTGTACTTCACAGAAAAGAACAAGGGTGGAGTGACAAACAGGAAGAACGAGAATTATCCCCCAATACAAACCCACCACAAAACAGTCTAACTGGACCAAACAGTTGTAAGTAAAATGCCCGTTGCAGCGTACCAGCAACGGGCATACCGGACCTTCTCCGTACAGCCACAGCTTGGTTAGGTTTAGGAAAACATTGTGGTTTGGGTGAAATTCAGTTACAAACATACTAATGCAACTATGATCTAACTTAACTACATAGCAATTCAGAATGACTCACCGAACATTGATTACAGTTTTGTAGCTGTTTCTACCGACTGTGTACCCAGAGCAACCTTCCTATACAGACTTTTTAGCTCTTTATACTGCTTCACATGACTTCCTCCACTTGCTGCCGTGATAATAGCTGGTTGCTTGAAGTTGCTGCCACAAGCTAACTATAATCGTATATATGCGTCATAATAAGCTGCTCTCACAGTCGACCTGTATGTTTTCCTGAAAACTCTCTATAAAAGATTGGAAGTCTGGTTGTTTCGAGGGCTTATCTTGACGTTGTTTGTGAGTGAGTCGATTCTCACCGTAGGACAGTGGAACAAAAAAACCTCCACTGTGGTGTGATCCTTCAGTTGTCTGCAGAGATGGATATGCAGCAGGTAAGCCCTTTCCTGCTCTTTATTTGTCCCCAGAGGGGTCATGGCTTAGTCTTTTCAAGGATGGACAAGCTAAATGGTACTTTACTGTACCACAAACCCATCTCCGGAGACCAAGGACGTTGTCCAATCGAGACTTTTCCCCCACGTCGATATTTCATCTCTCAATTACCCATGACTTCGCTGAGAAACACAAGGCACCCCACTGTGACATATGGCACCCCTCCTTCCTTCTATCTCCCATCGGAAAACTCAACAGGGCAACCATACTACCCCTGTGATGGCTTTCAAAGCGGGAATAAAGGCTCACCGTGAGCAACCCTTGTCTAACTGGTGGGAGACAGCTGGATTAGAAGCGCCAGCACCCCAAGAACATCCCAATTAAAATCAAAGCAATCACCATCGCAGAGAAGTCATTAGATTGAGAGCCTGTTTGAGGCTAAACGCTGTAATAATGCGGGAGCTGCAGGATTTCAAAAGCCTGTCAGACACTGATTTCATACATTGGAAAGTTTGATGAATAGAGCCTTGTGAGAGGCAACTCTTGAGCACTGCACTATTACCGAAAGCTTTGCTGGGGATTAGAGGAAAGACAGAAGCTTTCATTCCTTCAGTAAGTCAATGTATGAATAATTTACTCAGTGGGTATCTCTGCGAGCTCTCCCTGTAAGCCCTGGTAATGTTTTATTTGTATGTTTTCTGTCAAAAGTAATCTAGCATCCGGAGTCGTGAGAACAGTCGGTTGAGATCCGCTGAGTGTGGCGGGCCTCATGCAGCGCACATAATACCTGTTTGATGTGTCGTTTGTTGTCAGTGATAATTAGCTCTTCACTGGACCGTGTCCATTCCCTGTCCCGTGATTAGGGGAAGGGCTGATAAGACGAGCTGTGAAAGAATACAAAAGGGAGGTTTTTCTTCTCTCTTTATCTGCCCATCATCACTCCGTCTCCTTTTCCTTACAGATTGGAGGTTCAGTTGCACAATAATTAATTATCATATATTACAACTGGGATCTCTTTTTTTTTGTAAGTCTGGCCATCGTTGCATCCGCAAATTCAATCTCCAGAGTAAATGTGGGCAGTGTATGTTTCTGCAAACCAAGGATATGTTGAAGCTTCAGTCAACAATAGATTTAGGCGCCATAACCACTTGGTGAGAATTAGAAAAAGATAGCCAGTGGTTTCACACCTATAAATGTTAGAAAATAAGGGTTAGGGTTAAATAAATAAATAAAAACAGCCTTGAACTTAAGAGTGAATGTATCAGTGGTTGAAATGTCTGCCAGCATTTGATTTTGTTGACTGGACTGTGCATCGGATACGATAACATCCACTGGAACACAACAACATTGCTGCAAATTCAAGAGTTTGTTCAGACAATCAGACAGTTTGTGGACAAGACAAAATGTTTGCTATTTGTTCTGTTAATGTATTTGGACATAAAACAAGTGAGCACAATTGAAATATATGTGTTGTAATGGTTGGCTAGTTGGCTGGTTGGTCAATAGGATTAAAGAAGAAAACTACAGATTCCCACGACATTTGGATGAAGGAAGGGTCTCAGCCCAGAACAGACCATGGTAACTTTGGTGCGGATCCTGATAAAGGCACAGACGTTTTCTTGCTTTGTTTAACGTTGCAAGATAGGATAACATTGTTGTTAATTTCTCAGGGAAAAATTCACGGATCTTGGTGAACAAAATGTGGAGCTGATGGGGATTCAAATAAAATCCAGATCTTGCAGATTTAAGTATGTACTTTTGATAGCTGATTAGGTTTGACTGAATGAAATACTGTTGGCTTGGTGGAGATGTGTTTGCTAATGCTATTCTAGTTTAAGCTGCATTATTGTATGAATTCTCATGTTTCCTGCTCCACTTAATGATGCCACTGCTTTCTGAGATATCAAGAGTTACTCCAGTGGGAACAATGTTATCATAGCTGCGAGGAAAAATGTCCAAACGCACACAAATAGCGATCCACGTCATTATAAAAGAGAATTAATTATCCATTAAATTAACATTTTTCACAGCCAAAAGAGTGCTGCTAATGCTGCAGTCCATTCAGAGTCACAAGGTGGAAATTCCCAACTGGTGGATCGCAATTATTAACCGCTTCGTGCTCCAATGGTCCAGCACAGGAGGGGAAGGGTGGGAAATAAAGATCATGGAAGGAATGAAAAAAAACCTGTTCCTGCTCTGACAGATTTATTTATGTTTAGACCGAAGCTCCCTCCCTCCATTTAGGTTTAGTTAACTTCTGCTCCCAAAATAAAAGAGAAAAAACTGTGGATCACGCACTGTGGCCCCATTGAGGTTTAATTCAACCAATGAAATTATTTCCGCCTCCCTTGCATCTCTGCCTCTACATAATACTAAAACGCCAATCAGCCTTTCCTCCTCACTCTCGCTGACTCTGATTCGGTTGCACTCTCTCCCACACACATGCATGCAGGAAATCCACTGTATGCTGCCCTTTATCTCTCTCACACGGGCATCTCGACACATACTATAGAAACACACACGTGATGGACACACACACACACACACACACACAAACAGAGAGAGTGAGAGAGAGACCCCAAACACCAAAACAGTATTAATCCCCTGAGGAGGTCTCTAAAAGGGTTTCTTAAAGCTGATTTCCACCATACAGAGGCTTTCCAGGTCAGCACTGTTTGTGGTGGCAATGGTGCTGAAGCATTCAAGCTTTACGCCCTCACCTTTCCACTCTGCTACTTCCTATTTCTTCCCCTCACTCACACAGCCTTTCTTCCCCTTTTTTTTTTCTTTTTTTTTTTTTAATTCTCGGCATTTTTTGTGTTCCCGCATCTCTTGTGAGACCGCGTTCACACTTACTCGGCTAAATCTGAGGAAAAAAAAAGAAAAGAAAGAAATGCTGTTCATGTGTGGAGAAAGGCCCCAGCCAGACGCATTTTCAGGGTCGCGTTCACACAGACATCCTCCGACAAAATAGAAATGAACACAGGTTAATGATAACAGCTGCGCTCTGTGATCGGCTATGCAGACGTTTCAGATGAGTGATCACAGAGAAGCTGAGCACTTTGCAAAGTGTTCCACAAGCTAAAAGGCAGAGGTGACATTTGTATATTTGTCTTAAACAAGAACAGAACAAAAGAACAAAGCAAACGAGGGTTAGTGGTTGAAATCTCTTCCTCTGAAATGGGTCAACCCTTCGAGACCCTCATCAGTTGTCCTTGATGGCATTTATGTAAATAGACACAGATGTGCTTTACGTGCTGACATTACCAACCCACACATGACATCGAAGGGGAGAAATAAAGCGTTGAAGTCAGTCAAAATGAGGGACTGTCATGCACAAATCAGCAATAACAATGTAACATTAGCTAGCTAGCCAGTTAGCTACTAAGACATCAGCAAACCAGTAGCGATTGCTGCCTTAACACTTGGCATTCTAACAAGGATTGAGACACCCTAGTCCTGGACTACTCTATGGTCTGAAGTGTTTTCTATTATTGTGCCAGATTATATTCTTGTGTTCAGATGATGCGCCAATCCTTCCTGTTAAATTCTATTGAAAACAGGAAGTAAGGTTTGCAGGTAAGTGTCGTACCCTGGAGACACGTGTCCTGTGTGAAACCGATAGCCAACGTTGACGTGTTTATACTTGGGTCTGTAAATTTACAATTTAGGTGTTAAACACAACCTAACCTAACCCCGACCGTGGATCAGCTCTCTATTAAAGTTAATGGGAAGAATTGTCGAATGTTGCACACAAAATGCTTTCTAAAATGTTTCAATTCTCCTACTATTATAAATAGCTTTGCAGCATTTTGGCACCTGGGTTGCTTTAAGACTCATGGGTCCAAAACTCAAACCAGCCTTCCTGAATAATATTGTACGGTTAGCAAACGCTTCCCCACCAACACAGTGTTATTTTCAGTCAGGAAAGCAGTGGACAGAGGGCCAAAGCAGGAAATAAATAAATAAAACACAGCTAGCTTCCTGTGTAAGTAGCCTCTCTCTGTCTGTTTGAAGCTCTCTCTCCCTCGGTCGCCCCGCTCCCTCGCCGTCAAAGCCAATATGTTTTGCATTTGAATCACACGGTTATTTAACATAAATCGAAGCAACTTTAATCAACAGCAAAATAAATGCATGATGCCGCTCCGTATGTAATTAGTTGGAGGTCTTTAGCTTATCTGTTTTTATAAGACCTCCAGGCTCAGTAATGGGATAATTAAAATCAATACAGTGGCATCACTGCATGTGACTTCCTCCTGGATCTGATCTTGCAGGGGTCTGATAGAACACGCGGAGCAGCGCAGAGGCAAACACAAGGAGGGTAATTCTTGTCCTTGTGCTCGTTTTCTTACATTTATTTTGGAAAACAAGCGGCGCTTTCCTCCCGCAGTAATTGACAATTACCAAGGTGATATTGGTTTACGCCGAGCGACGAGCCGTCTAAGTCATAAAAACTCAAAGAGACAGCGATGAGTCTGGAGTTCGGCCTGTGCAGACTTTGTTCGCGCAGTGAGTTCTGCTGCAGAGATAAACCCATCCAAGAAAATATAAACCTCGCTATCAGTTTGATTATCATGCGTCTTCTAGTTCATCCAATGGATTTTGAAGGGGTGTCTGACACAGAAAGAGAGAATTTTTTATCTCCCTCCCCAGAGAAGCATGAAATGAAATGTTCTCAAATTTGAATACAAAAATCAGCATAAGTTTGACAAGGTTTTTTTCGGCGGACAACGGCAACGTGCTGCATTAGACTGAGGCATTTTTCAAACCCCTACATGGAACTACTTGCATGGTAATGGCCGTATCTGGCAGTGTTACGACTTCATTTCCTCCGCCCGTGATCCATGACAGCGACGGTTTTCTTCTCTGCCCCCGTTTTATGCTCACCCCATCATACGTTTTTACGCCATCAATTACATCTCACTTCTCTTCCTCCCATTCTCTACCCCACCGCCTCGTCTGATTCATGGCGCGGGGTTGGGATTCTGACAGACCGGCGCTCAGCACCATCTCATCTCCTGTCAGAGCCTCATTTTCGAGGAGCCAAACCCACCAGAAGGGCTGCAGGACTCATCGTTGTTTTATTACTCACGCACGTTACGTATTCGGGTGTTAGAGGTGTGTTCCGGGGTTTGTTGCCCTAGATTACATCATCAACGTGGGGGAGTGAAAATAACCCAAACACAAAAAGAAATGTCGAAAATGAATAAATAATCATGTGCGCAGTTGCTTTTCAGATGATCCTCCTGTAATGATCAACCATTACATGAATGATATCAGTTCACACATGATCATAATGCTCCCCTGAAAAAGTTATTATGTCAGAATCAATCAGGTCTGTTTGATACGGCTTCCGTCTTTTTCCGCGTTGAAATAAAAAAGGCTCCTTTCGAGGCAGCGCGTGCGGAGAATGAATGGAAAAACATAATACGAGCAAACAAAACGACAATGAATCATCAGATGGGACGTGTGGACACGGTGTGTGAGGAAGGTCGTGACCCACCTGAAACCACTTTATATCTCCACATCTGACAGACTGTACGCTGAGCCACTGCGCGCCCTGAAAAAACCACTCAGGCGCCGAGTTTAGCTCGTGCAACTGGTGTAGCTGTGCCTCTGTTTGTTTTGAGTCCATTCTCGGATCAGATGCCTGTTCTGAAGCGAGCCATCGTAAACACGTCACACACCGCTCGCTGTAATTATCAATTATATCCCTTGATTGCTTTGTTTTTATATTTATATATTGTTTCTTGTCAGCGTCAGCATCATTTTTTAAAGCTTTTCTCAGCACAGCCGCACGCAGTCGTCGTTTATAGACCTACGCTGTCGACACAGATTAAACTAACTCGCCGTGTCGTTAAAGGGATTGTGAGTATGACTATTCTCACTGAGCATCAGCTCCATCACCTGCTGCTCAGTGTCGCCTTCAGCTCACCGATTCGGTTTGCTCTGAATCCTTTTCTGACATGTGCAGCCTTGTTCCTGTCCTGTGTTGTAGCTCTGTATTATAACGGCACAGCATCACTCATTTTGATGATGGATTAAAGGTGATTGTTTTATTGCTTCCACACATTTTTTTGGGAATCCTGAAAAACGGAGACCAGCATCAGCATCACCTTCATCTTTCCCTACAAGGCTACAGATACAAGGCTGTGGTAAGAAAGTGAACATTTTCCTGCGACGTCATGTTACTCTTGACAGTGATGGAATATCCAGAACAACTTGTGCAGTTTCTCAGCTGTGCAGCTCCGAATGCGTAGCAAACTTCAACTTCAAAAATACGCAAAATGCGCGAGCCTCCGTCTGAGACTTTACACTGTACAGAAACGTGCTGGGTGTGCAGAGGACCAACATGTTCACCAGTGAAACAATGTGATCAAGAACACTTTAGGCCTAATGCATGTTGTTAATGATTAATTATCATTAATATTATAGCTGCCAACCGATTCATGAAATGGTCTTGAAAACCTAAAACCAAAACCTTATTTTTTTTCATACTCATGTTGCTGTTCTGAAGCTCTTGAGTTATTACACCAAACATTAGTCTTAATCGCTTGAAATGTGGCGGATGGACGCGGTTTTACTGCATTTTTCTGTTACCTCTTCTGACTACGGTCATAAACAATGTCTTACATGTAAAACCTGAACAATTTTGAGAGTGCTACCCATGTAAAAGGTACCTTCATCAGGAAGTGGGGGGCCACTGACCAATGTCCTCAATCTGATTACCCATACTGCCTTCAGTGTCCGCAGTAGACACTGACTCACTACGACCTGCCGCTGTATTCACGGCGGCGTTCCTGGATGTTCAGAACACACAAATCGAATGTATAGCGTAAAAAAAAGTTTTTGGTTTCTAGATTTGTTGTGTTTGTGACCCACGAGCAGAGACACAAGGTGAGGTGTGGAATAAAAAGACTCCGAGGGAGACGAGGGCAAGCGGGTGAGCTTTGGTTGAGACGATCCGGGCTGGAGAATCCTCGCTGTGGGTTTTTTCCAGAAAGGAGCAGGAGACACAGGTAGACGGCAGTGGAGCTGATTGCTGAGCAGAGCCCACTGTTCCTTATGAATGCACATTTTTTTAAATATGTTCATTTTTTTGCCATTGTTAATGAAAAAGACTGCATGGAGAACGACTGAAGTGGCCTGTCAAGGACAAGTACTTTATAAATCAATAATTCTTTTTTTTTTTTTTTCTAAATGACGATGCTGACTGGTAAAATAGCAGTGAGAGCACACAAATGAACGCACGGACCGCGGACAACACGGAGAAATGGAGCGGCTCGGCGGTGTTTTGGTGGCTACTAACGTAATATGACAGCTGAACAAAACCCCGAAGAGTGACTGAATATGACGAGAATGACACATCAGGGGATCTGAAGACAAACACTGTCATTACGACGTGCCGGGAAAACAAAACACCCGGGACGGCGGCTGCGAGCTCCGCTGACATCTTCCATTTAGTTATTTTTTTTTTTTCATTCATGGCTAAGTGTCAACTGGGAAACAACAATGAGATGACGTCACCGAAATAACTTGTTTTTGAGGGAGTATTGGTCCAGCGGCTCTAACGCTCAGTAACAGAACCGCGTTCGTTGTCGAGACGACTGTCATGTCTTTGAGCTGCAGATGAGACGACGATTAATCGCAGATCTGAAAAAGGGTCAAACAAAAGACGGCAAACTGAAGGGCTACCTGACAGTAACCTTGGTTTCAGTGTGACTAAAGAGGGATGGATGGGTGGTGGTGGTGGTGGTGGTGGGAGTTAGCGGTAGGTAAAGCTTCACTGAGTCACCTGTGTGATCTGTCATACCGAGAGGAATTGAAAACAGTTATGGCGATATTAGAATGGAAAATAATACAATTTTCCAGAAGTGCCAGGTAACCTTTTGACCTAAATCAACTGAGGCAGAAACCCCTTACATAGATTGACTTTCATCTTTGTGTGTGTGTGTGTTTGTGTCTTTATCTCTCTCTCTTTCTGTGTGTGTGTGTGTGTGTGTGTGTGTGTATGTGGATGTGTGCGGAATTGATCTCGATTCATCTGCCACCGCTCGCCTCTGAGGGAAACTGTTGTGTTACTGATTAAAACAATGTGTTTTTCAGAGTGGCAGGGAGATGATTTTTCTCCTTTCTTCTATCCAGACAGCGCTGAGTTATAAAGAGCTGTTTTTTTTTTTAAAAAAAAAAAGCACACCCATCATTCCCGCGATCTCAGACGCTATATTTAATCGAATATTCCCCCCCTCAAACAGAAATTGGTAACCGAGTCAGCTCACTCAATAAACGCCGAACACTCTCCGGGTGTCTATCCTTGATGTCACTGTGGTATGTAATCCCCCTCAGGAAAAGACAAAATGCTTTGTTATAGTCACGGATGTGGGCCAATGGAGGCAAAAGCCATTTAGCTCCAGCTAACAGACACACACACACATATGTATGTATTCCCACATGCATGGATGCTGTACAGTGCGCACACCCACACACACACACAGCCTCGGGGCATCTTGTCCATTAGGGTGTTTGAGCCTTGCGCGTCGACTCTGACACATAACTGTGCTCCAGCATGCGGGTATGTGCTGAGTTTGACTCTCAGACCTCAGAGTGAGTAGACTTCATCCACTAATGCGTCTTTGAGTTTTTTTCCTGGTTTGCGCACAACATTCTCGGATCTTTATATCCTTCATCTTTGGTCTTTTTTTTGTGTGTGTTTTGGGACTCTAGTGCAACAGCTTTCATGCCCCCATGCCGTTCATGAAAAAAGATGAAGGACAGGCAGGATGCTGTTAGATTGCACATATTTTCGGAATGTTTTCCGAGCATAACCTGACGTGACTTTATTGGTGCACGTTAGGAAATAAAGTTTGTAGTAAAAACATGGCTGGACGGGGGCGCAGACGAATATACGATGGCAATTTAATCATAAAGGACGAAATTAAGGACCGAATAAAAGCTGAATGGGATATTTATTTTACATTAACTGAATTCTATGTATGCAGTTAATCCAAGTATGGGCGGCCATTCTGTTTTGGCATTTGAACTCTCTCCAACACGTCTTCATACATAAATCACTGAATAGGTTGAATGCTGACGACTCCTGAGAGGACATGCAAGACTCTTCCCAAAACAACATAATTGCTGCAGTCTACCAGCTGCAGACACATCAGACCTGCATCAGAAGCTGGTTGGGTCAAGGCACTAAAAGTAAGTGGTTAGGTTTAGGAAAACATCATGGTTTGGGTTAAAATTACAACATCAGTTATGTAAGAGCAGTTAAGAACATACCAAAAATTACGTACGTAACTTAAAGTTTAACAAAAAAGTAACTTATTACTGGACTTTTTCTTGGTTAGGTTGAGGCAAGAAAAGCACTTGGTCAGGTTTAGGAAAACATTGTGCTTTTGGTTAAATAACTACATTACTTACATTCGTGCATTAATGTTATGTATGTATGTGATCACTTCACTACCATAGTAATTTAGGAGTCCGTGTTGAGTTTTGGTTCCACACTGCACCCGGACACTCGTGGACTTTCTCGCTCTTCACACGGCTTCATCTGACTTCCTCCTTTGCTGCCGTAATAATTACTACAACTGCTAGAGGTTGCTGGATCTGTTGCTAATCCCAAAGAAGCAAAACTACCTTAAAATAAGAAAAGGTGATGATTTTAATCTGTCTTCAACAAGCACCGACTGGTTGCCTTATCTTTACCCTCATGTTGGGTTAGCATTGTGCCCTTTTAGCTTACGTAGGACTGAAGGTAGCTTCACCCAGCTGGAACAAAGAAAGGAAGCCAACACCAATCTTTTTTTCCCCATCACCCTTGTACGATGCTCGGACATAATACATAGAAACCAAAAAGCTAATGAAACAAAACCCTCAAAACAGGTAAAGGTATAGTCGACATGGTCAAATTCAGTTTTACGTCCCATGTAGCAACCATGAGCTAACACTGAGATGGAGCTTTAACCTCAAACGTCTACTGAGAGCGTTAACAATCGAATGCAAACACACGTTTCGCTGCTGGACGTCTGTTCTACAATCTAAATTCTCCTTACATCAGTGCCGAGCTCAACTGGGTGTTCAACCGTCGCTTTCTGATGGCAAGGTTAAGTTACGTCCATGAAAAAAAGCCTTTCAGAGCACACGCATGCAAAACAACACAGCAGCAACAAAAGAAGGCCGTCGCTGCTTGTAACTGTGCTACTTTCACCTCTTTATGTTGAACAATGTTGCTTCTAGTTTATGCGCTAATTTCCCGGTATAAGGTGTTAAATCTGCAGCTTCATTATAGGTAATTGCTTTGGTGTGCCTTTTAAAAGCAGCAACTTGTAATATTATATTATTCATTGTTAAATCACGAATCCTTTGTCCTTATCAGACTTAAGTACACTCTTAATTAGAGCTATTCAAAGTGAAAAAGTCCCGTGGGAAAGCTTTTTAAAGGTGAGAAGAATAATGTAAAATTACTGCACAGTTGACACGAAGGGCCAACCGGTGGTTACAGATTTACAGTCGGATTGGTTTCCCGTAATTGTGTTTGAAGTATTTATATTGCTAATCTATTGCGACGTTGTAATTATAATCAGAGAGGGAGTTCATTTCAAATGAGGGGCCCTGTTTGAAATGTAATCAGAGTACAAAATTACGCCACAACTCTTCTGCGGCATCCTCACCTGACACGGCTGCTAATGATCACCGCACTTTTATATTTATGACAGGGAAGCATCAGAACCGGGGCGGATCCATAAAAAACAGGTTGCCGGGGAAGATAGATGTTTCTGTCAATGTTTACCGTGTCCTCTGATGTGCCATCAAATACGCTGGCAGATGCTCGAGCAGACTGCAAAAGAGCAAGCGCCGTCAAAGCGGCGGCGCCGTTCGAACTCGCGGCGCCTCACAAGGGCAATAAGCTTTAAACTAGATGTATGTCAGTTCAGTGACACGACCCTTCTGTCGAGAGGATGCACGCCTTAAATATTCAACAATTAAATAAGGTTTAGAAAAAGAAAGGAAAAAAAGAAAAACGGCCAAGGTACATTAAGTTTCCTCACAATATGCTGAGTGATAATGCATTATTAATGGCTCCCTGAGAAACTTGTCTCCCCGGTTTGTTTTAATGGGAAAATTATGACACTGAGAGGAAATATGAAAGGAAGTAAACCGTATATGTACCGAACATGCAGTTACTTCATGTTGGAGATATTAAAGGTGGGTAAACAGGGATCAAACGTGTCGTTATCGCGCCGTTAAATGAAAAAAAGTGTGTCACAACACCCACTGCATGTCTCTGAGACGCACAAGGAGAGCACTTAAATCCTGCCTCAAACGCCGCACGCCGGTGTTAAGTGGATGTTCGGTTACAAAGAAAATAAATTGTTCACCCGACGGGGGGGGGCTGCACTTAAAAATGGACGACACTGTGTTTGCATCGGTCGCGGAGTCGTGCGATTGTCTCAACTCTTCATTTTCAAGTGTTTATGACAATATGGTGATTCCAAAAAGAGCCTGTTCCCCCGAGACGCTGAAAAGATGTCATGGGCGTGATAACCTTTAATCTTTCTCGTGAGTGGGAGGCATGAATAAAACACCATCACTGCTCAGGTGTAATACCTATTTGTTGGTTTGTTTGTTAGGAGCATATTGTGCGGTTAGCGGCGAAGAAAACACTCCAAAACGACCCCAAACTTTGCACCAATCGTGAATGAATCCACCTCTAGTGACATCCCCAACCGAACACAGGATGTGTCAAGGCTGTCGTCGCATCCAGAACATGTGTACACCCAGGAATGAGGAAACCTTGGGAAGAATATCAAGCGCTCATTCACAACACAAGGCTGCCGTCTTCGCAGAAAAATAATGTGCGAGGAGAACAGGTGTAAAGCCCGGCTGTATCAGTCTGAGTACCTCCGTGACTCTAAAGGAAATTGGAACAATACTGAAGAAAAACAAGCATCGATCCGACAATACATATCTTCCCTGAGTCATGCTGGAGAGCAACAGATATTAATTGCTAGTCTGCCAGACGTAAAAAAAAAACAGGGAGCAAACCAATCGAGCACGGAGGGATTTTGCGATGAGAGATTTCTTGGCGTACACGCAGCATATGAATAAAAATGTGTTGAGCAGATTTTTTTCCCCCTCCGTCCATCCATCCATCCATCCAGGTAGGTCAGAGATTGAGACTGACCAGAGAGTTGTTTATGTCCCGGTGGGTCGGGGAAAACTCCCAGTAACAGACCATCACACAGCTGCGGACGCCTGAGGCAAACCTTTCCTCCTCACCCCCGGACCTCCTCACTTCAAAAGTAGGGCAAAACTTTCCGCGCAGCCACAGATCCATCAGATATGACAGAGTGAGGACAGCAGCGAGCTTCTTTATCTTTTTTCCTCTCTCTTTTTAAAAACAGAATCTCGGCGAAACTCTCTCAACAAACTCGCCCTGTTACAGTTCTACCAACACTGCTGCGGTAGAGGAAAGAGCTCTCTGCGTCTCGCACGTAAAGGTATTCATTCATATAATCTTTTTTAATTTTGCTAATGGTAGTTATTGCATTGAATCCATTCATGATATGCCTACTGTGAAAATGACGGGGCACGTCCAGGTCTCCTTTCTCTCCGGTGGCATCAAGCTGGATGATTAGCGAGGTCTTGAACAAAAAAAAACTCTCCGACTGAATGTTTTTCTTTCACTGTTGTTCCACTCGATGCGTCTCACCTCTTGTAGTGCTGTGAAACTCTCACAGCAATTCATGAATATAAAACATTTCTCTCCATACAGGTTGTTAGAGTACGAGCGTTTCTTTTATGAATAACTAACGCAATTGATTTTCGCCGTCAGTCATTAGGGCTAATTTGACAAAATCTGTCATAATCTGCTGCGCAAAATATAGATATTTAACGGATACGGCTGCCTGTTTACTCTGAATTGTTTAAGTCAATATTACCCATCATAATAACACACAATTACCATGAAAAAATGAATTGATCCCATCAGCAATTATTGCGTCTATTGCTCGAGCTTGAAATAAAGCCAGAGCTACACATGATTTTAATGTTCCAAAACTATAGATATATATAAAATGTTTTTTCCAGTGTACATTTGACCTTATTCGTGTCAGTCCAGCACTCTGTCAGAAACACGTGTATTAATTCACTGCAGAAGTGAGCTGTTTACCCCTGAGAGAGAAACATTTGCTAAGAACTACAGCATCCAGCTGTTCGAGGAAATTACTGAGTCCTTTTTATAAAAATACTCGTGAGCAGTTCGAGCTTTTGAAACCTTCAGCAGGAACCGGCCCGGAGCTGACAATGAGCAGATATCTATCGAGAATTGATAGCTTTGGGCTTTTTATTGATTCCCTCCACAGCAGCGACGCCTCGTCCACACTGCCTGCGTGAGCGCTGCGTTCCTGAACTGCTGCTGCTCACACTGATGTGTGTGTATCTACACACGATGTCTTTCTTTCTGGAGTTGTATTTGATAATTATCAATGGAAATGATGTCATGAGAGAGAGAGACACTGAAACTGTAATGAAATGCTGGCGTGACGTCAATACACAGATAACTTTCAGGTTTATTTTTGCCCGTGATGCAGAAGACAGGTGCGACCACACTTGCCAACGCTCCCGATTTTCCCCCGGAAGGCTCCCGGTTTCCTCGTAGGATCACGGTTTTCCCGCGTTTTTCCTCGATTTATGAGATTTTTAGTCGTCACAGCCAGTTTCTGACACCGCGCAGTGTTCAGTCTGCTGCACCGTTGTGCCTCGACCCCCCTCGGTGCGCGAGAGACGGACGGAGACCCTGGAAAGAAGAATTCCTAAAGATTACCTAAAGTTTTAAACAATCATCAGTTACGCAGGTTTTTCTGTCCATGACGGCTGCAGCACTGTGTCCGCTCCCTGTCGAGACTAACAAGTCTTGCAGTGGCGTGAACAAACCCAAGAAATGAAAAGTGATACATATTTACTTAATAGGGCGAATTATTCTGCGTTCTGCGAATAAATAGTAAACTATTGTACACAAAAATGCTGTTGTGTTTTACTCATTGTTTTGTTATTTTCATTCTTTAAAATGTCAGAATGCAGGAAGCAGTTCTTAACGGGGGTGGGACCCCCAAGAATCCTGCTTTTGCTTCCAATATCCTCCTTATCTTTGAGGTTTCCAGATTTGCAGGGTTTGGCAAGACGCCACTTACAAACTCACATGAGTGGGCTGAATACATCTGTGGGGGAATAAATGCATCATTACGACTACATGTGCGTTTATATAATTTCGTTCCATTCATTTAACATCTCTCTCCTTAATGATTCAAAGCTCCACAGTGAACCTTAATGTCAACAAGACAACAAAAAAAAAAAAGAAACCTACTGAAGGGTTGCATGAAGATGTAAACAATCACATATCGATTCCTTCTGCACACAAAAAAAATGCCTTCAAGAAGTAATATCGCTCGTGGCTGTGACTGTGGGAGGTAGTGTGGAGGCAAAGAAAAAAAAATCCAGAGGTCCAGAGCTCGGTGGATGGATGGATAGAGCGAGAGGGGCATCAGGGAGAGATGAGTTCTGAGATTTAGTCAGGAGTGGAGGCATGCTGCGTCTGGTAGGTGAGGAGCGTGACCTTGTTGGTGATTCTGTGAAAATGCGGGAAGTCGGTGGAGATGTCTGAACATTGGAGAGGACTGTGGTGCATCACTGAAGCAGGAAAGTTACTGAAAAACACAGCAGCTACATTTAAAAAATGAGGGCCATTTTAACAGACTTTGAAACCTCGGTGTTAATACAGCACTGTGTGGAGACAGGATGTGAAAGCGGGGCCCGGCTTTGTGACAAACTGAACAATTATGTGACTGCACAGAGGGTCAAATACAGGATGATGGCTCCGGAACATCACAAGAGATCCTCCCTTGTAGAAAAAGCTTTTACTTTTTTGAAAAACAATATAATTTTAGCCATCGTGGACGTTGTTATGTAACGCTGCCATTTTTTTCCATCCTTCTCATAGCCAGAGACAAGACAGGGACTTTAATGTGCTCGATTTATCGGTTGTATAACGCTGATGTATGGCACCGCTCTATAGAGAAAATACAGGGGGATGAAGAAGGATGAGTGCAACAGTGCCGACATGTTTCTCAGTGTTAGTGGGTATTTTTCAGCGATGGAAGGAACACGGTTTACACAACGCTGTCTCTGAGACGTAACGTTTGTTTAATGATTTGTTTTCCCAACTATGTTTTCATTGGAAATGTAATTGCTGCCTTGATTACGTGGCCTAATTTCTGCAGCGCACACGAACGTTGACACCAATTAACCAGGTTTGTAGCTTCGGGTCCTGCACAGGTTAGATTCAGGCACTGAGACAACGTGGTGTTTGACAGTTTCCTCATCATTTATTAAAATAAAATCCAGGCACGATTACATTTTCATGGAAAAGCATTTGCTTGCTCGCTCAATTCATCGACGGTGCATTGACGCTTTATAAATCATTAAGCGACTGTTTGATTATAAAGCTTCAAGTGATGTTTATCAGCCTTAACAAGTGTGTAATATATGGTTTTTAAATGGTCAAATAACTTAATAAATAAATAACTAACCATTTAGTAATCAGGGTAAATATATATAAGATATAAAGTCCTAACCAGCCTGCCCTCGTTAAAGAAAACGATATAGGTGTGAAAGCAGCTTGGTACGACCCATATGTGTGGCGACCTACGTCAATTAGTATAAAAAGAAAGAAAGCAGGCTTCAGGGGACGTCGGGTATAGATTGTTAGAGTTGCATACATGATCAATGGACTTCCAAAGGTGCCAAATACTCATCAGTGTGGGTTCAGTATCTCGCTTACGACATGCAACTGGGGAACCTTCCAGTTACTCGACAGCCCGCTCCACCTCCTGAGCTGCCATCGCCTTCACATTGGCACTTTTGTGACTTAAGTTGTGTAAGTAATGATTTAATTTTCATTCTGGGAGCAAATGACATTTCGAGGTTTTGCATGTTAGATGTTAGGGTTAAGTATCTACTTACGACACTGACTTTACGATATCACATTATTATGTCATGTCATTGTCTGTTACCGCTTTATCCCTTTCATGGGGTCTCAGGTTAGGGTTACTCCCTGGACGAGTCGCCTGCCCATCGCAGGGCCCTCACTGATGGCAGAGGCCGCCATGCAAGGTGCCAACTGCACATCAGGAGCAGTTTGAGGTTCAGTATCTTGCTCAGGGACACGTCGACATGCAGCCCAGCTCAGCCCGGAGCCGGGATTTGAACCTGACCTTCCTATCACTAGCCGACCTGCTCTACCTGCTGAGCTACAGCCGCCCTATCACATTATTATATCACATTCTATTCAATGCGTTGCGTTAACTGATGTCTAGATTTTGTAAATATTTTAACACATTTAGATTAATTATGTGTAGAAGCTGATTCTCTGGGCTGCAAACTATTAAATCTGGTTAACGTAAGGTATCTAAATGAACAGAGGGAGTATATATGGAAGATGTAGATGTCATAGGTGTGTTTATAGCGTAGAAAGATGAATACAGTGTTCTCAAAATGAAAAATGCTCTTCTGCAACCTCGTCCTCTCTAATGCTCTCCTGATCAGATGGTAATTTTCTTTTTCCCCCTTTATTGAGATTGTTTTTATTCACCGAGCACCGAATCCTCTTTCATAAAAAAACAGCAGTAGTGAAAATAAACAAATAACAAGGAAGCTGCTAAGTGCAACAATTACTCTGGACAATACTTTAAGAGAACTATTATAGTAGAAGACGTACAGCGTCTCTTTTTTAAAACCAGTATACCCAGAAGATAACACTGTTGTTTTGATGTAAAACACTGGCTCATAAACAAGCGAGTGATCTGTACAACAGGGACACGAACCGCTCCGCCATGAGACCGACGAGAACATCTCTGCTTTTTTTTTCTTAACTCAAGAATCAGAGGATAGACAGATGGCGTGGGAAGTCTCGAGATTAGCAAACTCCTCTGCGTATTGAGAGGGGTAAACAAAGCTTACCAAATACTACATGTCAGATTCCAATCACTCCTCTCCTGTACGGCCCAGTTATTGCACGCCGAAATTCATTTACATACCACGGTGTGCCGTTTGGATCGTCGCTCTATAATGCATGATATCTTTATTAACATTTAAAAGAAATCACTGTTGCATGAGCTAGTTTAAATGTACGACGCGAGGGCTCACTTTCAGTCTCACTCCTCTCGCAAAATCCAATATGTGACTGTGTTTAGTTTGAATTAGAAAGAGCTTATTATGTCTTTTTACATTCATCATCTGTTGAATGATTACCGAAAATAGAATCAACAACGCAGCAGGTGGCAAAGGTTTCTCACCACGCATATTGATGAGGCATGGTATGGTGTGTTGATCAAGAAATGAAGAAGCTCAGATGAAAACATCTCAGGCATTTGTTGTTCGCCTTTGATTAATTCAGAAGTATGAAGCACATGCGGGACTTCAGTGAGATGCAGCGCTAACCAAAGAATGGAGGTAATGATTACTGGTTTATTTTTAAAATTTTTTTTGTTAATTTTTGATAAATGAAAGCTGGTCTGCCTCGGGGTAAGCCAGAGGAGCAGCATGCCTACGTTGCTTAGTAACACAGGGGGCCGGCTGTGTTTACAGGGGGGCTCCAGGTCCTTTAATGCCCCCTCCGATAACGATATTGGACGTCCTCGGCACTTAGACAGCTGAGGGGAGCATTAAGTGATTTTCCTATAGATTTTCCCCCAAAAGCTCCCCCGCCTCGCCCTAGAAAGCAACTGATGTGAGTGTATATGATTGTATCGACAGCTTGCCGCAACGATTGCAATTTAAAAGATTCATTCAGTTAAATGGTGAATTATTTTAATTAACCTGTACGACTGGAAACAAGCCGTTTCTCTTTGTTATCGAGAACTCTGTTGGACCCTGTTCAAAGCTTTCCATTTTTGAGAAAAGGCAACAATCATTTCAAAAGCATTTGTATGTAATCAAATCATTTTCTGACAATAATAAGTACTGCAGATATTATAGAAAGAATAAAAGTGCTAAGTCCTAAAACAAGTTTGATTGTAAATGACTAATGTTTCTTGGGTCTAAAACGATAAATTCAATTCCAGCTTCTAACGAGGTTTGTCCGCCAATGTTATGACGGCGTTGGAATCACGTGGCATCCGTGTTTCAGCATCGATCATCCGTCTTAGTTGCCGCACATTATTTTATTTTTTTTACAAAAATGGCTGATTTCTACAGTATGTGCCCAGCATACCGTACTACCCTAATATTAGCTAGCATTAGCAACGTCAATGTCATTAGCATTGACATAGCTTAGCGTTCACAGCAGTATTGTGACATGAATGCTTCATTTAGTGGCTGAATGTTATAACACCTTTAAAGCAGCATTATGTATGTAAAAAAAGAAGAATATTTGACATTGAAATAATGGCTTAAACTGCCCTTTGTGACAAAGCTAACAGGATAAACGCGAGTCAAAGGGCTTTTTAGCAAGCAAGTTTAATAAATCTCACTCTTTTCAATGTACAACTCTGAGAGTAAAAACAACAGGGAGTGAAAGGCCGAGTACAGAGAGACTAGAGAAATGTGAGGAGCTATTGTAACTGACTAGCGCTACCATCTTCCCACGCTTGCTTGCCTGTTAGCTCAGCTGCTACTGTAATTTGCGAGCTAGCCCTGTGAGAAATCCCTACATCACTGCTCCTCCAGCACTGTGTATTCTGCAAAGAAGCAGATTCATTTTTCATTTCTACTTTCTTGTTTAACTTGGACTTCAACCAACTGTTCCTGAGTGGTGAGAAAAATAATGTGTCATTGCTTCTTCCATGACGGGAAGAAAAAAGAAGTTGAGTTTAGTTAGTAACCAGCTAAAGCTTGATTTAATACATACTAACACATCTAGTAGAAGCTAATGCTAACTGGGTCTGAAAATAAAGATTTAAGTAACAACAGATAATACATCTACTGTCTTTATATAATTATGTGTTATTGTTGTGATGCTTTATCAAAATAGCTACAACTGTTAATGCTGGCAGACTCGGGCAGCGTGGGAATCAGCTCGTCATCTACTTGTTTTGTTGACTGCGTCTGCTTCTGCACCACAACACTCTCTCCTCAGACAACTTTTCTATTTTTCTAGTCTGGTTGTTACACGTTTTGGGATTATGTGTGCTGAGGCATTTCTCCAGTGCATCGCATGGAAAGTGCCAGGCACGGTAGTCGGGGGGTGTGTGATGCAACTTCCCAGCCATTCTCGGGGGAACCTGCACAATAATGGTTAAAGACGGATAGCAGACACGGGGGATTAAAGAAATGGTACCTGGCATTAGAGCAGATCTGAACGTGGCGGGGAGCTTGTTCCACAGTGGCGCAGCAATCAGGGCTGATTTGTGTGATTGAGAGCTAGCGGTAAATGTTGATGGCTCATTTGCTCGTTGATGGATAATTGTAGCTATTAACAACATGACACTGGTCTCACCTTTATTATAAGATTCTTCTTCACAGTGTTAATGGTTTCCTCTTGTCCGTGTCCTTGCATTCATTATGAGAAATCCTATCCTGTTGCGTTCCCTTAATGACTATACCTGACGGTATGGCACTCCGGTTAGTGCCATGCATCTTCTTAAATGCAGCATCCTGCATTGTTATTGAGCTCAGGGATACAAGAAACACACACACAAAAAATATGCTTTGTGGTGGAAAAACTGAGCTAATTGTGTTCTTCCTGTGTTCATCTATTTTTGTCTTTTACAGCTGCATCTTCAACTTCAAAATGGAAATTACCGGGGACACAAACCCAGGCAGAGATGGAGCAAATATAAGCACATAATGCCTCGACACTTCCTCTCGTCCCTGCGGGCGGCAGAATGAATTAATACGATATACCTTATGTTGCTTTGAAGCTTAAACTATATATTTCCACCTTAACAATCTGCCTCCTGCTCCCGTGGGACCCCTTGGTCACACAAGCCTCACAGTGTTACATAAATATGTTTCGTAATGAATATTCTAATGTTCCCGGCTTTGTTTTTTTTTCATTCGACGGGGGGTCAGTGCTACCCATTTTTCAAAGAGAAGGAATTTAGTTAATTAGCTCTGGCCCTTTTTGTTACGCACTCATTAAAATTAATTCAAACTTTATTTTATTTGCATAACTCGTTAGGATTACACAAACACACACACACAAAGAATCAAAACTCATATTGTGGTTGATTAATAAGCGTCTCTGGGCAGGAAAAAAACAAATGAAAGGCTTCTTTATTTGAAGATGCTGTGTGGGGAAAAAAAAAAAAAAAATGACGTGCTGTTTCGGGCACAGATCCAAGCCGGTTGTCACATGGGAGATAAATGCGCTTAGTCGCTTTTGCGTGTTGACAAAGACGGGCTGTGTCAACATTTTGTTTGATATATGACAGTGACAGAACTCCGAAAGTTAATCTGGGCCATCTTGAATAATTGGGCTTTTCTCTGCTGTAAATATGCTGAGTCAGCAGGAATAGGTGCACTCTCACCTGCAAAGAAAAAGGAGGAAAAATAAAGAGAATCCTTTAGGGGGGGGTCCTCCTCTCTGAAAGCGCAGAAAAGCCCTCAGGCTGCAGCGCTCTTCAAAGAAAACTCCTTGATAAGGTTGCCAAAGAATCCATTATGGGTTCAGCGAACTGTCAATGATTATACCTTATTGACAAATGAACATTCTTCAGCAGTAGATCTACCTGTGCTCATAAGGCATGCTGAAGATGTAGCTCTGACCTGACTAATGCTCACCCCACTCTGACCTCTCATTACAGTTTAGTCAAATACCAAGTGTCAGGCAGAAGAGTGTCGATCTAACAGAAAACTTTATCCCAGCGCAGGATTTGGGATGTACTTAAAAGGCTCTATAGGAGCTTAGAGGTGAGGTGAATTTCATTTTTCAAACCTTGTGATAAGGTTTAGGGTATACGGCCAGGGCTTCAAAGGTGCACCAAACAGGGGTAGATATTAACTTCACAGGCTGTTGGAGCGGACATAATTATGATTTGAGCACACCTAAGCGAATTTACAAAGTGGTAAGTTTTACTCTAAATCCAGAGCTGTCCAGGTGTGACATTCTCGGGGTAAAAAGGTGTGAAAAGCACATCAGAAACAAATGGAAAAACGGATGTAATGGGTTTATACGTTCATGTTTGGCATCCAGAGCAAATTACTTCCTTGTACACATTTTAGTTTTGGAAAATAGTTGCTGTTAAGATACCAAAACATAAACTACATGCATTGACATTTAATCCTACCTTTGATTAAGATTGACATGATGTGCCGGATGGTTTGTGACACAGAACTATCTGGGAATGCGCGGCTAATAACAGGTGATTGGACAAACCATCCATCTGTCACCATCTATCGTGGGCTAACTTCAACCAATCAGATCAAGCACAGAAGCGGACGACTACCAGATGACCCAGTTGGTAAATCAAACTCTTTTATCGAAGCCAGCAGACGAAAATATCCCTCCATGTCTTTCTTTGCTTCCTTGAATGGAATATACTCTTCATGTTCGATATAACTGATGCTACAGTGGCTACGCTAACATCTTCACGAGCTGATGTGCGCCAACACTCAAAGGAAGCTAATGGGTTCAGTGCCTCTGTGTTCTGCCTCGAAGGCATAGTCAGCCCGGTCGCCCGGATATAATGTTAGCAGTTAACATTTCTGCAGACCGCAGATACGTCCAAGGTTGACATATTCACCAAACGTGACATATCACGTCCACATCGTATGTTTGTGCACTGACTTTCACATCGGGAGGTGCAGGGGACGGTGGTGCCGGACCATCTCCACCTTTTTTTCTGCCAACAAAACCGAGACCTGGGGGCATTTCTAACCGTTTTTTCGCCGCGACCAAAACGGGTCGGCTATTTTAATCCGAGACATGATGTTTTCCTAACCCTAACAAACAGTTTAATGTGCCTAGACCTCAGGAGACCATAAGCACATTGTAGTGACGAGTGAGCTAAACAAACATAAAGTAGCATTATAAAGAAATGCTCAGTTCTAGTTCATCTGTGGTTTTGCAGGAATGTACTAAGCAAACATTTATTCCGGGGATTGGATTGGTGTAGCTTGAAGATGGATTTGCATTATCACATCATAAAACTTGCAATTGTGCCTATTTTTGTTAGAATATGAGCAGTTCCAAACCGTTTTCCAGATGGTTCTGTGTAACAAACCATCCAACAGGTTTGTTTATTTTTACTCAAGATTAATGAAAACATATACAAAGAGTAATTCAGATGCCAAATACAGTTGTAGAGATTAATTACGTCAATGTTTCCATTTGTTTGTGACGCGGTTTTCATGCCAACTTTGGATTTAGAGAAAAAAAAGCAGCATTTGTAAATTCACTTGTGTCGATCAGCTCGGAATAACATTCGTTCCAAGAACCCACAAAGTTGATATCAAGCGCTGTTTGGTGCACTTTCAAGCTCTAAAAAAAAAGCCGCTCAATAGATAACAGCTTGTATTCATCTGGGTTTAGATTCCCGATAATGCTCTATGTAAAGCTAACATTTCAAGTGGTTTGGCTGTGGAGTCTTTCTTCACGTTTCCTCGTATTGGATTGAATCCTTACAGGTGCCGAGTCGGTGCTGTGCTTGTTCGTGAAATACAACCGTATTTGTAACATTAAGCGGAGGAAAATAAATGGCCTTGCCTTTTCCGAGGTCAAATTATCCTCAGGAGCCACTGTTTACCATATCTATCCTTCCCTACTCTGTCACAAAATGAGAAATACCTCTCCCAAAAGTGTCGCATTACAAATATCATTGTGAGCTAATGTCTTCTGCCTCCAGACAGAGCTGCGTATAGGAAATGTAGGGCACGTCATGGAGGTTGGTGACTTTTTCCCCCACCATCTCCGTCTCTAATGACTTTTTAAGTCACATTGAACGCTATGAAATCACAGTTTCATTTCATTCCTTTATGATAATTAACCGAAAGAGAAATTAGACGGCAGGCATTGTTTGTTCTTACACAAACCTGCCTAAAGGTACGAGGTCCTTTTCTTTTCAATATGTTAAACTATCAAAATCAATCAATACTGTGATATTTTACGTTCATAGGGAAATCTATCGTCTCGAAATACATTTTCCGCCACTGATGATGCAATTATTTTTATTTTTTTTATACATTTCATACACAATAGTCCAGATTCAGATCAATGATCAGAATCAAAGAGGCAATTACATTTATGGAACACCCGTTCCAATCAATGTCTGTGGCTGATTCATTACAAATTGAAAGAGTGTTGTTTATCTACTTGTCTGTGGTGACATGTGCAATATAATTGCGAGCCACTTCATGGGAGCTCTCCAAATCTTCCCAGACAGATGACATTTTTGTTGCTTCTGTTGGTCCGTGCCAATTTCTTTCATTCTCACTTAAAGCCTGCCTTTCTTTATTGCCTGACAGTTTATTGATGTTTTGCAACAGCTGCTATACATGTATTAATTCCGTGCCTGAAAGATTACCAGCGTATCCAGAAGAGTACCATTTTGCTTTGGAAATAATGAAAAAGATGCGGCGCAGGAGGGCAATACTCACAGTCCCGGCGTCACCTTAACACCAACGATATTTGAAGGGCAATAATATCTGATTGTAAGTCATACCAGAGCTTTGTGAAGTGCTACCTCTTCTTAATTATTTATATTGCAGCTATACTGTGTCGTTCAGCTACATTCTGGAGGAAACTATCTTAATAAATACAGTGCTGTTGTTTTATTTGAGTTTTCTTTCAGGGGAGCCACGGGAGATCACGACACAAATATTGTTTGTGTTTCCGAGGCCGGCAGAAAAACTCCCTGGAGTTAATTTACCTCCGAGTACCAGCCAGCCCCTACTGTGGTGACTCAACTTTACCATCATACAGATTAGGCTCAGAGAGAGACTGGGCTATAAAAAAAAACTGCTCTCCTTGTGAGTGTAACCTATTGGTGAAAGAAAACAATTTATGAGGCAGACTTAGAGTTCAACACAAGAGGGATGTTGAGGTGGAAACATATTTATTTTGGACTTGGATTCATGTACGCCAAGTGTTGGCAAAGGAATGTTACCCTGGGCATGAACGAGGGCCAAACACATATCACAATTTGGCTAGTGGGTGTTCTATTGAATTGGTGTTTAAATAGCAGCTGTTGGGAAACGGTTCTGATTGCCGTCATCAAGTGACAATTACCGAACCTGGACTGCACACACTCCAGTCCAGGGCATCTGTGTAGTTCTTTGTCCCACTAATTTAATAGACCCTTAAAGGTACAATGTGCATGATTAGGGACAATCAATTTGCAAAAATTGACTGTAAAATTCAAAACTGTGTTTTTGTTAGTGTATAACAAACCAAAACTTTTGTTTTCGTTACCTTTTCGACTGAGTCTTTAAATCTTTAGAAGGAGCGGGTCCTCTTCCACAGAGTACCAAAGTACCCCAGTGGTTTTTGCATGTTTAGCATCCACCACAGTCAAACGTGAGACAAGGGGAGTTTAGTAGGTTGCAGAAGCCACTTAATCATTCACACTGGACCACCTTTAAAATGCCTGGCTGATCTTAGTTTTTGCTTTTTCTTTCAGGAACGATTGGTGATTAATTGCGACACAGTTAGCACCACAAAACCTCTCAGGATGAAGGATGATATAGTTATTGACTTTACACCTGAACCCTTTTAACCATAAAGAAATCATATGACGAATGTTTGTATGGTTGTGTGTGTTATAGAAGGCACTGTCAAATTATGCGATCTTGCTTCTTGCATCATAATATTACTGTTCTTTGGAGAAAACTTAAAGGGAAATCAACTGTTTTCTGTGGTAGCCTCCATGTTTTTCCAGACGGGCCGATGAAAACCACGTGTCTTGTGTTCTCATCTGAAATCAGGATGTATAGAACAGTCCATCGATTTATGTTTAGAGTAAAAGATGTCTGTTTCAAGCAAACTGTCAGACCGCAACATACAAAGCGATAACGGTGAGCTGACAGCATCCCAAGGCTGCCGCTTAACATCTTTAGAGGGATTTACAGCATTTCATATCACAGAGACGGAAAAAAGTGCCCCACGGTAAAAGCATCTGTTTCATTATTAAATGAGATATACTGTAAAAAGACATGAAACCAACTCAGACACAATGACTGCTGGGAATAAGCTCAGCTATAGAAGATCAGAAAAGAAACTCTTCAAATGTAAGAACTAAAGTTATTGTAAAGAAACACAATTTACTGTACAGACAGGGTACTATATCTTATACCCAGTGTCAGAGGCAGAAGGCAGGATATTTGTATTCTAACTGCTTGTAACTGAACCCTTTCCCTCCATTACCCACTGTGGGTCGCTCTCACATGGGTCATTTATCACACAAAACCCAATAGTGTCCCTATTTTAAATTAGACCACTTTGACTAATGGCAGCGCGGCAAATGTAACATTCTGCCTATTGATACACAGGAAGGAAAAATGCATGTAATGATCCAGAAATCTCCCCTTTCTCAGAGAACACCCACAAATATCCTCAAATTTCCCCCCAAAGTTCAATTTGAAACTTTATGCCCAGTTTGTGCCACATAAGCCATGCTAAATGTCTTGTCAAATGGAAGTTGACTTTTCATGCAATGAAGGGAAATGGCCATTTGGAACAAAGTCCCGTTATTGGAGGTAATATTAAATGCAATCCATTCTAATCTGTGTGATAAGAGGTCTGTGGCATTTTTCAAAAGCCTACTGCATGAGGACCAATAAAGAGGAAGCACTTGGATATATTGCAGAATCAATATCATATTTAAAGTGCTCATACAAATTTTGTGCCTTGTATTGTTTTATATTAACAGCCAGGAGCTAGCAGATAAAGTTATATCACCCGTGGTTGACCCGATTATTTCTACTAGCAATAAAAATCTGCCAGTGTTTAGCTTATTCCCAACATGGAAACACAGAAATGTAAGTATGGAGACAAAACACACATTATTCAGGCTTACATCTGACTGCTGGGTGGGTGAAAATATAGACTGTAATAACAACAAGGCTGCAAAATAAAACACCGTGTTGCGTTTACAGGACACTCAGTGTAATATTTAAGGACGTTTTAGATAGATCACAAGAGAAATGCTGTGCTGTGGTGGAAAAGAGGCCACAGATTGTGTGAGAAAAATGGAATGAGCTGCTTCTTGGAAAACACAAGGACATCTGGCGTGTAGCAGCTGAGCAACGGTTGATTTTCACCTTATTACACATGGTGAGAGCTGGCGAAAACATTCTAATTGTCAACTCGTCAAATATGGCAGCTTGGTCTGCGGCCTTCAGCTTCAAACAACGACATTTTATCCACCTACCTGGCGTCCATTTTGCACACGAGGGGCTCTGTGTTCAAGTTAGCAATAAAATGTAATATGCAACATCCAGTTAGAATTTCAAAGTAGAGCTGGCTGACAAACAGTTCACATATTATGACTGTTGGACTGTTATTTGCTTGCACTTTGGTTAGCTTTAAGCACCATACCAAGGTTTAGACACCAAAACTACTTGTTTGGTTTAGGCACAAAATCTACTTGGTTAGGTTTAGGCTCCCAGCTACTTGTTAGGTTTGGGTACCAAAACTATTTGGTTAGGTTTGGACACCAAAACCACTTGTTTTGGTTTAGGAACCCAATCTATTTGGTTAGGTTTAGGCTCCAAAACCATTTGTTAGGTTTAGGCACCAAATCCACTTGGTTAGGTTTAGGAACCCCAACTATTTGGTTAGGTTTAGGCTCCAAAACCACTTGTTAGGTTTAGGCACCAAATCCACTTGGTTAGGTTTAGGCATCCAAACTATTTGTTTAGTTTTAGGCTCCAAAACGTCTTGGTTAGGTTTTGACTCCAAATCTACAATTATAAGTTACAGAATAGATCATATTTCTGGATATTTTTCAGTCTTAAAATTCAGGTCGTAAGTCTCATGTAACATGACAAGTTACTTATGTAACATTAATCACTCTTGGGCACAAACGGGAAACCAGCCCCAGTCTTTAGAAGGGAAGTCCACTGCAAGACCCATCCCACCAAAATGGCGTAAGTAGGTCATTCATGTGATGTATGTTGCGTCATCTACGTGTGTCAACTTACTGGTGGAACAAAACCTAAAAACAAATCACTCTGGGCTCTAGACACAAACCCGTATCAGTGCAGACAAAGTCTTCTGTATGATCCAACTCCGTCGACCACCCCTGACTCAGACTTGATACTGCTGCACTTGAGGGACGCTTTAAGAAGCGAAGCTAGAGGGTTAACTGCAGCGGCAAACTTAGAAGGCTAGGGCCACTGATGTGCTGGGAGTGAGAATGGGCCGGATTTGGAAAGATTTTGAGCTGTTGCTTCTGTGAAATAAAACCAAATCACCTTTGTTCCATTCGATCTCATGTTATAAATTATATTTCACACATTTTAGAAAGAGATTTTAGTCTTTTTCACAGATGATATGTCTTCTCTTTTAGTCACAAAGTTAGCCGAGAAGAAACCGCTGTCAGTTCCCTTGTCTTACTACCCAGTAAACTTATTTAACCTTCATCCTCTTTGATCATGTTCTTTTCACAGGAGGAGGCCTTGGTGGCTTCTCTGACCGCGCTGCACAGCGGACTAATGATTAGAACTTCTTTAAATAACGTTAGAAATCCCCCTGCTTATTATTTCTCCCCTCTGTTCTTCCATTCTATAATGACAAATCTTAGACCTTCAGAGTGTACACAATTATTATTCCTTTTTTCTTCCCCTACCCATGGAGACGTTTCCTGGGTTGTTTGATGAGCGAATCCTCTGTGGTCTTTCTCCATTGTACCTCTAAAATAAAGCACAATTTAAATTAGGTTCTGCTTAGTCTCTCATGTCTTGCACAGTATATTTTCCCCTCCCACTTCAAGGAGGTACAGTTTCTAGTTCAGAGAATGTACTCTGCCAATACCTACAGTTTGTTTTTTTTCTCTCTAATCTTCCCACGTAAGTCTAATCTGAGCCCTTTGAGCCCGATGAGCTTCACTAACTTTTTCTTCACGGCTAGTTGTTTTTCCAGACAGTTGCTGATAGGGGTCACGCACACAGGTTGGTTTTTTTCAGGGCCTGGCTGTATGTGCCTTCCGGAATACATTCTGAAAAAATGAGCACTTGTTTAAGACACAAACACATTTTGTCCTGCAATCACCACGAGAACAGAATAGATCACGAAAAAGCGCAAAATGAATGTCTTCTGGTGAATTTCTCACCCTGACATGGAGAATAAAAGGCTCACTTGCATCCCAGAGCGAGAGATGTGTATCGGCAAAGTGGATGTTTTCTTGGGGTAGTTAGAGCTGAGATCATAGTTATAATGTCAAAACTAGGCATCAAAAGTTCCAGCGCCCGCAATTTCAAAGGGAACAAGTTCATTTGAGGAGTGTTTTTGACGGTTCTGCGTATCACTTTTTATTTTAGAACCAGACATATGAAAAAGATGTTCGGTTTAGCATGTGACATAGACAGCTATTTTCTCTTCTCCCCGAGCACACATTTGCAACTTCATGCTGTTCAGTCCATCAAGATTTTTTTATTTTTTATTTTCTGCTTCTCTCAGCTCTGTGAAGTTTTTGGGTCTTCTTTCAAGTTAAGGGAGTCGTATTTTGGGAAGTTGTGGATTTTCTTAGATGTGTGTGTGTGTGTGTGTGTGTGAGCTGTGTTTTGTCCATGGATCTATAAGCATGTCCCTTCCATATCTCCTTTTCACAGACAAGGTCTCTGTGGAAGACAGATCTCCTCTTTCCCTCTGCGCCTCCCCAAACTGTCGTCTAGTCTTTCCAATTTTCCTCCCTAAAGGCCAACAAGCACACATTTCACACATCTGTGAGAGACCCGGCTCGTTTTTTCCCCTCCCTCGCCCCCCGTGCTCTTAATTTACGCTGCCCATCTTCCTTTAACATCTCCCCTTTTATTTATTTTTATCTAACACGAGCAGAATCCGTCCACGATGTACATATGTCGTCACATTACATGAAGCATCTTCCTGTTTTTGGTGCACAACATGCTTATCACACCTGCAGTTGGTGTAAAGACGTCACCCGGCTGGTTTTCTGCATGACGCCGTATTTTTCAGCTGCTGCACTTGAAAGTATGAAAGCACATCACTGTGTTCAAAAAGTAATGGTGTCAGAAAGGTTTTCTCCAGCGGGCTGAGTTGCAAATAGAGCAAATCCTTACACTTAAAAGCCCTGCCAACAGTTTTGGGGAGGGTTTTTTTGAAATTACGTCGCATGTTGAAAGACCAGCGCGAGTGGAGACGCCGCCAGATGTGAGTGCAGCGGGAAAAAAAAAAGTGTGAGGTTAGATTCCTCGAGTTTACCATACGCTCAGCGAGTCGGGGGAGGGCGACGTGTGATGTGACTGCCCGAGCAGGCCCAGTCAAAACGGGAAGGAAAACACGTCAAGGGTCACTTGGCAGGGGTACGTTAATCACACGCGACTGGCCAGGTAGCATGATGGGAAACAAATTGAGCGTCATTTCTCACCAGAGGACTCAGCGACACAAGACAAGCCGGGCTCTGGCCCTCACACCAGAGTCCTCGCGAGCCTCACATCCTGGCTACAGAAGCGAGTGTGACATGAGTGACTGTACACAGGGAAGTGGACGTTGATGAATGGCCGGGGAAATGTTCCCTTGCAAAAAAAATGCAGAGGACATCATTATCTGCAGCCTGGCGACATTGCTGCAGATAGGGAGACAGTCAAATGGGAAGTCAAAACACAACTTAATTTCCTGTTAATTACTGAGCGTGTACGCTGAACTTAAAGCTCCACATCAGTGTCAACATCTTTAATAAATATCTGTACATTAAACACTTCTATTTAGTCATCAATTGCTGCGGTAATTACAATTTATTTTGTGTCGTTCTCTGATACATGAAGCTTCTCAGACAGTATTAACCCCACCCAGTCAAGGCTAAGGTGATATGATTCAGCTCGGGGAAAGAAAACTGTAGAATACAAGAGCAGGACGAGAATATAAAGACACGCATGTGGAAAAAAATTTAATATGAGTCAATGCAAATGTCTCCGATAGATTAACTGTAGTAACAAGGAAATTACACGCGGCTCACATTTCTTTAACTTCAGCTCTACGAACACATTGAATGCGCTGCTGCTCAGGAGATGGAGATAATCTCTCCGGATGAATACAGAGAGGTTATTCTGAGCCACACATCTGGATCAACTAAGTCCCTGGATCAGGTTTCCACAGTGGCAAATCAGGGGTAAATTAACCTTGACTTCTTATAATCTGAGCCTGAGTTAACTGCAATACAAATCACACAATCCTTTATCCTAATCCTTAGCTAATAAGGTACGATATTTAGCTCCTGAGATGATGTGCACGATCCTCATTTATTGACGAGCGGTATCAGGCATTATATTTTACATGTCACTGCCATTTTGGCTCCTCTTCTAGATTCTTGTGATCACTCCTTGCCAAGTAACTTTCAGCTTTTTTTTTAAAGTTAGAGCAAGTATTTCTGCCACCGGAAAGAAAAGACAAAAGAAGAAGAAAAATATCACCTGAATCTTTAAGTTTACGCACCAGTGGTCAAAAATGAAAAGGCACTGAGCTCGTCGCTAACTTGAAGTTGTTGTGTGGTCCTCGCAGCTGCCGCAGGGTAAATTACACTGTGCCGTTAGGATGTAAAACACGCAGTCACTTTCATGGCTCGCTATGTGGAACAAGTGAACGGTTTGCTTCGTCAGCAGAAAAGTTCCCAGAGGTGGAACTCTGCAGAGTCAGAATTTGTGACTGTATTAAAGTACAATATGCAGCAGGTAATATCAGGGGAAGGCTCGTCAGATTAAGCTGTAAATTGCAGGAAATCGATCAGTCTTTGAGCGCAGGGCTATCTCTGGGAAAAACTACACTCGTTAATGTTTTTATGACGACGTAAAAGATCTGTTTACACCATTGTTTTTTCTGTAATCACAGCTGTAAAACAGGCCTGTATTTTTAATTATGATCTGTGTGCAAACAAAACGCTGATATTTCTTAAATCACCAAAAACTCCTCAATTATACATGTGGATTTAGCACAGATTTGCAGTGTAAGGGCCCCCAAAAAAAGTTAAAGCTGGAGGCGCTTTTCCAAAACAGTGACAAAGCACATTTTGCAAAACATTCCCACGTATTTAAATTAATGCAAACCGTTATGTTTGGAGACAGTAATTTAAGCCACATTTAGACGGATTTGAATGCAGAGGGAGCCACCATGAATGAGTCATGAGTTAATGGCAGCAGTATTGAGTGAACTTGACCCACACAACATCGTTGTGTTCTCTCACTTACAGCACAAAACGAAACATGAACCCAACATTCAACAAAAATAGCTACAGCCTCCTGAGCTGCATTTTGTCTGTATGGCAGAAAGATAAATGATAGATTACGCCAATACTATATGGATTATCTTTGTGAAACAAATACTAGTCCAGTCCCCTGAAAGACATTTTACAATTCTGCATTTCTGCATATTTGAAACACTTTCAATACTCATTTCTGTTACTATTGATACACAGGTACCAACTGCGCTTCTTGGTCAACAAGGCTGCCAAACGGCCGACCACAGCTTGAGTCACACCAGCAGATGTGTTTAAGGGCACCTGGGGATATATTCAGACATTTTCACTTCGACAGAACCTGCTGGAGACCTGCTGAGTCCTGAGGATTTGTGTGTTGCTTGAAAAGCAGGTACTTTTTTTTTTTTTTCAAGGAGACACGCAGATATTTGTGGTGACCACCAGATATTATTCACAGGGAAGTCAGACCATCTTGATCCGTGATCTTGGCACCCAAAACAAGTCTGCCGAGTCAAACCGTGACCGCTTTTCTAAACCTAACCAAGTGTTTTTTTGTGCCTAAACCAACGTAAAGTTGCAACATAAAGAAACCTTGAGTGCAGAAACATACTTAGCCGACTCTAAGGCTGTAACGCGGACTTGTTTCAAACCATAATAACAACGTTGCAACACAACATGAGGAAATGTTTCAACACATCTGTCATTTGCAGAAACACAAACTGTCAACATGTATTCTGGCGACTGGGTTGGTTACTGAGAGGTAACCTTCAGTTTCTCTGGTGACTCTTTTAAAGGTCCGGTTAAAGAACAATACACAAAGCTAAAATGTCCTTTAGATGCTTTCACTAACAGGAAGAAAATAAAGATTTCAACATCATATACTGCAGATTTGTGACAGCTATTGATTTGTCCCGCTGGAGATTTCTATCTTGTTGTTTTTTTTGTTTTTCGACGTGACTTGCTTCCATGGCTACAGCCCTGGCCTTCTCCGAGTCAATTCCGGAAAACTTTTTAATTCCATTAAGTGTGTCTCTCAGCTAAAGGGCTTGACAATCAATAGTCAACCAGACCGTGAAAGTGACCAGACTTGTTCGAATAAATATGATCTTACTGGTGATACTTTTAATTCATTCTCTGGAAGGTTTCCTTTGTTTTCGAAAGCCCCACTGCGTGTCGGCCGGTGGTAGCTGCCTGTCAATGTCTGGCTGTGCCGGCAGATTCAGACTTGGAGGCATTGTAGCATGATCCATAGCGTGACTGGGGTCAACCTGAGGGAGACAGGTGTCAGGGGGACCAACAGGTCCCATGTGGATAGAGGTTCACCACTAATGCCCCGAGGGCTCCTTTGTGAGAAGCGACAGGAAGGGAAAGAGGCGGGCTGAATACTGATGATGTCAGCTCGCATGTACAGACTGTGTTGAGAGCGGCAGGTGGTCAGGAAAAAAAAAAAAAAAAAAAAAGAGGACACGCAACATATCTCTAAGAACTGGAAAATCTATCGGAAAAAATTTGGTGCACGACTTGCGTCATTTTAAACAAAGATTAAATACATCAAATGGTGACTTGCTGAAACCTGAGAGACTCTTTTTAATTAGAGCAGGCATGTAGGGAGAATATAATTTGGGTGCTTATCAGCTCAATGCAGCTGGATACAGCAAATTTATCACAGTTGCTCACATCTCCTTGATAAGGTGTTCCTCCTCGGCCTGGTGTATATTGAAATGAGACACTGAGTGAATCCCCAGTAAGCCGGCTGACAGATTGTTGTTGCCAACGGAGTGAAACAAGCGACTCGTGAGTCATTCTTCACTCCCCTTCGCTCATACTACTCCCATGAATGCCCCTTTCTTCTCCACTTTCCTGTGTCAAGAACTTGTCTCATCCCATCAGGAAATACTGGATTAGCTTCGAGATGATTTTTTGATGATTTGTGCCGGTGACATTGAGTAAGCTCTCTGCGGGGCGGCGCGAAACTGAGAGGGAAGGCTGTCTAACCGGAAGGTCATGGGTTGGATCTCTGTAAGAGCCAATGTGTCATTTGTTGGAAAAAAAAAGTGTCCTCAAGCAGCACGGTGAGCCCACAGGCTCCGCTAGGTAGGGTGAAGGTGGGAGTGATTTCAGGGAGGCTTAAGCCGAGCAGATAGGATTTTTTAGTTCTCTGGAAATCTTTCCAAAAGGTAAAAAAGTGCTCTGGAGGCAGAAATGTTCTTTCTGGTTAAGTCGAAAACTACTGTGAGTAGAGCTGCTGGTGTCCTCTGTGTTTGAGTAACATCTAATCCAGAGGAGGTAGAATCCAGACAGCTTGTTACAATCAGAGTCTCACGAACCAACATGGAAATCATCACAGAGCGAAATGTTTACTTTGACAGCTGACAGTATGTCCTCTCAAAACATTATTAGCTCTGTAATTAATGTAATCCGAAAAACATATATTTTTATTTAACACGAGCTGCAGTTTCTATCCCGAATACAATCCACATTAATTCTTCCAAAGCCTAATTATCATCCTTTGACATTCTTTATGATTTAGTTTTCCGTAATTTACAGTAAACATTAATTTGTGTTCAGTCTGTGCGGTGAAGGCACCCGGGGTCATTTTGACCCCAATATTAAATAACTAAAATAAACCCCAAAGTCACTCAAACTTAAGTACTTTTTTAATCTGTGTCTGCAGCATCTGTCCGTCTCCTTCAGAATGACTGACAGAGTGGCCGTAATACTTTAAATTAGGACCCATGGCAAATACGGACTCACTAAGTAGTTCCCTCGAGACATAAGCAGGATTAGTTGATTTTGAGTGGGGTCCCCACAAGACCCTCAGTACACTGGTGTTTTTGAAAACAACTAATTAAAACAGAAAAAACAAATAATATGAAGTTGTTACGGAACAAAACGGCTGACAGAGTCATGAGAAATTTAAATGATTGAAAGAATAAAGCACCAATGAAATATGACAGAATGTATTTGGTCTACAGGTGCAGCCCAAATGTTCCTTAATTGAAAACTGTGTAAAGATCAAGCTTTGTGAAAATCAATTACAGAAAATCAATTACAGACATATATCAGTTGTGATTTTAGGATTTGCGTGTGTTTTCTCTTCCAAATGTGTGTGGGGGAAGTTGTGTGAAAGCTGTATGATTGTGTGTTCACTGTTTCGTGCCCAATCTGACATCTATCTTAGAGATGTCACAGTGTTTTGAGATCCGCGGTCGTCAGAAGCATCAGATTCTACTGTCGCCACCTGTGTACACACGGTGTGAGTGTGATGTTGATAGACTTTCTTTGTGTATGCACAGGTGGCGTAGCATGAGCAGCACGTTAGCGGCAGCAGCAGCTTCAGCTTCAGCGCTCCGTCTGTGCCTACACATGATGCCTTCAGGCCCATTATTGCATCTGAAAAACCCTCATTCTGGCAGCGCTACACAGTTAGATTGTCTAAAATAGATCCCTCGTTTGATCCATCAGATGGACGACTGAAGAATGTGGCTGAAATACAAGACACCGCGGCCAAGAAGAGATGCCTTTGTAGAGCTACTACATTGTAAGAAAAAATGGGGGACAAAGGCTACATTCCAGCATTCTTCAGTTCAGTCGCAGCGAACACGAGGCCTCAGTAGTCCGAGTTAAATAAATCAAGGTGCTGCCTTCGTCCCGGTGGTTTCGTGAAGGTGTATGTTGCATTCAAGTAATGTGGGCAAAATGTGAAAACAACAAGACCACTCCACATTCCAACATGTTGCAAGATGGTTACCTGGCCTGCTCACCTTGTGGTCATATCTTTTTTTAACAGCCTGAATAAAGTATTTTTGAGGTACTTTGCAATGTTTCTTTTGGAGAAGGGGCAAGATTCAAAGAAACAGTGTGCAGTTCCTTTAAACTAAATTGAATTAATAGTTTTAAAGGTTCAGTGTGGAGGATTTACGAGAGTCTATTGATGGAGGAATATAAATATTCATAATTGTGTTTTCCTTAGTGTATAATCATCTGAAACCAAGAACCTTTGTGCTTTTTGTTACCTTACAATGAGCCTTTTTATATCTACAGAGGGAGCAGGTCCTCTTTCATGGAGTCCTCCATGTTTCTACAGTAGCCAGGAAGGACCAAACTCTGACTCTAGAGATTGCCTTTCGTGTTTTTTGGGCCCTCCGTGGAGTAGGGTGAGACGAGGGATATTCAGTTGGTTACAATCTGCAACCACACCACGAGATGCCATTAAATCCTACACACCGGCAAGAATCATCACCGGCCTAAATTCCAAATATTGCAGATATTAGATAACAGTGGTGCTTGCAGATGAAGCAGGCAGTAGCACCTTTAAATATCATTACATTTATGCGTTCTAACTGCTTTTTTTAGCTGAAATCGTATCGCTGAGGGCAGAAAAAATACATCGGCATTGGCCCAGGTTTGGATCAAGAGGGCAGCAGACTTTGAGATGATCGCTGCCCACGGCATCATTCGACTATCCAACATCGCCCGAGGGAAGGCGAGGACGAGAGTCGGGGTAAGAGTCATGCTAATCCAGCTTGGATTTCAGGTGGCTCCTGGCTAATGTCTGGTTTTAGGATGATGAAATGAATGAAATGGGACCGCTTCATTACAGAGACCTGTCTCCACCACCACATCCCCGATCAGGCTGTTGCACTCACGGACAGATTGGGTTTTAAGGCAACAGAGCACAAGACTTTGTGTTTACGTCATAGATGCTTGGAGCTCAAACACGGTCTGATGTTTGCTTTATGTTGAATTTCTCACCATGTTGTCTCTGTTTACATTCTCCCAGACACAACTTAAGATATGCGCCACAGGAGTATTCCCTGGGTGTATAAATGTTTATGTACATAGAGTGTATGTATGTATGTTTATAGCCTCAGTCACTGTGTGTAGAGCATGAAGGACTTACCAACTATCATTTCATTATGCAACCCTGGGTTGTATAATGAATAAATCATCTTGCACTTTAACCTTGATAACTATGAAGCTGATGTGAGTGGTTTTTCACCGCTCAGTGTTCTGCCCTTGCGATGCAAATCACAGGACATTCCTCTCCCTCGGCTCAGCAAGGATATCAAAAGAATGTCCAGAATTAACCACGGATGGGTGATGTCATACATACTGTAGCTAGCAACATAACTACATCACATGTAGAATTCAAAATATGCAGTATATGTTCTTGTTTAAAGGGATAGTTTGGGTCTTGGTTGTATGAGGTACTGATCCCCAGTCAGTGTGTTACCTGCAGTGGATGCGTCATCTCCCCGTCGGTGTGAAAAAGCGGCGCTCATCCCCGGCAGGAAGCAGGTACGCTAATGTAACAACATGTATACTGTTTTTAACATTTTTGGTGTTTTACGTTGCCTTTGAACAGCTCTTTCCTTTAGCACTAGGTGGCTAAAATATGTCTTGCTGCTGGTACAGAGTGTCACAGTGCTGCTTTTCCACTCCACCGTCCAACTGAAGGTCATTTACTCAGGTGACTGACGAGGGATAAGTACAACATCAACACCGAAAGACCTACATTATCACTTTGAGTTAGTTTCATCAGAAACGTCCAGTTAAGGCTAGGCTACCCCTGCAGTTTAAGCACTGTACTAGATATATGTTTTCACTGTAATGTGTGTAAAGTGGCAATCGAGGCGAGTCTGAAAGACAGACATGTTAATGCCACCAGTGGAAAGCTTGGTGGAAGTCACAGTATCGTCGGAGAAATGCCGGGTATTTGAACATGTTCAAGTCCAGCACCATGTTATCATTGCTATTTCATTTTCCATTACAACTTCACATTATGCTTGCTTGTTATTTATTAACTCTTGGGTACGGCAGTGGCACTAGCAGTGGCAGCTTGAGCCAAGTTACACTGTGATCCCCGCAGGCAAGTGTGAAATAACTCTGAAATATCCTCTCAGAGGGGACGGTGAGGGGAATGTAAAAGATGGCACCTACAACTCTTTTACAGCTCTATGGCATTGAGTTGGACGTTGACTTCACGATGGATGGCTGAAGTCGAAATAGGGAGTTCATTCGAATTTTTGCTGTGTGTAATCTATGCATGAAAAGCACCTTTTTGGAGTGAGTTTGAACATTTATTAAAATGTGACATTCGCAAACGAGACACATCACATGAATATGTGTTGGTGTATCATATTTAACCACATGGCTTGAAGTTTGATTCACTAAAATTAGAGTTTATAGTCTGATTAATAAGTATACTTAGACCAGTTTCACCACAAGATTCAATGTGATTGTGTAGCCTAAGTTTTCAATAGGACTTCATACCTAAATATGACAATGTGGACTTTTCTAAACAATCCATTTGACAGACATAAGAATATATAGTTGTTGTTTTTTTAAGCAACACATCCTCATCCGGAAATGACTGAATTGGTTAGATTGTCAGTCACTCTCAAAACAACTTGAGCGGTGCAGTTTGGCTGCAACGGCCACTGGAGGTCACCGCCTGACAGCAAACATAACAATACTGCAGCAATAAGCTTCTTTCACAGTCGACCTGTATGAGGAGAGGCTGGTTTTTCAGAGTCGCCACCTCGATGGTGAATGTCTGCCCCGGAAGTAAGAGAAAGAGAGATCGAGCTTGGCCTCCAACTACACTCTCAGGTGTCAGTGTCACATGCTTTGTGCAGCCGACAATCCGCTGTGACTTTCTCAACACTGTTGTGCCGCAGTATAAAGCTGTCAGGCCTCTCCTGCCTTTGTGACTGAAAGATTACAGTCATTATTTGCACGACTGCAGGATGGCACTTGTCGGAGAAATGTGTCAGAGAAATGATCCAAACAATTGTTAGAGGTCCGTAATTGATTGTTTTTTATGTTCCTTTCATAAATAATTGTCGTTTCTCGCAGCTTTTTGCCGCGGTTCCCCAATACCTTGTTATCGCACTTCATTTCATCTTACTCTGGAAAGCATTTTTACACACTTAAACAGCCATTTCTGTCCTTTCTCTGCAGCGAGGAGTTTCAAATTTAGTCAAATCGTAGATTTTCGTGCGTCACCAACACATCCTGTTCTTACCTGTCCATGACTGGTTCTCATTAAGTTTAGAAAGCAACGCACCACCTGCGTACAATTAATTCTACCTCAGTATAACATCTATATTTTATTGTATTTTACCCTTTTGTTTATATCATATTATATTCTTTATGTTTTCATTTCTCTTTTCTTTTGCGCTTCTCTCACGTGCTTTGTTGGACGACAATAAGAATTTAATTTCCAACTCTTTCGATGTAATTGTTGTGCAAATTACAAATTAAAGAACATAATTGTGACGCCTACGCTCTCACATTTAAAGAAGCAATTACAATCGCAACCATCTGAAATTACCTGTGGCCCAGTCAGATCAGACGTAACCAATCTCATTCTGTTAAAAAATCAGCGTGTTGTGTTGCGCACTAATTGATTATGAGCTCTATACGTCAGCCGTGTGTATGTTTAACAAACGCATCGAGGCATCTGAGGCACATGTGACTCACAGGCGTGTCCCTGGATTAGCACACGTGTAAATGACTTTATCTTCCAGATTGATGGGCGTCTGACCTTCCCAGGTTATACTGCTGCCATCTGGAGACGGCCAGCGCTGTGATAGAAAAATTGCCGCCGCCCGAGCGAAGCACTTGACGCGAGAGTCACTACAGGACGGGCGAAACCCGCCAGTCGCGACCAGCTCTTGTTTTGACAACACAGCAGTAATTTGACTTTGCGAGTGAATCACGATGACCTCCGGTGTGGCGATGTCAGCTGCGCCAGCACAGAGAGTTAAATCCTAAATCCTGAAAAAGTCAAGTCTCTGAATCACAAAAAAAAACATAAAAAGCAGTGGAGATGAGTAACCCGGGAGGATTTCTTGGGAGATTAAATACGCGTGCCCTTGCAAGCCACTGGTTATTGTCTAACAGTTTTTCTATCCGAGGCGCTCGAGAGGTCTTGTTTGCGATTGGATCCTCTCCATCTGTGTGTGGGGGTATATTTGTGTCAGCCTTTGAAGACACTTTACTCTGACACATTACTGTGTCATTAAATATTCTAAAAGCAGGGGGGGATAAAAAAAAAAAAACATTTCCCTGACGAGTTAAACACGAACTGTGTGTCACATTGGGTGCTATGTTTATTATTAGTATTTGTTTTGCATGGATTCCCAAGACCTGTTGCTGACTCGGAGCCCGGGGGAAGCTCCGGCGCTGCAACATTTTCTGTGATTTTTACACTTCACTTGGCTGTACAGCTAAGAGCAGGATAAAACAACACATCTATCTGAGGCCTGGGAGTCTGTTTCGTACCTATCATTTCTCCCTCAAAGGACAACACACCCATGAGGGAACGCCTTGATAATTACGATATAAATCGCGCTGGCGAGAGACCACATGAGCAGAGCAGGAAAATATGAAAGAGCACAGCGTGTGTGTGTGTGTTTTAGGCCGGATTTCAGTGAATCACGCGGGACCAAATAGAAATGAAGATTAATGGGTGATTAATGGCTGTCCACACTGAGGGATCTGACTGTTTGGTGGGGCGTGTAAGATAGGTTAAAGGATGAAGGAGAGGAGCAGGTGGCACTCAGGCACTCGGGCCCCTAACAGCCCTCGGTCTCTGCCTGCAACGGTGCACGAGATTAAGAGCTGCTCTGATTAGCAGTCAGAGATGCAAAAAAGACAAAAAAAAAAAAAAATTATTTGTAGTTCAGCACGCTTGACTGCAGTCCTATCTTATTGTGTTACTGCACTTGTAGGTTTTCTTTAGCCTGCTACCGTTTTGTCTTCAGCTTGTTTAGCCTGCAAAGTAAGAGAGAAGACTGAAGCTATGGTACGCTCCCTCTGGTGGTATGCAGAAGAGTCCCAGAAATGTTTTTTTTTTTTTAAATTAAAGGTGCACTTTGTAAAATTGTAGTAAATGTTAATATGCCATATGCCGGCCCTGTTGTTCCAGTGGCGTGAAGAACACCAACCCTCCCCGAGTTCTCTGACCTGCAAGTTTGGGCAGAGTTAACAAACAGCACTGCACTGCTAACGAGCTACAGTTAGCAGCTACTGCGTTGACACATTTTAAGCTAGTCAAGCTAGTAAGTGGAGGTAAAACGAACGGGTCAAAACCAAACAGGACTGACCAGGAAGTGAAGTACATAACATGAGCTACTACTTTCAGCAGCACCCAAAACATTCATGGCATCTGCTAACTGTTAGCATCAGATGGCGCAAAAAAGTACATATGAATCAACATCAGTCATACTGATGGTGCTGGAGGATCTAACATTTTGAGGTGGTACAATATGTAAAAAGTTTGAGAAACACTGATTTCACACAGTTAGCTGTTCTTAGCCGACAGTCTAATTTACGACAGCTGCACCAATTGTGTTGCTGTGCAGTTGAGATTCACGGCAGTCTCAACTGATTTGATGCAGCTGCAAACGAACTTCCATTAAGCATTGAAGAGGAGGATATCACACTCCCGCACAGGGTTACAAAGGAAGAGGGAGGTTATTCAAACGGCAGACATTAAACTCACATATGTTCGGTGAGTTCTGGTGGGATGAGCTGATGACGTCAGTGTGTGCTACTCTGGGTTAAACCCAGAAAAAAAAAGGCGAGACTTGCTGATAACGACTTTGGTTCAGCTTCACATAGCCCCAGGAAAAAAAGCACATAATGTAAACTTGGTAAACACTGCGCTTTACACACAAGTGAACAATGTCCCTTGATAGCCTCGCGCCCTCAGAAGGGTTTTTCAGACTAGATGATGAAAATCTTTTGTCATATTTTTTCTCTTCATACATTTCATATTTCATTTTGTCTTGCATTTCCACAGAGTTAATGCTCCCGCTGAAGGAAGACAGATCGTATTAGGTTTCCTCTTATCTCTCACAAACTGAAGTCAAGCAGAGCTGCAAAATAATAAAAAATAAGGCAGTCCATAATATCAGTCATTGTGAATCACACTTTCTAAGCATAGCCGCCGAATCGCAGCACTAAAACGCGGACGTCTCCTCACAGGCAATAAATATTTCTGTAAAGGACTCGGTATCTCACTTTGACTGAATATATCTTTCTGTCTTTTTCCAAATAAAGCTCTCACACTGTAACTCTTCAAGCTATTTCTTATCCCAGCCAGTGTTTGGCAGTGAATATGCCAACAGTGAATAATGTATGGGCCGACACAGTGTCAGCAGCATTAGGGCTGAAGTGCAAAGCAGCCCATAGTAAATCTGTTTCCATTTACTTGACGTATCAGCTATAATCACGACTTAAATCAAGGTAGATTGGGGTTTTAGTTATACAAATGTTGCCTTGGAGGCCCGAGCTGCTCCGAAGGCAGGAATAATCTCGCTGATCGATTCGAACAACAGAGTCAGAGAACAACAAATAATGTGGCTGAGTGAGGAACAGTCAAGAGGTCTCTGCTATTCAGGACCGCTTGCATTCTCAAGACATGCTACGTACGCAAATAGCACTAATGACACTCTACAAACGCCTGTGCAGAACAGATATGTACCGCTGTAATGACAACCCGTCATTATCAGTTGACATGGACAGAGATTGCTAATTATGTTTTTCCACAAAAATCCATTTATACCATCAGGAATGTTTTATTTTTTCCTCGGAAACCTTCAACATTCACGACTAAATATGTTTAAAAAAAAGAAAAGAAAGGAAAAGTAAAATAGAGTATTTGTAACGGTCTCATTAGGAGTTTTTGGTTAAAAATTCAACTTAAACTTTGCAAATTTCCTCTTAAATATGATAAAGGATTATCTAAGCTAATTTAAATTCTGAGATATGAAAAGAAAAAAAAAGTGAAATTGACTTTTTTCACGTTTTTTTACATGCAAAATGGCTCTTTCTACTAAACTAAAGTAGACTAAACTGAAATTTCAACATGTAAGAAGAAATAATTTCAAATTGTAATTGGACTTTTTTCACATATGGATAAAACATTTCAAAAAGGACAAAAACTAAGAGACAAAACAAGCCAGATGAAATCACATGGAATGTGCTTCTTCACATACGTAAATAATACGTATGCGTAAATAGAATTTTAACCTGTGAAAGAAAACAATGATGCATGTGAAATTGACTTTTTCATGTATAATCTTATTTATTCACGTCTGGATGGAATCTTCTGATATTTGCGTCTTCCTCCTGTAAATGGCACCATTTAACACATTTTCACATCCGAATAGTTCATTTGATGTATAAACTTGAATTTCCACATGTGAAATGAAAATAATGTCACTTCTCTGCATGTGAATTCGGCATTTTCGCACATTTGCACACACAAGTAGCTATTTTCATGTCAAGCAAAGCTTTAAGATAAGAAAAGAAACATAATGCAACTAGCAGGTTTTCACACGTGGCTCACAGTCACCACATGTAGAAGCTGCTTCATCAGGGTTGTGTGGGTTCGGTTTGATCAGATGTGATTGACAGATCCCTGGGAATCAAACAACTGCTGTCATCAGATTTTGATTACAGTTTTGGCGAAATCTGATCAGTGCTCAGAAGTAATTCATCACCTTAAATACCAACCGGAAAAACTTCGGCAAAGCTGCAGCGACAGAAATCTCTCATGTGAAATCAAGAAAGTTGGCAGAGAATGCTGAGTTCATGTCGCCCTCGCTGCTCGTGGTAAGATGCTGATTGAGGAAATAGATTTAAGAGCCTTTAAGAGTTGCTATTTCTGTCAGTCCACTTACAACATCTAATCCATGCTTGTTGCCTGTTGCCATTTCCGCCTGTATTTTTCATGAAAGCAGTTAAGTAGCTTTGTAGGAAAAATGACATCCCCATTCTTAATCCTGCATGCTGAGGTCTGATTGGGGAACAGTTTCCCCTGCTGAAGGAAAAGCAGCAATCAATGGGCACAAAACCTGATGTATTAATCACTGATTTGACACACATTTTAGATTTGTTCAGAGCACTCGATCCAAATGGCGAACGTACTGTCACTTCAATGACCAAATCAGACAGAATAAATCCTCGTCTCTCTCAGCAAAAATGTAACATTTAACTAGGCATGGATAGTTATTACTGCTACCATGTCCTGAATTATAACACTAAGAAAGTAGCATAAAATAAATCCCTTGAGACCTCATAAGATCAGATATAATTTTGTTGAACCTGAAAGGAAGCTGAAGAAGAAGAATATACAGCAACACAATAAACCGACAATTCAAAAAAAGTGTAAATGGAGTGAAAGCTGACATCTGTGCCAAGTAGAATCATATAAAAAATTAGATACATTTAGGAAAATAAGTAAACCCGTGAATTAATTAACATGACGATGTGGTTACTTTCCCTCTTTCAACACTGACTGAACAATGTTCGACCGCTGCTCGAATGGAAACAAACGCAAATTAGCGTCTCCGACAGGGTGTCAAGTTTTACGCACAATCTGATATTGCCTGGTTGGTGCTGGAACATCACAGTTAATGTTGCTCCTAAATCATCACTGCAACTGCGACTTTGAGTTGAAGACAGGAATATGGAAATGGTGGACGTTACCCTTTGTAACACGCTTAACATTGTGAAAGGGGCTATTTTAACCCAAAGTGTCTTTTCCCAAACTTAAACTTAAACACCCACGACTACGGTGGAATCTTTGACCCAGAAATGTTGTTTCCAGTGCAAAAGAGGTATTTTCTTCGGATCATTGTGGTAGCCAACAGTCACACAAACGGACTCTAACACAAGCCTTCAACACAGAACGTTCACCGCAAAACCATCTTTGGAATTTTTACTCAACATAGCGTGTGAAGTAACTTTGTCGTCGTTGACTTGTGTTCGCGTGAATGTTTAACCCAACAGGTGTTATTCCCGCCTTTCTCTGTCTCTCGTTTGCTCTCGTGAAATGTTTATACAATGACAGGAAGACTGTGAAGAATGTGATTACAAAACACACAAAGGTGCTCCGAAGTATTTGAGGCATTCATTTCATATTTATTTTTTATTTTTTTGAGATTCTCACAATAATAGGTTGCAGTAAACTTACAACTCAATTGATGGTTCCATGGGAGAGATGCCAACGCTGCATGTGGTGAGTGATGAGACGCCTCCCCGACTGGCAGCCCACTACTACAAACACCATTGAAACTGTGTATACTGACTCAGTGTGTGTGTGTGTGTGTGTGTGTGTGTGTGTTGAGGTTTGTGTGGGCTTAAGCGAGACAGAGCTTCTGTAATTAGCGTTTTAAATGTTGACATAGAGCCTGACAGTAAACTATGGTCAATAACTATCAGCCTGGTGTCCCTCCGTCAGCAACCATATTTTTCTGCGTTAGAGGTAAAAAATAAAAATGTCTACATTCATCACCTTACATTGATTTAAAGAGCGAGGGGACGTTTACTGCAAAAAGCACAGCAGTGGAATAACCTTTGTTACTGTCTAGAATCAAAACCTGAGAATGGACTCGATCAACAAGAGGCAAAGAAATCTGAAGAAGGAGAGCGCATAAAGCAGACAAATAATGGCACAGTGGACACCGAGGGACATAAAAGCAGCAAAGCAGTCAATACTTTTAAGCACTATTTACTGCGTTCTCAAAGGTACACTTTTCATCCCAGTGTTGATCGCTGCTGCTGCTGCTGCTTCGAAAATTGTGAAAATGTGACTCAGCTGGCACAGAACACAATACGGCCAACACAGCTTTCGCAATCAAAGCTTGTGACTAAACAAGGACATTTATACGCTGGTGCCTTTCCACAAGCTTCTGGCTGCAGGCGTTTGCTCCCATTAAAGCTCACGAGAGCATTTGTGAGGTCGGGAGCAGATATAGGATGATAGGGTCTGGCTCCAGTTCATCCCGGAGGTGTCGGATGGGGTCAAGGTCAGGGACAGTCGACTTCTTCTGCACCAAACTGGTGTACGAGGACAGTGACTATACGGTTAGTTCTCACTTTTATTCTGAATTTGGCAGCATTCTGAATTAGATACGGGTCATGTAAACAGCATTTTGTGTTTGGTTATTCCAAAATTGGGCCTTATTCCAAAGAGATGTGGAAGTTGCATTATTTGGACATATACAGCACATTTGAAATGTGTCTCAATTAGCTTCTGTTGGCGAGACCTTTTTCTGTCGGCTCTGTGCGTTTTCATGGTTGCTTTGGACACAAGTCAGCTTTGCAAGGCTGTAGGGGGGGAAACCCAAATTTCTGGCCAAAAGGACAAACATACCTACTTTCAGACATAATGAAAGATTTAGATATCAACAGGTTTTTGCAAACATCGCAACGCCGACCTCTCAGGAATGTTGCTGAGGGAGTAAAACAGGTAGGCTGTATCTGCACAGTTCTGCCGCAGACCACCACAGGTGGAATACGTAAAAAAACATTGTATTTGGACTCATAGAGGCAAAATAGCACAAGTGTTTGTGTTCTGCCTTTTCATGCTGCATGTAAACAGGCATATTGGTTGACAGCTTAATTAGTAATATTGTCTTTTTTGGAATGAGGGCAAAAATACTGACTATGTTGTGCATGTAGTATGTGCATGTATCTCCAGACTTTTGGTATTTTGGTATTTGGATGTACTATCGTCCATACAGTACATCTGATCAGACTGAAGAAATATCCTTATTATTGACCTGACGCACCAGATGGTTTGTTTCTCAAAATCATCTGGAAAGGAGCCACTGGAAACTGTTTGAGAAAAGGGCAGGCACTTTCAATAAATACTTGGCAGGTGATTGGATGAACCATCTGTCAAGCCAGTTTATAAATCAAACTCTTAACAAAGTCAGCCTTCCATCAAGAAAAGCCTGTTCTTTCAATCGAGCACACTCTCCAGTTCTGATATAACTGGTGCTATAGGAGCTACGCTAACGCCCTTAAGGGGCTGCGGTACCTGAACCTGCCATTCCTCCGCAGCTCCTCACTGATTGGTTCAACGCCTGTGCGCTCTGCAGCAACTGCATGAAGCCTGGCAAGATGAATCCACGAGATCCCATGATAATGTCATCTCCTGGATCCAGCTGCCTCTCAAGGTTACCTTGTTATTGGACTGTATTTAACCCTTGCGGTCTTGTTATTAGTCCGTCATTAATTTCATTCTGCGCTGGATCACATTTTGTTTGTGAGTGTTTGTGTGTTTGACAGAAGGAAACAACAAATACACTGTGTGACTAAAATTCCTGATCGTCCTTTTTCACTTTGTCATCACTGAAATATGGGATATAACGTTGTACCCCGTCTGTGATTTATCAAGAAACGGCAACCGCTCTATCTACTTTGGCAACCAAAACTGTGAAGATGTCTTGTGGCCAGCCTGGCAACCATTTATAAAACTTGCCATCAGGCCCTGAAGTCTTCCATTATTTAGCTGAGACAGCAGCTTGGCTGCACCAGCGTTAACAGGAAGGACAAAGAGACACAACTGACAGAAAGCCAAACACCTAAATAATGCCTCAAATCAAGTGAAAGTCAAAAGGATGAATAGTACCATGACGAAAATGTGTAGGAATATGGTGGGCTATGTTGTGACCATATGCACACATGTCATTTTAACGCCACAGCCAGTTAATGGTAGAATGGATTTGAATTTCTACTCAGACTGTTGTTCATTTGAATCAGGAAAACAAGAAAGTCAAATCTGTGCAGATGAACCATCCTGCCAGATAATTCAGAGAACTGCCCAACAGAAGAGAATAACAGTTGGGGTGCTATCAATTAATGAGATGTCAACAATTGTTTGGTCCTGAATTATTCATGTCAGAGCCGTAATAAATAATGAGGCCAGAACATTGAGGAAACTCATAGCTCAAGAGTCCCTACCCCCTCCTCCCTCCTCCTGCACTTCTTGGGGCTTTTAACCTCCAGACGGTGTCATTTCTACCTGTCCAGTGAGAGTGTGTCGCCTGCTGCAGGAACAAGGTCCCCAAACGAAGGGATATTAAGGACTTGAGAGACAAGGCGGGAGAGATGAGGGGCGCGGTGGCAGGATTGTGTTTGCCGAAGATTAAGGCCCTTCAGGTTGGAAGGATGATGGATGGACGCGAGTCCTTCATCCATCAGGGCCTGTTTACATCACCTTTAAACAGGCCGACCATGCCAAGACTCCCTCTGCCTGCGCTCTCTTAAAGGGGCCAGCTGCTGGTTTGACCCGAGCGTCATACTGGTTCCCATCACTTCGCCATGATGGATCACATGCGAGAGCATATATGTAAGTGACAAGAGAGACTTATGGAGCCATTTGCCAAAGCCCTTATCCACTTGTCATAGTTTTCGTTTCCTGCTGAATCTGCGTGTTTCTCGCTATATTACAGTGCTGCAGTTGTAACTTGTCATTTGCCTTGAAATGCTGCGCCACATACTGTACATCATTCATACATGACATGAAGCTGTAAACACGTCACAATTTAATGGCCCATTGTCTATTTGGTTTGAACGAGGCCCAAATGAGACATAGCCGGCTGCTTCCTGCCGTCTTGGCTTTCTAACCATTATCAACACTGAGACTCCTTTATCTGAGGCTTACTCTTTCATTTCATGGGCCGTCTGTTTGAAACATGAAGCACGTTTTCAAAGACAATGCTCCACTATAGGAATTCAAAGCGGGCTACTGAAAAGCTCCCCAGCAGCTCACAAAGAGCACCCTTATTTTTGAATCTCAAACTGTTTTTTATTAGAAATCCCAGACTCATAAAAATTCCTTTTGAGGATGGTTTATAACGTTTCCCCATATTTATAATGATCATTTTTCTCCCCTGTTTTAAACCCATATCTCAAATGCAGTTTGAAGTAGTGGTTTTCTGTGGAAATACAGCATTCCGTGGCTCTATTCATCCTGCGCCGGCGTCTTAAAAACTTGGACGTGTCAAATCAAATCTAGAGAGAAAATATCTCGACTAATGTTTTCTGAGTAGTAACAATGAGCCTACATGCACAACAGTTTATCATATTTAGTTTTAGAGTGGCTCACTGCTTTCAAACTCTCTTAAAGTATTTTCCTTGAAGCCGAGCTGTTACTTTGAACATCTACATGAACAGAAACTAAGCTATTCTCTTGGTTAGACCCAGGAGTAGAGAGGGGTCATTACAGAAACTCTCTCATCGTCATCTATCTGAGCAAATACAATCTTCCTCTACCTCTAAAAAAAAAATGTTGGTATAAAAATATCGGCAGCCCTCCTTCAAGTAGTGTATATAATTGGAAAGTCTCTCAAGGAAAGAAGCCTTGTTCTGATTATATTACTGTGATACTATAGATCCTTACCTTCCCCCTTCCCTTTCTCTGACATACTGTCAGATAACAATACATTCCTTTATCTCTTTGCACCCTCACACCCAGTACAACCAGTCTACTACTGGCCACAGAGCAGCTTTGTTACAGGAGTTGCATTATTCAGATGAACTTTTAACCTCTGCAGCAGCAACTGAAAGTCAGGGAGAGCACTCGGCAATGCGACACACGCTTTTCATATTCTTTAAAGGTGTAAGATTTTTACTTTGCAAGCGCTGTCCTGCCAGAAAAAAAGGCACTAAAAATGTGAGTGTCATGGTAAAATGTAAGAGTTGTCGGGTACCTTTATGCTCAGCAGACTGCATTGTGTACAACTTTGCCACTGCTGTGAAAGCCAGATCATATAATTTCTATCATTTGATGGGGAGATGTGAAATGTCTGCAGCCTGTTTCTCCGTCGATAGGGCTCATCAAGCGCAAATAGTAAATGAAATGTAGCCTTTTGCTACCTTTTAACTATAACAACTCCTTATTGGTCCCCGAGGGGAATTCAATCTGCGGATATGAACTGTATTGTGTTCTCGTCTTGTGTTCCTTTCCCTGATAGAGTAATATTCACTCCACTAATTTGAAATTATACATTGTAAACAGATATGGCATCGAGATCAGATGATAGAAAGTGAAGTAAAAATGATTCAGGATGTTTGATTTCAGATATCTTTTAATGAAACGGTCCCCCGATGTTTACACGTCATTGATCCAACTGAAACTAGCAGAAGTTCTCTGTCTTGAGGAGTTTTACTGGGACAAAATGTTTTAGGTGGGCATGGAAACAGGTGAGATGCAACAGAACAGCATCTCAGTGTTTGACTCTTAAACCTTCACACTGGACAAAGAAATCCACTTCCATCCGCTAGATATATCTGACAATGGACCACAGAGTTTCATTTGTATTGACAGAAACACAATATTTTTGTCAAGAAGTAGGGACATCTCAAACCCTGCTTGAGGCAACACAACTAAGTGTTTTATAATAAGAATTTGGGTCACGTCCACCATTGTTTGTGGCAACAAAACTGCATGTTTTTGACAAGAACTTGGGATGCGACAAAAACATGATCTTTTCCTAACCCTAACCAAGTGTTTCTTTTGTGCCTAAACACACAATGACATTAATTCAGGCAGTCGGGCTGCCAATCTGCAAAAGAGAGACTAATTTAAAAGATGTTTTTAAAAAAGTAACCGCAGAAGTATTTTCACTCTCCTCCATACTGCCATCTACCTTTCCTTGTTTTCCTTTGCATTTGTGCAGTCAAACGTGACACAGAAGAGCCTGTCGACTGGCAACAGGAAAGGAGTCAGCAGGTTTACCAACATTTAAAAAACCCACAATTAATTTTAGTTTAAAGTGGTACTAAAGGTTAGAGTTGTTGGACAGACAACTGGGACCAAATGGCTCGGTTTCAAAAAGTAGTGTAGGGTAAAGAGACATTGATTTGTTCAGTTCTTCAAATGGTCCAGTACCCTCTGTAGCTTCTGCTGCAAAAGGGAATGACACATTCTATCACGCATCTGCATCAGCATCAGCATCAGCATCAGCATCGGCAATAAACTCTTATCATGACACGTTTGGAAGCCTTCCCTGGAAGCAGTCAGGAGGAAATCTGTACTTTGTTTCTTGAGGCCAATTCAAAGGTCGTTGTCAGTCAACTCTGCCTTGCTGCTGGCTTTGACTTTGGCTGAGAGGATGTGCGATCTGCTCTGTAGATCGACCTCTGCTGAATGCTGGCAAGAGACGAACTCAGCAGCACCTCATTAAAAGCTGTCCTTCATGCCCATGACCATTAAGAGTTCATGGTAAAATGCATTTTAGCCTTCACAAGAAGAGGAAAAAGAGGATGGACCTCATGTGTGGATTTCCATGTTATCTGCTTTTTTGTGTGCGACAGAGACTGGGTGTCCCTATAAATAGTTTGTGATGGTACATTATAACCCTCAATCTGGCAGAGAAGGTCCCCTGGTTATTCCATTGTATTTTACTGTTAAGGAGATTCAATCCAATTGCGAGAAATGTTGGCAATGTATGTTCCTGTTTGGCAAAAGAGGAACCAAATGCAGAAACAACCAAGACAGACTGGTGAAAACAAAAGGCGAGCATTAAGAAGTGTAATCTGATGTACAAAAATAAAAAGTTAGGCAACGAAAGGGCAGGCAAGAGAGAATCCAAGAAAAAATTAAGAATACAAAACTCAAGACAAACCAGAAAGTGTGGAGGAACAAAAGCTGACACATGAGGAGCAAACACAGACAAACCAACAACACGGGGAAAACAGACGAACCGTCAGAAGGAGGAAAAGACTTAGATACACAAATGAACAGATGACACACAGGTGTACACAGCAAAACGGGCGGGAACATGAATTCTACAAAATATAACAGGAAACACTGAAACAGAAAACCCAAACTATGACAGTTTCTGCAAACCATGGACACGTTGAACCTCAACATGAAATTGAAAACTGAACCATCAAAAATGTAAAGCTGCAACATCAAGTAATATTTTGAGAGCATCGTGATTATACTCTCGTTAGGTTTAGGCACAAAAAGCCCTGAAGAGCTGAAAATGGTCACAAAGTCTCCTTTCTTACAAATCTTGAAACGCAGTGCTGAACTGTGGTCAGTTTCTTGGCTGCCTGTAACTCCACAACTATCACAACATTTTATCTTGGCGACTAGGCTGGGAGAGTTATGCAGCCTTGAACAAAAAAGAACACACTGTACACTTATAGTACACTATAGTACAGTGGTTGTTTTTTAGTATAAATCATATTGCGCACATTCGGATGCCCCCCTACGAAATGGATTTTCCCATCTGCTTGACAACGCTCTCTAAAGAGACACAGGAGTGGAATATGAAAATGTCCTTCTGTCAGAGTTTTATTCCTAATTGCTCTGGTTCCACAGGTGTGTGTGAATCAACAGATTTGTTGTCGCTCCAGTTATCAAGGCTCCTCCATGTTGATGACATATTGATGCAAATCTGATCACCAAATCAAACCTATCATAGAAATAACTGGACCCTTAAGGATAACTGCTGCGAGAAGAGACAGGAATCTGCTACTGCTAATGAAAAGACAATAATCACAGTTTATCAGGGATTGTCATATTATTATATGATTTTTGATATATCTGTTTCTGGTATTAAAGGCTGCATCATATAAATTGATTCCTGAAACTACAAGACTGTCATATTTACTTAGTTACTCCTTTTATCCACATTATATTTCTCAATTTTCTTAGGATAAATATTCATCCCTACATCATGTTGCATTAGTACAAGGCTGCCAAGGAGGGGATCGCAGTTCTAAGTCTGCGTAGCGGCATCTGTAAGCATGGCAACGCAGACTACTTTGACCAAAAGGGGTATTTCCAGTAATAATATGTGTTTTCCAGAACACTAACCAATTGATTTTTTGTGCCTAAACCTAACAAAGGCATCACCACAGTGTTGTGACAAGAGAAAAACATCACAATACTATTCTAAGGTCATATGGCTAAGACCTACTAGAAGTTGAGTTAAAGCAAACAGTTTGTAAAAGTAAAAAAAAAAAAAAAAGCTAATTCATTCCAATAGTTTAGGCAGAGACTGAACTCAGAGTTAATGCCTGCCAATACTTCTGAAGGATAAGGACCAAAAGTTAAATGTTAGTCAGTCAATATTTGTCTAAAAGTGCAGCGTTGTGTTTTTGCATCCACTTTGATAGGATAGGCTAAAAAAAAACAACTGAAAAACACAAAACGAACTCAGTATTTTAAATGTATGAACTTTCTTGGGTTAAGAAAAAATAATTACAAAAAAATGTAGGTGGTGGAAAGAAAAAGAAAATGGCAATTTTCTGAGAAATAAGGCCACAGGGCCCAGTGGGGTTCACCCGAGCAGCGCTCACCATCGAGCCTGCTCAACATCCACCTAAACCTGCCTCATCTAAATCCGTCACATCCAGGCGCTCGGCACGTAAAGTGAGGTGGATTTGTGGCTTATTATTATTGTTTGTTCTCACTGTCCAGGAGAGATCGTGCATAAAAGCCATAGTTGCATCTCTGGAGTGCTGATAACAAGGTGATATGGATCTGTGGTATCATGCTTGCCGCTGGGAGGGATTATGAAGCATCATACTTGCACTAATGACCTAATTATAGAGCGGTAGCACTGGAGGATTTTCACCATCATTTAAAAGTTAATCTTACTTCTTTTTTTTTTCTTTTTTTTTTATTCATTTGCCAGAGTAAGAGGGATATTTAAATCCAATTCACACAGGAGGTCCCATATTTAATTTCATAGTTTACTGAAATCTATGAGGCGCAGTCTCTGGGATTTAAGAGGCCTCAAAATTCCACTGAAGTGTAACATTTGCCGCTCTTCAGGAAAATTAAGCCATATAATACAGAGGGGAGTTATGGAGTGAGAGAACAAATGAAATAAGAAGAAAAGGTTTGAAATGTATCTTGACAACATAAGCATGGTAATTCCTTTCACGCGGACAGAAATAGTTTTCAGGATTGATAGCCATCTGCAGATTAAAGTCGAACCTTCCCTGTGGACCCGTGATACTTCCTGTTACTCTTATATATAAATCAGTTAAATGCAGCTCAGACGCACAGGAAGTCAGAACCGAAGCTTTGAGGTAATAATATTCATCCCACTCTGAGCAATAACGGTCATTAACAGGGCGGTGTACCCGCATCACAGCATAGGGGAGACATGCACCGAGACAGGATTTCCCCCTGTGCCATCAAACCCGAATCAAGGACACAATAAGGGCGGAGAAATTTCTCTACCTGCTGACAAAGGGGAAAAGATGATCACTCTAAATGCCCGGCACTAAATCTTTCACACTTGTCAAGTCCACTTTGTTCCTGCTGCCAGAGTTGACCCCTCTCTCTCCATCAGCGGGGACCTGGCCTTGGTCGTCAGGGGGACGGGGGAGGAGAAGGAAGGCCAAGACACTGGCTAAATTTATAACATGCATTTATGCCTCCTGCCCTCAAATCATCCAAACATATTGTAGTGCTCCGTTAAGGACACACACCTGCATACACATCATACGGCAGGTTACTGTCCACAAAACCGTTCTGAGGGCTGTTGTGTTTCTGTTAAATCTAACAAGAATGTGCCGAGTAAAGCCTCTTAAATGTTTTCCTTAAATAAGGTACTCGCTTCAAATCTGCAGACATGTCACAAAGCTAATATATGTATAGACTTTTGACAAGTGCGACCTTGTATCAGCAATCATAGTAAGATGTGCGGGGTATGTTAACTTCCATTTGCTGAAATGATGTCCAAACAACTATTATACACATGGGTGGCTGTGTGATTGTCACAAGGTTAGATAGCTCATACAAATGAAAAACAAAGTCTCTGAAGCATGTTAAATGCAGTTTTCAGGCGTCGGCAGCAGAAACAGAAACAGCAATTTCAATTGAAATAGCTGCCAGAGAGATACGGCAGATTGAAGTGTTGTTGCTGTGGGTAGGTAACATGAAAAACAATATGTAGGTCAAGGTGATAGTTTTTAACTCCTATGAGGAGGTCGAAGACATTTTTAACACATTACACATTTGAATTACAAGTGTATTTTGTATCTTTCACACCGGTTTCTATAGAACATTGAACATTTCATTAAGCCTTATGTCCATGTCCTACCAACATATATCAGAGAATCTACAGATTTCATTAACAAGATATCTTGCATTACTGACTTGGCCGATGACGTCCTTCTGGTGACGTTGGACATTGCCAGCCTTAATACTTATACACCATGTGATGATGGTGATTCGAAGGCTCTGAACTTTTATCTCCATGACCGGGACGAAGCTTCCGTCCCACCTGATCAGTTCATTTTTGATTTAGCAGACATTGTCATGAATTAGAATCTACTTACATTTTTCAATTGTTGATTGAAATGGTATAGATATACTGATGATGTAACTGGTCTTTTTCAAGAGAATGTGGAAGAATTACACGATTTTGTCACTCTAATAAACAGCTTCAATAGCAATCTGAACTTTACAGTGGACTGCAATGGGGATAAAGGTTCATTTTCTAGATATGTGGGTAATAAAAAACATTGGTATATTATCCACTACCCTATACCCATGGAAACTGATAGAAACACTTTTATTGGCATGCAATTCTCATCCCACCCCACTGAAGAGAGGTCTAAAAAGGGTTTGCAATACAACAGAAGATTTTGTGCCAAAAAGCTGAAGACATGAAAGTGAGATTTGTCCAGCGTCTGTATCGTATTGACTGGATTGAAGAAGCTTATGAGACTGCACTAAAAAAAAAACCTCGCTCTGAATCATTGAAGAAAAAAAAACAAAAAACAAAAGGGAAAAGCTTCTCTGTGACCTGTATCACTTCCTATTCTCCACAATGTCATGAAATCGTTTAAAAAAAAAATGAAAAATTCTGGCATATTTTAAAATCAGATCCCAAACTAGCCAAAACTTTTAAAGAGATTCCCCTTGTGTGTTTAAAAACTGGGTAAAAAAAACTTAAGAGACATGCTGGTTTGTGCCAATTTTGCACGTTAAAAACCCACAAAGTCGATACAACATTGCTACTCAGCCAACGGCAACTACCGGAGTGGGAGCTGCGCACAGTGCATCAACACCTTTAAAACCAATAGCTTTTCTCATCCTCACACAAACAAATCATTTTCCATTAACAGTGTCATCATATGCGCCTCCACGCACGTTGTGTACACACTCAGCGTCCATGTGGATTAATGCAAATGGGTAAAACCACTTGAAGCAACGTGACCACAAACACACCATACGTAGAAATGATTGGATTTATCCAGTTACACTTTAATGATGAAAAACATGACATTTACGCCTTACGATTTTGTGGTATTGAAAAAGTAAGTCTGCCACCTGGGGGGGGGGGTTGTCTTGTCAGATAACCTGATGAAGGTACCTACATGTTGTTGTCATTAAATTTCATTACACGTGATGTGGACGGTGTGCAAAAGGGTTGTTTTTTTTCTTCTCCTATACACCTGTCGATCTTAAGGTGCATAAAAGCCGTACTCTGTATATTTAAAGTACAAAATCTGACATTACATTGTTGTCTGTTTTAAACTACTGAAGGAGTGCTTTATATGCACCGGCACAGCTACCACTTGAACAAATAATTAACTGCAAACAGACTCCATGTAAGATTTGTTTAATTTAGGCGAATTGATTTTAAAGGCACCCTGTGAAACGTTAGGTTTCATGATTCTTGGCGAGATACATCCTCCACCCGCTGCTTCATACAATACCTGATCATACCTGTGATTTTTTTCAATCTTTCTTTTCTTTTGTGTCTTTACAAGCATAAGAGGCTACAGCTTTGTTCACACCCTTAGCAACCACATTTGCCATTTACAACATGTGGGATGGTAGCTAAGAAGTTGTTGTAGCTGTTGTAGGTAGTTGTTGTAGAACGTTCTGAACAGTAACACACAGATAGGAGATTGCTTTCTGAAACTGGTGCCCAATGGTAGGCTTATACCCAAAGTCTTCATCCAGTGAGTCAGACTGATCATTGAAGGTTAGCGTGAAGCACCAAACACAAAGTACAGACACTTATATGTTCACAAACCAAACTATTGGAGAAATTGATGATTGTTGGTGAAAAGAGGGCATGCGCTTGTGGACTAAATGTCACGACAATCCATCTAATAGTAGTCGAGACCTTGTGCTCAAATGTCAACCGCATGGTAGTGCCAGAGAAAAACTCAACGGATCAGCAAAGTCATTGAGATACATCCTCTGGAAGCCATGGACGTCCACAATGTGATGCTAATCTATTGAGTAGATGCTGAGATAATAAGGTGGACTTGACATGCTGGGGACACCATATAAGTGCTGTGTTTAATGGCAATCTATCCGATAAGACAAGACATTTCACTGAAAGCCAAACATATCAACCCCCCCAGTGGCACTTAAGGATAATTCAGGGTCACCTGGCTTCAACCTTGGAGACACTGTTGGCCAGTCTGTCCAATAGTTACAGAGGTATTCCTGTCCAGACCAAAGCGTTGAACCAACCTACCAACGCAGTCATCGATAGCTGCTAGCATTGCTAAAAATTACAGCTTTTAACATAAGCAACTACTACAACGCTCATCAAGTTAATATTTGTCCCAAAACATTACAAATACCTTCATATCAAAACATTAATGGGTAAAAAAATCTACTGTGTAAAAATTGTGTGAGCATATAGGATAAAATATTTCATATATTTGTCTCTAACTTCAGAGTAGATCTTCGGGAGGTTGTCAATGTCATGGCAGTAGAAAGTTCCTCCCAGTCAAGTTTTTTGCCTCGCCATTAAAATTTGCTAAGTGAGGAAATGGCAACTATCCACTTTGGCAACTTTAATTGCTAGTAGGCTTAAATAAGCTTACTTCAGAGGTAAATTTAAAATTCAGGCATATCTGCAGCAGTGACTTTCGCAGGCAAGCAGATTCATCTTCGTTTTGCTGTATTTGCTGTGACCACATCATGGCACAGTAAGTGATAAGCAGCATGGTAAAAGAGTAAGAGGGATTTATCTGTAGCAGTGCTGAGTGGGTAGCTGATAAAGGGGCAACCCAGATGACTTGTTTTAACAGTAAACCAGCAAAGGAGGGGGAAATGTGTTAACAGCATTATGCAAAGGAGGAGAACTTATTTAATCGGGAATCGACAGGCGATGACCCACAAAATGTATTATGTTGAATAAGTAATGTAAACGGGAAGGTAATGCGATACGGCAGGAATAACAAAGGTTTATAAAATATATATTCACTTTTAGACAAGTGCAAGAACAGTTCATTCACAACAGGACAAAAATAACCCAACCACCACCTGACATGCTGTCATTTACGGAAACTGGAATTTAAAAAAAACAGGAGTATCACAGCGTGTGTTTTGACAACGAAGATCGAACTGTCTGTTGAAATAATGCAGCTCTTTTTTTACAGGACATAATTGTATAAGCACTCCAACCCGTCCTTATATACAGTATGTGTGAGCTGTGAAAGTAACGTTTCTTGTTAGGTGGAGACCTTTTTTGGTCGTTGCAATTAAAATGGCAGCAAAGGAGGAAGTCAGGTGAAGTTGTAGAAAGAGCAGGTCCACATAGGGAGATGGTCGGGGTGGTTAGTTGGGTAAGACAAGCACCAGACTTTCAAGGAAACAGCTGTTCTTTGAACTCACTAAGGTAGTTAAATTACCCTATGGAAACTTATGTACGTACGTAACTGGTGAAGATAGGTAATTGAAGTTGCATAAGTATTAGTTATTACCCAAACTCTGATTGTTTTCCAAACCTTCCAAAGTAATTCACAACACTCAGTGAGAAGATAATCAGTGTGGTGTATTAATAGGTTTTCAAATAACTGTTTTTTGGCCTAGATGCCCAAACCTGTCCCCTTAGGTAAGTGGTCTAACAGTTCATGGGAGGGGGTCTCCCCATAATTAAAGAGCTCAAGATAAAGTGTCATGCTGAGGGATGAACGCCACCAGAAAATGGGGATTTTTCAGGACCTGGCAACACCAAAGTTATCTACCTCGCTCATCTAATCTGATTGCCAATTGGTAAACGCTTCAGTCTAACACAGGTGGGCTTAGCAGTGGGAAGGGCCAATGGGAATAAGATAGACACAAACTTTTCTTAATGACCTGCTGTAAATTAGACACTTTAGTTGTTGTGTCGCTCCGTCCTGACGGACCGTGATAGGCTCAGACTTTACCTGTGTGCATCTACAAAGTTTTGAGCAAGCAAATCCCGTATGTGACACAGGCTTTGGTTCTGCTTTCCATTTAGATTTCTTCCTTATTTTCTCGCTTCACTCGTTATGTTGTTTTAATGAATTGTGAGAGCTTGCGAGGAAGCGCTAATTAGGTAAAACAAAAAACAACAAAAAAAACCCATAGAAAACCTGCAGAAAGTCTCGGTTCATCATCAGTCCAAGTGATGGGTGGGAGCCTCCTCCAAGCAAAGTTTGCGAGACTTTCACGACTGTAGTCTTTCAATTAAAGTACATTTCTGTGGCTGACTGGGAAATGCTGTATCGCTGTGATCGAGATCGTTCAGTCGTCTGGTACTCCCCAGGTGAAACTGTTATTCATTAAGAGAAGGAAGTAAACAAGGAGGCGCAGAGGTTTTTTATTATACAATTTCCTTACAAACAATCTGTTGTGCTTATTTCCAAATATCACACAGCAATCGGCCCTGTAGTGTGCCGCAAAGTACTGAATGTTATGCAAAGACAATCTCGGACACGCTTCATTACTCCTCTGTAAATGGTGTTTCGGAGAAGTTCAGGTGGTACTCCTCTCACTATATCCGGTCAACAGCCACAAATCGACACAAAAAAGCATAATCTTATGGAAAATACATTGAGGCAAACTTCTTTACATGGACATAATTATACTGCTACCTTATACAAGACACTCGTGAGTATTAAATACAAGACTTCCCAGAGAGTCCTCACATCCCACTGTGAATATATAAAATGAAATACTCTTTGGAATAAAACTAAAAATCTTATTAAGTTCAGTTGTTGACCAAGCTAAAACGAAAACCTAAATGAAGATGCTATTTGTGATATTGTTATGTTCATTCTCCACTGTTTTGTTGCTTATCTAATGGAACCTATTTTTCCTGCCTCGTGTGTGCATTGAAATTCAAGTTCTGTTCTGGTTGCCTGTGGAGCGGGATTCTTGGATCTCACAGCCTGCCCTTTTCATAATGAAAGGTGGGGAGACATCTGTTTCCACAGGCAGCAATTAAGTTTCTGTAAAAGATAAACAAAACAACTTATGATGAGATACCACATAGATTCATAGGGAAGCACACAAAAAAACCTCATATACCTTTGATCACTGGAAATGGAGGAAAAATTACCTTTTTTTGTCAGCATCTGCATATCCCGAGTCTGGAATCCTATTCTCTGCTGTGAAGCCAATTATCTCTGCTCTCAGGAACTGCTCGCTTCAGTCGCATTACTACGTCTGATTGAACTGAAGGAAGATACAGAAAATCACATATGTGTCCCTATATTGTACTGGAGATACACCACGAAATACACCTGGGTGAGAAGATTACATATCGAAAGAGATGCGCTTCAGCACTTTCGGTGAAGAAACGTACAGCAGTGCTGTTTCTAATTCACCGTATTGTTTGTCATCTCAACTGTCTAAATGTATGTAGTGTAAGATTTTAAGAATTATTTTAGTTTTATTGTGTTTTTCCACGACTGAATTGTTACATAGTCAGTTAAAGGGTCAGTTTGTGGGATATTGGCCAAAAATGAATGAACATTATCAACAGAATGAGATGAAACAACAGTGTTGATGTAATGTTAGAGACGTCTACAGTATGTGCTGAGATACAGTGTCTACTGAAGTAAAGATGCTAACAAGCTAGCCCTGGCCTGTCCTGTCTCTTGATACCACTGTGTACCTCAGTAGGTAATAATCTGATGGTGTCAGCCGAGGGATATATGCCGACTTTTTTAATAAATTATAATCTCACACGCTCTTACTTATATTTTCCTTACTAGCCAGACAAATGCAACCGTATACCTTTTGAATTCAAGTTTATCTCTGTCGCTGAACTAAGATGAGCTTCATTGCATCATTAATTCATCATAGAAACCCACTTTATTCAAATCTTCAAAAAACTCTGGCTATATTCTACAAATTACACTATAAAGGACTAATTAATGTGAGAAAATCAATAACCCCTCTATCTGTCAGTTAAATCTGAAACTACAGCCAACAGCCAGTTAGCTAAGGTTAGCATCAAGTTTGGAAAACAAGGAAGGTGACAAAGCCACAATGGCCTTTTGGATGGAAGTAAAGTTCTTTTTTCCTCCACATCCATCCAACTCGTCCGCCTTCCGATACTACTTCACCTGACTTCCTACTTTGCTGCCGTAACAATAACTACAGCCACTGGTGATTGCTGCCTTACAAAAACACGGCACAATGGGTTGTAATAAGCTGCTTTCACAGTCCGCCCATATGGTTGTTTTCCTGATGCAGACTGGCAGGAGCATGAGTCATGCTGTGTGCACAGTTGGTGAAGCGCTCCTCAATATTAGCGGATATAATGGAGTGACTCAAGTTTAAGAGCGGACTGACCTTTAATCCGACAGTTGGTGGCTACACCCCATGCTTTCCCTTTTGTCTTCAGTCAGGAGGCTGAACCTCAGACAGCTCTTGATTGACCAGCAAGGGCTTTGCAAAAAGATGGTGATGTGAAAATAGACTTCTGTACCTCACGATCACATCCGCAAATAAATAAACTGCCTATAACGGTTTGTATGAACGATTAGCCTTGACTTCAAATGTTTGGTTTCAGTGAGATGGAGGAGATGGACGAAAAGTGTGAATCAAAACCTCATTTTTCCTAGCATATCAACCAGGGACACTCACATTAATGCAGAGCAAAACATTTTGGGTTTCATATCTTTTTCAGATACCTTTAGATTTGTCTCTTTACACTAGAAACACTCAGAAATTGAAAAAAGCTGTAGGAGGGGGAACAATAACATCAACAGACTACATCTTTCTTCAGAAGCCGATATTTTAAAGCAATTGCGGCGTAAACGCTCCTTGACTGGCACACACTGCGAGAACGAAACAGAAATGATATTTACATTTTGTTTATTTTTGTCCCTTTCTTCATTTTTTTTCCTGTCTTGTGTTGAGCGAATGTTGTTTCTTGAAAAATTCAAAAATAACTTAAAAAAAAAAAATACAAACACGTTGAAGGACGCTTGGGCAGGACACGGACAAGTGTCCATGGGCATATTGGCCGCTGCTGGCATTGCACTGGTGACCTTTTCTTTTTTATATGGTCTCCAGAAGCACTGGGCCAACCTGACAGCCTTGAATGTTCCTTGGCTGGGTAGGCTCGCCTGATGACATTCACCCGGCTCCCCAGAGACGCTTGCTTGGCTCTCAGTTCTGCGTTTTACAAGGTCCCACAGTCTCAGGCAGTCCACAAGCAGGTGGGATAATAATTAAGTATGATTACTAGACATTAATCCATCTATAGAGTGACAGCCACAGCTGCCACAACTTTACAGCTGCCACGGTGTTACGGAGGGCTTTCAGGTGACTTCACACAGCCTTTGCAGCCATAATGGGAGTCCTGTGAACAACTCATTCAGCTACTGTCTCAACACCTACATCATGCACTTCTGCTCGCCATGTCTGTGTCCCCTCTCTCCTTTGCTGCTCGCTTTGATGGCATGATGGGGAGATAATTGGATAGAGGAATAATCACATGTTCCTGCCGAATGGGATATCTCAGCCACTGTCCAAGGATAATGCGATGTAATGGACATGGACAGCATTTATGTCCAAAGGTACATATGTCCTTCTCCTTTTCATTCAATTTCTCTGTTAGCCTCTATTCATATATCGGTCATTTATTGTTGACAGCTTCCAGCTTTAAGGTTTTCGGCGTCACCTCCATATGAAGAGAGAAGCTGCCCTTGTATGTTCAGTGTGATATGCTGTAGAGAGCAAGACCGAAGCACCACATCGGTTTCACTGGCCTTGGATAGAAAATGTGTTTTATAGGTTTTTTCCAAGTACCTCTCAACAACATAAACAAAAATACAACATAAAACACGTGGTTTTCTGTCCATAAATAGCGAATGTGTATCTGCTAGAGTTCAGGACAGTTAAATTTGAGCACCTCAGACGTCCTAAAGCAGTGGTGATTTTGTCCGCATCCAACAACAGCACACGTACCCCTAAGTGTTAGAAACAGAAGTGCTGCCCACTGCCATCAGTAGCCAAATGTGCCAATTTCCAGGTCCACAAAGACTGAGGCGCAGAAGATGGCCTTCACCCAGTAGCCTCCTGTGTCGTAGCAAACTAAGGCCAAGTGGCTGCTGTGGATTGTTTGTTTGCTTCGCTCGTGTGGCATGTGAGTGTTTTTCTTTTCCTGAACAAAATAAGAAAAGGAATCCAGCTAGCCCTAACAAGGATAAACATGTTTCTCAACCTGAGAGTACACGCTAATAGCTTCATGTGTTTTCACGGCCACTAGGACGAGGCTGAGCAGGCTAAGTGGAGGGCAACGTCTCGAGTAATTCGAATAACATGTTACATGCAAGCGCTTCCTAAATGATCACAGCCATGACTGGTTCGTATGGCATCCCTTTATAGGTTAATGTTTTTTTATATTTTGCATGTTAAATAACCACTAGAAAAAACTGACACCGAGCACAGGAAAAGAGTGTAAGTCGAGCGTGCTGACCTTTAATGGCAATGTATTTCCAGGAACCAAATAACCAGGCGATTTGAAGGAGGGGCAGGAGGGAAGGCTATGCCCCTTGTTAGCAAACGCACCGAAGTACTGTATATCCCCTTCGTTAACCTCTATAAGGGATTGCAGGGACAGAGGGGTAGTTTAGTTGGATATGTTAATCTAGTCCGCCTGACTCACTGATCATTTGTCTGCTCTGAAACCAGAAGAAACAAAAGAGTCAGTTTCTCTAGATTTGGGCGAATGGAACGAGCAGAAGGAGCGAACAGACTGTCAGCTGGAAATAACTATATGAATATCGACGCACTGTGTAATTCTTCCCAGCTCTCGAGCAGGAGTCATACATTAGGATATCTCATATCCCTGCAGTTGAACGCACATCTCCATTTACTATAATCATCCATTGTCATTTTTTTTTAGCGGTTACCTTGCATTATCATGCACCGCAGAGAACTTCAGTGATAGCTCACTCTCTAGCTTTATTAGCAAAATGCCTTTTCCCTGGAGACAAAAAATAATTTCCAGACCTCAGCCGAACGAAGCGGAAGACCTCATCAGCAGTCCCCGTAAGAACTGACACTGCATTACGGATCAAAGTCGACCAAATTCATCTGGACAGTATGGCCCCTAACTCACGACTGCACATCTGTAAGGACTTCACAGGGAACAAAATGCGCACGTTGAATAAAGCAGATTTAGAGGCTGTGCTTACAGACCTGTCATCAATAATATGCAGCAAACACACACATGAATAGACAGAAATGACACGGTATAGGTCCTGAACATAAAGGAGCTTTTCATGTTTATGTTTAATGGTGCGGCGGTGGCAGGTGGATCTGTGCCGCGCTGGTGGAAGTGGTACTTGACCTATCAATTGGGCGCGTTCAACGGGGAACAGCGTGCTGTATTCACATGTTGCACTGCAAAAGGAAATGCACGAGGCCTGTCTGCGTGGAGTCTGCATGCGGTCGTCGAGATTTGATGTATGAAGGCAAGTGTGGATGGTTGTCTGTCACAGTATGTGCGTTAGCTCTGTGATGTGGGATAGATTCCTCAGATATGCAGAGGAAATTGTAATTTAATATAAAAGAATATATAGTTGAACACCATTTTGAAATAAGCAGGTATCGATACTGGGCGTTACAATGTGTTTTGCTTTCCATTTTGATGTCGAATCCTTCAACAGTGATAAAGAAAAAGTAATTAGCTCTGATCAACCATCAAAATGTCAGTTATATTTTTAAGGAGTGTCAGTTTTACTTCAAGTGTGACCCGATTGCTTGTAGGATAATGAGGATATCTCCATCATTTGCTTTTCATTTTTTAAGATTCTTTAGAAAACAGAGCCTGAGGAACATCTACTTTGATAACACCATTAAAAAGAGGAAAAAAAAAACAGAACTCCATCCTGCTTTTAAATTTGTGTCATTAGACTGCTTGACTATTTTGGATTTTCAAAAAATAAATAGGTAACCTTTGAGTCCACTTGGTACAACATCTAGTCCAATCGAGTGGCGTTTCACAGCAGTGCAAAGAAGGAAATTGAAAGCACAATGTTCAGAAGGAGACACAGGCGGTGACCTTGCATGTGGTCCGCACAGCTTGATAACACTAAATTAATCTACATAACATGACCAGCACTCCCAAATGACTCCGAGGGTTGCCGAGGAACTGGCTAAATCATTTTTACTGAGAGATGTTTGAGAGGCTAATCGCTATTAAATCATCACCGTTCTACCCTCACTTAAGGGCCATTTTGCAACTTTATCTATTTATTACTTATCCCGTATAGGCACTGAAAGGGAATTAACCAGATTTTTGTTCAAGGTACACCTTTTATTACTGCTAAGGCCGAAAAAAAGGCAAATTTGCTTTCAGGTAATTAGTTGAATAAGGTCCATCCATATCCATTGGCAGTGCCTGACAGTTGGACGCTGTTAGGCGTGTGAAAATGAATTTCCTCTCACTATGAAACTAATTATAGACATAAGAGCTGAGTGGGAGATCCGTGGTTTGGTTGGGCCCACGCTGAGCCATGTGTACATAATTGATGCGCGTATCAGGGGTAGGTCATCACAGTTCATGGTTCAAAGTTGTAACTGGATTTGCAACTTTGTGCATTAAACACAGACGATTGAGGTAGTTATTGTTTTCCGTACACCGTTAAGCAACAGAGCAGGGGGTGATGCATTATACATGGGGTCCTGGAAGAGGTGACTGAACAATCCTAACACAATGTGAGCAAGTGGAAGGATGAGAAAGAAAATACGAGGTTCCGAAGTGTGAAAATAAAGTGTCATGTAGAAAAGATACTAAAGACCCAATCACACAAATATAAAAGACAGATCTGAGGTAAATTCAAGTGATTTCACTGAATCACTTTATGATGCAACTCCAACCCAATTCAGCTATTGTACACTGTGACACACACAGGAGGTGTTCTACAACCTTCTTCTGCATATTACCTTTTTTTTTTTTTTTTTAACTCTCAGTGTCTATGGGAAACAGCAACTTCTGAGCAAGCATCAACACGCTAAAAATGCCAAGTTACCCCAAATCTGACCTAAACAAGCTATTAGCTGTTCCTTTTCTTTTGGGGCGAATTAGCCATTTTAATTCCAGGGTTTCCTTTTTATAAGAACTGGTGCAGTCAGAGCTGACACGGCGCTGTGGATTACAGTGCCCAGCTGTTGAGTCCAAAATGAATAGCTTGTTGGCGTCGTTCCTCCATCCACTTTCATTTAAGTAGGAACGAAGAGTTGCGGTAAACATCAGTCTTGAGAATCTGTATGGATTTATTGCCAACTTGCCAACTTTGCTGTTAGATTTAGCAACTTTTCAGAGGCTCTTAGCGTCGTTATTTCTACTATATTTGTCTATAGCAACTTACTCTGACCATCATGTAAGAATATATACGAATATATTCTATTTAATTCCATTGCATGTGACTTGGAGTGAGCAGTAACTCTTTATTGAATGAAATGATGTTAAATCTTGAAAACAGAGAGTCAGGGGGAGGTACAGGTAAGAAAATAAAAAGATATTTGGGGAGCTAATGTGAAAAGTTGGTCGGGTCCCTAGGACTTTATCACTACCGTCTTGCAAAACATGACAAAACATGATCAACTTTTTGGAAGCTGCAGCTGATGTCTGATGTGAGGATTAAAAAAAATGTGTATTTTATACTTAACAAGATGGGCAGGACTCCGAAGACTCTACTTTGTTGACCTTAAATAGTTATCAATTAATATATTCAACCTAAAATAGCCTGAATAGAGACGAGACCAGATGGTAACACTCCTGAATACACCTCACTTCTCATTACCTCCAGTCAGACTGACGAACTGAAAAATCGTTGCTATGAAATTTTAGCGATATTGACTAACTTAATAGGAACTGAATCATTCCTTGATATTGAATGCTGTATTCAGTTCTGTCCTTTAGAGCCATGAACAGCTGCTTTTTTTATTTTCTATTTTTTTTATTCAAGGATGTGAGTTTTGGGTGGATACACCTGGGCCTAAGTTCTCTATCTTACTTTCTGAAAACTGCTCATTGTCAAAATAAAAGCGCCCATATTTTCATCCACAGAGCCCAGATGTGCCGTCGGCCTGGCCTTGTAAGTTGAATTGTACCCCACCACTTTTTTTAAGTGTATAAGAATACAACATTGTTATTAATGAGTCTCACATGAGTTTGCAATCCCAGAAAAAAAAAAAATATATATATTTCATGGGGGTCCAGGAAATAATGTAACTTAATAAGAACAAGTTTAATTGCAATTTTCCTATCTCTGATTAATTCAGTGGTGCTAATTGCCTACTGTTTTTTTTTTTACACTCCAGAACTGTGATCATTATTTTTATTTTTTTTTTTTTGAAGAGGCATTTTGCGAGCTTGCGGAGAAAAAAAAGAACATGATAGAACACAAGAATAAGAAAAAAAAGAAACAATACCATGGGAATTGTCCTTGCTGGATATAAGGAAATGTGACGCCTTTGAGCAATTATTTTGTTCATACAATCGGACATTTTACAGTTAACAGCATACGCAGTATTCCCGTTAAGGGAGTTCTTTTTTTGAGTCCAATATCTGCCGACACAGCTCGCTTGCAGAGCTAGAAACCACACAAAAACCTCAAGTGTAATAACATGAATTTGGACAGCTTACATTCTTAATGGTGAGGGGGTGTACGATGTATTTTTAATAAATCCAGTAATGGTAAAAGTGTAATCAGTTTGCAATCTTTTAACCATGAAATCACCCTAATTACTCTTACACCTCTGACAGTGGCTCATCAATTGGCTCTTAGTAAAGGGGGGATGATGGGAAATGCTCTGTTTTGTCACTGTTTCCTCACTTTTCTAATGAGTTGCATGAAAGCAGATTACATAATGCAACACATTTTTATTAATTTTGTATACTGCCACAGGTCATACAATTGTGAAACACACTTTCTTCCTTTTGCTAATTTGTGAAAAACGAGAGACAAATCAATTATTAATAAAATCCAATGGCAGAGATATTTTTCACGGCTCTCCTCATTGAAACTAAACTGGAGTTTAATTTGTCTGTCGATCCCTTCTGCATCATTGCATGTTACTATTTTCCATTCCAACGCATTTCTCTCCAATTTAAGCTTCAGTTTCAGCCTTACCTTCGTAATCACGGTGAACTAAACGCTGTGGAACGGTTCATAAATTACACCAGAGTGCTTACAAACACGTTTGCATCTTCATGAATATAAGCCCAAGGGCAGAAACATGACCGGGTCGATTTATTTTCGCTCATAACTGATACAAAAAAAATGAAGTTCGCAAACAAGACAAAGCATGAAATATAAAAATCACTTAGCAGCATATGTTGGTCATGGTTATGTGCTATGCTATAATGTATCAGCTGAAGCATGAATCTTCCCTAATGACATTATTCGGTCTACAGTAAAGAATGATTACAAACCTCTGTCTCCTATTTAGTGATGCTGCAAAAATCCCTCTTGCTGTAAGCTATCCTGCTCGTTAGCCGAGCTAATAAACTCCGGTAGGTGGACAGCGGCTAGGCTAACACTCACAAATTATATTTAATTAAAACCGACAGAGGTAGCTCGCTGAAACATTCTCCAGTCGATTTTTATGCCCAGATCTTTATTACAAGCACACACTTGCAGTTCTCATTAATGCAATTCTACAGAAAAGTAATGTAAAAGTAAGATGAATGAATAATGAATGACAAATCATATTAAGTGTACTAAGGAGAGAAACTGTGCATCAGTGGCCACACTTACAAAGGTAGACCTTAGCTCTATCCGCTAATAAATAGACTGCCACTCTAATCAAAGGAACATCCCACTGCACACTTCTCAGGATGCCCCATTGCATCAGGATATTTCTTTTAATTAGGCCAGATCCCTTTCAACTCCGCCGCAACGTCACAGTGCAGAGCTGTCTCTGGGACCAGCGTGGACTCGAGGTTTTAGTCATTAAGGAAATCAGGTCAGGCCTTTGCATCTGGAGGAAATCCGTGGTAAAATGTGTAATAACACATATGCACACCAGCATTGTTTTTAATGAGCTGTTCCAAGACAAGAAGCCCGAGAACAATTCTAACCCCGGAGCACATGCATACATACAGTATGTCAGGAAGTGGAGGGAGAATAGTTGGGTGTCATTCAATGCATTGTGGGCCCTTCATGAATAAATATCTTCAGCATAGAGATGGAAATGATTAAATGTTTACATTTGTAAACAGAAAGAAATAATTGTTGTCTGGAGAGTTCGGTAAGAGGCCCGATTGAGATAGAATCAAGTGTCGCACCAACAACACCAGTCCTTCCATTTGTTTAACTGAGGATAGTGCGCTGTAGTGACATGCCAGTTGTGAACGAGAGTCTCATCACCACCTTCTGAACATTTTAACACAAACGGGCCATGAGTTGACACTCCCACAATGCTGCACAACCTTTTTGCAAGGCCTGATTCTGCCTGAATGACAAAATGCATAGGAAGAAACAAACTCCAGAAGGAACTCAAGTTATCAATCAATGGTGTGTCAAAACTGGGGGTTTATTGATATATGTTTAGATATATATGCTCTCACTTAAATGGTCCAATCCCACCAATGACTCTGAATTTTCTTTGCTCCATTTCTGTTTTTTGTGTTATTTAGGTCACAAATTACAAGCAACCGGGTAACTGAACAAAAGCAACATGGAGTCTCACAGACCTTGTTTGTTTGGTTTTGGCAACTTGCCATTAAATAACGTCTGAGAATCAGGCAGCTGTGGAGAAAAACTGCTTCAATAACTGCAAGTCAAGCTAATCATGATGGAAATGTACGTACGCTGTGTTTATTGCAATTTGTCGTCTAATAAAAGCGTGGGGAAACGTTTAATATGAGCATCACATACAGCTTTTGTTTACTCATTTCTTTTTGTTGCATTGCTCCACTGCATTTATGGAACATGCCCTGTGGCACTCATCCCATTCTGATGAAGTGCTTTGAGAAACTGGTTCTGCAGCACATGAAAAAACAACATTTCAGCCAGCCTGGACCCTCACACGTATGCACTCAGAACCAGCAGACCGACATCTCCGCTGCCCTCTGCTCGGTCTTCACACAAAAAGAAATAACACCTGGCCCAGCATTCAACAAAATCTCCCCCATGAAACTCATTGGCAAACTCCACACTCTGGGCTTGAGTACCACACTCGGCAACTGAATATTGGACTTCCTCTCAAACAGACCCCAGACAGTTGGGATTGGCAGTCACACCTCCTTCACTCTAATGTTGAACGCCGGAGCCCCCCAGGGCGGTGTGCTCGGGCCCCTCCAGTTCACAATGTACACTCATGACTGAAATCCCAGACATGGAGGGAACTGTGTTGTGAAGTTTGTGGGCAAAACCACCATCATAGGCTGTATTACAAACAGTGATAGGAGAAAAATCAACAGTCTTGGAAAGTGGTGCATAAAAAAACACTAACACTGGCCAATGTTAGCAAATCCAAGGAGGTATTGCTTGCCCGCTATCGTCTGGCAAGCAATACAGAACTTATTTATTTATGTAACTATTTACTTGTGAGTAGCATGAAAAACTATGTTTTTTTGTGTTTATGCGGATAATTGAATCAAATCTTGAAATGAGGAACTGCTTCAGTTGCCAACATTCGTCAACTGAACCACCAACAGGAGGCAACCAGTGATGCCAGTAACGTGTTACTTAGTTACCTACTCTAATCTGATCACTTTTTCCAGTAATGAGTAATCTAATGCGTTAATATTTCCAAACCAGTAATCAGATTAAAGTTACTTATTCAAGTCACTGTGCGTTACTATTATTTTCATAATTTTCCTCGCTAAAATATATGTGTTTTTGCTTACTTCTTGCGTCTCCGGGAGTGATGTCATTTACACGACAAATCACGTTTTTCAGCACGAGGACAACTCACATGTTACACCACGCAGCAACACAAACACAAACGATGGAGGGAGGAGAAAAATGCGCATTTTGTAGCTGGAATACAGTCATTATTTTGAGTTTGTGTCAGCTAAAGATGCGAATATTAAGGTTCATTGTACACTCTGTGCTGGCGACAAAGTACTATCAAGCTTCAAAAACATGACGATAAATTTGAAGTCGCAGCACACTTACGTTTACAGAGCAAGTCCCACCTGGTGGTGTTAAGCAGAGAGCTGCTAGCAAAGCCACGGCCTCAACGTCTGCAAACAACAAAAGCTGGACTTTGGTGCAAAACAAGTAAGCGAGAGAGAGTTGAAGAAGTTGGTCGCGCAGTATGTTATAGAGGAAATGCTGCGCTTAAACACAGTTGAGTCGCCCTCGTTTCATACCATAATAAACACGATTCCACTGCTATCAATGCCGTGCTGCCTCACAGAACATGTTTTTCTTCCCACCTGGAGAAGGACAGAAATCTGAAGGCCATGCTGAATGATTAATGGGGGGTCGTTTCTTGCTGAATGTAACTAATACAGTAACTTGTAATCTAACTTAGTTACTTTTAAAAACAACTAATCAGTTGAGTAACTTGGTTACTTTTTAAAGGAGAAGTCAGTAATCAGTAGTCGGATTACTTTTTCAAGGTAACTGTGGCAGCACTGGAGGCAACACCAAAAACTTCTGACAAGTTTTTCATGCCTGTATTGGAGGATAACATCCAAGGCCATAACAAGAACAGGAAGTACAATGAGGTTTCTGCAGCAAGGCATAAAGTAAGTGTTTGGAGTTCAGGGTTGCTGGATGAGCATGTTGTGAGTTCAGGTCCCACCGCACAGTCCTTCAATTATTGTTTCTATATCCACAATATTTTCCTAAACTTAACCTTGGGCTTAGTTGTTAACCACAATCCTTTCCAATAGGTCCATAATGAGTACTAATTTCATCAATCCTCAATCTGGTGACAGGGTTGCAAACCCTTATTTGGGTGCTGGTTCTACTTGTAACTGTTGACACATTTTCTTTAGGAGAACACGTCTCAGTGTGAATATTCAGGGTCAAACTGAAGTAAATGCCCTTAAACTTGATCCACTTAAAAAAACAAGCCTTGTGAACTGGGAAAAACCAAGACTTTGTCTGAGACTAACCTTTAGATCAATCTTGATGTACACTTCACATCTCCATTTCTTGATTGTTAATGCAGACAGAATAGAAAAGACCGACCTGCCTGTATGGAGCCCTTCAATCTAGTAAATAAGAGTTTGGTTTTGTGATGCTTCCTTACCAACGCCAGCAGCAAGTGGAATTAGGGTTCACCAAAGATATTTGTAGAGCTGTCTGTGGATCAACGCACAGAAAAGGTTATATGGATAATTATAGGTGGGTTCTTGCACGAATCCCAAGAGCGATGTGAACCTGAGCACCGAGATATATAAGTGGTTGATCCAACACATATTGGGAGGTTGGTTCTTCAAGGAGGAAACAACCCAAAGTCCGAAGAAGCGTGCTCCGGCCTTTACAGCGCATACACAGCAGGGGAATAAGTTGCCTATCATGCTCTTCCCACAGTATGTCTTTAGAATGTAGATGCTATTGCACACGACACTGTGCATTCAGTGGTAAGAGCCACGTGTCCCTGACTGACAGGGTTAAAAAATTGTTTGTGTGCTCCGTCTGAAAACTCAAACTCATTATCTTAATTGCAATCTCAGTCTTTAATTAGCTACACACGTACCGAGTCATTCAGGTGTGATCAATGCCCTCTTAATCTCCGAATATAGAAATGAAAAGAAAATGAAATCAATGTTTTGCTGTCTTTAATTGGAACGTAATGTCAAAATTAATAACAATCAAGTCAATTAGCATCCGTAGCCGGCTGATGTGCGCTGATTCCACTCTTTAATATTATTGTGATTCTGGGTTAACTGTCATCATTACGGGAGGATTCGGAGGGGAGCGCCGGAAAAAATTAATCGAGTGAGCCGAGCAGACGGAATGGACTGGAAAACTCTAAATTTGTCGAGTCTTAAAACGGGAGGAGGGGGGAGAAAAGATTCAGCAGAAGATCAACCATCTCACCTCAGCAGGATCTCT